>CM076999.1:26664212-27315886 GCA_039090855.1 Macrothele yani
TCATTCCCGCATGCTTTCGAATTTCATTCAACTATCTCCCAAGTGGTTTTCTTTTGGATCTTTTGCTGTCCCTTGGAATCCAGTCTAAAATTTCGGTAGTCCATCGATGATCCGTTCTCTTCGCAATATGTCCAGCCCATTACCATATCAGGGATTTTACTCTGATCATAATGTCTTCCACTCTTATCATTTTCCTTACCCACGGGTTCCTCATCTTATCTTGCTTAGTTATAAATACTGTGTGTGTGTGTGTGTGTGTGTGTGTGTGTCCATCGACAAGCTGTAATATGTTTATCATCGTACATGACGAAACTTTTTTTTTACCAGTAATGCAGAATTTTATATAAATTGACAGAAAGAGAGAGAGAGAGAGAGAGAGAGAGAGAGGAAGCTGACTTCTTGAATTATTCGTAGCGTCATCTGAACTAGAGTTTTACAGATTAATTTTTTCTTCAGTTTTATATGAGACAGTAGTGTTTTATGGAAAATCTCAATTTACCGGAAATAGAAAATAATGTTGCTAAAGATACTTATTTCATGTAAAAATGAATAAAAATTGATAAATATTCTCGTACAAGGGGGCGGCAAATGCCCTTGGCGCGCCCCAGTGGGTTGGGTTAGGAAAGTGATAGATGTATGCAAAAACTTTTGCTTAATTATTTAGTTTCCGCACCTTTGAGGGCGGTTATCCAATTTAGATTTTTTGGGGACTTATACTTACATCTATGACTTTGCAGAAACCCATTTTCAACTAGGTCTTTGTGGTAGTGAGAAAATGCAGAGTTTTGCTGGTCCTTGATAAAGCCAAGGCTCGGCATTTTCGACACTTTCTGCATTCAGGTTTTATTATTTTTATTCTCTTTGCCTGTTGGCTTATGAGTTTTTATTTATTATTATTATTACACTGGCGGAAAGTGAAAAAAGAACACCAAGAAGGAATTGGCGGACGATCATGAAATTTACATATGTTAATGGGGTCGAGTTTACGTATAGGTGTGATGTTAATTTCGGGACCAACCGGTGAGAGCTTACGCCACAGCACGGAATAATATGCAAATTATCGTCGGTGGGATTTAAGGAGTACGGCGAAGTGAATGTAATCAGTTGTCGGCGTACGGACACGTGCAAAGACCCTGAAGAAGCTGCAATGCCTGGACATGGAAGACGTGTACGATTTCAGCAGTTATCGGACTTTGAGCGAGGTTGTTTAGTCGGACTCCGGGAGGCCGGGTGGTCGTATCGTCGTATTGCTGGAGCGAATTGGACGGGAAGTATCGGTGGTGGTACGATGGTGGCGTAGATGGTCTGAGGAACATTCCCACACGAGAAGACGTGGAACCGGGAGTCACGGACGGACTGACGAGCGGACCGATCGACGCATAAGAAGAGCGGCGTTGTCAAGCAGAACATCTACTGCGACGCAAATCCGAGCTGCCGTTGCACCTGAGGTGACTGTGCGAACAATCCGCAACCGTCTACTGGATGCAGGACTACGTGCACGTGTGCCTCTATCATGTGTACCTCTGACTCCAGCCCACCGTCAGAAACGGCTGCAGTGGTGTCGCCAACGTCTGCACTGGAGAACGCAATGGCGATATGTCGTGTTCAGCGATGAAAGCAGATTCTGCCTGCGAGCCTCCGATGGCCGTATACGTGTTCGCAGACGCACAGGGGAGCGTCTTCACCCTTCTTGCATCCGCCAGCGACACACACGGGCCTACACCTGGTCTCCTGGGTACGTTAAACAGCACCTCCTACATCAACAACATCATTCAGCCCGTTGTTGTGCCATTTGTAAGGTCGGTCCATCGTGGTGTTTTCCAGCAAGATAACGCACGCCCACACACGGCACGTGCAACGCAACATGCACTTCAGGGTGTGAGAGAACTTCCATGGCCTGCACGTTCACCTGATTTGTCCCCCATTGAGCACGTGTGGGATTTTATGGGACAATGATTTATCCGGTCTCCACGGCCAGCCACGACCATCCCCGATCGATTTACGCGTCCAGGTTGAAGATGCTTGGAACTCAATACCCCAAACTTACATCCAACATCTGTACGACAGACTCCATGCCCGAATTGCACAGTGTGACGCAGTTCATGGCTGTTCAACCTCGTACTAACTATGTTACATGGAAATGTTATTTTTCAGTTTACCAGCAAATACAGCTGTATTTTGCCATAATGTTTTGATCACGTTATCTTCTGTATTCCGTTATTATGCTGTATAAATTTCGTTGGTATCAGACGTCTCCTTCTTGGTGTTCTTCTTTCACTTTCCGCCAGTGTATATACATAGTATTCGTGCATGATGTGTCTACATATATACACTATCTACCAACAAGTAATTGGACACCTGTGATAGCAACGGAAAACGAAGTTTATTCACCTTCAATAGTTGGCGGAGCCTCCACGAGCGGCGATTACAGCTGCGACCTTCCGGGGCATACTCTCAACCAGGCGTTGTACGACGGCTCGCGGTATTTTCTTCCACTCGGCTTGGAAAAGACAGGTCAGTTCCTTCACCGATTTCGGACGGTGGAATCACCCCTTACGTCGACGCTCCAACTCGTCCTAGAGGTGCTCGATTGGGTGAAGGTCCGTGCTCTGCGCAGGCCAGTCCATTCGATTAACCCCATTGTCACCATACCAAGCCATGGTGGACCTCGCACCATGACAGGTGGCATTGTCATCCTCAAAGTAACATGGGTCCACCCCGTAAAACTGCCACAACGTAAGAAGCGCATGGTCATCCAAAATGGTGCAGTATGTCTCGGCGTTGAGTCTACCAGGAATTGCGACCAAGGGTCCCGTGCCATACCAGGAGAAACACCCCCATAGCTTAATTCCTCCGCCGCCGAACTTCACAGTTGTCACAATACATTCCGGCAGGAGGCGTTCTCCAGGCAGACGCCAAACCCATAGACCCTGCCATCCGAACGGTAGAGAGTGAACCTTAATTCTTCGCTCCAGAGAACCTGTTCCCGCTGTTCAACGGTCCACTGTCGACGTTCTTTGCACCACGTTAGCCGAGCAGCGTTATTGGACTTGGTGATCAAAGGCTTGTGGGCGGCAGCACGTCCATGATAACCGAGCAGATGGGCTTCCTTACGGATGGTATTCATCGAAATAATACTCCCGGATGCTTATTGAAACTCCTAGCGGATGTGGCCCATCGATTTGGTGCGGGTCTACCGAATTTCTCTGGCAGCACCCGTCGGTCTCTAACTCCCAGTTTTGTGGGTCTGCCGGGTCGGGGCACATTCCGACAGTCGCCTCTCATCTTCCACTTACCAGTCACGTAGGACACTGTCGGTTTTGGGTACTTCAACTCGCTGGATATGTCACGTATGGATCGGCCATTTCTGTGATACCCGACGTTTACACTTTTCTCGAAATCAGAGTGCTCCGAACTGCGTGGCATCTTACATGCGACTGGTTGCGTTGTTGTTTCCCACCCGATATTTGACGGCGGCGGTCGTGACGTGTATCAGGACCGCAGATATCGTCGATTGCAGGGGTGTCTAATTACTTGTTGGTAGATAGGGTATATATAGTTTACAGTGTACTCCTATAGTTTATATACGGTTGTGACGTAGGTCGCACTTAATCTCTTTGGAGCTTTTAGAAGAAGACACCATGTAATAGGAAACAGTATGTAATGTTTTGAACACGTAAAATAATATATTTGAATGTTTAACTTGTGATGTACGTTGTTCTTAATCTCTTTGGGGCTTTGGGAAGAAGACACTATGTAATGTTTTGAACATGTAAAATAATATTTTCGAATCTTTAATTTGTGACGTACGTCGCTCTTAATCTCTTTGGGGCTTCGGGAAGAACATACCGTGTAATAGAAAACACTATGTCAGGCACTATGTAATTTTGAACATGTAAAATTATATTTTTGAATGTTTAATTTGTCACGTAGGTCGCTCTTAATCTCTTTGGGGCTTTGGGAAGAAGACACCATGTAATGGAAAACACTATGTAATGTTTTGAATATGTAAAATAATATTTTTGAATGTTTAATTTGTGATGTACGTCGCTCTTAATCTCTTTGGGGCTTCGGGAAGAAGACACCATGTAATAGAAAACACTATGTCAGGCACTATGTAATTTTGAACATGTGAAATTATATTTTTGAATGTTTAATTTGTGACGTACGTCGCTCTTAATCTATTTGGGGCTTTGGGAAGAAGACACCATGTAATGCAAAACACTATGTAATGTTTTGAACATGTAAAATAGTATTTTCGAATGTTTAATTTGTGACGTACGTCGCTCTTAATCTCTTTGGGGCTTCGGGAAGAAGACACCATGTAATAGAAAACACTATGTCAGGCACTATGTAATTTTGAACATGTGAAATTATATTTTTGAATGTTTAATTTGTGACGTACGTCGCTCTTAATCTATTTGGGGCTTTGGGAAGAAGACACCATGTAATGCAAAACACTATGTAATGTTTTGAACATGTAAAATAATATTTTCGAATGTTTAATTTGTGACGTACGTCGCTCTTAATCTCTTTGGGGCTTCGGGAAGAAGACACCATGTAATAGAAAACACTATGTCAGGCACTATGTAATTTTGAACATGTGAAATTATATTTTTGAATGTTTAATTTGTGACGTACGTCGCCCTTAATCTCTTTGGGGCTTTGGGAAGAAGACACCATGTAATAGAAAACACTATGTCAGGCACTATGTAATTTTGAACATGTGAAATTATATTTTTGAATGTTTAATTTGCTGCGTATGTCGCTCTTAATCTCTTTGGGGCTTTGGGAAGAAGATACTGCGTAATGTTTTGAACATGTAAAATAATATTTTTGAATGTTTAAATTGGGAATTACCTCGCTCTTAATCTCCTTGGAGGGGGCTTAAGCCCCTAAAGCCCCCTCCGTGGGTGCGCCAATGGTACCCGCCCATGCATGTTACAGAGTGCAAGTGACACAGTCCACCACACAGGGGCATAAGCGGCAGGCCAGGACAGATGAGCCATAGTGCCAAATGTGAGCACAATGGGCAAAGGTAGTGATCTGACAACAGTTAAAAAAATAAAGGAATGATAATGATAATCGACTACCACGCCAAGGGTGTAAGTATCTCAGAAGCAGAAGCTTTGTAGGCTGTTCACGAAGTGTTGTAGTAAGGGTATACCAAGAACGGACCATTGGCACACCAAGTATCTGCCGACGTCATAACGGTGGAGATCCAAAGGCCATCGACCTCAGAGGACAACGTTGCATCTGTTGACTGGTAAAGGGCAATCGATGCGCAACAGTGCAGCAATTAACCACGCAAATGAATGCTGGGTCACCCAGGTACTTTCCCCCCGATAACACTACAACAGCGAACCCTGTTATGTATGGGTCTCTGGAGTCGACGCCGGGTCAAGGCGCCGTTAACCCAGCCACTGGCAAAAACAAAGCCTGCAGTTTACACGGGACTACCGTCGTTAGGAAAGCGGAAAAAGGTTTCTACTCCACAGAACTGACGGGCAGTGGCAGATGCGACATCAGACACACGAGAACCAACAGACGGACATGCTTGTCGGTCACATATAGGCTGGCGGTGGTAGTGCGCATGTCTGGGGGATGTTTTCCTGATATGACCTGCGGCAGCTGGTACCACTGGATGGCTCCCAGAATCCCAATGGCTACCTGTCCATCCTTGCTAACAACATGCATCCCTTCATGTTGGACGTTTACCCTGGTGGTGATGGTGTCTACCAACAGTACAATGCGCTCCGCCACGTCACTAAGGGAGTGCATGACTGGTTCCAGGAAGAAGACAGCGATGTCTGCGTTCTCCCTTGGCCGGTGAAATCGCCCGACTTCAATACAGTAGAGCACGTGTGGGTCCATTTGGATTGACAGGTTTGACGTGCCGACCCACAACCACGTCATTTCTGGAACTTCCGTGCTCTGCTGCGGGTATGATTGGGCACATGTGACTCGGGCAACCTTCCAGGGCCTCATTGGATCCATGCCACGCCGTCTCGCCTCTGACATCCGAGCCGAGGGGGGTATTTCCATTATTTGGTAGGTGGTCATATTATTCTGATATGACTCTATATCATGTTTGCAGTTTAAGGAGAATTTTGAAATATTATTTTAAGTCATGGGCGCCAACAGGGGGTTAACAGGGGTTACTTGACCCCCCCCCCCCTTCCCCGTAGAATTATTTTATTTTATTTTATTTTATTTCATTTATTACTTTTTTTTTTTTACACTCACAGAACTGGACCAAAAGGAAAGATGGAGTCTGGGGTGTTTAATTTAATATCCCAATTTTATTAGAAATTACGAATTGGAAAACGATAACGTGAAAACGTAAAACCTAGCAAACCGTAAGGTACTACTCCCAAACAAGTTCCGCTCAGGGTGGTGTGTGCTGAACTTAAAAGGCTTGGCATGGCCCTGCTCGACACTGTTCATTATTTTGAAAACAGTTACCAATGTATATGAATAATGCATAACCATTACTAGCATATATTTTCTTCAAGAGCAGCATCAATTAATAGGAATAATAGTAGTAGTAGTGTTCTAGTGTAGTAAGTAAGTAGTAGTAATAGTAATAGCATTAATCTTTCATTTTCACGAATTACTGTTTTCTACATAACCTTATATACTTAATTACACATGACCCCCCCCCCTTGAAAAATGTCCTGCAGGCACCCATGTTTCAAGTCCTCATATTTGAGAAGAATTATCCATTTGTTAACCAAATACTAGATAAATATCTTCAGTAAATCCTATAAACAGTTATTTTGCTGAACAATAACACAAAAATTCACTAAAACTGTATAAAACAATTCCCATGTGTTGTTTGACTCAGAGAATCACCATCAAGATACTTCTTGTTTTTGAAATTTTGTTTGCAAGATTCTACTTCTCTAGTATTTTCTAGAACGTGAAAGCGTAAAACCTAGCAAACCGTAAGGTACTACTCCCAAACAAGTTCCGCTCAGGGTGGTGTGTGCTGAACTAAAAGGGCTTGGCGTGGCCCTGCTCGACACTGTTCATTATTTTGAAAACAGTTACCAATGTACATCATAATACATGACTATTACTAGCATATATTTTCTTCAAGAGCAGCATCAATTAATAATAATAATAATAGTAGTAGTAATAGTAGTAATGTTCTAGTGTAGTAAGTAAGTAGCAGTAATAGGAATTGCATTAATCTTTCATTTTCACGAATTACTGTTTTCTACATACAGTATTAGCCAAACCTTAATTACACTTGACCCCCTTGAAAAATTTCCTGCCCCATGTTTCAAGTCCTCATATTTGAGATGAATTATCCATTTGTTAACCAAATACTAGATAAATATCTTCAGTAAATCCTATAAACAGTTATTTTGCTGAACAATTACACAGAAATTCACTAAAACTGTATAAAACAATTTTCATGTATTGTTTGACTCCTTCGCTTTTTTTTTTTTTTTTTTTTATGATTTTAGCACCAGCCCCAGTGGAGAAATTTAAGCTTAAAAATTGCAATTTTTTCAAATTTTGGCATGTTTAAATGCTTACTGAAAACAAAATACCCATGTGATAGATAAAACACACAGATTATGGGATTTACTTAAGAACAAATGGATGTTACTTATTAACGTCAAATTTTCGGTTAGTAACCCTACCCTTCATCAAAACTACACTATAGTAAATGTTGCCAACCTAGGGTAAAACTCCAACCTTTAAAATCATTTAATGTAGTTCCTCTTCTCTCAATTTCAAGACCTTCCAGCATTAAATGATTTTAAAGGTTGGAGTTTTACCCAAGGCTGGCAACACTTACCATAGTGTAGTCTTGATGAAGGGTAGGGTTACTACCTGAACACTTGACGTTAATAAATAACATCCATTTATTCCTAAGTAAATCCCATAATCTGTGTGTTTTATCTGTTACATGATTATCTAGGAATGGAAATGACTTCAATTATTATTAAAAATATCCATGTCTCAGTTTCTGGAAACAAGTGTTGAAATTAAAGTCTTGTTTTCCTTACTAAAATTTTTATAAGTAAAAAAGTGATCTTTTCCAGACATCATTGCAACACTTACAATAAATTCTGGTACATTAATTTTGAAAGCTACACTGATTTGAATTGACAAGAAATGAAGTTGACTTCATGTTGAAGCAAATATATTTTATTATCATGGGAGAAGACAATTATTACATATCTGAATTTTTTTACCAGAAATGCTCTACAGGACAACAGAAACAGGAAATGAAACTGATTGAAAATGAAAAATGATAAAGATAAAACAAAACCCATTTTCAAGTACTAATACAGGACAAGAACATCTATGATAATATTAAAATAATCAATAAAAAGTTAATTTCTAATTGGGTGATTTCACTTGGATTGGATATAATGACCCCTCTAAAATTCCTCTTTCGTGTTAACTAACGTCGTCCACTCGTATTGCGCAATCTATCAAAGCGTAGCTCAAACTTTCTCTCCCCAAGGTCGACACACGCAGCATCCTGACCTTTCGTGACCTCCAGCTAGCTCTCATACATCCTACGCAATCTTCGTTCTCAGAGACACAACGTAAACATACTACTGGAGCCTTTCACTTCCTCCCATTTCGAAACCGAAACATTAAAACTTAAATTCTATTTTTATTTCTCCCTTCACATTCCTACATCGTCACAGCGCAAAATAAAACATCAACACAACAGTGTAGTGTAAGTGGTGCCGCCCCGGTGGCGCAGTGGTCTAAGTGATGGCCTCTGATCATTCGTCCGAACGGGGTCCGGGTTCGAATCCCGGTGAGGCATGGATGTTGTGTTTGTCTTACGGTACTGGCTTTCTCCTTCCCTGGAACCAGTGACCCTAAATTAGGGACGGACGACTGCTTATAGCCCATTGAGTTGCTCACGGTGGTCGTTAAACCTCCAATCAAGAAGAAGTGTAAGTGCGTTTTCTTACTGTGTTTTCACTGTGTAATGTAAGAACGTTTCTTTACAGGTAGATGACATTAAGATATGGCCCATTAAAAAAAAAGCCTCAGGATTCCAGAATCGTAAAAGGAAGGCTGAGGAGGAAAAATCATTATCAAAGCTAAAGGGCTCATTTCTGAAGTATTTACGCCATCAAGATCAAGACAAGCGCACTGAAGATTTGAGAGAAGAATCAACGGTTAACCTGGCAGGGAGTAGTAACATAGAAAACGCGGCCGTTGTCCCAGAAACAGATGAAACTAAGCCAGCTAATACCTCCAATGAAGAAATATGTGAAGATCCTATTCAACATCGCGAAGAGGAAGTGTTAGGAAATGTCACCAACCTTGACGTCAACTATAGAGATCCGGCTACATGGGATGTTCGTGATGATCAGTTGTGTCGAATGCTCGTCGAACATGGACCCTTCCAAGTTACAGAGTTCAACTTTCCTCTAGACGACAATCGAAGAAGGTTTTCAATAGTTCACTACGAAAGGTGTCTAATCAATGGTGAATACCTTAATCGTGAATGGCTTCTGTACTCTCCTTCAAAGAATGCGGTGTTCTGCTTCTGCTGCATGTTATTTTCGAAAACAGCTGGACGATCAGCGCTACGGTGTAAATGACTGGAAAAATATCTCTACCCTCTTAGCTAGCCATGAAAGAAACAGTGATCATATGACAAGCTTTCAAGAGTGGAAAGAGCTCGAAGTTATTAAAGAAAAACAAAACTCTTGATGAAGAACATTTGCGTCTAATTAGGGAAGAAGAAAAATTCTGGCATCAAGTGTTAGAAAGACTGATTGCATTGGTAAGAGTGCTTGGAGTACAAAACTTAGCATTTCGTGTAACAGACGAAAAGTTTTTTACTTGTGGAAATGGAAACTTTCTTAAATTTGTAGAATACCAGGCTTTGTTTGATTCTATCATGAATGAACATCTCCGAAAAGTTCGTGACAAGGAGACTCACATTTATTACCTGGGAAAAGACATTCAAAATGAACTGATCAAACTTTTGAGTAATGCTGTACAGAAAAAAATTCTATCTGCTGTTCACAATGCTAAATACTTTTCTATAGTGCTTGATTGCACATCCGATGTGAGTCATGTCGAGCAGATGACAATCATTGTTCGATTTGTAGCAACAACAGACGACAAAGGATGTGAAATCAAAGAACACTTCTTGGGATTTGTTCCTGTTCCGGATACCACTGGTGCTGGTTTGACTTCAGCTATTCTTGAGAAGTTTGAAGACATGTCCCTTCCATTAGGAAACTTCCGTGGCCAAGGGTATGACAATGGAAGCAACATGAGGGGGGAAAACATTGGTCTTCAACGACGGGTTTTAGATGTTAATCCACGAGCAATTTTTGTACCATGCAGCTCTCATTCTTTAAATCTCGTGGTAAATGATGTTAAGTGTTGTTTGGCTGCCACGCTTTTATTTTGTTTGGTATAAAGCGTGTATGCGTCCTTCTCTGCTTCAGCTCAACGTTGGGAAGTACTCATGTGTCACTAGCCTTCTCTAACACTGAAACCACTCAGTGATACCAGATGGGAGAACAGAATCGATGCTTTGCAGCCACTTCGATATCAGATAAGTGAAGTGCATGACGCTCTCATGCGCATTGTTGAAGACACCAATCTTACTGGACCATCTGGTAATGTTTCACGAGTTGAGGCTCAAGGACTTGCCAAAAATATTGGAAATTTTACATTTGTGGTATCTCTTGTTGTATAGTACAACATTTTGTTTGAAATTAGTTTAACCAGTAAGTTACTCCAGTCCAGGGAATTTGATGTAGCTGCTGCTACAAAGCAGCTTCTTGCAACCAAAGTATTCCTTGAAAACTGCAGAACTGATGTAGGATTTGAGAAGATGTTAGTAGATGCCAGAGAAATTGCCGAAGAACTTGATATTCCGGCTTCATTTGAATCAGAGCCAGCACCTAAGCGCTTGAAAAAAAAAGAAAAGGCAGTTTTCGTATGAAGCAGAACATGAGCCAATACAAAATGCAAAGCAGCAGTTCAAAATAAACTTTTATTTTTCAATCCTGGACACTGCAATAAACTCAATTAACGAACGATTTACCCAGATGGAGGAGATTATATCCATATTTGGATTTCTGAACCATATCAACACCTTAGAGGACAAACCAACCAAGTACGTACTAGAGGAATGTATAAAGCTGGAAAGAGCGTTGACTCATAATGAATCTAAGGATATTGATGCTACTGAGTTGTGTAGTAAGCTACAAGCTGTTTCAAGACGAGTTTCTAAGAAATCAACACCAAAGGATGTCCTTGACTTCATTTGCAAGTCCAACTTGCAAGAAAGTGTACCTAATTTGTTTATCGCTCTAAGGGTTTTACTGACGCTGCCGGTATCAGTAGCCACTGGAGAGAGGAGCTTTTCTAAGCTAATGTTAATCAAAAATACCTCATGTCGTCTATGACACAAGAAAGACTGGTGGACTGGCAACTATATCAATCGAACTGGAATTAGCACAAACTATCGACCTTAATAAACTGGTTTCTACATTTTCCAAGCTTCAGACTAGAAAAAAGAAAGTTTAATTTTTAACCTCTTGTAGTTCTAGTACTCTGTTAATTTTTACATATTTCCATTTTAATATTGTTAAATATGCAATATAGTTATCTATAATTTATCCTCAATAAATAAATATTAATTATTGACTTAATTGTGTTTTTTATTTTCACTTTTGAAAGTATGTGGCTGACTTGCATTTCAAATCCGTAAAACAAGTGTATACATTAAAAGTCAAAAGGTTCATTAGTATGACTTTTAACTATTAGTATAAATAAGTGTTAACCATTTGAGGGGGAGGGGGATAAACATATTTCGCCTAGGGCGCCAAGTTACCTTGCACCGGCCCTGCTTGCAGATAAATATTATGGAAAAAATCTTAAAAAAACAATTCAAATATGAAATTTTTTCACCATTTGCCATGAAATTCCATACTATAAAATCTGCACGTCTCACTTTTTCAAAATACTTCAAAATTCTCGACGAAACAATTTAGGGCGCTATACACATTTGCCAATGAATCTATCATACATGTTGAAACAATCTATAGAGTTAAGTTTTAATTTTTACACTGCTGGCCACCCAAAATGCAACACCAAGAAGTGCACGAGATAGCAAAGCCAGATTTACTGGACACATAACAACAGATACAAAGATGAAACGATTGAGCTTAGAGGCCCGTGCGACTTGCGGAACACGCAGACATCAATAGTTCGTGTGGCCGCCATGGTTGGCAATAACGGCCGCTACACGCCGCGGGATCGAACGAAAGAGGCTTTGGATGTGGGCTTGGGGTATGTCGATCCAGGCTGCTACCACACGTTGCCACAGTTCATCAGGCGTAGCCGCGGGTGGTGCCTGCCGGGCCACTCGGTTGCCGATCAGCGACCAAACGTGTTCGATGGGCGACATATCGGGAGAACAGGCGGGCCAAGGCAGCAGTGACACCTGGTGGGCCGTGAAGAATTGTTGCACGATGCATGCCACGTGCGGGCGCGCATTGTCCTGTTGAAACGTGGCCGCTGGTAGGTCCTGCAGGTAAGGGAGGACTACAGGCTCGAAAACGTCGGAGATGGTGCGGTGGCTGTTTAGTGTACCGGCGATGCGTACCAGAGGGGTGCGGGTGTCATATCCAATTGCGCCCCAAACCATAACGCCACACGCGGATCCGACGATGGTGGTGTTGCAGGCAGAAGCGAGATTCGTCGGAGAAGACAATGTCGTGCCATTCCGTAGTCCAGGTGCGGCGTTCAACGGCCCACTGCCGCCGCCCTCGCCGGTGGTGTAACGTCAATGGTAATCGGAGCAATGGGCGCCGTGCGATAAGTCCCCGCTCCTGCAGACGACGTCGAACGGTACGTGCTGATACACGTTGTTGCGCAACACACCCTAATTCCTGCGCTAACGTTCGTGATGTGGCGGTGTGAGCCGTCAATGCCCGCCGCACAACTTGCCAGTCCTCACGTTCGGTGGTGTGCCGCGGCTGCGGCAATCGTTCATGTCGGTACGTTCGTCCCTCCTGCACCCACCGAATCCGTACTCGCCTCACTGTGGTTGGATGTCGTCCCACACGGGCCGATGTCTCGGTACGATAAACTGCTGTCGCGATAAGCCACTATTGATCCTTTGTCGAACTCCGAAACGTGCTGGAATGACTGCCGTATTCTGCGACGAGGCATCAGGGAGCTTCCCACGCACAGGTCCGGTAGCACAACACACTTCCACTACTTACACCCCGCCTTCTGTGCACCCTTCTTATAGTGCTTCTCGGTAGCGTGCCGGGAGCACATGATTTGCATACCCCTGCAATGCTAATCGTTTGTATGCCCTCTCGCGGGCGACGGATGCTGAGAATTTCAGGCCAATCGGATGCTTCCTTCTTGGTGTTGCATTTTGGGCAGCCAGCAGTGTAGTTTACAACAACCTGTAAAGTAAAGAAAAAGGTTGTTTTTAATTCTGCTTCATGTGGTTTACACTAGAGTATGTAATATTTTGTGCTAATTTTTGATATTATATGTATACATGTAATTTAAAAACGCCAGGTGAGTGCCACCTATTTTGCTTGCTGAACTTCAATGAATCCAGTTTCTCTAAAATATATATGGCTTAATGATATGTCAGGTGAATACTTGCATTCTACCTTCCATTCCACAATAAACGTTCAAAATAAGAATAATATTAACAGAATAGGAAACTTACTCTTGACTTTCTCCACCTGAATACACGTACATACTCAGATCTGATTAGTTATGCCACTGGTGTAAGATAAAAGTGTTGGTAATTCGTAGCTGATTTCGTGTGCCAGTGCAGTTTTGGTTCTCCTGATAATACCTTGTTTGCAGGTCAGTTTCTATCTCACTGGTACGTATCTTTTACAAATGAAAGAGGTTTTATCCGGGTTTTCCTGCAGTCAATGTACAGGATACAACAAAATAAAGGATGGATATGTGGACCTATTTTCTCTAGCGTATCACTACAACATTTACCGCTTTTCTGCCAACAACGCAACTATTTTCTCTTGTACTCTACCGCCTGTCATTCCGATACAGCAACGAACCTTCCTTTTAACAGAGCAAAGCTTCACATCGTTGCCGGAGCGATGCATTAGACCTACCACAGCTTCTCTTCACAGCATCGTACTAACAGGTCAATATTACGATAACAATATTTAAAAGACATTTAAAATATGAAATTTCTGCACCATTTGCCATTAATTTCCATACTCTAAAATCTGTACGTCACAGTTTTTCCAGGTACTAACATTTTTCCGACGAGATAATTTAGGACGCTAATCTACACATTTACCACTTATTCTTCTATTACTTCTTAACAGGGGAACGTAATCAAAAGATTTTCATTTGCTGATAATGCTATGAAACATTTGAATGCATTTAGCCCTGTCAGCGTCCTGAAGAAAAAGTTAGTTTCCGTCAGTTTCTGCTTTAGCTTCTTTCTTTCCCAGTGTGATTTCTCCCACTGAAATTCAAACAGTAAATGAAAAATGGAAAGTGCTTCGAAATACTGATCTTGAAACGCACTCTGATATATGTGTGCACGATTTATGGTCATGTGCAAAAAATAACACAATGGTGACAGAGGCAAACTGTTCCCATCAGTGTCAAAATTTGTGGCATGTTTGCTATCTTCCTTTGTTCAATGCTGTAGTAAAAAGGATCTTTTTTTTATGATAAACATTATGAAGACAAATCAGAGAAACAGACTTTCTTCAAAAACCTCATGTCTATGATAGCGATAGTGATGATAATAAGATTGGATCAAATGTTCTGTCAAATTCTGATAGTGCGGATTCTACAGCTCAGTAGACACATTTTATTATAGATCAGATAGATCACTAGACACATTTTATTATGCATTAGGCACATTTATTATAGATCAGATAGATCACTAGACACATTAGACACATTTTGTTATAGATCAGATAGATCACTACACAGTAGATACATTATATTATAGACAAGATACATTTTATTATAGATCAGATAGATCGCTAGACACATTTTATTATGCATTATAGAACACTAGCAGGGGTACCCAGTATTTCCCAGGTAAATATTACTATTCATGGAATCACCAAGTTCAGCGGGTGAAAGTTAATGGATGAAAAAGATATTCCTGTAATTTTCTAGTAAATTTATTTTAATTCATTTAGGTTATTGATTTTTGGCGAACAATATTTTTGGTTTTTCCACTGGAAGCAAAAATGTAGAGATTTTTGCTTCCAATGCAATAATATTTCATATTTCTGCAAAAAAAAAAAAAAGAAAGAAAGAAAGAGCTGGAATGGCAGCAAATGTGAATCTTTTTTTTATTTAGTTAATTTACTTCTACGAAACAAAAAAGAAAGGAAGAGGAATGGAGGTACTTACCCTTCGAGGAGACATCTATAGAACTGCTGGCGTGCGCTTCTGAGAACTCCGCGACACTGAAATGCAATATGCCTATATCATGTTGCGTACATGCGACTTGACATTGATCATCCTTTTGTTTACGGTTTCAAATTTTGAGTATCTACAACTCTCTATTTACTTTACATGGTATTTCTGCTTAATAAAGCCACCCATTGGTGGTGAAAGCTAACGTTTATTCACTTGTTTTTAATACATCATTAAATGGATGTTTTTGCCCTTTATTGTTATCTACGGTCTCTAACTTAGACCACAGATCTGATATTGGAGTGCTGAATTGTGTTGCAGTTCTTAAAAGTAAAAAATGGAACTTTTTACAAAAAAATGTTTTGGTGCCCCGACCCCTTCCAAAAATCGTCTATGGTCTAGCTTGGAATACCATGAGATAGTATACCAAATTCGGTGGTTCTAAACTGAAAATTAACACCAGGCCCCAATCCCTACCAAAACACCGGTTACGGTCTAACTTAGAATACCATGAGATTTTTTTTTTTGGAGGTTTAACGACCACCACTATGAGATAATATACCAAATTTGGTGGTTCTAAATTGAAAAACTGTAGATTTGTATAGCGGACATACGAACAAACATTCATTTTTATAACATACAAGGTAACTGATGAAGTAAGGTTGGCATTAACAAAACGATGAGTTAGAGTTTAGTGTTCAGCGCAGTTAACGTCACCTGCGACGTTGAGAATGGCCACGAAGCAAGTGAGCTGAAACGCGTCGGAAATGTCGACGGGGCGACATGGCGGCGACTGTGTTGTGTCAATTCTTAATGGTTTTGCACAGATTTTTATGGTGAGGGCTTCGTTAGGTTTCATTCTTTCGATTGCAATTTTAACTTTAGTAAGTGTTTTAATGTCCAATTCGAAGCTGTTCTTTCCTTGTGTTTGAATCTCTCGATTTCGTTTTAGTCCTATCGCCCTTGTATATCTTTCATATATCTTTCACCTATAAGATTTGCGAAAGACGACGAAACTTTGTACATACAAAGTGTTCTACAAGTATAGACAGATGGTAGATCACATACAAAGTCATGGTTATCACATACAAAGTGTTCTACAAGTATGGACAGATGGTAGAACGGACTTGAAACGATGGGCCTAACCACACAAGCCTAATCTTTTGTAAAAGACAAAGAACCAGCGTAACTGGAAATTCCATGGACGTGTCGAAGTGTATTTGAAGAGGTGAAAAAAAACGTTGAGTTCGTAATTTTTACCTTTAGAAGTTATTTGACTTGCATAAATTTTCACTGTCGAACGTTATACGTTGGCCAGTCGAGCTTTCTTAGCAATTTAATGTGTGAAACAGAAACATTATGAAATATCTGATGATTATTTCATATACCATACTTGAATGTTTAAGTAGTGTGGCACAGGAGTTATATAGGATATTGGTAGAATACTTAAAAGTGAGTGGGAATTGATAGAAGCTGAGCGTATCTTTCCACTGGAAGTTTGGCCTGACAAAAAAAAACCCAAAAAAGCTTGAAATTTTATCATACATAAATGGGAAACGAATTTCCCCGAATAAATAATTCTTCTTCAATACATGGTAGGCGATACAAATGTAATCACTGGCACTGATGTGCCGCATTTTAACTGTTGTCTGTGTAGCCGCTCTTTCAGAAAACTTGAAAATTACATTGCCGTGGAGCGAAAATCGAACCCGAACCTCACGATTACCGGTCAGGCATGCTATCCATTACACCACCCGGGACAAAGAAGTTCCAAGAAACTAATATTAAGCAGATGTAACTTAAAAATCTGAGAAAAATTCAGATTTTTGCGCTAGTCTAAGCACAGCTAACTGGGATTATCAACTATTGATGTTACTGCTCGAGGCTCCGCCACTCCTTGTCCGTCAACGTACAGGCAGTATTTCATATTTCTGCCACCGTGGCACTGAACGCCAACCACTAACGATTTTTGTCGGGAAAATTCCCAACTGGAATTTTTTGCCGCCCCGGTGGCGCAGTGGTCTAAGCGATGGCCTCTGATCATTCGTCTGAACGGGGTCCAGGTTCGAATCCCGGTGAGGCATGGATGCTGTATTTGTCTTACGGCACTGGCTCTTTCCCTTCCCTTGCTCACGGTGGTCGTTAAACATCCATTAAAAAAAAACAAAAAAATGGAATTTCGTGGGTGCAGAATCTCATCCATTCGTTTCGTAGTGTCTGTGTGGAACATTTTGACATGTAAATAAACAAGCGCTAGATGAGAAGTCATTTGATTTCTTTTTTTTTTTTTTTTTTTGATTGGAGGTTTAACGACCACCGTGAGCAACTCAATGGGCTATAAGCAGTCGCCCGTCCCTAATTTAGGGTCACTGGTTCCAGGGAATGGAGAGAGCCAGTGCCGTAAGACAAACACAACATCCATGCCTCACCGGGATTTGAACCCGGACCCCGTTCGGACGAATGATCAGAGGCCATCGCTTAGACCACTGCGCCACCGGGGCGGCGATTTGATTTCTCTTGCTACTAAATTTCTTCAGCTGCTAAATAAACAAAGAAATCGTAATTTTACAAAAGAGCTAGCCTAATGTTCTATTGGATAGAGTAAAGAAACGGATAGATGAGATAAACTAATTTGTAATTACCACAACAATAACGAACTCTCGCAAAGATCGTTTCTTTCTTTATTATTGAATTAAAATATTTATTAACCAACCAAATTTTTGTAGGTTAAAAGGTTTTAATTGCGTAGTTATACACTTAAAAAACCCCAATAAAACTGTGTTTCCGGAAATATGGAACTGAATATATAAAAACATCTACAGAGAATTACAAGAATTACATATTGTTCATATACAATTCAAATTCTGACATTGGCTTCTCATTAAAAAAATGCTGATGGGAAACATACGGCAATTTATTTGAATCACTTACGCACAATTTTTAAGAAAAAATGTGTATAACAATTCAAACATGGAACATAATATGCAAAACACTTGTGATTTTTTTTTTGGAGAAAACTAGTGTAGGCTATAAACAATTCAAACATTTAACCCTCATTAAGCCGAATCAATCATGTAAAATATTTTGGGGCCAATAGTGTATATATACACTTCAAATATGGAACTCAGTATGCAAAAAAATTATTGAGAAACACTTTTACAGAGTTCACAGTCTAACATTCGATTCTCATTTAAGATGGGAATGAATGGAAAAATAGAACTATGTGTTCGTATCACTTACTTATGCAGAATTTTTGGGAGAAAAGTATATACCAATTTAAACACAATATGTAAACTACTTGCAAAAATTAGTTTATATACACTGAAGAGCAATTGAATTAGAGACAGTTGGCGTTATGCAAATGTGGCGCTGTGGGCGGCCCTGTAAACGGATACGACATGATGTATGCAGCGATCCGACAATATAAGGAGTGATGCGACGGGAATCAGTAAGAGTCAGATTCAGTGTGGATAAGACGAAGGATCTAAGCGCATTTGATCGTGGGCAAATTGTCGGGGCCCGACGAATGGGTCACTTCATCTCGGAAGTCGTGCAGGCACTGGGATTTTCACGAGCCACTGTGTCACGGGTGCACCGTGAGTACATCGAATCTGGTAAAACCATCTTTGCAAGGGCCAACTGCCGTGGACAACAACAGCGTGTGGATCAGCGGGTCATCGTCGGCTAGCTCGCATTGTAACAGCGGATAGACGGGCCACAGTGCAAGAAATCACTCGGCAATTTAACGCTGGTGCACAAAAACGTGTAAGCAGCCACACCATCCCGAACCATCTCCTCGCTATGGGGTACAGAAGCCATCGTTCCACGAGGATACCGCTGCTGATCGCACATCACAGGGTGCAAAGATTAGCATGGGCGCGGGTACATCACCACTGGACCCTAGACATGGGAGAAAATGTTGCCTGGACTGATGAGTCGAGATTCACGTTGGTACATGCAGATGGCAGGATACGAGTACGGCGCAAACCACATGAAGAGATGGATCCTTCTTGCCAGCAGGGTACTCTTCAAGCTGGTGGGGTGGCATTCTCGTCTGGGGACTGCTTACGTGGACTGAAATGGGACCCCTGGTACATGTGACATCGTCCCTCACAGGTCAACGTTGCCGGGTTATCCTGGACGACCATTTGCTCTCGTTTGTGCGTCTTCAACATCTCACTGGGGACCCCATCCTGCAACAAGGCCATCGCTCCCGAATTGTATCCGAATGGTTGGATGAACACTCCACCTACGTAACCTCGCTTCCTTGGCCACCTAGGTCACCTGACTTCAATCCCATCGAGAGAGATGTTCGAGCCCCTGACCCCCTCCATCAAATTTCCGTGAACTGTGGGAGCTTGTTACGGGGTCGTGGATCCGAATGGCTTCCCAACGCTTCCGGTGTCTTGTCGAGTCCATGCCGAGACGAATCGCCGCTGTCATCAGGGCAAAATGGTGGGGCTACACGTTACTAGACAGGTATCTCTAATTCAAATGCTCTTCAGTGTATACATACGATTCAAACATTAAACTCTCATTAAAGATGTTAAACACCATGGAATAACTTATAGAACCATTTAGAAAATTTTGGGGCAAATAGTACACTTCGAACAAGAACACATTATGCAAAACTCTTGTGCAGAATATATATATATATATATATATATATATATATATATATATTATGCAAAACTCTTGTGCAGAATATATATATATATATATATATATATATATATATAAAAGGTTTCCTTGCTGTTCTGCCTGACTCTGTTCTATGCAATCCTCTGACTGTTTTTCAACGCTTTTATTTTGCTAATCAGCCATTTTTAATCCGGCAAACTCTTAGGAAATGGACACTGCAAAAAGCCCAAATGCACTTCAAACAATACACAGATAGCACCAACCAAGAAAGCACAGAGAAGAAACATCTGCTTTGTAGAAAGCGTTACCAACAACCCCTTTGGTTTTGTTTACCAATAAAGCTTCGGTTATTAAAGGCCTTGTGAGTTGTGACCCTGGGCTTCTTATTGTGACCAAGGAATTTAGAAGACTAGGAGGTGAAAGGACCCGTTTTGAGTGAAGCCAAAACAGATCAGCCGTTTTGATCTTCTCTCTGAGGTGGTGCGAGTTTGCGGGAGTTCGGAAACGTGACGTTACTTCCTGTGTCTGAAGCAGTTACGCTTTTTTTATTGGAGTTTAACGACCACCGTGAGCAACTCAATGGGCTATAAGCAGTTACCCTTCCCTAATTTAGGGTCACTGGTTCCACGGAAGGGAGAGAGCCAGTGCCGTAAGACAAACACAACATCCATGCCTCACCGGGATTCGAACCCGGACCCCTTCGGACGAATGATCAGAGGCCAACGCCTTAGACCACTGCGCCACCGAGGCCGCCAGTTACGCTTAACGCATGCAAACCATGCAAAACAATTATGCAAACAAGGAATGTTTCGTATTTCTCAACATTACAGTTTTGATAACATTTTAAATGTGGCTCCTGACACAAGCGCAGTATGCAAGTAATCATACGCAGTATGCACTTCCGCTCAAATAATCATTATTTTGTTCAATTTTATTAAAGAAATACCAACATATATTTTCCTACTTTTTCTGGAACTTTTATAATTATGGGAATGAATATTTCAGCCTCATTTTTTTTCATGACTGTATGGGTAGAATAAAGGTCCGAAAAATCCGTTGAAAATCTCGATTCCCCCATAGAGATATACAAGAGATTCTCGGATTGGGCGCATTGGTGTAATCAGCTGATAAAAAGTGGTGTCACGCCAGATGGACGGTGAGAGCGCTGTTGCCATCTCCTCCTTCTTCTAACCTACTTGGTTGTGACCGCGTGCCTCTACCGAAGCTCCGCTCCTAAATCTCAAAATCATCTGTCATTGGCCTGAATTTTCTCCTTACATCTATCGGGGTACATATTCTTATACACGCCCCGGTGGAGCAGTGGACATTGCGAAGGCTTCTGATCGTTCACCCAAGATGGGTCTGGGTTCGAATTCATGTGTGGCTTAGATGTTGTGTTTGCGTTACGGCGCTGGCTCTTTCCCTTCCACCAGATCAGATGTAGAGGATTTTAGGAAGGGAGTGTCTGACCCCAGGTCTTAAACAACCCTTAGAAATAGGAAGCTAGGAGATTTGGGCTAGAGTGCCCGATATGAAAGTGACACGGAAGCGAGGTAGAAAGGGGGCGAAAGACGCCCTTATTTATTACCGTGGGGCCAGTACTCAGGGTCCGACGGCTTAACGTGCCCATCCGACGCACGGCGGATATTTAGTGGTTCGAGCTTTAGTATCTGCTGGGATCGAATCTGAGGTCTTCTCCATGGCAATCACGAACGCTGACCACCAGGCTACCCATGGCCCAAACTCTCTCCCTTCCCTGGAACCAGTGGCCCTAAATTACAGACGGGAGACTGCTTATACCCCATCGAGTTACTCATGGCGGCCCTTCAATCTCTAATAAAAATTAAAAATAACACTAGCAGTATGTAAATACAGCGTTACGAAAGGTTGGTCCCTTCACCTTCGGAGAAGATTATGGTATCTCATAGTGCACAGCAGCCTGCTGTCAGGGACCCCTCTCGTTATCCACCCTCTCTGGGACTGTTAAGAATTTAGTGCCTAGTTAAAAACTTTACTAAATATCCATGCCTTAAAATAAAAACCGTTTGATTATTGACGATCCGTGTATCTTATGTGACACAGTCTCATTCCATTCGAAAGCAAACTCATTCAGATAATACGACCATGGAGCTTATATTAGATGAGACACCACTGACTCTGCCGCCATTGGTCACAGCTAATCTTCGGCGTGACATCACATACAGGCAAAAAAGAACTAAATTATACAGTTGATAAAACAGTAAGCTTGTGTATAATTGATAAAGATTATTGAATTCCTCATTTTACCTGTTCATACACCTAGAAGCTTTTATTCCATTGGTTTCAAAGCAGCTTCTCGTCTGCGGCTGTGTCGTGCGCTTATGTGACATCACCTGCAGTACGGACCACAGAGTAAAGGTACGGACGTTGACTTTGGCCGCACGTATGGCGGCATAGTCAGTGGTGTCTCCATCTAATAAAAGCATGTAGGTAGTAATAATGGGAGAAAGTATGATGTCACAAACTTGAAGCTTTCTTAGCAGACGACGCTGACGGTGTGACGGCCACCTTAAGCCTCTGATAGCGAGTTTGAGCTATTGGGTTACGCACCTGACAAGTTTGATTTTCGAAATTTGAAGTTATTTTTTTAGAAATGGTGTTGTTGCGCTTACGGATGCTACAACAATTTCATAATTCCAGGCGACCACTTCCTGAAGTTACTTTTCACAAGTAAGCAACGGAGAAACATTTAATATGAAATCTTTTAATTTCCGAAGAGCAGTTAGTAGCAAAGTGCGTACATGAAGTCAATTTAGATATGACCAGCTTAATTTCCTATTATGGTTGACAGAATGGCACAGAACAGTATAACATTTTGTTGTGCTAACAAGGAAAAAAATTCTAATAGAAACTCGGAAAAGTCATCTTTCGGAGCATGTACTCATGCACACAGGTGAAAAGCCTTACCAATGTGATGTATGCTCCAAGCAATTTACTAGAAAAACTGAACTTTCGAAGTATTTATCCATTCACACGGGGTAAAAGCGACAGCAATGTAATGTATGCTCCAAATGATTTGCTCAAAAAATTACTCTTTTTACAGCTCATCCTCCTTCACCCAGGTGAGAAGCCTCATAAGTGTGATGTGTGCTCTGAGCAATTTGCACAGAAAAGTCATCTTTGAAGCCATATGCTTGCTAAATCAGGTGACAAGCCTTGCCGATGTGATGTATGCTCCAAGCAATTTCCTGGGAAAAGTAATTGTTCAAGGCATATGCTTGTTTACAGGTCAAAAGGCATTTTCTCATTTATATTGTATAGCCAGGGTGTATTATGAAGTTAGGAGATATGTAACGGAACCCTGCATGCACTTTTAAAGTTTTATTTAGTGGTGTTGAATTGTTAGGATTTTGTATCGTTTTTGAAATTGTGCTCTTCCTTGGTGAAATATATATTTTCATCATAATATATGTAATATAAAGTAATATTGGGGTATTACAGCGCAACATTAATTTGTGTACACTATCATATTCTCTTCATTTAATTGAGCAGATCTATGTGAAACGTCATTAAACTTAGATTATCATACACACAACTTTGAAAATTATGAAGTTGCACGGCGGTTTTACCTACAGAATGAGAAAAACTCTTGTACGTACCTACGCTGATCCCCAGAATCCAGCCGAAATGTTTCACAAATTCTAAATACCTGGAAGT
Source organism: Macrothele yani (assembly GCA_039090855.1). Classification (NCBI taxonomy): domain Eukaryota; kingdom Metazoa; phylum Arthropoda; class Arachnida; order Araneae; family Macrothelidae; genus Macrothele; species Macrothele yani. The sequence goes on from CM076999.1 coordinate 26,687,958, forward strand.
AGCCGTAAGGCCCTTGATAAATCAACTAATAATATAATTAAGAACAGTATATCAATGATTAATGTAATAAAGAAGGGCAAATTTATTAATAGTAAAAGCAAATTGCCAATTTCATACCTCGCACAACGTTAACAACTATTGACAGCAATGAAGTCAATTTAGATATTCTGCGCATGTCAGGCTTAAGATGGCTGCCGTGACGTCACGTGCGCGACGTTTCGCTGGCTTTACTTGAATTGAATTGAGCCAACAGAGAGTGCGTTCTCTGTGGTTCTCCCCTTATTCCTACCTCCATGATTAAAAGCTCGATGGAAACGGCGAATTATATCGAATATCGATAGTGCGAATGTTTTTGCTAGACCCATATGTGATTAGAGGTACGACCAACCATACGACGAAAAAAAAAAAAAAAAGAAAAAGAAAAAGCGTCTCGTTTTTTTGTTTGAGTTACGACAGAAGTGACTGCATGGTAGCACGAGTTACACGCACAAACCTCGCAATTCACGCCCTCGCCGTATTGAGGTTTGTTTTGAATTTGCCGTTAAAACTTACCTTTCTGAAGTCCAAAATGTTGAACCAAGTGATGCATAAGTAATATTTTCATTCATATAGGCTAGCGCGTCATCGCTTTACCCGCTTTTTATTGTATGAATGACGAGAGAAATATTTATTCTTATTGGGGTTGCCCAGAAGTTCATCCTTTTTTTTTTTGATTGGAGGTTTAACGACCACCGTGAGCAACTCAATGGGCTATAAGCAGTCGCCCGTTCATAATTTAGGGTCACTGGTTCCAGGGAAGGGAGAGAGCCAGTACCGTAAGACAAATACAACATCCATGCCTCACCGGGATTCGAACCCGGACCCCGTTCGGACGAATGATCAGAGGCCATCGCTTAGACCACTGCGCCACCGGGGCGGCGAAGTTCATTCTACCAACATTCCGTATTTACAGATTGTCTAGTATCAATATCGATGTTTTCAATAAGAAAATTGGCCGCCCCGGTGGCGCAGTGATCTAAGGCGCTGGCCTCTGATCATTCGTCCGTAAGGGGTACGGGTTCGAATCCCGGTCAGGCATGGATGTTGTGTTTGTCTTACGGCACTGGCGCTCTCCCTTCCCTGGAACCAGTCACCCTAAATTAGGGACGGGCGACTGCTTATAGCCCATTCAGTTGCTCACGGTGGCCGTTAAACCTCCAATAATAAAAAAATCAATAAGAAAATTGCGTAGAATTTAAAATAAATAACTAAACTGACTATCAGTCAGTTTGAAGAATCGTACTCGTGAAAAAAATAAAATTATAGGGGTTGTAATAGGACGGCATGCTGTACGAACATAAATGCAGTGTATCTTATGGAAGATATGAAGATGTGAACTATGTAACTAGTAGAATAACAGGAGCACTTAACACATGAAAATGAAACACAGAATGGTACACAGCATCGCATGATGCAAATGAAAAAACAAAATCAATAATTTAGATTTTGAAGTTGCAGAAATATTCACTTAAGAACACAGAACAGCAATGCAGCCGCCCCGATGGCGCAGTGGTCTAAACGATGGCCTCTGATCATTCGTCCGAAAGGGGTCCGGGTTCGAATCCCGGTGAGGCATGGATGTTGTGTTTGTCTTACGGCACTGGCTCTCTCCCTTCCCTGGAACCAGTGACCCTAAATTAGGGACGGGCGACTGCTTATAGCCCATTGAGTTGCTCACGGTTGTCCTTAAACCTCCAATCAAAAAAAAAAAAAAACAGCAATGCAAAAATTCGTCTAGACCGCCGGTAGTTGTGCGGGTATTAAGAGACTCCTGGTGAGATACGTGTGCGTAAACATTTGAAAGAATGAGACGCTACAGTTTGACATTTGTTTAGGTCTTTCCTCTAACCGTACGTCGGTCTATGTTTTTGTTACATGGAGGTTTGTTTATAGTAAAGTGTGGTCGCACGAAAGTGTGATTCGAAAATGTCAGCACGTAGTACTACACTTTTAGGTAAATATTTGTTTATATAAGTATATGCTTAGAAACTGAGGTAATTACATATATGCAGTAGCAATGGTTTCATTGAGGGAGACTTCATGTGCCAAATAAGCGATGCAGACGACCACAAGGGGAAACTGTTTTTTGTTAGTGATCTGTATGGATAATCCTAAAAAAAATTAAGGTAGTTTTAGATGTTGAAATAGTTAATTCTGACTGCAACCAGAACCGGATCCAGATATTTGGGGACTACGGGCAAGAACCAGTTACGGGGCCTGGTTCCTCTTAACTAGTCTTTTTCAGGAATTTTAGAAAATATAGTGTAAAGGAATATTTAGCTCTGAAGTTAAAGTAAAAATATTTATAAGGTATAAAAATTAGAAAGAACTGTAAAACCGCGAAGAGGGGGTGTACTTGCTTTTTGTACCTTTTTAAGGAATTTCTCTGTCCCTCTTTATATATGGCACTTGCAGTAAGATAGAAAAATATAAAGTACCTAAAAATGTTATACATATTAGCAGTATTTATCATGTATACGAAGGGCGTCCAATAAGTCGTACTGCAGTTAATAATAATAAAAAAATCAGGAAGAGTTAGTTGATTTCATTGACAAAGATAGGAACTAGATGCTCTTTTATCTTACCATAAAAATTTTGGTACATTTATTCGTCGAACAGAAATCATCGCTCTTTCCACGTTAATAAGTGAGTCTCCGAAAAATTCTCGTTGGCCGCCACCGGAAAACGAACCCAGGGTCTTCCAGTTACGCGCTAAGAGTTTCCTCGGTGGCGGCCAATGAGAATTTTTCTGAAACTCGCTTATTGATGTGGAAAGGGTGATGATTTCTGTTTGGTGTTCCTGATCCATGTCAAGTGTTTGAATTAATTATACATTTATTCTTTTTAAGATAGTAGTCATGTGCGGCATGTGCAAACTAAAAAATATATGTGCATATTTTTTAAGGATGTCAGTGGAGAAGCCTGTTTTGCTTCCTTGTGGGGCTTCAGCTCTTAAAGTCCCCACTTTCCGATCCAGCCCTGAACATGAGTTTGAATCGTATGGACGCTGTCATGAGAGCCTTGGTAGGTGGAGTTGGAATTTCTCAGGAGGAGAGGGATTACATATTTATGCATTTTAGTCATATTTTGAATCTGATTTTCAAAATAACAATTGGTGATGGAATAAGAAAAAGTAATGTATACAGGACTCCAAAAATTTCTAAAAATCTGACAGCCAGCAAGATTTTCTAGTGGCCTGCTCTGAGAGTTAAGTCTGATGGCTAGCAAGCATTTTTTAATGAAGAGCAGAGTTGTATAAAAATACAATGTATCTGCATACGCAACCATTAAAACAGAAAACTTGCTGCAAACCTGTGAAGAAGCCGCCCCGGTGGCGCAGTGGTCTAAGGCGCTGGCCTCTGATCATTCGTCCGTAAGGGGTCCGGGTTCGAATCCCGGTGAGGCATGGATGTTGTGTTTGTCTTACGGCACTGGCTCTCTCCCTTCCCTGGAACCAGTGACCCTAAATTAGGGACGGGCGACTGCTTATAGCCCATTGAGTTGCTCACGGTGGTCGTTAAACCTCCATCCAAAAAAAAAAAAAAAAAAAAACCCTGTGAAGCTCGAACCATGATAACAATCGAATAAGATAATTTAAAGAAAAATTAAATAATTATTAGAATATTACAGATTCCAATGACTACAAAATAAGTACACTACAATTGAATGTGCAATGGACTTTTATGGCAAAATATTAAAATATTGGACTATAAACCTCATAAAGTGGTTGTTAAACCTCCAATCAAAAAAGGAAAAAAAAATAACCTTCAAAAATTACAAATAGCATTTTCAGCAAGTTAATTAAAAGATTCTGGACTTACAAGATACATAAGGAAATTATTTTAGTAACTGGCATCTGCAAGAAGAGCTTGGCAATAAAATTTAAATTCTGCGTAAATAAAACTTTTGAACAGTTTCTATACGTTGAGAACAAGTTTTGATAAAATCTAGAGGCCAGAAATGTCTGTAAAAACAAATTTGTTTTTTTTTTTTGATTAGAGATTTAATGACCGCTGTGAACAACTCAATGGGCTATAAGCAGTCGCCCGTCCTTAATTTAGGACTACTGGTTCTAGGCAAAAGAGCGAGCCAGCGCTGTAAGACAAACACAATATCCATGCATCACCTGGATTCTAACCCGGATCCATCTCAGACAAATGATCTGAAGCCATCACTTAGACCACTGCTGCTGGGGCTGCCAAAAAATTCAGTTGTAAAAAATAATTACAAGTTAAAGTAGAATGAAGTATATTGATCTAAGTAAAGCCTTGTGTAAGTGTTTTATTTGCTATAAATAACATTTTTTAAAAATCCACAAGCCAAAACTATCTGCAAAACCTGCTAATAATTGCAAATACCCCATATATTGGAAACATGTCCAATATCGTATTTTAAACATGCAATAATGTAATAATACATTTAGGGTAACTTACCATTTCATGGTCTTGCTACCAATTTCACATTTCTAGCATGTGAGTTGTGGTTACAATGTCGCATGGCCGCCCTGGTGGCGCAGTGGTCTAAGGCGCTGGCCTCTGATCATTCGTCCGTAAGGGGTCCGGGTTCGAATCCCGGTCAAGCATGGATGCTGTGTTTGTCTTATGGCACTGGCTCTCTCCCTTCCGTGGAACCAGTGACCCTAAATTAGGGACGGGTAACTGCTTATAGCCCTTTCAGTTGCTCACGGTGGTCGTTAAACCTCCAATCAAAAAAAAAAAAAAACAATGTTGCATGTTTCTAGATTTCTCAGCTGAAGTCATTAACTTTATTCTATTCTATTCTTGATCGTATAGAGTTTTTTTTTCTTCTCCTTCTAGAGGTGTCATGCAGTAATCTTCAATTTATTTTTCTTCATTTTCATACCAAAACATAGTCATGCCAGTTATGCTCACTAGACACATTCGTGGTCCTATTTACATGTCTACATTAAAAAAACACCTCGGTTTTTCTTCGTCATACATACATACCATACATTTCATTATACACTATATATAAACAACAAATGCTTTATACACTCACTATGTACATACGACGTTTCTACCTCGGTCAACAACTTCGCTGTCCTTTAACCCAACCCTTCGTTTGCACACATCTCATGACCTCTGTAAAACGTCTTCGCAAAAGGAGCTCTCCCATGCTGCACTCCACCTCCAGCAACATTCCAACCCTAGCACTTTCTGTAGCTACTCGCTATCATCATCAGGGGGACGGAAACTCTAACCTATATGCACAGTGTCTTCAGAGCAAGTGAGTGACTCTCCCGGGCAATATCAACTCTCGAAGCTTCGTTCCCTTGGCCGCTGTGGCGCCCTCTTTTGTTTATTTCAGATTTCAATTTTCCAACTTTTCTATTTTTCTGTTCCATTCTTATTAAATTCTTCCAGTTACCAATTATATTTGGATCATTATGGTTATATACTGAAGCTCTATTGCTTTCAATTAACACAGATTCTGCAATCCTGAGGTGTCTTTCAGATTTACAACTTTTTTTAGATTTACAACTGTTTTCTCTTCCTTTTTCTGCCAATTTTTTATATGTTGTTTCAGCCTATATTTTTTTTAAATAGGCTGAAACAACATATAAAATATTGTCAGGAAATGAAAGAGAAAACAGCACTTATTCAATGCTGCTTAACTAATCAGCAATTTCCAAAGTTTGACAAGATTAAGATAATAAAAAGTTGTAAATCTGAAAGACACCTCAGGATTGCAGAATCTGTGTTAATTGAAAAACATAGAGCTTCAGTATGTAACGTAATGATCCAAATGTAATTGGTAACAACTGAAAGAATTTAATAAGAATGCAACAGAAAAATAGAAAAGTTAGAAAATGGAAATCTGAAATGAACAAGAGAGGGCGCCACAGCGGCCAAGAGAACGAAGTTTTCAGAGTTGATATTGCCCCAGGAGAGTCACTCACTTACTCTGAAGATACCGTGAGTATAGGTCAGAGTTTTTGTCCCCCTGATGATGGTAGCGGGTAGCTGCAGAAAGTGCTAGGGTTGGAATGTTGTTGAAGGTGGAGTGCGGCATGGGAGAGCTCCTTTTACGAAGCCGTTTTACAGAGGTCATGAGATGTGTGCGAACGGAGAGTTGGGTTAAAAAACAGCGAAGTTGTTGACCGAGGTAGAAACGTTGTATGTATATATGTATATAGTGAATGTATAGAGCATTTGTTGGTGGTATATAGTGTATAATGAAATGTATGGTATGTATGTATGACGAAGAAAAACTGAGGTTTTTTTTTAATGTAGACATGTAAATAGGACCACCAATGTGTCTAGTGAGCATAACTGGCGTGACTACGTTTTAGTATGAAAATGAAGAAAACATTGTTTTTGAAGATTACTTAAAACCTCTAGAAGGAGAAAAACAAAAAAAAAAAAAAAAAAAAAAAAACACCCTATGTGACCAAGAATAGATTAGAATAAAGTTAACGACTTCAGCTGAGAAAAGTGAAGAGCCCTCATGCTACCTCTAGAAACATGCGGCATTGTGATCACAAGTCACGTGCTGGAAATGTGAAATTGGGAGCAAGACCATGAAATGGTAAGTTACCCTAAATGTATTACTGCAAATAATTTTGGAACTATCTGCATATGTCTACATTCTGCTACTCTGATGAAGAGTTCATTATGATTTAACCAACACAAACTAAGACATCCATAGCTCTAAAAAATGTTTAATTATGAGGAATTGTTTTTGTCTTGTGTTTTTAACTATAAGCAGCCAAGATTTTTGTCTCATCTTTTGAAACTTTCATTTTTTTCTTTTAACGGACTTGCTGGCAATGGAGTACAAGTCAGTAACTAGACAATAATCAGTAACTGATCATTTCTCCTGTTTCGCTTAGAATAGGAGCCCACACCCGTTGCTGATTTACCATCCTGTGTAGTTTAGCGTCCTAAATTATTTCGCCGCAAATGTTGAAGGATTTCGAAAAAGGGAGACATACAGATTTTAAAGTATGTAATTTCATGGCAAATGGTGAAAAAATTTCGTCTATGAAATGCTTTTTAAAGATTTTTACCATAAAACTTACCTGGAAGTAAGACGACGTGAACATCAGCTGCGGCAAGCCACACGTAACGCCGCTGCGACCACGTGAAGCTTGGCTCCGCTAAAACGATGGTCTCATTCTGGCGGCCATTTTGCTGCAGGAAGAGGCAAGAGAAATGGAGAACATTCTTGCCAGGAAAGCGTTCCATTTTGTAGTGCTACACTACAGAAAATAGCTCATCATTTCTGATGCAGTTTTTCACATCACAATCTGACAATTTCTTGTTTTTTTCCTGTCTGATTCTTTGGTGTGCAATGTATGAAATCACTTCTTCGAGATTTTTTTTTTGTAATCCAATTTGAATGAACTGCGAACCATGGCGTCAATAGGAGCAAAACTTTACTTTTCCGATGCCACTTAACTTCCGTTGGAGAGAACACGACATGTACTTTAACTGTTTTCTAGAAGAAAGGCATTTGATTGCTTTCTATTTTGAATCAGGAATGATATGCATTAAAATGAAGCAATTGTCACCATGTGTCTTAAAAATTGCTACAGAAAGGAACTATTTTCTGATATTTATAACTAATTTACAAATTGGAACACTTTCCTGGCAAGAACGTTCCCCGTTCCTCTTGTACTCTTCCACCAGCACAAAATGGCTGCCGAAACGAGACCTTCATCATAGCAGAGCCAAGCTTTGCCTGGTCGCAGCGGCACTGTGTTAAGCCTGCTGCAGTGGTGTTCACGTTGTCATACTTGGAGGTCAATTTTATGGTTAGAATCTTTAAAATGCATTTCACACATGAACTTTTTTCACCATTTGCCATGGAATTACATACTTTAAAATTTGTACGTCTCACTTTTTCGAAATCCCTCAACATTTCCGACGAAATAATTTAGAATGCTAAACTGCACATTTACCGTATTCCTCTGTTTCCCCTTCACTTCCATCTTCATTATGGCAGCACTTCACACGTCAATTTATGCCTGATGGTATCTTGCCACCTTAGTGATCTTAGAAATAAGTGAAGTCATTGCCAGAGTTTGGCGAAATTTTTTTTCAAAGGAGTATTTTTACTCCTTTGGAAAAATTTAAGGAGTAATTTTCAAAAGTCAGGAGTATTTTAGAAAAATTAACAGATGAAATAAAATACTTATAAAATGCTAGGCAATTATGAAAAATCAATCCAGATTTTTCATATAAAAATATTTCACTACTGCTCAATGTTTCACTCGCTACTTTACCCGGCATTTTTGCAATAACTGAAAGAGGAACGAAGATGTAACGAAATTTTAACTGACGTACCTTAGGCTGTGAGAATGGAGATGACATCATAACATGTGTTGGCAATGGTCACCATTTGCGTCCAGGCAGAGCTAAACACGGCGCTCGATATTTTGGAAGGTTTGGGTCAGTATGCCCCCAGGAATCGCCTGAATTTCTTGAATGATGTTGGATTTCAATGCAGCAATGGATCGTGGATTATTGCGATAAACTCAATTTTTCAGATAGCCCCAGAGAAAGTAATCGAGCGGAGCCAAATCTGGTCACCTCGGAGGCCAAAGTCCCTTCGAAATGACTCTGTTCTCGAAAAATGACTCAATTTTGGCCATGCTGGCACAGGAAGCATGGCATGTTGCTCCATCCTGCTGGAAATATCCAATGGATAATTCCTCATCGTCCAACTGATTCACGAAGGTCCGAAATATTTCCTCGTAAGCTGCTGTCGAGATGGTTCTTTCGAAGAAGATCGGCCCAATAATGCGCTGCTGTGACATTGCACACCAAACCCGGATCTTTGCTGGATATAGATAGGGGTTCTTCGTGTGTCACGTAGCAGCGAAAAAACAAACAAACCGAAATAGGGGATCATCATTCTCATATTTCAAGCTTCCCAATGCAAAAGGAATTTATCAAATCAAACTAATAGTTGCAGAGATATGGCATCCACAGTTGGGTGGAACGATGGATGGACAAACCAATAACATGAGCATGATCTTTTTTTTTTTCAAAAGACATGCTAAAAACACAAGACCGTGACTTTCATTTCAGCGGAACCTTGGATGACATCGCGACAATGCTGGGGCAGGCTCTCTGTAACGTTCGTCAACATCCCTGTGCTTGCAGGTCAATTTTATAGTAAAAATTCTTTAAAATGCATTGTAGAGCTGATTTTTTTTATCATTTTCTGTCAAATTACATACTTTAAAATATGTATATAATTTTTCTTGACATTTTTAGCCAAATAATTTAGGATGCTAAACTGCGCCTTTACCCCAAAATAACTTACTAGCAATACTTGATACTGCCATTTTTTTCACTAGCAAATTTGTTTTTACACTAACAAATTTGTTTTTACATTAGCAATTTGTGAGTTGCTGTGTGGTGAAATCGCACCCTGGTGGGCACATACGTTATATTGACAAAAGTCACCGGACGCTCATTCAAAAGCAAATGAACGGATCCGCTGCATTATTAAGATGCTCGGTACAGCTGCAAACAGTATAAAAACAAGCCTGCAGCTGACCCCGATCATATCGCACTGTGAGGAGAGAACTGACTTTGAGAAAGGAAGGATTGTTGGGTGTTATATTAGTGGGTTGTCCATAAGAGAAACCGAGAGACGTTTAAACATACCCAAGTCAACTGTTTTGGAAGTACTAAATAAGTGGAAGACACATGGCGTACCTGAAGCAGCAAAACGTGCCGGCAGACCAAAGAAAATCAGTGATAGAGGACATCGAAGCCTCAGGAGAATCATTACAGCTAATCGACGGAGTACTGCACAAGACCTCAGTATACAGGTGAGTAAAAATGCTGGAACCTCGTACCATTCGCAGAGAACTTCATTCCATGAGTTACCGTGGTCGTGTGGCTGCTCATAAGCCTTTCATTTCCACTCAGAATGCTACTTGTCGTTTAGCATGGTGTAAAGAACATTTATTGTGGACTGTAGATCAATGGAAACGAGTCCTATGGACTGATGAATCCAGATTACACGATCCATCAGTCTGATGGCCGTGTGTGGGTATGGCGGCAGCCGGGGAACGCCGTTTATCACAGTGTACTGTTCCTACGGTCAAGTTTGGAGCTGACATTATACTCGTGTAAAGGTGTTTTTCATTGGATGGTCCCAGCCCATTGGTTATCATGGACAAACCTGTTAACCAGCACGTCTACCTCGATATTATGGACAATTTTGCCATTCCAACTCTGTGGCAATACTATGAACTACGGAACCAAGCCTTGTTGCTACCAGCAGGATAATGCACCGAGCCATAAAGCAAGGACTGTTACGCAGTGTTTTGGCGATAATTTCGTATCGTGTGGACTGGCCAGCACGGAGCCCTGATCTTAATTCCATGTAGCACCTATGGAATGAATTAGAGTGCTGCATAGCCGCCCCGGTGGCGCAGTGGTATGGCCTCTGATCATTCGTCCGAACGGGGTCCGGGTTCGAATCCCGGTGAGGCATGGATGTTGTGTTTGTCTTACGGCACTGGCTCTCTCCCTTCCCTGGAACCAGTGACCCTAAATTAGGGACGGGCGACTGCTTATAGCCCATTGAGTTGCTCACGGTGGTCGTTAAACCTACAATCAAAAAAAAAAGAGTGCTGCATAAGAAGTTTGGAACCAATGCCTACTACTAAGCAACATTTAGCGGAAGCATTATGTACTGAATGGAAGCACATACCTATCGCTGTGTTCCAAAACCTTGTCGAAAGCATGTCTCGAAGGGTCAGTGAATGCATTAAGGCCAAAGGTGGACCGACACTGTACTAATCAATGTATGTCAATAAATGCTATGTTGTGTTATTCTTCTAGGCATCCGGTGACTTTTGCCAATATAATGTACATTGGTTAGAAACATCGATGTTGGACATTGGTGGACACTCATTCCGGAAACATGCACACACCCAGGAGTAGAATCTTTTTCAGAAATCTGCAGCGCAGAAAGGAAAACCTGAAAATTGTCTGCAAGGTAAAGGCCCCATAGCAGAATGTTCCTGATCTGTCTGCGACAGATATTCATGGTGCCAGAGATCATGCTAGGATTTTTCAAAAGAGTAAAAATACTCCTTCACATTTTTTGAAGGAGTATTTTTCTTTCCAAAGAAGTAATTTTAGAGAATGAACGATTATTGCATTACATTTTTAGCTAAATAATATTTTATATAGAAACAACTAATTTATCTATATATACATATGTCAACATGAATTAGCATGTAATTGAATTTCTTTTATATAAAATAAGTAAGTCATAATTTATCAAATATCTACTTGTCTCGTTTTATCCATGAGGCTGCAAAATTTTTTGTTTTGCTTTTGAAAGACTACCAAAACTTGTGTGTGTGTGTTGCTTCACAGATTAAGTTTCTACACACTCAAACTTCAAAAAGAGTTCTATTGTGGAGGAAGGAAATCTACAGTCTTACTCAATCACAAAAGATAAAATAAACCTTCATTGGACATTGTGATGTGTAAGTTTAGTATTACAAAGGTCAACTAATTTATTATTTTTGAACATGTTTTACTTCAGCATTGAAAAAAAACCAACAAATATCTTCTTGAACACTATGTATGAGATGTTTACAGTTCACATAATTGAGACTTGGTTGATTCAACCATTCTTCTTATATGAGGAATGTCCAGTTTCTCCCTTTGCAACTATTTATAGTGGGAAAATAACATTGAACAATAATTCAGGTCAGTGGAAACATCGCGAAAACAAAAATTACGATTACGAAAAAATCTTCGCTTCGTCCAACTTCCGTTTTCGGAAATTTTCCCTCTGTTTTCAAGCTGAAACACAATCAGTTATCAAACAAAATTATATTTTACAATAAAAATGAGCAGAGGAAATATTGCGAGAGAAAAAAAATTACGATTACAGATTAAATCTGCAATTCGTCTAATATCCGTTTTCAAAAGTTTTGAAATACTAAATTTTGTCCCAAGCCAGAAAACGCCGCTTCCCTTCCACCGCCACCATGCACACACGCACCCCCCCCCCCAAAAAAAAAAAAAACTATCTTCAGTTTTATCACAACAAAGTCAGAGTTACTCTTCGAATCCGCGAAAGAAACTCCTGCCTGAAGTTTACAAGGAAATTTTTGCTCCGTCGAACTTCTGTTATCGGAAACTATATTCTACACTTTCAAGCTGAAATACAAACATTTCTGCAATAAATTGATATTTAATAACAATACTGGACAGATGAAACTTTGCGAGATAAAGACATTACGATCGCAGGGGAAAATTCCACTCCGTTTAGCTTTCGTTTTCGGAAGTTCTGAAAAACAGAATACCACTCCCCAGGCGGAAAACGACCACCCACCCTCCCTAATGCTTCAAAAATAAAACATCTTCATTTTTTTTTTTTTTATTGCTCTCAAGTGTAACCGAAATGTGGAATTCCGTGAATCCGAAGAACAATTTCATGCCTGATTCGTAACAGTCTGTGATATGCAAAATGAACTGCTCATATGGCTACGCATGGAAGCCGATTCACTGGTCCATAAACTGATTATGTTCCTGATGTATACGATTTCAATTTTCGGGACTCTAAACGGTCCGTTTCTAAATCACGTATTTTTACAAAGGATACGTTTTTAACGCGCAAATTTTGCGAGCGATCCGAAAACGGACCCAAGATTTTATATTTATATATATTTCTTAAAATTTCGTAAAGTGGGAGACTCCCGCTTAACAGCTTTGTTTCTGCCGGAATCCTGCCAACCAGCCCTGAAATGACAATTAAACGAACTTCAAAACACTTCGCTTTTCACTTCCTCCATGCCAAGGCTTAACTGCACTACACTGCACCGATACACTAGCATCTCAATCCCGACACGGCTGAATCCTCTTTCCCTGTAATGCACATGTCCATCGTTTGAGCTGCTCTAAGTCCCACTCACCCCTGAAGGTTCTTCCGAATGATTGCTGAAAGCCGATCCCTAGCTGACTAGCTCGGCAATGGGAACCAAATCATGATTTTTTCATAAACTGACATAAAAGTTAACATATAATTTCTTGATAAAGAAAATGGTCATTTTTATGACAAAATCCCGGTGTAATCACCGATTATAAAAGGAAATTGCGTATGGAAAAACAATGCATAAAAATACGCATTTCTAAATTTTAAAACGTATTCGGTGTTTTTAAGGCATGAAATACGCATGTAGAGGCATTATCGCGATCTGTGCATAGAGGTGGAAAAGAATAAAAATTTGCACGGGTAGAAAAAAAAAGCAAAAAAAAAAACTGACCACTTTGTTTTTCTTCTAAGTTAAAAAAAAAAAAAAGTAGCTTAGCCTAGGTACTGCAGCATTGCAACGATAACTAAGATCAAGAACACCCTGCCAACATTACCTAACTTTTTGCTCCCATTTTCAAACTAAAACATAAAGATGTATGGAATAAAATAATATGTAACAAAAATACAAGACAGAGGGAACATCGCTTCAAAAAAAAAAAAAAATGCTAATTACAGGAGATATCTTCTGCCCATCTAACTTCCATGGGAGCAAAAAGTTAGGTAATGTTGGTTTCGGCAAATAATGAAAGAAGAAAAACTTGCATCCACAATCGGAAGTCTTCAAGAAAGGATTTAAGAGGGTCTGGGGATGCCATTTTGTCTGCAGCACCAAAATAAAATCTGTGATGTATGTCTCCCGTCGCTGCAATTCTGCTATGAAAGGTGAAGGGATGTCTAAATGTTGATTTTGCCAAAAAAATGATTGCTCTGCACTGTGACAAAGCAAAGTTTTAAAAAATGAATCAATTTGAGGTTTTGCAGTAATGCAAATTAGTACATATTTTAGTTGCAATAATCAAATTAGTTTTTCCCTGATAAGAAATGCTCAAGAAACTTAGAATTTTATTTCATTCAGAACTTAGCATCATTCTTTAACACCTTAACCGGCTGATCTACGTAAACCAAATTGTGCTCCAAATAGCCGCTGCTTACAGGCACATTGGTTCCAAGTTTTCTGCGCTGTCCAAGCAGAAATGTTCATACAGCAGCCGGGTTTTACTAAAGCTGCTTGTTTCCACGGCAAAACAACTGCTCTCCCACTCTCATATCAACTGTATACCTGTCACAGGTGCTAAGCGCTCCTTTCAAGTCTTTAATTCTCTGGGCTGACCCACGATATGGGGAAGGTACAGTCCTTCTGACACTTACATCATGGCATTCAAATATCTTTATCTTCTTTCTTAATCCTAGTTGTAAATGAATTTATGGCACCTCTATTCATATTGTACTGTGGAATTAACTTTTACGGGTCTTATAGAGGTTATTATTCAAAAAGTTGGTGGTCAAATTTGACCACCAACTTTTTTGAATAATAACCTCTATAAGACCCGTAAAAAGTTAATTATTTGACCACCAACTTTTTTGAATAATAACCTCTATAAGACCCGTAAAAAAGTTAATTTCACAGTTCTTTCTTAAGTTATTCTGCAGTGTTATCACGCTTTAGTAGGTATTCATTTACAAAAGATTACTACTCAATCACTCTCCTAAGTTACACTTTGAATAACAAAGCAAAGAGGAAAGCAACACTTTCCGATGCTCTGTTCTTGTAGGCCACTGGTTCTAGCGGCATTAGGACCACTAAACTTACCCTGAATGAATTCATTTCTGCTGCATTCTGCCCACTTCTTAGACAGTGAATATCTTCGTTCGAGCTAATTTTGGTAACCCTGAGTTAATCCGTTCTGGCCGGTTAAAGGGTTAAATAATTTTTGGATTTTTAAAAATAATGATCAGAAAGTGTGTAATAAATAATTTGATATCCATATTTTGTTTTATTTTGCACTTAGTTAATTGATTTAATTTTATTTTAAACCTTCGTGGGATATTTTGCTTGATAGACAATCTGCTCCTATTATTTCCTGCAGCAATTATGTTGTACAAGAAAAAGAATTTGTCAGATTAAAAGAAGATTAAATGAAGTTTTTCAAGTGGAACTAGAATTACATTATGTTTTACTAAGGGCCTTTCCAGGTGGTTATTTAAGTGACTATGTTAGGAAGGTAGGGATTATGTCAGCTTTGGAAACAGTAATTTTGCCATATTTAACTTGATTTGTAAAACATTGGTCCCTATACGATTTTTGTTTGAAACCCAATTTGTGAATTGACCACAGGTTTTGAGAAAAATTTAGTGAATTTGGTAAAATATGATGGGAACATTTTCATTGATATAATTAAACTCCGTAAACTTAAAGTAAGAAAAATGGCAATGGGTCTTGTAAAGTAAAACACTTTTTGCCCCATTAATCTGAGTAATAATTAAAAAATATTGCGACAGTCAGCTTCCAGAATACCACATAATTCAGCCCTGGAAATGAAGCAGGGAGCATTAAAAATGTATAAAAATATGGCTTTAGTAAAAAAAAAAAAAAAAAATCTAAGATAAAGCTATCAGGATGTAAAAAAAAGTAAATAAATAAAATGCAACCATCGACTTCCGAAATGCTGCATGACGTGGAAACGGAAGAAAATATTGCAAACGTGTAACAAATATGGATTTTGTAAAAAAAAAGTCAACATTAATCTAACTGAAACGAATCTATCTGGAAGCCAAAAAAAAAAAAAGAAAAATTGTGGACATCAGCTTCTGGAATGCCTCATAAGGTGACAGTGGAAAATGGAAGGACAATAAAAATGTGTAAAAATATGATTTAAAAAAAAAAAAAAAAAGGAAGAATACTCACACACACACACACACACACACACACACACACACACACACACACACACACTCTCTCTATCAATCTAACTGAAGTGAAGATATCTGGAAGCGAAAAGAATAAAAAAAGTCGCGATGCCAACTTATGATGGGATGCCAATAGCCCCTGAAACGGAGAAATTGTTTTAAAACATGGCTCTCATAAAAAAAAAAAAAAAAGATTGCCTTAAACTTTCAGTTAGATGAAAGTTTAAGCCTCCATGCCAAAAGGAGGGTTGGGGGAATTGAGACCATTAGCTTCGGAAATGCCACATCAAATGTGCCTGATGCATTAAAACTGCCCAAAAGTACCGCTTCCTAGATTCAAAGCTGTAAAAAAAGTAATTATATCTCATCAAGTGGAAGCTATCTGTTTGAAAAATATGGAAAAATGAAAGCTAATATAAAATGGGGGAAAAACAGAACTTTGCCTGCATGATCCATTGACTACAGCTTTACGTCTGGAACTGTAGCCAATGTTAAAAACACGTGAACATTTCTCTGTTTCTGTTTCAAAATCTAAGGAAATCTTAAAAATAATTAATGTTAAGAAAATAGAAAAACAGTCTGCACACCTTTCCGAGAATCTGCAATGGGCGTCGCTGCATCGTACTATTTCTGCTCCAGGTTGCACGCATTGGTAGTGTCGGTGGAAATTTTCAGTGTTATCAGTGAAAACCTCCATGTTTTGCTAAAAAGCAGAAGAATTCGCATCTTTTCCATCTGCAACAGTAACGGACACATCGATAGGTAAAAATTGCTGTTCAATATATCGGTGATATCTCAGCAATTCAACATCCAGTAACCAATAGTATTTGATAAAATGCTTGATATACTGGTGGAAACCTTGGCGTTTCTTCCATGTATTAGCTCCTGTAATATCGAGGATAAGAACTTGCTTTTTACTGATGAAACACTGAATAAAACAGCAAAAAAAAAAAAAAAATCGGTCGGTAACTCATGACATATAAAGATATTCTTTTTCTCTTTAAAATAACGTAGCAAAGAGAAATTCATTTACTTTACGTAGTAAATATTCTTTTGCAGTTTCAAACGTTGATGCTCAAAGACATGGGTGTTTTTTGTCCATCCCTACTCCGATTAATTTTTGCTGTACTGATTGGAACCCCGGAAAACATATTGTATTTAAAATTATGATGATGGGAAAGTGCTGACCATTCATTTTATGGGGAATCTGGCTGTGATATGTGAGCAAGTTTTTTTTTTTTTTTTTTTTTTTTCAATTATTTCTTTTCCTTCTGTACCTAAAAATTTTGACTTTTGATATCTTTCCTGGTTTAACACAACCCAGAGTGTTAATGTTATTATTTCGGTAATCACAGAGTTGTATCTAAAAAATGTTTCTGTGTACACAATCATTAAAACAGAAAACTTGCTGCAAACACTGAGAGCGTGAACCACCATGAATAATAAAATAATAATAAACCCGGGAGCAGAAACAGCGTGACACAGCAACGCCCGTCGCAGATTCTGAGAAAGGTGTGCTAACTGTTTTTTTATTTTCTTAACATTAATTGTTTTACAGGCAGGGCCGTAGCTAGGTCCCAGAACTAGGGGGTGGGGGCTCAAATTTTTGCTAGGCGTGGGCAAAGAGGGCAGTCGCTCACGCAGTTTTGCCGACTTGGGGGACATTCACTAAATTCAGGAGATTTCAGAATGGAGTTAGTGGCAGACATATTGTTCTTCGGATTTATGACTTTTTCAGCGGATTTTGTAATGTTTTGAACGATTTCAGTAACTTTTTACATTTATGGTTTCAAACATTTAAAATGTTGTATTTGAAACTTCTTCAGTTCCATAGTTTCCATAACCGTGATTTTTAATTCTTATAATATGCAATCCCTTTCCCCTTTCCACTTTTATTTTTGACAGGCACAGAAAGCTTGCCTGTGCCAACTGAGTTACACTAGAAGTTTTTCCATATAAAAATAGCTCACACCACAAATTCGAAAAAAAAAAAAAATTCAGCCGAATTCTTAAGATAACAGCTAACGGAAAAATCAACTACACTAAGCACTGTTTACAAAGATTCTAGTCTGTCCGGCAGACAGCAGTGAAAAGCAACACGGGCGAGGAGACTTTGTTGATGAAAAAACTTCCCATGAGAAAACCACTGAAGTCAGTAGAACTATCAGATTGTGTTTTGTATGCTTTAGAATTCCAGAACTTCTCACCTTTAATTGTTTCCGTCTTTGGAGCCCCTTTGCGTCACCATATGTGTTAGCAAGTGTCACGCCAAGAAAAGCAAAACAAATGTACGAATTTGTTCCCTCCAGCATTTTGAGGGCACGGAACTGACCCAACGGCAATAGGATCCCACGTGGTCTTAAAGTGCTTCGTTCGCCATCAAGGGCAACATTCAACTGTCTCCTTAAAACTACAAAGGATGCAGCCTGGGACTTAAGCCCCAAAGCTTCCCACCTACCTTTAATCCGGTCCCGAGTGCAAATACGCCTCCACCCTTGATTACTTTCTTTTAGCTTGTTCTTCTAAATTTAACGTCCCCCCCCCTCCTAAAATGCGTTTCTTGTTCCTTATAACTCCTACCGCTAGTAGAGAATCACTAAAATTACTAATACAGCTGTTACAACTAATTCACAATTCAAAAAGTCGAAATTTCTAATTTTCTTTTGAGTTACATTCATACTGCGTTGTTTTACTGTTACTTAACTTTTTAAAAAGTCCAGTATACGAATAAAGTATTTATGCCTGTGATGAAATATCAAAGTAATTTACGTAAACCATCGAAATAAAAGTTTGTCATTTTTGACCACGCGAATTTTCCAGGGGGGGTCGCTAGCCTTGTAGGGGGAGCTGAGCCCCGTCTAGCCCCCCGCTAGCTATGGCCCTGTTTACAGGTAATCACAGTTGTACATAAAAAGAAAATGTTTCTGTGTACACAATCATTAAAACAGAAAACTTGCTGATTACAGCTTTTTCTCCAGACATAAAGCTGTAATCGATAGATTAAATAGGCAACTATTGCCCTCCCTCCCACATTTTATTTTAGCTTTCATTCTTCTGTATTTTTCAAATAACTTCAACTTGATGAGATATAACTGCATTTTTTTAGCTTTGAATCTAGGAAGCAATATTTTTGTGTGCTTTAACACACCACACATGTTTGGTGTGGCATTTCGGAAGGCTATGGTCTCAATCTCTCCCCCCCCTTTTTTTTTTTTGGCATGGAGGCCTAAATTTTCAAGAAGAAAAATCACCTTAATCTAACTAGTCATGGTTCATATGCTCCTTGAAAACCTTGAAAAGTCCTTGAAAGAATAAAGTTCATTTTCAAGTCCTTGAAAAAGTTTAAGACTCCATAAATAGTGCTTGAAAAAAAATTGTTTTGTTTTTTAAGTAATTATATGAAAGACAGGGTTCCCACTCAACCTGGAAAACAGGGAATTTGATAATGGTTCCAAAAATCAGGGAAAACTCAGGGAAAATTACCCTTTTTTGTAAAGCTCTGGGAAAGTTACCCTTTTTTTTTTTGTAAAAATCAATGGATACTTTATTTTGCCAAAAAACCTATTTTTCAAGATGTCAAACTTGGCTTACAATTACTGCCTGCCTAGAATTTGGTAGATCTTACTTTCAGTTGTATTAAGTATTTCCTTTATTCTCTAAAAAAAGATGCAAAATTGAATTTTTAAAATTGCCAGTTATTAAGCTTTTGTTCAATTTCTGCAGGCAGTTGTTATAACATGGAACAATTAGACACAATGGCTCCTGCTTGAAGAAACACTTCACAAGAGAACCAACCAAATGATGGATCAAAGTCCTTTGTCTATTGGTTCTCTTAAAGCATGTTTCTTTGAACAGAGCCATTCCATCATTAAGCTTAGCTGCATTGTGTTATAGGAAAACTGAAACTATTCAACTGACAGATTTTTTCTTACATGTGACCTGTTTCTATGGGAATGTATTTGCAAATTCCATGTGGGTAGTATTCACAAAAGTTCACGGAACTTTGGTACAGAAAATAATGTGCACAGTTAGTTGTTATTAATGAAAAGCAGGTAATTTTATAAAGACAAATTACTTAAAGAATTTGCAAGTGTGTGCTTTGGTGAGAAAAATGAATGGAATGGAATGAAATGTAACAATTCTTTGAAACATGCCACTCCGGAAAACTTTAAAAACCACCTGGAGAACCTGGAAAAGTCAGGGAATTTTTTTATTACTTTTGAGTGGGAACCCTGAAAGAGTATGTGTAAATAATTATTTGTTTGTGCTAAAAAATTTTACAGGAGATTTCTGTGTAGTTCTAATAAAAACATAAAACTGATCAGATAATGCAGAACTTGCATTCAACTCAGGTGAGCACATGGACAGTTGGTACCTTGGCCATGGCATAACTATGGAGTAAAACATCAGCCATTAGAGTAAAATAAGCGGAACAGTGTATTCACGAATTGCGATGAGCTTCTATTGACTGGGGTTAAGAATGAGCTCTTGCGAGAGGGTGGAATTTCTAGGAATTGCTCTTTGCTTCATTTGTCTCCTGACTACATCAAAGTCATGCATGAAAAATGAAAGTAAGCAAACAATAAATATACCAGGAGATGAAGATAAAAATAATGTACTCTCAAAATATTCCACAAAATAAAATGATTTCAAAAAACACCAAAGCAAGTTAATAAAATAAAGCAATGGGGAGGGTTGGGAGCCATGGGATACCAAGCAGGTCATTGAGGGTGTGCCTGCCACAACTAAGTTTGATGGTCTGAACTAACTAAAATACCTACCTAGTGACTGATCGACAGCACACACACATGTAATAATTTGGTTTTAGAAAGTCCTTGAAAAGTGCCTCAATTTATTTTGCTTGGAAGAGTACAAACCTTGATAGTTTTCAAAACATTTTCTTTGTGTCCGTGGCCGTCGGCATTCAGTAAGTTGACGTCACAACTTTTTCTTTTTGCTTCCACTTCGATAGGTAAGGTGTTTTTTCGTTTTCTTTTTTCAAACACTGTGTTTTTACAAATTTTTATCGTCTGTCTTCTGTTTTCTGTGGTCGCATTATGAGACTTTCCATGAGTTGACATCAGGACTTTTTTTTCTTTTGGCTTCCAGATAGCTTCACTTGAGTTAGATAGATAAGGTGTTTTTTTGTTTTCATCCTCTTTTTTTTTTTAACCATGCCTTTACATATTTTTATTGTTCGTCTTCCTTTTTCCACGGTAGAATTATGAGGCATTCCGAAAGTTGATTTTTCCTATTTTGCTTTGGGGCGGGGTGCAGTTCTAGATAACTTTGTTTCAGTTAGATTAATGCTTTTTTTTTTTTTTTTTTTTTTGTACAAGATCCATATTTTTTAAGCACTTGCATAATTTCTTTCCCTTTCTGCAGCCATGTAGCATTTCGGAAGTTGACTGTCGCATTTTTTTTATTTATTTACTTCCAGATAGCTTTGTCACATTTTTTATTTACTAAAACCATATTTTTACGCTTTTTTAACACCTCTGCTTCATTTCCAAGGCGGTGTTACATGATATTCTGGAAACTAACGGTTACATTTTTTTCTTAATTATTATTTTCTTTCAGACAGTTTCATCTCAGATTGATGAGGTAAAAAGTTTTTTTGCTTTACAAGAACCATTGCAGTTTTTTTCATTTTAAGTTTATTGGATTTACTTATATCAATGAAAATGCTCCCATCACATTTTCACAAATTCACTGAATTTTTCTTAAAACTGTGGTCAATTCACAAATTGGATTTCAAACGAAAAATCTTATACGGACCAGTTTCACAAATCAAATTAAATGTTGTTAAATTACTGTTTCCAAAGTTGGCATGATCCCTACTCCCCCTAACACAGTAACACCCCTAGTACAACATAATTGCTGCACGAAATTGTAAGAGCAGAATGTCTGTCAGATAAAACATCCTTCAAAGGACAGAGTTAAAATTTTATCAGTTAACTAAATATGTAAAATAAAAAAAAATATATATAGATTTCAAATTATTTAGTATTCCTTGTACACTTTCTGACTATTATTTTTAAAAATCCAAAAATATTTAAAGAATGATGTTTAAATTCTGAATGAAATGAAATAGTTCTAGTTTCTTCTGCATTTTTTATCAGGGAAAAGCAAGTTTGACTACTGCAACTAAATACTAAATTGCACTATTAGCAAAACTCAAATGGACTCATTTTTTAAACTTTGCTTTGTTGCAGTGCAGAACAATCAATTTTATAGCAAAATTAATATTTAGACAGATCTTTACTTGTAGGCAGTTTTTATGTTTTCTTTTCTGTGTTGGAGACTTTGAAAAAATAACTGAAGAAATTATAAAACTAATTACTGTCAGAACAATAATTATAGAGGATTAAAATTGTTCTAAACACAAAAATAGGCAAATTTCACAAAAATAGGCAGACTTTCACAAAAATGGGTATAATCTTTAAAACCCTAGGTCAGTTATTAGAGTGAAATAACTCATGACATGGATGACTGACTTTTTTCTTTTTCTTATAGTAGGAAATTGTATTCCAGAGTTTTTCATTTTTAAATTTCTGGGCAACTAGATTTTTTATTTACCTGCCCAGGCCAATACTTTACATGCCTCTTGCAACTCGGGTATGTTATTCAGGTCTTTAAAAATATCATGCCCGAGATGTCCAGGTCATGTAAATTATTGGCCTGGGCAGGTAAATAAAAATGTAGTTGCCCGGTCCGGCAACTAGATTTAAAAATAAAAAAAGTTTGAAGTAGAATTCCCTATTTCAAACATAGTGAGTGACAGAATGCATGCTTGTGATGAAACTAGCCTCCCGTGTGTAGTGACAAATGTCGAAAACTTCAACGAAAGGAACATCGCGGAATCAAATTTATCAAATATTAATGTCATCATCGTACCAGCTCATACCAATTTCAGCATCATCATCTTAGAACTTGAGGTATTGTTGTGGGGGTGGGAGGATACTAAGTTAAAATGAAGTTGGCATATGCAAATTTAAATTTAAATTTCAACCCTTTCCCTCAGATTATGGATATTGAAGTAGACGAGCAAAACTTACAGGTATTTCTACATGAAAGCCCAATTTGTTCCCACAACTGATGACAATAAGAGGAAATTAGTTGTTGCAGTACATGACAGTTATTTCATTTTTATGGCCGAAAAAAAAAAAAAACATTTTGTGTTATTCAAGGACTATTGCTGTTTGTGACGTGCAAAATAAATGGGCAGAGCCCCAAATCCGATCCACCCACTAGTCTAAGCTAATGTGGACACATGCTATTGACTAACATATATTAATCGCACAACACATTACAAAACTCAAGAATTCAATCTTGTAAAAGACCAGTCGGTCTGCATTTATTGGTAAACAATTTAATCAGTGATTTTAAATTCCTTTTCTTTTTGTAATTTGAATTTCTGCTTTGCTTTCCACAAACACACTGGAAGGTTACATAAATTTCGCATTTTTGTTTATGTTTTTACACAGCACATTTTTTTTCTTTTTTTCTCGATTCCTTAAGGACAACTTTGGAAAAAAAAAATGCTGTATACTTTCTAGCGTTATTCAATATATATATATATATATTTTTTACCTTTATAATTTAGAAGGTCTCCACAGAAAATAGCTGGAGGTAGGCCTAAAACATGTTTGAAAGGGTCAAATTTTTGTATTTGTGAATTTAATTTTTTTTGTTTTTGCTGCTCAGACTATGAGACACTAAAAGATTAAGGTAACCAAGATTTTACTTTAAGGTAAATTTACATTGAATTATAACATTACTTTTGAGCTTGGCAGTAGTGCCTCGTGTTTATAATATATATATATTTTCAGGCAATTTTACTCTTACATGGGAGATCTTGGCCAAGATTCTAAAATCTAGTTTTTTTTTAATTTTACGTCACCACATTTTCTAAACTGACAGAAATATTACCTTGGGGAGTAACTCCCAGAACAAAATAGATTTTTTTTTTTTAGTTTAGTTGTTTGTTTGTTGTTTTTCAAATAGGAAGGTGAAAAAAAAAGAAAGTCTCGTAGTGAGAAAAGAGTCAACTTCTGAAGGACCAACATGGCGGCTAGTAGGTTAGATGCTCGGTGTGACGAGGATGATTTAAAAATTTCCGCTTACCGCTTCCGGAATACAGCATACCCCTCCACGATTTTTCACCTCTAGTCTCTGAAGAAATGGGTACCTCCAGTGTACAGGACTGGCACTAGCAGAAGTCCAGGAATTTACTCATTCGGACTGCAATGTGAATTTTTTTTCTGTTTATGTTCTAATTACATATACCATGGGACTGGTAGTACAGCAGCAGTTCTCCTTCCGAGCCCTTAGCACACATCCCAGGATGATAACCCTTTGTTTTTTTGTTTTTTTAATGATGAGTCGATATGACGGGTTGATTAGCGAACTTGCCCGGTCGATGAGGTAAGCAGGCTCTTCCAAGAACCGACGCTCCGTTTACAAACCCGCACATGTAGACAGGGAGCAAATCCCTTTTTTGTTAATCCTATGCTGCTCTTAGTTTTCGGTTTCCTTTTTGCCGTCGTTCATCTTTCATTTACCGGGCAGGCTATAAAGGGCTTCCCGAGGATTAGGGATATCTCGGGGACCACGAAATTTTCTTCATCTTCCAGAGAGGACTCGGTCTTAGCAGCAAAAAAAAATAATCGAAGAGTGTCAAAAAAAAAAAAAAAATTCCAACTCACACGTCTTCTCCGAAGGATGCGAGAGCACGCCAGTGCCCTCTACACCGACGCTACTTTCCTCCAATAAGATTGCCCCCATCCAGCTGTTGCGTGAAAAACGCTGTCGCCCCCACACCGCTTACTAACGCTTGCGTCTTATGACATAACATGGAAAGGGCGATTCCAGATTCAAAATTTATCACCCTACGCAAAAGAGGGAACGCATTCCAAAATGCGTAATCTGATACCACTCTGCCTTCAACGACTTTCTCTTCTCCTGGGAACGCAGGTGCACTGCTGGCCGGAAATGCTTGACCAACTTCTGGTCATCCCATAAATAAAGAGAGAAATGCTACAAGCCACCCCCTCTGCGTACCAGCAACACTTGGCAAACCCGAGTACGCGTAAAGCTTTTCCCTGTTACTGGGGTCGGAAGCAAGCTGAGCTTTTCTTTCACCACACCATCCCGTAAGAAAGAGGGGGGGGAGGAAGCAAGGAACCTTTCTGGTTAACCATCTCTACGTGGTAGCTTCACTTCAAGACAAAAGACGGGGGAGGAATAAAAGAAAAAAAAATAAATCTCAAAGTTATCATGTACATTTATATGGCACCTTTATACATATATATCCATAATTCTACGCGGGACAGACTGTTCCATACAACAAATACTTATTTCCTAATTATATTTGTAATCGACACAGAATTTTCTTTATAATGGTGGTTACACAAATACAAGTAGATGGTCGATCAACACCATAATTACTATACACACACATATACCTATATCATCATCATCATTGTCAACCATTATCAATCCACTGCTGGACGAAGGTCTCCCCAAGTTTCCTCCACAACGGTCTGTCTTGTGCCAGTCTCCTCCATGTCACCCCTGCACACTTTCGAATTTCATCCACCCATCTCCCATGTGGTCTTCTTCTGGGTCTTTTCCTGTCCCTTGGAATCCAATCTAAAATTTCGGCTGTCCATCGATGATCTGTCCTTCTGGCAGTATGTCCAGCCCATTGCCATTTCAGGGATTTGACTCTGATCATGATGTCTTCCACTCTTGTCATTTTCGGATCCACGAGTTCCTCTACTTATCTCTCCTGGTTACACCAAGTATGCACCTCTCCATGCTACTTTGAGTTGTCTGCAGCCTTTGTATGTCTCTTTTAGTTAAGGTCCACGTCTCTGCACCATACGTAAGCACTGGAAGGATGCATTGATCAAACACTTTTCTTTTAAGACATAATGGCATATTGCTCTTGAAAATTATGCTGTTTCTTCCAAAAGCTCTCCAGGCAAGTTTTGTACGCCGATTAATTTCTTCATCAATGTGACCCTCACTTGATATCTGCTGTCCAAGATAAACGTACGTGTCTGTTATCTCCAGCTTTTCTCCATCAATTGATAAATCTTCATTTCTTGTAAAAGCATTGAACATCACTTTTGTCTTCTGAAAGTTCATTTTTAATCCCACTTCTTTACTCTTGTCAGCAAGTTCCTGGATCATACTCTGCAGCTCTGATGGGGTAGTTGCAAAAATGACTATGTCATCAGCAAAACGAAGGTGGGTTAGATAATCTCCATTAATCTTTATCCCCTTGTTTTCCCAGCTCAGTGACTGAAAAACACCCTCCAATGTGGCATTAAAGAGCTTTGGAGATATGGTGTCACCTTGTCTCACTCCCTTTCCAATTTTTATGTGTGTTGTATTTTCAAACAGCCTAATCTTTGCACTTCCATTTTCATAGCTGTTATTAATAATATTAATGTATGCATCTTCAATACCGCAGGTTTTCAAAGCCATTGTAACTGCTGATGGTTTCACCGAATCAAAGGCTTTTTCATAATCGATAAAAGCCATGCACAATGGAAGTTCATATTCCCTCGCTCTTTCAATTAGTTCTCTCAGCACATGGATATGATCTATTGTGCTGTAGCCACTCCTGAATCCAGCTTGTTCTCTCGGTTGAGCCATGTCCAGTGTTACCTTCAAGCGGTGTGAAAGAACTTTAGTGAAGATTTTATAAACTACTGATAGGAGGCTGATAGGTCTGTAGTTTCCGAGATCCTCAATGTCACCTTTCTTATGTAGCAGGATCATTGTAGCGGTGTTCCAATCCTCAGGAATCTTTCCTTCATTAAGGCATCGAGTGAAAATTTGGGCGAGTACTGTTTCGATTTCTCCACTTGCTTCTTGTATGATGTCTACAGTAATTCCATCTTCTCCTGGAGCTTTCCCCCGCTTCATGTTCTTGATTGCATGTGCAACTTCTGCTGGAAGGACTGGAGGAACTCTGGTACTGGTATCTTTCATGATGTCTGGAGTACATGTATCATCCCTTTCATATAATTTGGAGTAGAAATCTTTCACTCTTGTCAAAATTTCGCCTCTATTTCTTGTTACAGAACCATCTTCTTTTCTCAGTGCCATAATCTGTTTTCTTCCCTTACTGAGATGTCCCTTTGCTATCTTTAGGCTTTGGTTGTTTTCAATTGCTTTCCTCACTAGTTCACAGTTGAATTTTCTTTCGTCTTCAGTGATACTTTTTCGTACTGTCTTGCATAGCTCTATATATTCCACTTTGGAAGTCACATCTTCTTTAGTTGTCCTCATCTCTCTTCTTTTTTGCATCAAATATATATATATACATATTTTTTTCTCTTCTTCTCCCAGAAAAATAAAAGAGGAAAACAAATTTATGAAAGGACGTTACAACGATTCACCTAAAATACAATGTCCTCACTCCGACCTACTGACAGCATAAAAAAAAAAACAAAAAAAAAAACTAGTTACCTAAAGGACACACACACACAGAGCACACTCACCAGAAAGATAGATTAATTTTGAAAGAGAAATTTCCAAGACAAGATTTCTGACTTTTTCTCAACTTTTTTTTTCTTAAGAGGACATATATATGGATATATATATATATATCCACCACCTGCACAATGCCAAGAAAAGTGAGAGACCACCTAAAAAAATTATGATCACACATTTTCTCTTATAGAAAATGCGTTGGACTGTTGTCAGTCCTGAATGAAAATTCACATAAATTGGCCAGATTTATGTGTTTCCAGGACTGAGCAACAGGACAGTATATACGGTTCTGTGCATTGAACATTTCGAATACGGACTCTTAAAACAGAAATGCAAGATGTAAAAAAAGTACATAATATTTTAATTTTAAAAAATGAGGGTTCTGATTTGTTATCTTAAAAGATAAATTTTCAATGGCATCCAGCTCTTACTACCTGGGCAGGTAACTTTTCAGATATTTTTCAAGCCCTGTATTGCATTAGCTTTTGTTTTGAGATATCACAGAATCATATTATGGGTAAGTTAGTTTTCAAGATGATCTATTTTGACCTTTAATTTCTCATAACAGCCCATTAATTTTAGTAAATAAAGCAGGGGAAGGTAGCCTCTCAGCAGTAAGAAAATTGAGTGGGAAATGAAAAAATTACTTTTTTTTTAACTTTATTATGTAAAGAGCCAGATTTTTTTACATGCCCAATTGGGCCTGTAGAAAAAAAAAAAATACACTCCCTGGGCATGTCAGGTAATATAATTTTTGAGCTCTGGTGTCAGTTACCATTTGCAGTGATTGCTGGAACTTGTGACAGTTTTGGTAATTTCTTTTTTCAGATAGGTTAATCTCTTTCAGATTTGCCAGTGTTTTTCTATTTTCAAGGGCAGAAATACAGTTTTCACGCATTCTAATGTTTCCAAGCTGTGGCACTCAGGGGTCACGGCCGCAATTTTTAAAAATCTTTTTTCTCAGATAGGTATAGGTACTATATGTAACAGTTCTGCAGAAAGTTTATTTGCAGTCTTTATTTCTTCATTGCTACCCAGCTGTTTCTCTCTGCATGTTTGCATGCTGTTCTATATATGTAATAATATTTATTCTGGCTATGTTTAATAAGTATAAAAGTAGCTGTATATTTTTCAGTGGGTAACATACCATATGAAACTTCAGAAGAGCAGATGAAGGATGTCTTTGCACAAATTGGACCAGTCGTTAATTTCAAGTAAGTTTCTCTTATTTTTTTTTTTTTATCCCCTATGAAGAAATAGGCTTATTCATGGAACTGACAAAATTTGGTTCATGGGAGCAGAGCGGGACAACACAATGAATTTTGTCATTGGTTTTGTCTTAATGATATGAATTTATGATTGCTATGACATGGGATAAATTTTCCATGTACAGCACTGGAGCAGGTGGACAGGCACATCTACCTGGGCTTATACTGCACTGTCCTATGTCATCACCTCATGGTGTGGAATGTAAACTCTCACAAGGGAAGCCTTTCACCTGCCACTCTCCAGAATTGAAGAAACATGGCAAGGAGATAGTACTAAGGGCAGAAACCAATGGGTGTATTTACGTTTTGGCCCAAATGAACTGACAAAGGTGAACGAGTGGTCCGAAAATGGCCTTCAAGCACAAGTGGAGAAAATCATACCACCTCTGCTCACCATACCATCAAAGACAACAGGTTTCATTCAACCGCTCGATGTTTATTTTTTCCGCCAGTATAAAATATATGCACATAAAATATCTGATTATGTGACACTTCACAATGTTCATGATTTTGTGCCCCATCACCGAAATAACATCATATTCCTGCATTCATTCATACACAATCAATGCAGTCAGAAAAATTCAACAACATGCTGTTATATCCATGAAAAAAAATTGGATATTGTGAAAGTGATGACGTTTCTTTTGATAATGTTCAACGTATTTGCTTTTCAGATATCAATGACAATTGTCAGTACTGTTGATATATATGTGAGGTAGGGAGAATATATTCTCTTTGAACATGTGAAATACAAAAATTAATATTTTGTAGCAACATCATTAATTATTAATAAAAATTGAACAAAAAAACCAAACACACAGAAGAAGAAGAAAATGAAGATTTTACTAAAGTTAATAAAAAATGGAGCCACAGTGGAAGTTTTTCGTAAGGGACGTTGAAGCGGGGGCGAGGAAGAGAAACGTGTCGCTCACTCTCACTGCGGTTGCAGGAGAGAAAACATCTAGAACGCCTCCTGAAGATGACCTCGGAAGGGGTAGAAAGTACTAGAGGCAGTTTGCGTGGGAATGGCTTTGGGTGTGGTGACTGAATGTTCTAGTTGTCAGGAGGTGTTGTGAAGGGGAGTTGAAGGAATGACATAGAAGGGAATAAGATGAGTTGTGTGTAAATAGTTGTATATACGCTTTTAATATTTTTGTTCGACATTTTGTATGTATGTAAATAGGCAGTTTATGTTCGTTGGTTATATCAGTAGGTTTTGAGTTCACCAATTGGGGTTTTTGTAAATGTCAATCAACCAACGAAAGTTGGGTTTTACACGCTGGTGGGAAGGATAGGAAGGGAGGTAGATGCTGTTGGGACCTAGAGTCATTAATGCAGTGCACTTCGTGGACCTTAACATTCGCCGGGCATTGAATGAACCTGAAGACGAAAATGGAACACCGCACCAGAGGCTTGAACCAAGCAAGACAACTAAAGCAACAAAACGTGCAGGGAAATGTGTACAAAAGGTAAGCAACCTATTATAATTATTTACTTGCATGTTCGTTTGTTTTACCACTTGGCCTGAAGATGGGCTGTAGCAACCCTGAAAGATCTTGCCTCTCAGCTTCCTTAGTGTATTATTAGTATTAGCACGAAATCAATGATATTGTTCTTCAGACCTGTCATTACAGACAAGATTGTTTTCCACAATGGAATATACATTGTAATCAGTGCCGTAACTAGGCAGTTGCAATAGGTGCACACTGAGATTATGTTAACGCCTGGACAGGCATATTTCACGCATTCAAAATGAAAATTATTTCCTAAAAAAAATCAGGACATATTTCTACTGCTCCAAAATTTATCCATCCTGATTTAAAAACTGACCTCTAGTTTTTATAAAATTATTATCATCACTGTTAGTTTCTTCCTTGCCTGTTCATCACAGCAGTTGTGTCATTGATAACATATTTCCTTTTTCCCTACCCTTGCTCTGCCTCTCTTCTCTGTTTTACGTATTTCGGGCTGGCTCTAAACACGACCCCAAAGGCGGAAGACATGAAAAAAATGTGTTATCTATGTTACAACTTGGGAGGGGAAATTCCAATGACCTTGAGCTCTGCTGTGTGTGGATGCAAGCCTTAAAGAAATGGGGAGAAGGCAACATTTTCCCCAGAGTTCCAAAGGTTTGTGAATACTGTTGTTAAAAAAGAAAGCTGTTCTGCATCTGAAAACAACTGGGAGGGGGGGTTCAATTATTTACAATTTAAATGTCTTTGATTGTATTTCCATGTTTTGGGGAGACCGGAAATATGGGAAAGCATGGTATTTATGAATGCGAACAAAAATTGAAGACGGTAAAAAAAAAAATATATATATATATATACATTTTCCTCTCACTCTAAAACCTCTGAAAATGGTTTAAACTCAGGCTTCACACGACAATAACACATAAACATAGAATCGAGCGAAAACACGCAAATCACGTATAGTAAAAGGTTTGTTTAGAGGTGGCTTTCGGTCATTCTATGACATTGATCACCCGCGATCGACTGGTTGCCAGAACTACAATTCGAAATTGGGGTACTGGTACTGTTGCCAGATTTTAGGAGAGAAATACAAATAAATGGGATTTGGTGAGGAATCTCTGAATAGCAGTTTTTGGTGAAACATTTCAATGCTCTCTTGGAAATGCAGAGATGCTTTGTTGATGAATGGGGCAACTTTTTTTGTCTCTTTCAAAAGGGGAACTGCAGAGGTGTCTTCAAGGGTTAGTGCAGACAATGCTGTCTTTGAAAAATCATTGCAAACATCCTTTTTGTGTTCATTAATTCTTGTATTGATGATTTGGTATGTGCTTCCAATATGCACTGAGAGACAAATGGGAATAGCATAAACTCCAGAGGTGTCCAGAGGGGAGACAATGGGGTGTCCAGATAGGAATAGCATAAACTCCAGGGGTGTCCAGAGAGGAGACACCTCTAGAGTTTATGCTATTCCCATTTCAACTTCCTCTGGTCTCTCAGTGTATATTGGAAGCACATACCGAAGCATCAACACAAGAATTAGTGAACACAAAAAAGATGTTTCCAATGATTTTCCTAAGACAGCATTATCTGCACTGACCCTTGAAGATACCTCTGGCGTTTCTCTTTGGAAAGAGACAAAAAAGTTGCCCCCTTCATCAACAAAGCATCTTTGCGTTTCCAAGAGAGCATTGGAATTTTGTTCACTAAAAACTGCAATTTAGAGACCCCTCACCAAATCCCATTTATTTGGATTTCTTTCCTAAAATCTGGCAACCAGCTCATCCAGTTGATTGCAGGTGATCAAGGTCGTAGGAGGACTGAAAGGTACCGCTAAATGAACCTTTTACCATACGTGACTTTGTGTGTTTTTGCTTGATTCTATGTTTACCTCTGAAAATATCACAAATAGATTGGCTTTGATCTTTTTCTATTTTACTGTTGAATGTGCTTCCAGTGTTTTCTCCATTAAATAAGGATTGCTTGACATTATGGTATCTGCTTGATTGACACCATGTTTTCGTGGTGTCTTTAATCTCCCTGCCCCCTTCCATTTTTTGCCATCATTTTCGTTCACGGGAACTGAAGGTGGGGTGGAACCAGAGAAAGGGCGCAGGGGGTGCCCCCCTGAAACCAAGGAAAAGCTTCGATTTGGTAAACAAATTGAATACTTTTTTGTGAAAGAAAGTATTACTTAAAAGTATGTTACTGTCGTTAATTAATTGGAGGAATTTATTGACATACCAAGAACATCTTTTCATTTTGAAGGAAAATATCAGAAAGGTATCCAGTTATTCCTGACACTTGTGACCCCCCCCCCCCCACGAAAATCTTGAATCTGTCCCTGGTTGAAGATCCATCTTTCTTCCCTCTGTTTTGATTACAAGCCCATGTGTTACATCCTGATAATTATAAACTAAACAGGTTTTATTAAAGATAAAACTCATGGGATGGGAGGATAGCAAAAAGCGCTGCAGGAAGTATTCCTATCTTTATTGTAAACAGGTCTTATTTAAGATAAAATTCATGGGATGAGAGGGTAGGAAAAAGCTGTGCAATAAGTATTCCTATCTTCATTGTTTAGATGTGACCTTTAAGAAAGGGCATTACCTAGATGGAATTGAAAGAAATATTGGACAGGTGATAGATGTATTTTTGCTAAGGGCACCCCCCCCCCCCCCACATACACATGCATGCATGCATTCTTTCATTTGAGTTCCTGTGTTTGTACCAGTTTTCAAATTCTCTAGTCTGCACATTGAAAAAAACATTTTTTTTAGGAGTGAGAATTTTTATGGTAGTTGTTTGCAGACTGGAGGGGAGGGAGGGGGGGTACTACTTTTAGAAATCACAAAATACTTCTTGAAAATCATGTGAGAAGTACCATAATTTTTGTCATATAATCAGCTGATTATCTGCTAAAAAATGTAGGTTCTGTGGATTATACACCGATTAGAAAAAAAAAAAAGTTTTTATGACCCTGTAATTTAAAAAAAAATCTGCAGGGTACATGTGTAGGAGAGGGAATATAATTGGAATAATTGGAAAAAGAACTCCCTCGGAAAAATATTCCTCAGTTCAGGAGTAGTATGGAGTAGAGAGGGTTTCGTAATGAAAGATCGTGAAAGTTGTGGGGAGGGACAGCAGGGATCATTTTGTATTGTTGAGGACAACTCTGACTGTTGTGCCATCTCTGTTTTTGTCAATCAGCCAATGAAAATGTATGCACACTTGCTGTATAAACATATGTGTTCCTCCTTTCAAATCTCATGTGCGCTGTGCCTTGTGTTTATTTTGGCCTTTGCCGTTTTGACCAGCGTCTTTGCTGCTGATATTTTCCTTCATTGATATTCATGATGTCTTTGAAAAGGAAATATTTCAGTTACATTGCCAAATTTAAACTTAAAGTGGTGGGCACAGTTGAGGATGTGATCTTGTCGCTGCATGATAGTTTTGAGAAGGTTAGAAAACAATCGCGCAGTAACACGCGGAAAGCCACTGTGCCGCGGTTTAAAACATAAACAAATTCATCAGTAAATTCTGCTGGAGAATTCACGGAAGTCCAGCCCTTTTTTTATTGGCCCACATATAAACCGATCCCCCAACTCTGAAAGCAGGATTTCCTCCAAAAACTTTCACCATTTAAGCGAGTACGTATGGTATTTCTACGACTAGTTCTGTATCAGCGTTTCGTCATTGGCAAGGTGTAATGCATGATCTATGGATGCTATGCCACTGAGCTTTATCTGTCCGGAGATAAAAATATAAAAGAGTAAACTTTAAAAAGGAATTTCTTCATTTAATAAAATCATTTTTTCTTACTTCTTTGGACTCCTGGGTCATTATGTGATTGACTTTTCAACGTCAGAAATTCCACTTCCTGTTCAACATCTATGATGTGCAGATCATACGGCGATTTTTTCTTTCTCTGAATGTCACAGTCTGCAGATTATATAAAGGGGAAAAAAAATGTGAATTTTGCGGTCTGCGGATTATACGCTGGCGCGGATAATATGATGAGAATTGCAGTATTTTTACTTCCTCTCCAAAAGCTTGCCACGGCCACTGGGTACACAGGCACAATGCCCAGGATGAAGAGATCCCGGAGAGGAACTGTAAAAAAAAAAAAAAATGGTGTGAAAATGCGTAAGTGACGGGATAAATAAAGTTTCATGCATTGGCTTCAGAACTCTTTTTTGACAGCAGGGGCAAGATGTCGGAGAACAAAATATTTTCTCATGGTATAAAATTTATCGTACTATTGTAAAAGAAGACGTGCTGACTTAATTAGGAAACTCTGCTAAATTTTTTTTTCGATTGAACATTCATCTTAAAAAAACCCAACATTTTTCATCCCTATAGTTTCTCAGTGTAAACTAACTGTACACATAAACAGCGTTAAACTATAGATTATGCTACTTCTGGATTGGTATGAATTCTGCAGGAATTGTTGCCGTAGACGCTATAATTAAACATTGAAGGAACCTATATCTCATTCCTCACCCTAATTCTAGTTCCCTATTTATTTTTACTCATTCTTTTAGAGGAAGACTAATTTTTTACACCTAATGAGAAAAAACGTTTGCTGACGTCTTCAAATGGGAACCAGCCTTCTAGGCTGTTTGATGGGGCTACTAGCTCTTCTTGGCGTCTCAGGAGCTGTATTAAAAAAAAAAAAAAAAATCAGATTTCTTGATAGTTCATGGTAAGAAATGAAGAGCAATACGTAATTTTTATCAAAATTAACTTGAAAAAACCAACCAAAAAACCCAAATGTTTGAGATTTCCAATCGCAATCATATGTAATTCGAAAAGGAAGAAAACTGGGAGCATGATTGTGATGTTTTGCTCCCCCCCACACTCATTTGCGTGCGAGGGGAACTGCCCCCTCTGCCCCCATGGTTCCAACGCTGCGGGTTTCATGAGCAGTTGATGAAATGAAAAGCTTTCTTGATTGCGTCCAGTAAAAAATGTTTGCTATTAAGTAGTTAAAAGTGCAAATTAGCACTCGCCAGATGGCGATTAACTGGCAACTTTGGCGATTAAATTTATTATACTGATTGCTAGTTTCGCCATTTGTTATTTTTAGTGCTAATTTACAAAAGTATAATAATTCAGAAGTAAAGGTGAAAGGAAGTGAAACCAGTCTTAACCGGGAACGGCAAAAAACCTCCATGCTTTTGAACGTCGAAGCTTTGCCATCGATAATCAATATTTAAATCTCGACGTTGCAGACCTGTTTTAGTGCGACACGTTCGATTCATCGGCCTTCACTGTTGTGCAAAACGTGCGGTGGACTGAATGATCAGCCTACGATTTTGACCCGAGTAGTTTCCCGAATCAGACAGCAGATATCGGCGTGAATGATCATATCGATTATTAATGATATTTTTTGGAAATGAAATATTCATGAATCGTACCATCAGACAGCAATATCTATGTATATATATAAAAATGTTAAGTTGGTTTGTGTACGCTTCAAAAACTCAAAAAGTTCTGCACCGATTGAGCTCAAATTTTGACACGATATACAACCCGCTTCAAAGATTGTTTTTATCTATTTTTTGCGTCAGTAACATGCCCGCGATCGCGAGAAAACAGCTTTTTCCTTCGACCATATATACTAATGGACTGCGCACTGGCAATAGCTGTATCAGAGCGTAATAAATGTATTCACGAATGAAAAGACGTAATGGAATTCTAAAAAAGAAACTCCTAAAATTCATGATGAGCACAGCACGAGTTAACCATCTTTTTGCCCGAAGTCACGTGATTTCATGGCTTGCAATGTTGGAGCCAGAAATTTTGATGCCATGCACAGTCTATCAGTATATATGGTCGAAGGCTTTTTCAACGGTCAGCTGTGTACCAGCAAACGCGCCATCTGCCAGAAGCGAGGGGAACACTCTCCATACTAGGTGATCGTGTTGTTTTTATCTATTTTTCGAGTCAGTAACATACCCGCGACCGCGAGAAAACAGCTTTTTCAACGGTCAGTCGTGTACCAGCAAACGCGCCATCTGCCGGAAGCGAGGGAACACTCTCCATACTAGGTGATCGTGTTGTTTTTCTATTTTTCGCGTCAGTTACATACCCGCGACTGTGAGAAAACAGGATTTTCAACGGTCAGCTGTGTACCAGCAAACGCGCCATCTGCTGGAAGCGAGGGGAACACTCTCCATACTAGGTGATCGTGTCGTGATTGACCTGCGCCGTTCGCCAAATTGTAAGTACAGGTTATGTTTTGTCTCTTTATCTCTCATGGTTTTCCACCTAGAGCTGCCCCGCACGGGGCTAACTGGTTTTCCAGTTATTTGGGGAGCGAGCGCCCCCACGGCCCGAGCTGACCTTGTGATTGGTCAACATCTGATGTCATGCCACCGCTTTTTTTTTTTTTTTTTTTTTTTTTTTCGGTGCTGTTGGAGTTTGCAGGGACGGCGGTTCATCCAGCTGTTGGGGAGTCGCGGCCCCACGATCCCGAGCTGGTCTTGTGTCTCGCTTTTTCGTTTTTATTTATTTTCTGCACTGGCCAGTTGCCCGTGTTGTATACTCTACCTAATCGCTACCACGCTATGTACTAACACCCCGGTCTTGTGGTTTTGTTACCCTCCGCTACTAACTGTTTATATTAACCGCTCAGTTCGTAGGTTGCTGAGATTCTGTTTAGGTTCCACTCCAGGGTTTGTCTTCCTTGGATTACTTTTTTCCTTTTAGTTGGTTTGGGTGCTAGACCTACCTGCATGTTTGCCGCGTGCGGAGACCCGTGAGGCGGAAATGGGATGTCTGGCGGCTGAGGTCGCAGGAGACCGGAGAAGTGCCTCCTGTGTACCAACACTCCTCTTCGACCCCGGCTTCGCTGTAAACGGGAGGCTAGAGACTAACCCACCTCTAGTTAGAAGTCTTGTACCAAGTTGTGTACAGGGTTTTAGCGGCTTTTTTGTCGTATAGCACGGCAGGGTAAGCCCGGGGGCTGTGGGATCATGCCAAAGGCGTTGGCATGACGGTACCCGGAGGCCGAAGTGTCCGCCGAGTGCGTGTGATCACAGCCAACGGACTATATCTGCAGCGTATAAGCTCCAGAACTGTGTCAAGCGTCATTTCCTTGGCTTGCAGACCTCCAGTTCTCCCTTGTAAGGCTCGGTGGTGGGTGGAGTATTCTGCAGACGAATCCTCCTCCTTTTTTCCATGGGTAAAAACAAAAACAAAAACTCCAAATTCAAGTCACCTGAGAAAATGATAGTTGACAATGACTCTCCTTCGTCTTCTCAACCTACCAAGTCCCATAACCTTAAACGGTCTTTAGATCATGACTTGGACCAAGAACGTGGAACCTCTTCTTCGGCAGCTGTACCAGTCGTTCCGAAGCGTCGTCTCCCCTCGATTGCTGTGAATACGCATGCTACACACTTAGTTGTAGAATCCATCGATCCGAATGAGAGACTGTCCACCAGATCTCCCTTTTTCATTTCTAAAGCTTTGGACGCTGCGGTTGGCTCCTTGAAGTCTGTGAGGAAGCTTCGCTCTGGGGACCTGCTTGTCCAAACTTGCAGTGTTTCTCAGAGTAACACTCTTCTGCACCTCACTAGTCTTCAAGGCATTCCTGTCAAAGTGACACCTCACCCGTTTCTTAACACCTCTCGGGGTGTTATTTCGGAGTTTGATCTCTTGCCATGCAGTGAGGACGAATTGGTAAGTGAACTTGCAGATCAGGGTGTTATTGCTGCACGTCGTATGATGTTCCGGCGCGATGGTACTTTGATTAAGTCTAAAAATGTAATCTTGACTTTTAACTCCCCGAAAGTTCCGACCGAAATCAAGGCTGGCTACTTGGTCTGTGGAGTTCGCCCGTACATTCCCAGTCCTCTGTGCTGTTTCAGGTGACAGAGGTACGGGCATTCACAACGTTCATGTCACAGTTCCGCTCGTTGCGCAAATTGTGGCTCCAGTGAACATGACGGGGAAGGTTGCACTTCTGCTGCCTGCTGTGTTAACTGTGGTAAGGCCCATGCAGCTTACTCCCGCAACTGTATGAAATGGAAGGACGAGATGGCGATCCAGCGCCTCAAGACCCTGGAAGGCCTCTCGTACCCTGCTGCCAAGGCCAAGTTGGGTATTCCCAACAACCGACAGCGTACTTTTGCCAGTAGTTCAGTCTCTGCCACAACCCGTGCAGCCCTTTGTCCCGCGCCCTGTAGCTCTCGCCGCACTTGCCAAGAGATCTACAGCTGAACAAGCGACACAGGTGGATTTCATCGAGCTCCAGCTTATTCGACCAGCTGACTCTGTGGCTTCTCTTTTGAAGACGACCGACTCTTCCAGTTCCCAGTAGAAAGCCTGCACGTGTGGAAGACCCAGCCCTAAATCCGCAAAGGTGTGCAGTGTCCATCCAACTGTCGCGGTCCAACTGACCAACATTGCAACTGTCTCAGACTCAGCGAGTTCCCCACCCTCAACCAACATTATAGAGGAACATAAGGGGGAGGAAAGTGACAGTTCGTCCCTCTCCTGTGACTCATCTTATGTGTAGTTGTGTTCGTTTTCGTGATGTGTTTTATCATTCTCATTCCTCAGTTTTACTTAATCGGCTAGTTTCTAACCATTGTACCATGTTTTTACTACTGTTTGTTTCATTGTCTTTTTTGGCCCTTCCATCATTCTCATGGTTCGGTTTTACTTGGTCAGCCAGATTTTGGGGTTTATGCCACGTTTTTTAATACTGTTCATTTATCTTGTGTCTGGCGCTCTTTGGCCAAACATGGCCCTTGTGCCATAAAAATCAGCCAACCAACCAACCAACCACCTAGAGCTGTGAGAGCCTTAAGAGGTTATAATCTTATCCCTTCCTTCTGTTCCAGTGAAAACCGAAATAATGCCTCACAAAAAAGCGAATTTGGGTCGTCGCACTCGCCACACAGAAGGATCGGGAAGACTGCTTTCGAATATGACTGAGGAAGAGCGGGCATACGTACGAGAGAGGAACAGACTAAGCACCATCCAGATGCGTAACACGGAACCAGCAGAAAAACGAGCAGCCAGGCTTGAGGATGCACGATTGCGAGCACAGCAGTCGCGTTCTGCAGCAACAGATTTGGTTCGTTCTCAACGGAATGAACGCGAGGCGTTGAGGATAGCTGAAACACGTATCAAAAGAACAGCAGATCTGATTCTGCAATACAATCGTCTTGCATTCCGGTACAATCCAGCTGTTGATTATACAAGGAGTGTTCAAATGAAAAGGTACGAAACGACACTGTGGGTATAAATGAAGACTTTATTCAAAGTATACACCATAGGCCGTAGCACAACGATCCCATTGATTAACGAGCCGAAGGATTCCTTGTTCCCAGAATTCCTGTGGCCGTGACGAGACCCAGTCCTGCACAGCGTCCTTGAGTTCGTCATCCTAGTGGTTGGTTGGTTGGTTAATTTATGTTAATGGCGCAAGGGCCATGGTTGGCCAAAGAGCGCCAAACAAAAGACATCAAAGTTACTCATCCTAGTGGAAGCGCTTCCCTTTCAGATGTTTTTTCAGGGGACCAAACTCTTGGAAATCGCAGGGCGACATGTCTGGGCTGTAGGGTGGATGGTCAAGCTGCTCCCACTGGAACTTGGCCAGTTCCGCGTGTGTGACCCTGGAGACGTGTGGACGCGCATTATCATGGAGCAGAACCACACCCTCCGTGAGCAGCCCCGGTCTTTTGTTCTTGATGGACCTGCGTAGGCTTCGGAGTGTCTCACAGTACACATCGGAGTTAATGGTTCGTCTGTGCTGGAGGAATTCAACAAGTAGTGGACCTTGGACGTCGAAAACGACGGTGAGCAACACCTTGCCTGCTGACGCCACGGCTTTGAACTTTTAGGGGAGGTGACGACGCATGCTTCCACTGCGTGCTGTCCCGCTTTGTCTCTGGCTCGTAGTGATGGCACCAGCTCTCATCATCTGTGACGATCCGCTCCAGGAAAGCGGGGTCTTCATGATACCGAAACAGATGTTGAAGTGCTAGCCCCATATGCAGTTCCTTTTGCTGGTCGGTGAGCTGCTTCGGAACCCACTGCGCGCACACCTTCCGATAACGCAACCTGTCGTGAACAATTGTCCACACTGTTCCAACGCTGACATCCACCTCCACCGCCAACATTCGCAATGTGACACGCCGATCACCTCTCACTAGGTCGTCCACCTTATCGATGAGATCGGCCGTGATGACTGTGTTTGCCTGACCTGATCTCGGGTCATCAACCAAACTCTCACGGCCTGCACGAAAATGGGCACTCCATTTTCTCACTGACTTGTCAGACACACAGTCTTCCCCATATACGGTCACCATCCGGCGATGAATAGCGACCGGTTTAACACTTTCCGCTGTCAGAAATCGGATAACGCCTCGCTGCTCCTCAATCGTCGAATTTTGCAATGTGAACGCCATCCTGTCCTCACACGCACTGCCGCGTCAATTGGACGGCACTCTTTATAAGAGCCTCTGCTCTCTCCTGAGCACGCGGGCGCCCGCGCATGCTCCGATCCACGCCGGCGACTCCAATCGCATCCCTAGTTGTGTCGCTACGTTCTCCCATAGCGGCATAGGCAAATATGTTAACGGTTACGTTCTTATGACGTTTCATACCTTTTCATTTGAACACCCTTATAGTTCAAGTCCACATGTTGTCATTGGCCAGATGAGTCATGTCTGTACTTACTGCCAGGCTCTAAAGTTCAATAATGAAACGAATGGGATGTGTTGCGCTGGTGGAAAAATTAAATTGCCTCAACTTGAAGCACCACCAGAGCCGTTGAAAACTCTACTTGCTGGATCTACCGCTGAATCGAAGCATTTCCTATCGAACATCAGGAAATATAACTCTTGCTTCCAAATGACGTCATTTGGTGCGGAAATTGTGACAGCTCAATTCATGCCAACTTTTAAAATCAAAGGACAAATATATCACAAAGCTGGTTCTCTGCTCCCGTTCCGAGATAGTGACCATAAATTCCTTCAAATGTACTTCATCAGTGATGATAGAGATGAAGTCGATGCACGTTGTGGAATACATCCATCATTTCGCAACTACAGGAGCTCCTTCACGAAAAGAACAATTTGGTGCGTTTGTTCAAAACGGCAATGGATATGATGCCATCAGATACCCACAAGATTGTCATTCACGCCGACAAAACGCCCGCTGGAGAACATGTCCGAAGATATAATGCTCCAACTATAGACGAAGTAGCAATTGTCATAGTCGGAGATCAGTTCCAACCTACAGATATTGTTCTCCATCGAAGAAACGATCAATTGATAAACGTCGCAGAAACTCACCATTGTTACGATGCTTTGCAATATCCAGTTATCTTCTGGGATGGTGCCGATGGATATCATTTCAATGTGAAGATGATAAACCCAGTGAATGGTGCAGAAATTAATAAAAAGTGCAGCGCAATGAACTTTTACGCCTACCGCTTAATGATTCAGAGGAACGAGGACAATTATATTTTGAAATGCCGTCAGTTGTTTCACTAGTACATTGTGGATATGTATGCAAAAATTGAAACGGAACGTTTGCTATTTCTTCGTTTGAATCAGACCAAACTCCGCTCCGAAGAATACATTCATTTGCGAGATGCAGTTGTGAATGACAGTAATACAACCAACGTTGGAAAGCTTACTATTTTGCCATCTTCATACATAGGCAGTCCACGTCACATGCAGGAATATGCTCAAGATTCAATGGCATATGTTCGTCATTACGGGCGTCCAGACTTATTTATCACCTTCACGTGCAATCCAGCTTGGGACGAGATACAGCAGCTGTTACTTCCTGGGCAATCACCCGTGGATAGGCATGACATCACAGCACATGTTTTCAGACAAAAGCTTAAGTCGCTGATGGATTTCATTGTGAAACATGAAGTGTTTGTATCTGTGTGCTGCTGGATGTATTCAGTAGAATGGCAAAAGAGAGGATTGCCACATGCGCATATATTCATCTGGCTATACGATAAAATAACTTCAGACGAAATCGACGATGTGATATGCGCTGAGATTCCACGGGCCAACTTCGATTAGGATTTGCATGCAGTTGTTATCAAAAACATGATACATGGACCTTGCGGTACACTAAATCCGAATTCACTATGCATGGTAGACGGGAAATGTTCTAAGCAATATCCTCGAGCATTCGCAGCCAACACAGTAACAGGAGACGATGGATATCCTCAGTATAGGAGACGATCAACTGAAGATGGCGGGAATTCGGCAACTATGCACATGCGAAATGGTGATATTGATGTAGACAACCGTTGGGTGGTCCCATATTCGCCTCTGTTGTCAAAAACATATAAAGCACACATAAATTTAGAATATTGCAATTCGGTCAAATCGATTAAATACATCTGTAAGTATGTGAATAAAGGCAGCGATATGGCAGTTTTGGGTGTGCAACCAGAAAATAGTGACAGAAATGCAGTACGAGTTATCGATGAAATTGCACAATACCAGGCTGGAACTGGAAGATACATAAGCAGCAATGAGGCTGCATGGCAAATTTTTTCATTTCCCATGCACGAACGCAATCCAGCTGTGGTTCACTTAGCAGTACATTTAGAGAATGGACAGCGTGTTTATTTCACAGATGCAAATGTGCAACAAAGAGCCCTTAATCCACCTGGTACAACTCTGACTGCTTTCTTCACCTTATGTCAGGAAGACGCTTTCGCCAGAACACTGATGTACACAGAAGTGCCCTCTTATTACACGTGGAATGTAACTAAAAAAGCATTCGTATGACGTAGACGAGGGGAGCCAGTCGACGGTCAACCTGGCATTTTCAGAGAAAATACAATTGGTAGACTTTATACAGTGCATCCTAATCAAGATGAATGTTTTTTCCTTCGCATGCTGTTGGTAAATGTGCCTGGTCCTAGATCTTTCCAGTAATTGAAAATTGTTGACGGCGTCACATATGCCACTTTCCGCAGTGCGTGTCAAGCTCTTAATTTATTAGAAAAGACGACCAACAGTGGGATATATGTATTAGTGACGCGTGCAACACTGCACATCCAAACCAAATCCGAGCACTATTCGCAATTATATTGATCGCTTGCTTCCCTTCATCTCCCACAGAGTTATGGGAAAGATATCGATCGCATATGGCTGAGGATATTTTGCATAGAGTACGCCTAGAAAATGCCAATATGACAATGGAATTTACAGAAGGCATTTAAAATGAAACATTGATAAATATTGAAGACAAGTGCTTAGCTATTGCAAATAAAGTTCTTAGTCAATTGGGAATGCCAGCACCCAACCGAACTACGACTGCTTCATTTGATGTGGATTTGCGCCGTGAACAGAGTTACAACACCGGTGATCTCCAGTCATATGTCCAATCAAACATTCCCAAATTAACGTGTGAATAGAAGGGCATTTATGATCGCATAATGCAAATGATAAATGACGGAGTTGGGGGGGGGAGGCTTCTTCTTGGATGCGCCAGGAGGAACTGGGAAAACATTCCTTATCAGATTGATTCTGGCAACGGTTTGATCAAAAAATGACCATAGCCTTAGCTCTCGCTTCGTCTGGAATAGCTGCGACATTGTTACCAGGTGGAAGGACTGCTCATTCAGCTCTGAAGTTGCCATTGAACATGCGAATCATCAAGACTCCCACGTGCAATATTTCCAAAGCATCCGGTATGGGAAAAGTATTACAAAAATGTAAACTCATTGTTTGGGATGAATGCACGATGGCACATAAAAAATCGCTTGAAGCTCTTGATCAATCGTTGCGAGATTTGCGTGGAAACGTTCAACCATTCGAGAATGCATTGATATTGCTCGCAGGAGATTTTAGGCAAATATTGCCGGTAATTTCTTGATCGACGCCAGCGGACGAAATAAATGCTTGCCTGAAATATTCAACATTGTGGCAACACGTACGTACATTGCAGTTGACTACGAATATGCGTGTCCAGCTGCAGAACGATCAATCAGCCGAGGCATTCTCACAACAGTTACTGGACATTGGGAACGGACAACTGCCAGTCGATGAGACGTCAAGACGAATATCATTTCCTGATAATTTTTGTAATTTAGTAACATCGAAAGAAGAACTGATCGAAAAAGTATTTCCTAATATTCAAATTAATTATAAGAATCACGATTGGCTCAGTGAACGAGCTATCCTTGCCGCGAAGAATAAAGATGTTTATCAAATTAATAATGTTATTCAATCCAGCATTCAAAGTGAGGAAATTACATACAAGTCGATAGATACAGTTGCGGAAGCAGATGAAGTAGTTAATTATCCAACGGAATTTTTGAACTCACTTGATCTGCCAGAGATGCAACCACACATATTAAAATTGAA
Organism: Macrothele yani; assembly: GCA_039090855.1. Lineage (NCBI taxonomy): Eukaryota > Metazoa > Arthropoda > Arachnida > Araneae > Macrothelidae > Macrothele > Macrothele yani. The sequence continues at coordinate 26,732,340 of CM076999.1, forward strand.
AATAGGTGTGCCAATTATCATATTGCGGAATATTAATCAGCCAAAACTCTGCAACGGCATGCGACTCGCAGTTAAAAAACTGATGAAAAATGTAGTGGAAGCAACGATTTTAACGGGGCCTTTTGAAGGTGAAGATGTCCTCATCCCTCAAATTCCCATGATCCTGACCGATACACCATTTCAATTTAAAAGATTGCAATTCCCAATTCGATTGGCGTTCGCAAGCACAATCAATAAAGCTCAAGGTCAATCTTTAGAATTGTGTGGTTTAGATTTAAATGCGGATTGCTTCTCACATGGACAACTGTATGTTGCGTGTTCCCGTGTCGGCAAACCAGATAGCCTTTATATCTACGCAGAGAATGGAAAAACAAAAAATATTGTATACCCACAAGTATTGCAAAATTAAACTTCTATGAAACGTTTGCTTTGTTTTGTTCCTCATTTCTCATCCATGCAACCACAATGTGCCACAGCTACGCGTAGCCGGGTATAGCTAGTTATTGAATAAATCGTGAGAATGTACAATTAGAATCAAATCGTAAGTTAGCATTCGCGACCTCCCACGCACTTTCGCCGCATGACGGGAGGAAGGCTAATTTTAGCCAAAACTTTTCCTACTACAATTGAGGCAGGGCTGTTTACAAAAGGTTGTGGGTGAATTATGGAATGTTTCAGTGTCGGAAATAATTTTTCCGAGCCAGCTTCAAAGTGATATAACGCACAACTCGTGGTCCAGTGACAACGGTGTACTTATTTTTTTTTGCGGTCTTTGTCGCGCAGGGGAACAAAATGTGTTTTATTACTAGAAAATCTTCACATTATTCACTTCTTTTTTCCCAACAAACTGACACAATCGCAAAACTCAGAGAATTACAAATCCCCCACATCTTTTTCCAAATTCTTGTGTTAGCTGAGGGCGAACTTTATTGACAGCTCATTCCTCAGTATTTTCAGACGTGCGTTTTGAATCATCGTATAATAACATCAGCCTGTAAGGAAATTTTAGAATGGCTGGTTGTAGTGAGAGTGAAAGTTTGCCAAGTGATAGCAAGATTTTAAATGTTTGGAATAACATCAATCTGTAAGGGTATATTCAAAATTAAGAGAGTTGTCATTAAATTTCCTCATTTGTTTTGCAGAAGAAAAAAACAGTCTGAACATTTGTTTCAAATTTCTATTTCAAAAACAATATTTCAAGTTAAGTTATTTAAAAAAAATCAGTTATCTGAAATGTAATATATTTAAATATATGTGTGTGTAGATTGGTGAGATGTAAGATGCACTTCAACACTAAACTTGAACGTGGCAAGCTCATAAGACAAACAAAATCTATTGACATAACCAACCTTAAAAAACACCATAATACTTTCAAGTTGGAACTGAAGAACAGATTCTCTGCTTTAGAAGGCCTAACATCGGAAGAAGTGGATATTTCGGAAGTTAACAGAAAAGTAACCAAAGCTCTTATGGAAACAGCAACAAAATTAGCTGGGTCTAAGAACAAGGTGCATGTAAATAAATTATCAGGAAAAACCAAAATGTTGATGCAAAAGAAGAGAGATGAGGACAACTAAAGAAGATGTGACTTCCAAAGTGGAATATATAGAGCTATGCAAGACAGCACGAAAAAGTATCACTGAAGACGTAAGGAAATTCAACTGTGAGCTAGTGAGGAAAGCAATTGAAAACAACCAAAGCCTAAAGATAGCAAAGGGACATCTCAGTAAGGGAAGAAAACAGATTATGGCTCTGAGAAAAGAAGATGGTTCTATAACAAGAAATAGAGGCGAAATTTTGACAAGAGTGAAAGATTTCTACTCCAAATTATATGAAAGGGATGATTCATGTACTCCAGACATCATGAAAGGTACCAGTACCAGAGTTCTTCCAGTCCTCCCAGCAGAAGTTGCTCATGCAATCAAGAACATGAAGCGGGGGAAAGCTCCAGGAGAAGATGGAATTACTATAGACATCATACAAGAAGCAAGTGGAGAAATTGAAACAGTACTCGCCCAAATTTTCACTCGATGCCTTAATGAAGGGAAGATTCCTGAGGATTGGAACAATGCTACAATGATCCTGCTACATAAAAAAGGTGACATTGAGGATCTCAGGAACTACAGACCTATCAGCCTCCTATCAGTGGTTTATAAAATCTTCACTAAAGTTCTTTCACACCGCTTGAAGGTAACACTGGACATGGCTCAACCGAGAGAACAAGCTGGATTCAGGAGTGGCTACAGCACAATAGATCATATCCACGTACTGAGAGAACTAATTGAAAGAGCGAGGGAATATGAACTTCCATTGTGCATGGCTTTTATCGATTATGAAAAAGCCTTTGATTCGGTGAAACCATCAGCAGTTACCACGGCTCTGAAATCCTGCGGTATTGAAGATGCATACATTAATATTATTAATAACATCTATGAAAATGCAAGTGCAAAGATTCGGCTGTTTGAAAATACAACACACATAAAAATTGGAAAGGGAGTGAGACAAGGTGACACCATATCTCCGAAGCTCTTTAATGCCACATTGGAAAATGTCTTTCAATCACTGAACTGGGAAAACAAAGGGATAAAGATTAATGGAGATTATCTAACCCACCTTCGTTTTGCTGATGACGTAGTCATTTTTGCAACTACCCCATCAGAGCTGCAGAGTATGATCCAGGAACTTGCTGACAAGAGTAAAGAAGTGGGATTAAAAATGAACTTTCAGAAGACGAAAGTGATGTTCAATGCTTTTACAAGAAATGAAGATTTATCGATTGATGGAGAAAAACTGGAGATAACAGATACGTATGTTTATCTTGGACAGCAGATATCAAGTGAGGGTCACATTGATGAAGAAATTAATCGGCGTACAAAACTTGCCTGGAGAGCTTTTGGAAGAAACAGCATAATTTTCAAGAGCAATATGCCATTATGTCTTAAAAGAAAAGTGTTTGATCAATGCATCCTTCCAGTGCTTACATATGGTGCAGAGACGTGGACCTTAACTAAAAGAGACATACAAAGGCTGCAGACAACTCAAAGAAGCATGGAGAGGTGCATGCTTGGTATAACCAGGAGAGATAAGAAGAGGAACTCGTGGATCCGAAAAATGACGAGAGTGGAAGACATCATGATCAGAGTTAAATCCCTGAAATGGCAATGGGCTGGACATACTGCCAGAAGGACAGACCATAGATGGACAGCCGAAATTTTAGATTGGATTCCAAGGGACAGGAAAAGACCCAGAAAAAGACCACATGGGAGATGGGTGGATGAAATTCGTAAATATGCGGGAGTGACATGGAGGAGACTGGCACAAGACAGACCGTTGTGGAGGAAACTTGGGGAGACCTTCGTCCAGCAGTGGATTGATAATGGTTGACAATGATGATGATGATGATGTGTTAAAGAAAATGTTATAAAGTTCAGGGGAAAATATCGTCCCAAAATATTAAAATTTATGGAAAGTACATTTTTTTTTCTTGAAGCTTACAATTTCCAAGAAAACAGCTTAGCATTTCTGACATATACAGACTCATTACATGTAGCACTAAAAGGGCTTAAACCTCGATGTTTCAGAAGCCGATACATCGAGGTTTCATTACCGATGTTTGAAACTGGTAAAAAATATTTTCTGCGTGAAGTAAATGGATTTCTTTTTGTTGCATTCTTTTAAAGAGGAAGGGAATGTCAAATTTTTATGTGGTGAATTGGCGGTTTTGGTCGATGTTTCATCGGCGAAACCGAGATCTTTTCCTTGATGCTACAGGAACCGATACATCAAAAGAACATTGAGGTTTCCACCAAAACATCAAGCTTGTTAAGAGATATTATTGGTTACTCGATTTGATTTGGTGAGTAATATCTGTTATATTGAGCAGCGATATTACTCACCGATGTGCGCATTTACTGCAGCAGATGGAAAAGTACGATTTCATCGGGTTATTAGCAAAAACACTGAACCATTGAGGTTTTCACTGATACATGGTAAATTTCCACAGATCCTATCGGTGTCTTGGGAATGAGTAAATCCAGATAAAAACAAAATAGATTTACAAAAGGGTTTTTATTTAGCACAGTGATTTTTTGAATTTGAATTGGTGAGTAATCACTGTTGAGCAGCGATATTACTCACCGATGTGCCCATTTACTGCAGCAGATGGAAAAGTACGATTTCATCGGGTTATTAGCAAAAACACCGAACCATTGAGGTTTTCACTGATACATGGTAAATTTCCACAGATCCTATCGGTGTCTTGGGAATGAGTAAATCCAGATAAAAACAAAATAGATTTACAAAACGGTTTTTATTTAGCACAGTGATTTTTTGAATTTGAATTGGTGAGTAATCACTGTTATATTGAGCCGCAATATTACTCACCGATGTGCCCATTTACTGCAGCAGATGGAAAAGTACGATTTCATCTGGTTATTAGCAAAAATATTGAACCATTGAGGTTTTCACTGATACATGGTAAATTTTCACAGATACTATCGATGTCTTGGGAATGAGTAAATCCAGATAAAAACAAAATAGATTTACAAAATGGTTTTTATTTAGCGCAGTGAGTGGCTTCTTTTATGTTCAGATAAAGCCATCCATGTAAATAATTGCAGTTACATTAAAGTTCCTATTAATCCCCCCTTCTTTTTTTTATGCTGAAGAGGTCTTTTTGGCCCCTAAGATTTGTTAACTTACCAGCCCGTTTTTTTTAATTGTTTTGGCCACTAAATTCTTTGAACTTACCGGCCACTGACCACTTCGCTAAAATTCCAGTTTGCACCTATACTCTGAGTGGCCACTTTATTATGACCACCTGACAGTTTTAAGCAAATGAGCTATGGCTGCACGCTGTTGCTGCCAGAGGGCAAGGCTAGTATAAAAAGGGAAAGCTTAGTGCTTGCAACAGTTAGTAGAAGTGATTTTTGGGTAACGAGATGGGTAAAACATGCGATTTGACGGACTTTCAACATGGAATGATTGTAGGAGCTCAAAGCCATTGAGCGAGTATCACCGAAACCGCTGCATTCGTGAAATGTTCCAGAGCAGCTGCTGTTAAAGTGTTTAAAGACTGGACTGTCAGCCAAAAAACTGGGTCTCTACGTGCAACGTGTGGTCGTCATCGACTAGTGACTGCTCGGGCGGAATGGAGAGTGTCCAGACTGGTAACAGACAACAGAAGGGCAACAGTGCAGCAAATTACAGACCATCTTAATCAAGGATCCCCCTCAAATGATCTCTGCATGCACTGTTCGCCGTACACTGCATCGGATGAGATATGGCAGCCGAAGGCCGGTTCGAACACCTTTGCTGTCTGCAGTTAACTAGAGAAAATGTCTCCAGTTCGCACAAGAGCACAAGGATTGGACAGTCGAAAATTGGAAACAAATTATGTGGTCCGTTGAATCACGTTTTCAGTTGCACCATGCCGATGGCCGAGTGAGAATTTGGCAGAAACAGCAGGAAAGCATGGACCCCAAATGTATTGGATTGTATGGGATTGTATTGGAGGTTTAACGACCACCGTGAGCAGGACCCCAAATGCATTGCTACAACCCCTTCAAGCTGGTGGAGGCAACATTACGGTTTGGGGAATTTTTCCTGGCATGCTTTGGGCCCTTTAATTTGTGTTGATCAACGTCTGACTGGCACATCATATCTAAGCATCGTTGTGGACCAAGTGCATCCTGTCATGTGGATGGTTTATCCCAATGGCGATGGCTACTTTCAACAAGATAATGCATCCTGCCATAGTGCTCGTATTGTACAGGATTGGTTTCAGGAACATGCCGGTGAGTTTACCTTGCTTAGGTGGCCCCCCGCAATCTCCAGATCTCAACCCCATTGAGAATTTGTGGGATGAAGTTGAATGAACCATCAGACAGGTGGATCCACAACCCTGCAATCTCACACTCCTGGAAAGTGGTATTCATCAAGCATGGTCTCAAATTCCACAAACCACCTATCAACATCTCGTGGAGTCCATGCCACGAAGAATCGGCGCAGTATTTAAAGGCAAAAGGTGGCCCAACAAAGTACTGAGGGGTGGTCATAATAAAGTGGCCACTCAGTGTATAAGTAGTCTTGTATCAGTTGGTCATGATTAGAAGAGCATCTTTTTAAAACTACGCTTAAGGGTTTTTCTTAAAGATATGAATCCGGTCACATGAGGAAATGAGGGCTCATCCAAAGATTAAGCTTCTCTCTTCCTCTCATGACTACAACTCCTGGTAAGGTTAGTAAAGAAGGGATCTTCAAGCCCTCCTGCACCTCTTGGCTCTGTTGGCTGTTCTGTGTAGTTTTATATTTCAGCATCTGTATCTGTGACATCACTGAGCAGAGGAGGCACAAGGATTACATAATGAACTTACCCTGCATAATTCCAATTGAATATAATCAGAGTAGCAGAATGTAGACGTATGCTGTATGCGGATAGTTTCCATCTTCTTAGCAGATTTTGCAGATAATTTTTGCTTGTGGTTTAAAAAAAAAAATGTTATTTACAGCAATTAAAACACTTGTTCAACGATTTACCCAGGTAACTATACTTAATTCTGTTTTAACTTGAAGAACGTTCAATTATTCTTCACCTTCTCTGAGTTCTTTTGTTTTAACAGACGTTTCTGGCCTCAAGATTTTATCAAGGCCTGTTCTCAACGTATGGAAATTCTATCAGAAGTTTCGTTTACACAGAAAAAATTAAAAATTTTATTGCCAAGTTCCTCTTGCAGTTGCCAGCTGTTAAATTAAAATCTTTTCCTTATGTATTTTGTAAGTCTACTATTTTTGAGTTAATTTGTTGAAAATGCTATTTATAATTTTTGGAGGCCCATTAATGGAACTGTTTTCCTGGATATAAACATTTTCTTCAATTAGTCTCTTGTTTTTTTATGAGTCCAACATTATACTATTTTGCCACAAAGGTCCATTTCACACACATTCTTGCGCATTCAATAGTAATGTACTTATTTTGTCCTCATTAGGTTCTGTAATGTTCTAAATGTTTATAATGTAATTTATTGTTTTTTCTTTAAATTATGTTATTCCGTTGTTATCGTGGTTCGCACTTCGCGGATTTGCAGCAAATTTTCTGTTTCAATAGTTGTGTGTGCAGATACAGTTTATTTTTGTACAACTCTGAATGTAATATCGTTAAAGATATTAATTATGAGGGTCATTTCAAAAGTTTTGCGCACTGTGAGTTATCTCTTGAAAAACGAATTTATTTCACAGCATACCTTTACAGGCCTTACTGGCCAGAGCTACACGAACATGCTTATCAACAATGTCTTCCCATGGGCAAACCAGAACATGCCACCTGGATGGATCATGCAGCAAGACAACGACCCAAAGCACACCTCCATAGTAGCGAAGGCAGCCTTTCAGCAGCAACAGGTCACACTTTTAGACTGGCCAAGCCAATCTCCAAACCTCAACCGCATCGAGCACATGTGGGAGGAGCTGGAGATACGATGAGCGAAGAAAGCCTGCCGGAATAGGGCCCAGAAGTTCGACCAGCTGTCTGCAGAATGGGCGCGAATTCCGCAGGTCGCCGTCGAGAAGCTAGTGGACTCGATGCCGGCCCCATTGTGCAGCTGTTATTAAGTCTCGTGGTTATCCCACTAAGTATTAGTTATTGTTTTGTCATTTTCTCGTACTTGTTTTCTGTTATTGTTGCATTAAATGAATGTGATACACACCTACTTTGTTGGTCAATTTGTATGATCTTTGCAATTAAGCTCAGTACCTGATCTCTGTTAAGGTTTCTGATCCATCTGCATATGGGTCATGTTTACAACTGAATTACACATATCATATCCCAAAATGACCCGATTTGGTCCAGCAGAAAAAATATTATGGTCGAAAAAGTGTTTCGCCAAATACTTTTGTTCGCTACTGTATATTTCTTTACGACAGCAGCCCAACGTTTGGGCAAGATTTGTATTCCAGTCAGGGCATCTCCATTGTTGAGGTGTCGGATTACTCAGGTCACCTCATTAGAAACATCCTGAATCATTTTCCGCAGAGTGGCCTCTTCAGTTTTGGGAGCAAGTCACAATCTCGTGGACTCATGTCAGGACTGTATAGTGCTTAGAAATGCAATTCCCAACCATACTTTTCCAGAATGTCTCTTACTGTATGGGCAACATGCATGTTGCAAATGTTCAAGATAGAAAAATAATAATTTAACCATCCTACCTTGAAGATGTGAAGAAACGAAGGGAAAGACACTGTAAAGGGTTAACCTCAACTTTATTCCTTGAAATATTGAAGGCTTGTACATGTATCACTTGCCATGACATTTTGACAAACTTAATGTGGTACATACAACATACACTGAAAACTGAAGTGCCAGAAAAACTGGTACAGATGAACTTATGCAAAATACATAGCAACATCACCTATGCGCACACTCGGTTGAATCCGCCAGTGCGTATATAAAGCGATAGACATCCTTGCCAGCTGTCAGAGCTGTTTTCGGTATGAGAATGACAAGTAATGACGATTTAAGCGATTTTCAACGCGGTGTCATAGTTGCCGCTCATGAGATGGGCCATAGTATTTTGGAGGTAGAAACGAAGTTCAGATTTTCACGGACGACCATTGCAAGGGTGTACCGTGACTACAAGAATCCTGGCAAAACCTCCAACCTACAATACCAGTGTGGCCGTAAAAAGACATTGGGTGAACGTGACCATCGTCGGCTGTCAAGAATCGTTTCACGCGATAGGCGTGCAACACTATCACAGGTATCATCGGAATTCAATGCTGGAGCCTTAACAAGCATCAGCATCCGGACTGTGCAACGTACCCTGCACGATATGGGCTTTGGGAGCCGACACCCAACTCGAGTCCCCTTACTGGGTACAAGACACAGAACTATTCGCCTTGCTTGGGCACGGCAACACTGCCACTGGACACTTGATGACTGGAAACAAGTAGCCTGGTCTGACGAGTCGCATTTCCAACTGTATCGGGCAGATAGAAGGATTCGTGTGTGGCGCAAACCCCATGAAGACATGGATCCTGCCTGTCAACAGGGAACTGTACCGACCGGTGGTGGTGGTGGTGGTGGTGGTGGGATGGAGGGGGGGGGGGTCTGTAATGGTATGGGATGGGGTGTGTTTAGCTGGACTTCACTGGGACCCCTGGTACATCTACAAATGTCTGTGACTGGCCAACACTGTGCACATCCTTTCTGACGAGGTACACCTGTTCATGTTCTGCATTCACGCTGATGGGTTGGGCCTGTCCAGGAGGACAATGCACCACCACACAAGTGTCGGGATGCCACATTATGTTTAGAGGAGCATTCACCTGAGTTTGGGGTGTTGCCATTCCCACCCAAGTCCCCAGATCTGAATGTGATAGAACACATTTGGCATGGCATGCAACACGCTATCGAACACAGTAATCCGAGACCTCGGAATACACCCGAATTGTGGAACGCTCTGCAGGAAGTATGGTGTGCATTGCCTACAGCATATTTCCAGAAGCTAGTGGAGTCCATGCCTCATTGTATTTCTTCAGTCCTGCACTCCTGTGGGGGACCTACCAAGTATTAGACTGGTGTACCAGTTTTTCTGGCACTTCAGCGTATATCAAAAGCTACTGTGACTATCCTAAGACACGAAATAATAGCTATCGTACATAGATTCTCTTCTACTCTCAGAATCACATTTCCTCTGATACATCTACTTAGGTGCATATACACAGACAAGTGCAAAGATTCGGCTGTTTGAAAATACAACACACATAAAAATTGGAAATTGAGTGAGACAAGGTGACACCATATCTCCGAAGCTCTTTAATGCCACATTGGAAAATGTCTTTCAATCACTGAACTGGGAAAACAAAGGGATAAAGATTAATGGAGATTATCTAACCCACCTTCGTTTTGCTGATGACGTAGTCATTTTTGCAACTACCCCATCAGAGCTGCAGATTATGATCCAGGAACTTGCTGACAAGAGTAAAGAAGTGGGATTAAAAATGAACTTTCAGAAGACAAAAGTGATGTTCAATGCTTTTACAAGAAATGAAGATTTATCGATTGATGGAGAAAAACTGGAGATAACAGACACGTACATTTATCTTGGACAGCAGATATCAAGTGAGGGTCACATTGATGAAGAAATTAATCGGCGTACAAAACTTGCCTGGAGAGCTTTTGGAAGAAACAGCATAATTTTCAAGAGCAATATGCCATTATGTCTTAAAAGAAAAGTGTTTGATCAATGCATCCTTCCAGTGCTTACGTATGGTGCAGAGACGTGGACCTTAACTAAAAGAGACATACAAAGGCTGCAGACAACTCAAAGAAGCATGGAGAGGTGCATGCTTGGTATAACCAGGAGAGATAAGAAGAGGAACTCGTGGATCCGAAAAATGACGAGAGTGGAAAGACATCATGATCAGAGTTAAATCCCTGAAATGGCAATGGGCTGAACATACTGCCAGAAGGACAGACCATAGATGGACAGCCGAAATTTTAGATTGGATTCCAAGGGACAGGAAAAGACCCAGAAAAAGACCACATGGGAGATGGGTGGATGAAATTCGTAAATATGCGGGAGTGACATGGAGGAGACTGGCACAAGACAGACCGTTGTGGAGGAAACTTGGGGAGACCTTCGTCCAGCAGTGGATTGATAATGGTTGACAATGATGATGATGATGATGACACAGACAAGAAAAAAGACATACACCATATGTCTACTTATACACTATCTCTTAGTGTTGCCATATATGTTTTTACTTGTTATATCATTCTTGCAGTTATGGTTAGTGCCACATATGTTTGCAGGCAACTGGCCTAATGTCAACACACACGCACTCACCTGGTTTGACATATTCTAGGAAGGCAACTAGCCTGATCTACAATAAATATCAACCCAACATCAGAAGACACATATACATAATATAATATACAGAATGCACAAAACTATTTATATTTTGGCAACAATGCAGCCTTGCGTTGTCATGCAAAATGATGGCAACAGCTTCGAGCATGTGAGGCCTTCTTTGGCAAATCTTTCAGCGCAAAGCATTTTGCAGAAATCTTTTGTAGTATTCTGCTGTTACAGTGGTCCCCTCAGGCACTGTTGCTATCATTCCAACCTTGTCATAGGCCATAATCATCATCATTTTAACCTTTGATTATTTCTGGTGAGGTGGTTCTGGATGCTTCCACTAAGCGGACTGAGATTTCAGTTCTGGTTCAAAATCTTGTTTCCATGTTTCATCTATAGCAACAGTTCTGTCCAAAAACTGCTCGCCTTCTGTCTCGTACTGCTGAAGCAATTTTCTGTGATCCCTTTGCGAACCGCTTGCTACTTTTCACTTAGATTATGCGGAACCCATTTGGCAGCCACTTTTCTCTCCGGTAATTTTTCAGTTAGGATTCTGAAAACCAAAGCAGTAGACATGTTTGCTTCGTATGAAATCTCTTCACAAGCTTTCCGTCAATCTTCTTCCAAAATGCTGTTGGCGATAATCGCAGAAGTGTCGTCCGTTGCATCTGATGGCCGGGCGATTCTTGGGTCGCCTTCGATGCTTTCTCAACCTTGGCGGAAACGAGAAGCCCACCGTGACACAGTGCTACAATCCACTACACTAACTCCACAAACTTCACACAAAGCTTTATGAATTTCGGTAGGGGATTTCCCTCACAAAGAGTCAGTTTCAATGTACAACCGCTGGTCTCTATGTGAAATCTGATCTGACTTTGTTCCTCCATTTCTAGGCAGAAGTTTTTGGAACAGGAACAAATTAGCCAGACACAACTTTGTATCTGACTCACAACTGGCAAGATTGCATTATCCTACGGGCAGCAGCTGTGCAGTGTGAAAAACTTGAAATGATCTATGTATAATGATGTAATCAATTAATTTGCTGGAATGAAAGCCAGAAAAGTGCAATTAAAATAATTGTTTTCATTTAAAAATACATGTGAATGATCTTGTATATTTCTTGTGTACACAAACATTTATAAACAATTGTTATATCGTATTTCTTTTATTATTTCGCCCCCCCAACCCCCCCCTCTTGCACACGGTACAGGAAAACCTAGTTACGGCACTGGTTGTAATGGTTAAGAAAAAACTGAAGGAGATGTGTCTAATAGATGTAATGGCAACTCTTACAGGAAACATCCAAAAAAGCAGTATGTGAGGAAATCTCAAAATGTGAAAACCTGTGAATGGAAATCCGAAGGATCTGGAAATAAAACATAACACAGATTGTGCCTGTGATAATTTCGACTACCGCAGTGGTACCGAATAACTTTCTAAGAAATCTTGCAGATTTGGGTTGCCATAGAGACTGCTTTGCCCAATCCAAAATAGCAGTCATTGTACAGACCTGCTACATCATTAGAAAATTCCTGAATTATCTGGCTTGAAGCATTTGCTCACTGGCCCGGACTGAAAAAGCAGACAACAATCAGACTGATTAGCTAGCACAGCAATCAGCCATATCTGAATTGCCTGTATTTACTGTTTATCACACATCAATCATATCAGAAAACTTGAAAATATCATCGCCATATAGCAGGAATCAAACCCAATTTCCATTCAAGCATGCTATCCATTGCACCACCCAGTCTGATGAAGCCCCAAGTATCTGAGTGTTAAGAATCGGAACATTCTCTGATTTTTGCCCGTCAGAGCAAATTCTGCTTCCTTGTAGTGTAGTTGAGTAAATCACCAGTCTTTCAGGTAAATTGTGTGGAAGAAATATTCTCATAATATATGGAAATATGTCAGAATTATTAACACCACAATCAGACATCTCTGAATTGCATGTATTTACTGTTCATGATGAAATGTCCTGGATAGCATTCATGAATGGAAATTGGGAAATGCGAGTTCAATTCCTGCTCAGAGTAATGTAATTTTCAAGTTTTCTGATGTGATTGAATGTTACATGATGAACAGTAAATACAGGCAACTCAGAGTTGTCTGATTGCTGTTTTAATAATTCTGATGTATTTCTACGTATTGTGAGAATTTTTTTCCTTCCATGGAATTTACCTGAACAACAGCAATGATAATAATAAAATAGTCTTTTCTTGTTTCATATTATTTTTAATTTAGATAAGTGATTAAAAAGGCCAGTTGTAAATCACATGTTTTTGAGTTAACTAGTTAACTATTTATGTGACTGGAAAGTAATGTCATTTTTGGAAAAAAGGAGAAACACTGTTTGTGACAGAAGAAATTTATTTCTTAATTAATTATATAATTGCCATCATTATCGATCACATTTGCCCATCGTGAAACCAAACTTTCAATGCTGTCTTTATAAAAAGACGTTGGCTGTGATGTAAAGAAGTCCAAAAGCCCCGTTTTGACATCATCAATATTGTGGCACCTTTTCCCATTAAGAAAGTGCCACAGAGATCAGAACAAATGGTAGTCAGATGATGCAATGTCAGGGAAATAAGTGGGGTGGGGACAGAACTTCGCAGCCAAAATCTCTGATCGTCTGCTGGGTCCGTCTCGCCGTGTGAGGTCTCGCGTTGTCATGCTGGAGGACGACACCTTTTCTGTTGACCAGTGCTGGATGTTTTACAGTAAGAGCTTGCTTCAAGTGGTCCAGCTGTTGGCAATAGAGGTCTACCGTTATGGTCTGTCCCGGTTCCAAGAGCTCATGCCAGCGGTAGTCCACCAAACACAGAGCAAAATCTTTTTGGGGCATAGGCCTGGTTTTTGGCGTAGGAACTGATGTCTGACCTGGCAAAAGCCACTGGTTTTTGCATTTGTTGTTCACGTAAAGCACCCACTTTTCATCTCCAGTGACAATTAAACGAAGAAATGCATCCTTTTCCCGTCGGCTGAGCAAAGAGTTGCAGATGGCGGAATGCTTGGCTTTGTTGTGAGGTGAAAGCTGGTGTGGGAACCAAACTCCTTGTCTGTAGACCTTCCCTGTGTGTTGCAGGTGCTCTTGAACAGTAGACCATGATTCATCAATGGTTTGACGAGGATCTGCCTCAACGGCTGCACACAGCAGGTCATTGTCCAGCCCCCTCTATGTTGCAGGTGCTCTTGAACAGTAGACCATGATGCATTAAGATGTTGGGATAATTCATCAATGGTTTGACGAGGATCTGCCTCAACGGCTGCACGCAGCAGGTCACATTGTCCAGCTCCCTCTCTGTTGCAGGTGCTCTTGAACAGTAGACCATGATGCATTAAGATGTTGGGATAATTCATCAATGGTTTGACAAGGATCTGCCTCAATGGCTGCACGCAGCAGGTCATTGTCCAGCTCCCTCTCTGTTGCAGGTGCTCTTGAACAGTAGACCATGATGCATTAAGATGTTGGGATAATTCATCAATGGTTTGACAAGGATCTGCCTCAACGGCTGCACGCAGCAGGTCATTGTCCAACTCCCTCTCTGTTGCAGGTGCTCTTGAACAGTAAACCATGGTGCTTTAAGATGTTGGGATAATTCATCAATGGTTTGACGAGGATCTGCCTCAACGGCTGCATGCAGCAGGTCATTGTCCAGCTCCCTCTCTGTTGCAGGTGCTCTTGAACAGTAGACCATGATGCATTAAGATGTTGGGATAATTCATCAATGGTTTGATGAGGATCTGCCTCAACGGCTGCACGCAGCAGGCCATTGTCTAGCTCCCTCTCTGTTGCAGGTGCTCTTGAACAGTAGACCATGATGCATTAAGATGTTGGGATAATTCATCAATGGTTTGACGAGGATCTGCCTCAACGGCTGCACGCAGCAGGTCACATTGTCCAGCTCCCTCTCTGTTGCAGGTGGTCTTGAACAGTAGACCATGATGCATTAAGATGTTGGGATAATTCATCAATGGTTTGACAAGGATCTGCCTCAACGGCTGCACGCAGCAGGCCATTGTCCAGCCCTCTCTGTTGCAGGTGCTCTTGAACAGTAGACCATGATGCATTAAGATGTTAGAATAATTCATCAATGGTTTGACGAGGATCTGCCTCAACGGCTGCACGCAGCAGGTCATTGTCCAGCTCCATGGACCTTCCTGCACAAGGGCCATCAGTGAGGTCAAAATTGCCTGACCGGAATTGGGCGAAACAACGCTGGCACTTGTGGACATTTAACACATTCGGATAAACAGCGCAAATGTTATTGGTGGCCATGGTTGCATTGTTCTCCTTGTGAAATTCATACAGCATGCAATGATGAACATGGCTCTCCTCGGGTTTTATGTCACTCAATTTGTTCTGTGAATCGGAAAGACCTACATAAGTTACAGGCGAATAGTTCCTTCACTTGTACATACACTTAATTTACGTTGAATGTACATAAATACCTCACAACTGCTCCCCAAACTTAGCCCCCCCCCCCCAACAACATTACTTTACGGTCCCCCAATATTTGTTTAAATGGTGTTACTCTTAAGGAAGCTGACAGTATTTTCACTTTTTCAGACTTTTGTATGACAAGGAATCGGGTAAGCCAAAAGGCTATGGCATTTGTGAATACAGGGATCCTGAGATGTCATTAAGTGCTATTCGCAATTTGAATGGTTATGAAATCAAAGGCAAAGCACTACATGTGGATGTCACTACAAGTGAGAGGAGTAAGGAAGAATTGAAGAGTGAGTATCAGTTTATGAAATTCCATTTGTGCTGTCCTTTTAAGTTATTTTTAATATATTTGTTATCTCTGAGTGATAGGGAGAGAGGAAAAATAAAAGAACATGTTTAGACATTAACTTCTGAATATTTCCAATTAGTAGTTCTAATTCTGACTATTATATAGCTCTAATCATTCTACTATTCTCTTTTACGTGCGATATTTCAAAGTAACTTGTACAAAATTCTAGCGTATAATGCTTACCTTGGCATTCCTTTCTAGCGATGGGAACATTTCACGCACGTGTTTTCCGGTCTTTGTTGATGTTATTGTCCTAAAGTCCGTTGTATGCGATCACTGGCTTTACTTCTCACACTTTTCACTGGGTATACTCATTGGATCTTTGCCTTAGGATTCAAACACATCAATTTTTACCGTTCTTTATACTCGAAATTTTCGCCCATACTCTGGGCATCCTCAGGAGCGTGGCGACTTTACCACCGATGTTTGTGATTAACTTTGCGCTAATGGAGTCCGATACTCCATGTTGCCATTCGTCGGATATACTTTCCTGGATATATTTGGTTATCAAGCCCGGCTGGCGCCATTTATGTTTCATTAAAACAATTATTTTTTTTTTAATTTTCTTCTCCTATCCTGGTTTTCTTGTCTTTTTTGCCGGTTTTTCTTTTGTTGTTGTTTTTCTTGTCTTATTAGTTCTTTCCTCAGGCCTGATAATGTGCTAGGGTCGTTCTGGTTACATACCCTTGCTTTCTCCTTCTTCAAGCTGTCTTTTGTTGTCACTTCTTGTCACTATCATGGTTATGGTTAACCTTGATGGTTATGGTTGTTTTTCACCAAATCCTGCCAGATGTTAGGCAAGGATAATCCTCTGCAGTCATTGATGATGGAATTCTGGTTTTTCTCAATTTCTATTCCTTTGGTTCTAGTTCCACTTGAAGAAATTTTGTTTAATCTTCCTTCCCTCTGAGTTCTTTTTGATTTTTACAGGCACCTATTTCTTCTTTTAGCTTTCTTTTTTGAAAATCACTTTGGGAACTGATGATTTTAAGGGTATTCCAGTCCATGTTGTGACCAGTTTCTCTAACATGCCTGTTAAAGAAACTGGTCACAACATGGACTGTATGGACTAACTCTTCCAATAGATTGCGACACTGAGGTGACTCACCTTGATACGTAGCAAATGTGCCACATCCCTTCTTTCGATCCCGGCATGCATACAACTTTGAGTGCTAGAGAACACATGAGGGAGTCCTCGCGCAGTTTTGATGGCCTGATGATATGAACAGTGTGTTCATGAAATTGCTCGCTGGTACAACATTGACAGAGTGTTTCTATGTGAACGGTACAACATTGACAGAGTGTTTCTGTGTGAATGGTGTCTCCCAACCCAATGAGTTTGTTTGTTCTAAAGTGTTATAATTTTTTAACCATTGGATATTTTTAGATGTGTGAATGTGTTGGAGGTATGTATTTAATTGAGAGTTATAAATTAATTATAACCAAAAGTTTTAGTTTGTAAATATTTTAACTTACAAATAATAGTTACGTATGTTAGGCTTCTCCGGGTCGGGAGCATGTGTTTCACCAAGTTTGTAACGTGCTGCATATGTTCCAATAATAGGTATGTGATACCTTTATAACTCATTAGTTTACTTGGAAGCATATTTTAACCATGAAACTATCCTTTGGGATAAGTTTTACGATATTTATATGTATATATATATATAAAGGGAAGAAAACAGATTATGGCACTGAGAAAAGAAGATGGTTCTGTAACAAGAAATAGAGGCGAAATTTTGACAAGAGTGAAAGATTTCTACTCCAAATTATATGAAAGGGATGATACATGCACTCCAGACATCATGAAAGATACCAGTACTAGAGTTCCTCCAGTCCTTCCAGCAGAAGTTGCACATGCAATCAAGAACATGAAGCGAGGAAAAGCTCCAGGAGAAGATGGAATTACTGTAGACATCATACAAGAAGCAAGTGGAGAAATCGAAACAGTACTCGCCCAAATTTTCACTCGATGCCTTAATGAAGGAAAGATTCCTGAGGATTGGAACACCGCTACAATGATCCTGCTACATAAGAAAGGTGACATTGAGGATCTCGGAAACTACAGACCTATCAGCCTCCTATCAGTAGTTTATAAAATCTTCACTAAAGTTCTTTCACACCGCTTGAAGGTAACACTGGACATGGCTCAACCGAGAGAACAAGCTGGATTCAGGAGTGGCTACAGCACAATAGATCATATCCATGTGCTGAGAGAACTAATGGGAAGAGCGAGGGAATATGAACTTCCATTGTGCATGGCTTTTATCGATTATGAAAAAGCCTTTGATTCGGTGAAACCATCAGCAGTTACAATGGCTCTGAAAACCTGCGGTATTGAAGATGCATACATTAATATTATTAATAACATCTATGAAAATGCAAGTGCAAAGATTAGGCTGTTTGAAAATACAACACACATAAAAATTGGAAAGGGAGTGAGACAAGGTGACACCATATCTCCGAAGCTCTTTAATGCCACATTGGAGGGTGTTTTTCAGTCACTGAGCTGGGAAAACAAGGGGATAAAGATTAATGGAGAGTATCTAACCCACCTTCGTTTTGCTGATGACGTAGTCATTTTTGCAACTAGCCCATCAGAGCTGCAGAGTATGATCCAGGAACTTGCTGACAAGAGTAAAGAAGTGGGATTAAAAATGAACTTTCAGAAGACAAAAGTGATGTTCAATGCTTTTACAAGAAATGAAGATTTATCGATTGATGGAGAAAAGCTGGAGATAACAGACACGTACGTTTATCTTGGACAGCAGATATCAAGTGAGGGTCACATTGATGAAGAAATTAATCGGCGTACAAAACTTGCCTGGAGAGCTTTTGGAAGAAACAGCATAATTTTCAAGAGCAATATGCCATTATGTCTTAAAAGAAAAGTGTTTGATCAATGCATCCTTCCAGTGCTTACGTATGGTGCAGAGACGTGGACCTTAACTAAAAGAGACATACAAAGGCTGCAGACAACTCAAAGAAGCATGGAGAGGTGCATACTTGGTGTAACCAGGAGAGATAAGAAGAGGAACTCGTGGATCCGAAAAATGACAAGATTGGAAGACATCATGATCAGAGTTAAATCCCTGAAATGGCAATGGGCTGGACATACTGCCAGAAGGACAGATCATCGATGGACAGCCGAAATTTTAGATTGGATTCCAAGGGACAGGAAAAGACCCAGAAGAAGACCACATGGGAGATGGGTGGATGAAATTCGAAAGTATGCAGGGGTGACATGGAGGAGACTGGCACAAGACAGACCGTTGTGGAGGAAACTTGGGGAGACCTTCGTCCAGCAGTGGATTGATAATGGTTGACAATGATGATGATGATGATATATATAAAAGAATAGAAATTGAGCAAAACCAGAATTCCATCATTAATGACTGCAGAGGATTATCCCTGCCTAACATTTGGCAGAATTTGGTAAACAAATAACCATAATCATCAGGTTAACCATAGCTGCGATAGTGACAACAAAAGACAGCCTGAAGATGAAGAAGAGTTTTCTCCGAAAATTTGTAATTAAAATGAAATATTTCCTAGTAAAAATTCCCATAATAGAAGCTTTGATTAAGTAATTGTTTAACATGTTGGATGTGCTCTTGTGAAATTGCTTTGTAATATTACAAAAGATTTGTTCTTGTTAATAAAACTAAAACTTATGTTGATTTAACATAAGTTTTAGCTTTATTTGCTTTCTTTTTATATTTTATAAAAAGAAGCTCGTTAAACTATAATGAAAATATTGTACACCTGTAGTTTCTCCTATAAAGCTACAAAAGAAGGATTTGCATTACATGCTGAACAGTGAAAAAGTAAAAAAAATACAAAATCTAGGTGTTCATTCAGGGTTCCCACTCAACCTGGAAAACAGGGAAAACCTGGAATTCTCAGGGAATTTGAAAATGGTTCCAAAAATCAGGGAAAATTACCCTTTTTTGTAAAAGTCAGGGAAAAGTCAGGGAAAATTACCCCTTTTTTTTGTAAAAATCAATGGATATTTTATTTTGCCAAAAAAACTTATTTTTTCAAGATTTCAAACTTTTGCTTGCAATTACTGCATGCCTAGAATTTGGTAGATCTTACTGTCAGTTATATCAAGTATTTCCTTTATTCTCTAAAAAAAGATGCAAAATTGAATTTTTAAAATTGCCAGTTATTAGCTTTTGTTCAATTTCTGCAGGCAGTTGTTATAACATGGAACAATTAGGACAATGGCTCCTGCTTGAAGAAACACTTCACAAGAGAACCAACCAAATGATGGATCAAAGTCCTTTGTCTGTTGGTTCTCTTGAAACATGTTTCTTTAAACAGAGCCATTCCATCATTAAGCTTAGCTGCATTGTGTTATACAAAAACTGAAACTATTCAACTGACAGATTTTTTCTTACATATGATCTGTTTCTATGGGAATGTATTTACAAATTCCGTGTGGGTAGTATTCACAAAAGTTCACGGAACTTTGGTACAGAAAATAATGTGCACAGTTAGTTGTTATTAATGAAAAGCAGGTAATTTTATAAAGACAAATTGCTTAAAGAATTTACAAGTATGTGCTTTGGTAGGAAAAATGAATGGAATGGAATGAAATGTAACAATTCTTTGCAACATGCCACTCTGGAAAACTTTAAAAACCACCTGGAGAGCCTGGAAAAGTCAGGGGATTTTTTTATTATACAAAACAGAGGTAACTCGTGCTAAAAAGTCATACTACACACGACAAATCTGAAATTTCGCTGTAATCTTTAGGCATGAGAGTGCGACGGCTTCGAGGAATTTCTCCTTTTCCGTCATAATTCGGGTTATCCTCCACATCGATGCATAACTTAACAGAATTTTTTTTAAATATTTTTAACAGAAATTGTTTTACATTTTTTATATGCCTTAACGTAACATTAGTGCTTCAAATTATGTCCACTGATATTCCAAACATACGAAAATAAGCTTGCAGGATTTTCATAGAAAATTGCAGGATTTTTCTCTTCTTAAGGTTGGCAAGTCTGGGAATGAGTTAATGAAGCAAGTTTATGATACACAGTATACATTTTGTGGTTCAAAGTATCCAATAGTCCTCGTTTTAATCTTATCTTAGCCGATAAGCGTTTGCATTGGGCGGTGGAAAGAATTCATTCATCCCGCCAAGACACAGGTTGGGAACGTAAGGTAAGATACTTAGGAATCATGCCAAGATCTCGACAATTAGTAAGGAAGGCAAGATGTGTGCCCTCAGTGAAAAATTTCAGTTTAAGTTTGCGGAAAATAATAGCATCCAATTCCATAGTATACAGATGAAGAAAATGTACTATAAAAAGCATACCATAATGCGGTTCCTTGGTGATACAAAACAGAGGTAACTCATACTAAAAAGTCATACTACATACAACAAACCGTCTTCACACGATATATAAAAGAGTTTTATGATGGAATAAAAACTTTAATGATAGTTAAAAATTTTAAAAGCGTGAGACCTATTGGGTCCTGCCAACAGGCACCCATCCTCAGACGCAATGAACACATACAGTGGAAGAGGTAGCTTATAAATAGATACATGAATGAACAGATGACATATAATCAATTGTCATGAGGTATATTGCACATGTCCAGTCATTAACAGCAAAAACATAGTCATTAGCTAGTAGAAACTATGTTGATAAATCTGTAAGCAGATATTTCCAAGGTCGAGGGATGTTTCTTGGGAATTCATCATTACAGCAAGTTTCAGATAATTTATCGATGTACAGGCTTTCAGTGAATAACAGTTGAGATTTTGTATGAGGAGCAGTTAGAATTTTAGAATCGTCCCAAATG
Organism: Macrothele yani; assembly: GCA_039090855.1. NCBI lineage: Eukaryota > Metazoa > Arthropoda > Arachnida > Araneae > Macrothelidae > Macrothele > Macrothele yani. The sequence continues at coordinate 26,753,818 of CM076999.1, forward strand.
GGAATGTAAGTCCCCTTGGTTAAAAGTCGGGACAAAGCAGTGGAAGTTGAGCAATTACGATGGTCATATTGGTGCTCCTTTAAGATAGGTTTTAAGGGTCCTGGCAGTGAAACTGATGTAACATTTGTCCGTGAAATCCAGTGTTAGAGATTTAAGAGAAATGAGATATATTCCATGTCTCTGCAGGTCAGTAGGTCAGTAATGGGCTTTTTAATAGATGAAAATAAGTTAGAAACTCTGATCCCAAAACTCAAATCATGGTGATGGCAAATAGACTTTAAAGGTCTGAAAATTGAAGGGAAAAGAACCAACAAACTTGCAAATGGGACGATTACCAATCAAGGTGGTAGAAGCAGAGCGAAGGAATCTGCTAGTCAATCTGTCGATCAAAGATTTTGAATAACCAAAATACTCCGCCAAATTACGAATGATATCCAATTCAGTCCTCCGAAGCTCATAGGTGGAGGAATGTGAAAAGGCACGACGAATTAAGAAATTTAAACCAGAGAGTTTATAAGACAAGGGGTGAGATGAAGTGACAGGAAATAATAATGAGACATGAACTAGGTTTTCTGAATACACTGAATGACAAAGAACAAGAGGAAGAGCACTGAAGTTTAAAATCCAGATATGGTATGCAATTATCAACCTCCAACTTAACTATGAACTTGGTGGAGGGATATTTGGATGAAAGGCGCTGCACAAAAGAGTAAAGATCCTCTTGAGACGATGGCCAGAAAATAAGGATATCATCAACGTATCTGAGAAACAAAAGAGGTTTAATTGGAAATGAACTAATCACCTCACCCTCCAATTCCTGCAATAAAATTTCGGCAAGAAGGGGGAGAGGGGGATCCCTCCCATGGTAGCCCCGAACACTGTCTGTAAATAACATGATCAAACTGAAAATAAGACCGTTTATATATTAATTGTGGGATGTGAGGTCAGGTGATGCGTAACATCACAGCCTCTCCTTGACAAATGTCAACCCCGCCTTCTTGTGGTACATCCTGTTCCCACTAAAGGGGCTCTGACGACCGCCAATAGCGGTATAACTATACCATCGGGATTAGAGGAAATGCTATCCCACACTCACCAACCCGCTTGGCCAGCATGGTGAGTTATGGCCAAACCTCTCCAAAATGACTCCACAACTTAAATCTTGGCCCTCAGTCTCCGGCAGCTGGAATGTACCTGGCCAAGGCAGCGGCCAGTGCGACATGAAGGCAGAGGGTGCTAAGAATCCCCGGAGGACCGGACTAGGCTGCCATCTGATGCTGACCTTGGCTACGTATAATGGACGCTCCCTATCTTCTGATTCAAGGCTTCTTGAATTGGAAAGAGGAACTACAAAGGATCAAGTGGGATATTGTCGGGCTAAGTGAGGTAAGGAGAAAAGGAGAAGATCTCTTTGGACTGACAAGTGGACATCTCTTCTACTATTGTGGGACTGATACTGGCAGAACTAGTGGTGTTGGATTTATAATAAACAAGAAACTGAAGGATAAAGTTGTAGAAGTTGAAAGTTCCTCTGACAGAGCTGCACGACTCGTTATCCAACTCTCGAGAAGATACCAGGCTCAGATTATTCAAACTTATGCACCCACCACAAGTCATCCTGAAGAAGAAATTGAAGAATTTTATGAGGAAATTCATCATCTAAATAATAAAGGTAAGCAGCACTTAAAGATAATTATGGGAGATTTCAATGCAAAAATAGGGCAACAGCAACAAAATGAAACTTCAGTAGGTAAATTCGGTCATGGCAACAGAAACCAGCGTGGAAATACTCTCGTAGAGTTTGCAGAGGCAGAAGGGTTTTTCATCTTGAACTCCTTTTTCAAGAAAAAGCCACACAGGAAATGGACATGGAGACATCCAAATGGGACGACAAGTGAAATTGATTTTATTATGTGTAACAAAAAATTCGTCATAGAAGACTGCAGTGTGCTAAACAGGTTCAACACAGGTAATGACCATAGATTGGCGAGATGTAAGATGCACCTCAACACTAAACTTGAACGTGGCAAGCTCATAAGACAAACAAAATGTATTGACATAACCAACCTTAAAAAACACCATAATACCTTCAAGTTGGAACTGAAGAACAGATTCTCTGCTTTAGAAGGCCTAACATCGGAAGAAGAAGTGGATATTTCTGAAGTTAACAGAAAAGTAGCCAAAGCTCTTATGGAAACAGCAACAAAATTAGCTGGTTCTAAGAACAAGTTGCATGTGAACAAATTATCAGGAAAAACCAAAATGTTGATGCCAAAAAGAAGAGAGATGAGGACAACTAAAGAAGATGTGACTTCCAAAGTGGAATATATAGAGCTATGCAAGACAGTACGAAAAAGTATCACTGAAGACGTAAGAAAATTCAACTGTGAACTAGTAAGGAAAGCAATTGAAAACAACCAAAGCCTAAAGATAGCAAAGAGACATCTCAGTAAGGGAAGAAAACAGATTATGGCACTGAGAAAAGAAGATGGTTCTGTAACAAGAAATAGAGGCAAAATTTTGACAAGAGTGAAGGATTTCTACTCCAAATTATATGAAAGGGATGATACATGTACTCCAGACATCATGAAAGGTACCAGTTCCAGAGTTCTTCCAGTCCTCCCAGCAGAAGTTTCACATGCAATCAAGAACATGAAGCGGGGAAAAGCTCCAGGAGAAGATGGAGTTACTATAGACATCATCATACAAGAAGCAAGTAGAGAAATCGAAACAGTACTCGCCCAAATTTTCACTCTATGCCTTAATAAAGGGAAGATTCCTGAGGATTGGAACAATGCTACAATGATCTTGCTACATAAAAAAGGTGACATTGAGGATCTCAGGAACTACAGACCTATCAGCCTCCTATCAGTGATTTATAAAATCTTCACTAAAGTTCTTTCACACTGCTTAAAGGTGATACTGGACATGGCTCAATTGAGAGAACAAGCTGGATTCAGGAGTGGCTACAGCACAATAGATCATATCCATGTACTGAGAGAACTAATTGAAAGAGCGAGGGAATATGAACTTCCATTGTGCGTGGCTTTTATCGATTATGAAAAAGCCTTTGATTCAGTAAAACCCAGCAGTTACAATGGCCCTGAAATCCTGCGGTATTGAAGATGCATACATTAATATTATTAATAACATCTATGAAAATGCAAGTGCAAAGATTTGTGTGTTTGAAAATACAACACACATAAAAATTGGAAAAGGAGTGAGACAAGGTGACACCATATCTCCGAAGCTCTTTAATGACACATTGGAAAATGTCTTTCAATCACTGAACTGGGAAAACAAAGGGATAAAGATTAATGGAGATTATCTAACCCACCTTCATTTTGCTGATGACATAGTCATTTTTGCAACTACCCCATCAGAGCTGCAGAGTATGATCCAGGAACTTGCTGACAAGAGTAAAGAAGTGGGATTAAAAATGAACTTTCGGAAGACAAAAGTGATGTTCAATGCTTTTACAAGAAATGAAGATTTATCGATTGATAGAGAAAAGCTGGAGATAACAGACATGTACGTTTATCTTGGACAGCAGATATCAAGTGAGGGTCACATTGATGAAGAAATTAATCGGCGTACAAAACTTGCCTGGAGAGCTTTTAGAAGAAACAGCATAATTTTCAAGAGAAATATGCCATTATGTCTTAAAAGAAAAGTGTTTGATCAACGCATCCTTCCAGTGCTTACGTATGGTGCAGAGACATGGACCTTAACTAAAAGAGACATACAAAGGCTGCAGGCACAACTCAAAAAAGCATGGAGAGGTGCATGCTTGGTGTAACCAGGAGAGATCAGAAGAGGAACTCGTGGATCCGAAAAATTACAAGAGTGGAAGACATCATGATCAGAGTTAAATCCCTGAAATGGCAATGGGCTGGACATACTGCCAGAAGGACAGACCATCGATGGACAGCTGAAATTTTAGATTGGATTCCAAGGGACAGGAAAAGACCCAGAAGAAGGCCACGTGGGAGATGGGTGGATGAAATTCGAGAGTATGCGGGAGTGACATGGAGGAGACTGGCACAAGACAGACCGTTGTGGAGGAAACTTGGGGAGACCTTCGTCCAGCAGTGGATTGATAATGGTTGACAATGATGATGATATTAATCGTAATGCTGACATTATGGCCTGAGTTTCAGAAACAGAAAGAGCTGCTTGAGATAGAAGTTTATCGTAAATAAGATTATGAACAGCTAGTACCGGAACATTGGGGAAAAGTGAAATAACATTGAAAGATGCCATAAAAAATGGAGTGGAATTAGAGAAGCGGAAAGCTCTAATTCTGTCTGAGGCGAATTAGAGAAGCGGAAAGCTCTAATTCTCTCTTAGGCGTCTGTCAAACTGGAGATTGAGTAATTGGAGTCACTAGTCAGAGGTTGAAGATAACGTTTTAAGGCAGACTCTAGTGGCCGAGTAGGGCTAGCTGAAGCGGAAACCAAAGGTCGTGCAGGAAAGCCTATTTTGTGAAGTTTAATCTTTCCAAATAACTCAGGAACCCGAGGTCCCAGAGGTGGATGCATATGGTTGGAAATAGCGGAAGGTAATGAGGCATGATTACGCAATCTGCCAAGAGTAGGAATGGTACTAGGGGTGTTCAAATGAAAAGGTACGAAACGTCATAAGAACGTAACCGTTAACATATTTGCCTATGCCGCTATGGGAGAACGTAGCGACACATCTAGGGATGCGATTGGAGTCGCCGGCGTGGATCGGAGCATGCGCGGGCGCCCGCATGCGCAGGAGAGAGCAGAGGCCCTTATAAAGAGCACCGTCCAATTTACGCGGCAGTGCGTGTGAGGACAGGATGGCGTTCACATTGCAAAATTCGACGATTGAAGAGCAGCGAGGCGTTATCCGATTTCTGACAGCGGAAGGTGTTAAACCGGCCGCTATTCATCGCGGAGGGTGTGGTTTTGCTCCATGATAACGCGCATCCACACGTCTCCAGGGTCACACACGCGGAACTGGCCAAGTTCCAGTGGGAGCAGCTTGACCATCTGCCCTACAGCCCGGACATGTCGCCCTGCAATTTCCATGTGTTTGGTCCCCTGAAAAAACATCTGAAAGGGAAGCGCTTCCACTCGGACGACGAACTCAAGGACGCTGTGCAGGACTGGGTCTCGTCACGGCCACAGGAATTCTGGGAACAAGGAATCCTTCGGCTCGTTAATCAATGGGATCATTGTGCTACTGCCTATGGTGTATACTTTGAATGAAGTCTTCATTTATACCCACAGTGTCGTTTCGTACCTTTTCATTTGAACACTCCTTGTAGATTGCGTGGGATCTTTGGGCAAGATTTGGTGTTCAATGGCAGTGACGTCTTCCTTCATTTTGTGAAGGTAGTCCGCTTGGTTGAGTAAAACAATGTGGCTGGATTTGTCGGCCGAAGCAATGGCCAAGTCTGCGTTGTCTTTCAGTAACTTAAGTTCTCTCTGCTCCACAAGAAGATCACGGGGTATCATGTTTGTAAGTCCAGAACAAGATTTCTTGTGAATGTCCAAGATTTTGAACCTGGCAGAGTCTTGATCCGTTTATGACAGTGACTGTATAATGCCTTCCAGTTTAGAAATGTCCTGTAGTTTACTGAGTCCTGAATGGGGTTAAGCAAATTTGGCACCACGGTTCAAGGCTGTGATTTGAATAGAATTTAGGATATCTATGTAGAGTTCCAATCTCCGGTAGGGAGGCTGGAACTAGATATCCGGAGATTTTCCGGATATCAATGTCGAGTTCCCAATCTCTGGTAGGGAGGCCTAGAAGAAGATCTCAGAAGGCACAAGTTGCCGTAGTTTCTTGATATGATTGGCAGTACGTCGCTCAGACTCTGTATTACATGATGCAGAAACAGTAATTAATAGTCAGTTGAATAAAATGGGATGACAGATGTGCCAACTCTCTGGGTTTAGGCCGGCAATGCCGGATTTTATTGCACTTCCCGGAATTCCGGATTAGAAATTAATATTGCCGGATTCCATCATGGTTTCCGTAGCGTAAATTAAAAAGTAATGAGAAAAGTTCGAAGTTCTCCAAGGTATCGTAGAACTTCGTGGAGTACCGTAGCGTAAATTAAAAAGTAATGAGGTGGAAAGTTAGAAGTTCTCCGAGGCATCGGTTCATTAGCGGAGAAGGGACGTTTCTCTTCTGAGTCGGCAGCAAGCAGTTTTACTCTGCCGTTGCATGGCCGTTAGCAGCGATGTTTACTCTTCTGTCCGCTAATGATCTCTGGTGCTGCATGCACGGAGTAGGAGCGGGCTTGGCCTTGGCGCGCACTGTACGTACGGTATGTACTGACGCAGATTTCTATCGGAAGCACGCGGTAGTGTTTTGGTTTGTTTTATGTACTTCGTCTGTCTTCACAAGAATTTCTGAGAACTTTTTGCGTATGTGTTTAATCAAGAGATGGCTGGTAGAAAATATCAGTCTGTTTTTAAGAAGTATATGGCAGATTATCCGTGTATAATCAAATCAAGGAAGCGCCAACAATTTGCCTTTTGCTCTATTTGTAGGTGTGATTTTTCCGTTGTCCACAAGGGCAAAGGAGATATCGTTAATCACATTCGTACGCAAAAACATGTGGACAATTCTAAGTCCGTGGAAAATAACAAAACATTAAATTTTGCTCGAGATAGTTCTTCGTCCGATGCGATTATCCATGCTGAGTGCTTGTTTACTTTATTCCTCGTGTAACATAACTTACCTTAAAGCTGTGCTGACCATGCAAGTGTGCTTTTTAAGAAAATGTTCCCAGATAGTAACATTGCAAAAAAATATGCATGTGACAGGACTAAAACATTGTCATACATGAGATTCTTCCGCGAATTCGCGGAATTCCGCTTTTTTCGGCATCATTTTGGTCATTCTCGAGGTCATTGCAAAAATGAAGAGAAATTTTTCAGGATTTTTTTAGGGGGGGGGGGTCGTCGTTCTATAGAAAAATAAAAAAAAAGCGGAATTCCGCGATTCCGCTTTTTTGTGGAGTAAAAGAACTAAGCGCTTTCTAGCTGAAAGCGTTGCTTTTGGAGCAGACGCGGGGGGCAAGAAAAAAATGTTGGAGGGTGGAGTCAGGAGCTCAATTCGTTTAATGCTGTCAACAATGGATGGGTCACTTGAGCATCGCAGCGCAAAGGGTGGAAGCTCCGTCTACTTCGTGCGTTAGGGAAACTCCCGCAGCCCTTCCCGTGTCTTGCGGGAAATCGCCACTCAGCATTCTATCAGGGCCAAACTATCCGCTTGATTCTATCCGTGACGTCATCGCCAGAAACTCTCTCTTGTAATTTGCAAATGTACCCGAATGCGTTCCTGCTTTTCTGAGATCGTTCGAGAATCGAAGCTCTCGTGAATCCTCTTCCTACGGAGGATGCCAAAAAATACGGAATCTTCGTAATTATTACGGATTTCCCCCGGGATTACGGGTGACTAACAAAAAAAAATTATGGATATTCAGATTTTCGCTGTTATTAAGAAAGTTTTACTGATTTTGCAAATAATCGACGTAAAAGCCTCTGAACAAAGTTCGTAACACAGCCCTTAGTCTTTTTTTTTTTTTTTTCCTCAGGTGGTGGAATTTGTTTTGCTTGTTTCAAAGTGTGAACAAAAAAAAAAAAAAAAAAAAATGCCCGTCGTGCTTCTTTCGCCGTGGCCCGGGATTAACGTCGACCTGAAGCGTCTAAATAAAGTTCGTGACGCAGCTTTCTTTTCTTAAATTCGTTCTACCCCCCCCCCCCCGAAGAGAAGGAATTTGTTTTGCTTGTTTAAAAGCTAAGTGGAAAGGAAGAATGGCGCGACGCCGCGGGATTATGTAGGCCTGGTGGTCTTCTTTGCCGTGATCCGGAATTACGTTATTTCGGATGTGCTTCTTTTGCCGTGATCCGGAATTACGTTAGTTCGGATGTGCTTCTTTTGCCGTGATCCGGAATTACGTTATTTCGGATGTGCTTCTTTTGCCGTGATCCGGAATTACGTTAGTTCGGATGTGCTTCTTTTGCCGTGATCCGGAATTACGTTATTTCGGATGTGCTTCTTTTGCCGTGATCCGGAATTACGTTAGTTCGCATGTGCTTCTTTTGCCGTGATCCGGAATTACGTTATTTCGGATGTGCTTCTTTTGCCGTGATCCGGAATTACGTTAGTTCGCATGTGCTTCTTTTGCCGTGATCCGGAATTACGTTAGTTCGGATGTGCTTCTTTTGCCGTGATCCGGAATTACGTTAGTTCGCATGTGCTTCTTTTGCCGTGATCCGGAATTACGTTATTTCGGATGTGCTTCTTTGCCGTGATCCGGAATTACGTTGGTTCGGACGTGCTTTCGCTGTTGCCCGAATTGCGTTGGTTCGGACGTGCTTTCGCTGTTGCCCGGAATTGCTTCTGCCCGATGCCTCTGAACCATGTTCGTGACGAACCTTTTTTATTTTTTTTCTAAGGAGGAGGAATGTGTTCTGCTTGTTTGAAAACTTAGTGGAAAGAAAGCACTGCGCCCGGCTAGGATAACGTCGGCCCGAAGCCGCTGAACAAAGTTCGTGACACAACTCTGTTTCTTTCCTTTTTTTTTTTTCTAAGGAAGAATGTGTTTTGCATGTTTGAAAGCTAAGTGGGGGGGGGGGGGGGGGGAGGCACGGCTTTGGGCCAGTATTACGTCGGGCCGAAGCCTCTAAAAGTTCGTGACGCAGCTTTCCGTTTTTTTTTTTTTTTTCCATTCTTTCTCTCTAAGAAGGAATTTGTTTTGCTTGTTTGAAAGCTAAGTGGAAAGAATGTGTCATGAGAGGCTCAAAAACAGGGTTAAAAACAAGAATTCGGCAGAGAAAATCTCCCCACTTGCTTGACGTTGATGGAGATTCATGTCACCATATTCACAAGCAAGCAAAAAATTTTGCAAGCCATTTTATAAGGTTACATTGAAAAATACTTTATTGACTTCTTCAATGACTAAAAACTAAGCTGTGGATATATGTTTGTAATTCTTGCAAGTTTCTAATTGCTTAACTAAATTCACAAACTTTCCTAGACAAATACTTTTCACCTCAGGATTTAGCTAGTAAAGATTCACATGTAAGTTTTAAATCTGATTTTTTTAAATATTTCATTTTATTTTGTTCTTAAATCCCTACTTGTCTATTGCGAATATAATAATGTGCTTCACTTTAATATTTACTTACATAATTTACAGAAAATAATTCCATATGGCTAGCGTACTTCTTAAATATTGTATATATGCTGTATTTGAATTTGCTCACCGCGCATTCGCGTGTCCCAATTTTCCACCCAGTTAAAAAGTTCAGCTTTTTTTGTCATCGGCCGGTCTCATGTATGCATTGTGCGTTGTTGCCGAAATGGGGAAATTTTCAAAAATAGTCCTGCATACTTGCCATTTTTTACGGATTTCTGCTTAATTTTACTGATTTACAGATAGAGGTCTTTTTTAACAGATTTTTTTTATATTTAAATTGCTCAATCGAAATAGTTCAACCCCCTGCAACCATCCACTTAGATTTTCTAACAGACCTTACGAGCGCTGTGTCATGCGATGATGTCATCTTTGACTCGCTGGCTTCATGTCATTGTGCGGTAGCTCTCTCTCTCTCTCCCACGGGAGTGTGCTCAAGTGATGTGCCGACCAGAGTTCGCCAAAACGTGTAATTGCGCGTTTAACATAAAAATTTTACCAACGCGTAAAAATATGCATCAGGAATTTTTCTTGATGCATAAAAATATGCGTCGGGAATTTTTTTCTTGCTCGTAAAACTATGCGTCGAATAATTTTACCAATTCGTAAAAATGCGCATCAGGACAGTACTTTGCCTTTCAGAAACGAAATAAAGATTTTCTCCGTAATCATAATTTCTTTTTCCTCTGATGTTGCCTCTGTCCAGTATTGTTGTTATATATCATTTTATTCCATAAATATTTGTATTTCAGTTTAAAAATGGAGGAAAATTTTCCGAAATCTGAAATTTTGCTGTAATCTTTAGGCATGAATGAGAGTGCGACGGCTTCGAGGAATTTCTCCTTTTCCGTCATAATTCGGGTTATCCTCCAGATCGATGCATAACTTAACAGAATTTTTTAAAAATATTTTTAACAGAAATTGTTTTACATTTTTTATATGCCTTAACGTAACATTAGTGCTTCAAATTATGTCCATTGATATTCCAAACATACGAAAATAAGCTTGCAGGATTTTTATAGAAAATTGCAGGATTTTTCTCTTCTTAAGGTTGGCAAGTCTGTAATGAGTTAATGAAGCAAGTTTATGATACGCAGTATACATTTTGCGGTTCAAAGTATCCAATAGTCCTCGTTTTAATCTTATCTCAGCCGATAAGCGTTTGCGTTGAGCGGTGAAAAGAATTAATTCATCCCGCCAAGACACAGTTTGGGAACGTAAGGTAAGATACTTAGGAATCATGCCAAGATCTTGACAATTAGTAAGGAAGGCAAGATGTGTGCCCTCAGTGGAAAATTTCCGTTTAAGTTTGCGGAAAATAATAGCAGCCAATTCCATAGTATACAAATGAAGAAAATGTACTATAAAAAGCATACCATAATGCGGTTCCTTGGTGATACAAAACAGAGGTAACTCATACTAAAAAGTCATACTACACACAACAAATCGTCTTCACACGATATATAAAAGAGTTTTATGATGGAATAAAAACTTTAATGATAGTTAAAAATTTTAAAAGCGTGAGACCTATCGGGTCCTGCCAACAGGCACCCATCCTGAGACGCAATGAACACATACAGTGGAAGAGGTAGCTTATAAATAGATACATGAATGAACAGATGACATATAATCAATTGTCATGAGGTATATTGCACATGTCCAGTCATTAACAGCAAAAACATAGTCATTAGCTAGTAGAAACTATGTTGATAAATCTGTAAGCAGATATTTCCAAGGTCGAGGGATGGTTCTTGGCAATTCATCATTACAGCAAGTTTCAGATAATTTATTGATGTACAGGCTTTCAGTGAATAACAGTTGAGATTTGTATGAGGAGCAGTTAAAATTTTAGAATCGTCCCAAATGGGAATGTAAGTCCCCTTGGTTAAAAGTCGGGATAAAGCAGTGGAAGTGGAGCCATTACGATGGTCATATTGGTGTTCTTTGAGACGGGTTTTAAAGGTCCTAGCAGTGGAACCGACGTAACATTTGTCAGTGATTTGGAAAGATTAAACTTCACAAGCCTACGTTGTGTAGTTTAATCTTTCCAAATAACTTTCCTGCATGACCTTTGGTTTCCGCTTCAGCTGGCCCTACTCGGCCACTAGAGTCTGCCTTAAAACGTTTTCTTCAACCTCTGACTAGTGACTCCCCTTACTGAATAGCTCCAGTTTGATGGATGCCTTAAACAGAATTTCTTTCCGCTCCTCTAATTCCACTCCATTTTTTATGCCGTCTTTCGATGTTATTTCACTTTTCCCCAATGTTCCGGTACCGGCTGTTCATAATCTCATTTACGATAAACTTCTATCTCAAGCAGCTCTTTCTGTTTCTGAAACTCAGGCCATAATGTCAGCATTACAATTAATATATAAACGGTCTTATTTTCAGTTTGATCATGTTATTTATAGACAGTGTTCGGGGGCTACCATGGGAGGGATTCCCCCTCTCCCCCTTCTTGCCGAAATTTTATTGCAGGAATTGGAGGGTGAGGTGATTAGTTCGTTTCCAATTAAACCTCTTTTGTTTCTCAGATACGTTGATGATATTCTTATTTTCTTGCCGTCGTCTCAAGAGGATCTTTTACTCTTTTGTACAGCACCTTTCGTCCAAATATCCCTCCATCAAGTTCATAGTTAAGTTGGAGGTTGATAATTGCATACCGTATCTGGATTTTAAACTTCAGCGCTCTTCCTCTTGTTCTTTGTCATTCAGTGTATTCAGAAAACCTAGTTCATGTCTCATTATTATTCCTGTCACTTCATCTCCCCCCTTGTCTTATAAACTCTCTGGTTTAAATTTCTTAATTCGTCGTGCCTTTTCACATTCCTCCACCTATGAGCTTCGAAGGACTGAATTGGATATCATTCGTAATTTGGCGGAGTATTTTGGTTACTCAAAATCTTTGATTGACAGATTGACTAGCAGATTCCTTTGCTCTGCTACTACCACCTTGATTGGTAATCGTCCTATTTGGAAGTTTGTTGGTTCTTTTCCCTTTGTTCCTTCAATTGTCAGACCTTTAAAGTCTATTTGCCATCACCATTATTTGAGTTTTGGGATCAGAGTTTCTAACTTATTTTCATCTGTTAAAAAAGACCGTGACCTACCTACTGACCTGCAGAAACATGGAATATATCTTGTTCCTCTTAAATCTCTAACACCATATTTCACTGACAAATGCTACATCGGTTCCACTGCCAGGACCCTTAAAACCCATCTGAAAGAACATCAATATGACCATCAAAATGGCTCAACTTCCACTGCTTTGTCCCAACTTTTAACCAAGGGGACTTACATTCCCATTTGGGACGATTCTAAAATTCTAACTGCTCCTCATACAAAATCTCAACTGTTATTCACTGAAATCCTGTACATCGATAAATTATCTGAAACTTGCTGTAATGATGAATTGCCAAGAAACATCCCTCGACCTTGGAAATATGTGCTTACAGATTTATCAACATAGTTTCTACTAGCTAATAACTATGTTTTTGCTGTTAATGACTGGACATGTGCAATATACCTGATGGCGATTGATTATACATCATCTGTTCATTCATGTATCTATTTATAAGCTGCCTCTTTCACTGTATGTGTTAATTGCGTCTGAGGATGGGTGCCTGTTGGCAGGACCTGAAAGGTCTCACGCTTTTAAAAATTTTAACTATCATTAAAGTTTTTATTCCATCATAAAACTCTTTTATATATCGTGTGAAGACGGTTTGTCGTGTGTAGTATGAATTTTTTTATTACTTTTAAGTGGGAACCCTGTCACCCCCCCCCCCCGTTCATGTATTTATACCAGAGTGATTCAAAAGTCATGGCTGTTTTCTGTCAGTTGATGAAAAGGTGCATTTTTAAATGCATAAAAGTTTAATCTTCGAAATAAGAGTCCATCGTGCTCGATGGTCTTACACCATCGTAATGCAATGCCTTGAATTCCCCTGCAAAAAAAATTCTTTGGTTTCGATGCGAAAAAGTTTTGACCTCAAGTTCAACATCATGGATATTTTGAAAGTGTTTCCCACGTAGAAAGTGTGCTGTGGATTGAAATAAGTGTTAGTTCGAAGGTGCAAGATCCAAACTATAAGCAGGATGGGGTATTAGCTCAAATCCCCCAGTTCCTGTATGTTTTCTTAGTTGATGAGGCATGATGCACAGGAGCATTACCCTGTTGGAGGATAATTTGTTTACGGTTCACCATAGCAGGGTACTTTTGGCTTAAAGCAGTACACATCCCCTCCAACTGGTCAAAGTACAGCTGCACGTTAATTCCTCGCCCATCTGGAACCGATTTCCAGTAAATGTGATCCTCAAAGTTCCTCCATATGCAGAGCATAACTTTGATGCTCAAATCATCCCCTTTTTGGGATTGGTTCTGGTGGCTCTTTTGGGATCTAACCACTGTTTTCTCATGTCAGGATTCCAAAAAAATATTCACTTTTCATCACGTTACAATTCGTCTAAAGAAATGGTCATTCTGGGGATTTTCCAGCAATTGGTGACACACATGTCACTGAGCCTGAGCAGCAGCCAGTTCATGAGGTACTTGTTGACAGCTGTGCATCTTGCCAAGCTTATTTAGTTCACAAACAATTGTGGGCTGAGGCTGAGGTATTCCCAGCTCATTTGACAGTTGTCTGGTGCTTGTTCATGGATTTGACTCTACGGCTTGGTGGACAGTTTCAGAATTCACCGATCTTGTACAGTTCACATACAATTGTGAGCTGAGGTATTCCCAGGTCCCTTGACAGTTGTTTAGTGCTTGTGCATGGATTTGACGCTAGGGCTTGGCACACAGCTTCAGAATTAACTGATCTTATGCAATTCACATACAATTGTGGGCTGAGGTATTCCCAGCTCACCTGACAGTTGTCTAGTGCTTGTGCATGGATTTATCTCTACGGCTTGGCATGCAGCTTCAGAATTCACCAATCTTGTGCAATTCACATACAATTTTGGCTGAAGTATTCCCAGCTCACTTGACAGTTGTGTAGTGCTTGTGCATGGATTTGACTCTACGGCTTGGCATACAGCTTCAGAATTAACTGATCTTGTGTAATTCGCATACAATTGTGGGCTGAGGTATTCCCAGCTCACTTGACAGTTGTGTAGTGCTTGTGCATGGATTTGACTCTACGGCTTGGCATACAGCTTCAGAATTAACTGATCTTGTGTAATTCACATAAAATTGTAAGCTGAGGTGTTCCCAGCTCCCTTGACAGTTGTCTAGTACTTGTGCATGGATTTGACTCTATGGCTTGGCATACAGCTTCAGAATTAACTGATCTTGTGTAATTCACATGCAATTGTGAACTGAGGTATTCCTAGCTCACTTGACAGTTGTCTGGTGCTTGTGCATTGATTTGACTCTACGGCTTGGTGTACAGCTTCAGAATTACCTGATCTTATGTAATTCACATACAATTGTAGGCTGAGGTATTCCCAGCTCACTTAACAGTTGTATAGTGTTTGTGCATGAATTTGACTCTACGGCTGGGTGTACAGCTTCAGAATTCACTGATCTTGTGCAATTCACATACAATTGTGATCTGAAGTATTCCCAGCTCACTTGACAGTTGTCTAGTGCTTGTGCATGGATTTGACTCTACGGCTTGGTGTACAGCTTCAGAATTCACTGATCTTCTGCAATTCACATACAATTGAGGGCTGAGGTATTTCCATAGCTCACTTGACAGTTATCTGGTGCTTTTTCATGGATTTGACTCTTATGGCTTGGAATACAACTTCAGAATTCACTGATCTTGTGCAATTCACATACAAATGTTAGATGAGATATTCCCAGCTCACATGACAGTTGCCTAGTGCTTGTGCATTGATTTGACTCTATGGTTTGGTGTACAGCTTCAGAATTCACTGGTCTTGTGCAAGTCACATACAGTTGTGTGATGAAGTATTCCCAGCTCACTTGACAGTTGTCTAGTGCTTGTGCATGGATTTGACTCTATAGCTTGGCATACAGCTTCAGAATTTACTGATCTTGTGTAATTCACATACAATTGTGGGCTGGGGTATTCCCAGCTCACTTGACAGTTGTCTATTGCTTAAGCATGGATTTGACTCTATGGATTGGCATGCAACTTCAAAATTAACTGATCTTGTGTAATTCACATACAATTGTGAACTGAGGTATTCCCAGCTCACTTGACAGTTGCCTAGTGCTTGTGCATTGATTTGACTCTACGGCTTGGTGTACAGCTTCAGAATTCACTGGTCTTGTGCAAGTCACATACAGTTGTGTGCTGAAGTATTCCCAGCTCACTTGACAGTTGTCTAGTGCTTGTGCATGGATTTGACTCTATAGCTTGGCATACAGCTTCAGAATTCACTGATCTTGTGTAATTCACATACAATTGTAGGCTGAGGTATTCCCAGCTCAGTTGACAGTTGTCTAGTGCTTGTGCATGAATTTGACTCTACGGCTTGGTGTACAGCTTCAGAACTCACCAGTCTTGTGCAATTCACATACAATTGTGAGCTGAGGTATTCCCAGGCCACTTGACAGTTGTATAGTGCTTGTGCATGGATTTGACTCTATGGCTTGGTGTACAGCTTCCAGAATTCACTGGTCTTGTGCAATTCACATAGAATTGTGGGCTGAGGTATTCCCAGGTCACTTGACAGTTGTCTAGTGCTTGTTCATGGATTTGACTCTACGGCTTGGCGTACAGCTTCAAAATTCCTCTTTGAAGGTTTTCCACCATGTGTTTTGTATTTAAGGCAGCAGTTCCCATATTTAAATCACTGAAACCAAAATGTTGCCGCTCTTTCAGACACTGCTCCTTCTCCTTCCACAGCACTAATTTCTTTTTCTGCAGCTGCAGAAGTCAACTTGTTTTTTAAAGAAAAACTGCAACAGCATGTAGATTGTGTATTTCTAATCCATAGCTTTTGATAGCAGAAAATTTTCCAATAAAACATGGCAGTGTGCACTCCTATGTATACCATCTAGACAGTATCAGATTTCTAGTCATGCATTGTTCTTATCTGCATAACGTATGCGCACCGAGTAATTGCCTGACACAGGACAACTCTTCAAACTGGCAATGACTTTAGAATCATCCTAATATATGCATATTTTCATGAACTGGTTCCTTTTGACCAAATGTGATGCATGTGATTTTGTGTGTCATTTCTTCCTTTTGTACCAGAATGATTTTCTTTTAAATTTGAGGAAGTATCTGTGGAGTTGCTATCGACTTTGACTGGCAAATTGTGCACAACATGTTGTATATTTCCAACCATAATACACATTTGCAGTTGTGAAGGAAGGAGAGCATGTTAGCTGCACCTCTAGATAAATATTTTTTTTAAAATCTTGTCATATTTTTAGTGACTAATCATCAGGGTTTCAACAGTTTGAATTTGTGTAGCTGGAGTGCATTTGCACTTCCTAATTTTGTCAGTGGGTGGTGCTAGTGTACAGGCAATTTAAAGGCTCTGCATTGCAGCTTGTTTGTTACTAAAGCCGTGTAACGTGCTGGACTAATTTTATTCTTCTCTTGTATAGGAGGTGGATATGTCCAAAGTTGCTCAATGTGCTATAATTCAGTTTTTGAAAGCGAAGAAAATGCCACCAAGTGAAATTCACAGATGAATGAAGGCCATGTATGGGCCTGCTTGTCTTCCACGCAGTGCTCTCCCAGCTCTTTAGTGGTGGACGAACAAGCACTGCCAACCAGCCAAGATCAAGAGCACCAAGTTGTGCTGTTTCAGTGAGGACAATTGCCCGCGTGGATGTTGCAGTAAAGGCCAACCGAAGAATCAAGATCCAGAACTGGAGAATAATGCGTGTGTGAGCATCGGAACTGTCAATACGATCGTGCATTCGCACCTTGAATATCGTAAAATCTTTGCCACATGGCTACCGAAACATCTTTCTGGTGAACAGATGAGTCAACGAGTGGGAATAGCATTACAGCATCTGTTCCGCTACCAAGAATAAGGTGAGATTTCCTGCTAGGCATTATTGCTGAGGACGAAAGCTGGTGTCATCATTTTGAGCCAGAGTCGAAATGCCAGAGCATGCAGTAGAGACATGCATCATCGCCACCACTGAGGAAATTGCGGTCCACCGTTTCTGCAAGCAAGGTGATGTTAACGTTGTTCTTTGACCATCAAAGACCATTTCTTCTCGAGTGGCTACCAAAAGGATCAACCAGTAATGCCGAACGATATTGTCAAACTTTAATGAAGCTTCGACAAGCTATCAAAAACGAGGGACCTGGCAACCTCACTCAGGGTACTGTTCTTCTGCATGATAACGCCCGGCTGCGTACGGCAGTTACCACACAAAGAATATTGCAGTGCTTTCACAGGGAAGTCTTTCAACATCCGGCATATAGTCCTGACTTACCACCCTGCAATTTTCACGTCTTTGGATCTATGAAAACATTTCTCAAAGGCAAAGATTTCACTTCGGATGATCAGGTGCGTGAAACTGTAGATAACTGGGGGCATCAGTAGCCTGCCTCTTTCTATGTCTCAGGAATACAAGGACTTGTGCAACATTGGGACTCATGTCTAAATGCTGGCAGCAATTATTTTTAAGTATGTCATGTTTTGACTCTTTCAGGCAGAAAGTGTCACTAGTTAACAATCATGTAATGGTGCTGTAATATCTTTAACCATATTTATTACGTGATATTGTATTTTCTTTTCTTTCGAACAACATTATGTTATTGCTCAAAAATTACTGTTCTACACGTTGTAAGTGATACTGTTATTTGGTATTAAATGCTTTCATATACACTGGTGTGCAAAAATTAAGGACGGAGAGGAGAAATTAGCATAACAGCGGAACAAGCAGGCAGAACGTGTCAGAAGGGTATAAAGCACACAGGCGGTGTACGCTCAGCAATTCGGCAAAAGCTATTGCACGGTGTACATCGGTTTGAACGACGTCAAGTAGTTGCCACCGTGTGATATGGCCAACAGGCAATCCAGTAGACGACATCTGGATGACTTTACCCGAGGTCGCGTCATTGGGAAGTTGGAAGAAGGTCGAAGTGTGACTAGTGTGCCCAAGGAGTTCGGGATCGCTCACAGCATCGTTTCATAAGCTTGGAGAGCATTTCAAACGACAAGAACAGCTGTCTGAGAGTTTAGCAGTGGTCGTCCACGAGCAACCACGGCGGTGGACGACCGGTATATTGTCCTACAGGCGAGAAGAGACAGATGGCAGACAGTGGGAGAAATCGCAAGGCACATGAAACAGACAACTAGACGTCTGTTATCGCATTTTACCGTGGCCAGGAGGCTGCACAAAGGTGGTCTATTTGAACGACGACCAGTACGGTGTGTGCCATTAACACCTGCTCATCGGAGACAGCAGTTTCTGTGGTGCCAAGAACACAAGAACTGGACACATCAGCAATGGGGTCGAGTTCTCTTTACGGATGAGTGCCGATTTAGTCTGACGAGCGATTCTGGACGTATACACACCTGGAGAGAGCAGGGAACACGCAATCACACCTCCAATATCATCGAAAGGGACCGGTTTGGAGGTGGCGGAGTTCTTGTTTGGGGCGGTATCATTCTTGGTAGCCGTACTGACTTCCACATCTTCCAAGGAGGTTCAGTCACTGGCGTCCGCTATTGTACCAAGGTTCTCCTGCCTCACGTGCGTCTGTTTAGAGGTGCTGTGGGTCCTGAATTCCTTTTCACAGACGACAATGCTACACCTCATCGTACAGTGGCTGTTGCAGAGCTATTGGAGAGTGAAGATATTCAACGCATGGATTGTCCCCCAAGGTCCCCGGACCTAAATCCAATCGAACACACGTGTGGGACCTTCTCGGGAGACGCTTGGCGGCATGTCACCAGCCGCCAGCAACAATTCCAGAGCTGTGATTGGCGCTACAAGAGGAATGGGCCGTGATGCCTCAACAGCTCCTTGACAACCTCGTCCTCAACATGGACAGACGTTGTAAATCCTGCAATGCAGTCAGGGGTGATCATATCCCCTACTAAAGACTGGATTTTTCTTGGCAGCCGCCTGTCACATGGACGTTTCTGTCTTCTGTCCAGTTGTGCTCAAAACTACCTTTTCAATAAAGTGCCTTGGTATCCTTTAGATTCCTTGTTTGGACGGTTTTGCTCACTTGTCCCATATTTTACATCTTGGGGATCTTATGGTATGATTTGAGCCAATGTGGAACACTTCTGCATCCAAAAAACCGTCTCGTCCTTAATTTTTGCACACCAGTGTAATTATTGCATAATAGAATAATATAGTACAATTATCTAAATAATTAACTCATAAGATAATGTTTTAGGTTCTCATTTTTATTCATTCTCTTGGTTTACGCATTCAGATTTTTTTTTTTTTTTTTTTCAAAAACTATATCCAACTACCTGATTTATCCAATCCGGTGCGTAACAGCATCTTTTGTTGATTTAGACAAGCTATGTTCGGGAATTATTGATTTATGTTTCACTTCTTTTTGATCCAAAGTTCAAATATTTCAGTGAACGTTCATGTCGAAACATTTGGTTTCTTCTATTATACTTCTTTTTCTTCTTATTTTTAATAAAGTCTGACTGTCCTTGTCATTTTATCTGGCTCACTAGTTATTGAACAACACTTATACATATGGAATGGAATACAAAGAAATACAAGATAAATAAATAAGAATGGTCTGCATGTCCTGGTTTTCTGCTTAACAATTGCTGACTCTCATCTCACCCTCTTGTTTGTGCAGCTTGGCTGGAGATCAAAATAGAGAAACATCACTCGGACTTGACTTGAGTACACCAGTACACCTTGGGTTGTTAGAGTATATGAGCATTTTTTTTTTTTTTTTTTTTTTGCAACAATTATTGTGCTAGGTTCCAGATTGATTCATGTAAGTTATTTACAGAGCAATTTTTGTATGGGGAAATTTTGCACTTCATTGAAGGTATAACACACACACTCAAAAACACTTTAACAGCAGAACCCATAGGACTTCATAAGAACTGCCCCCAGTTATCAATAAGGGTGCCTTCGTCCCTCTTTTTTATCTCACTTCCATGTAACTTTCCTTGGGCACTCGAGCACAAATCTCCTAGCTTCGTACTTCTGAGGATTGATTAAGACCTGGGAGTCTTAATCAATCCTTAGAATTTTCTCTGCATAATCTAAACCTTGATGTCTTAGATTTCAGTAATGTTTGGTTTAGTTTAGTTTGTACGTATGGAGTATATGAAAAATGTAAATTATTAGATTTTCTGGGTCTGGTCTTTCTATATCTGATTTTCAAAAATGGCAAAAAATGCCGAATTTTGGATGAATGCCATTCACAAAAAAATTAATAAGTCTGCTAGCAGTGATGCTAGAGGGCTTAACTTAGTTGTACCTCATTTTCTAGCAATTTTTTTGGGGGCTTTAATATGCAATACATCCTAGTTTGGGAGGGGGAAAGATTGTGACCAATTTTCAGAATTTTTTGTTTTTTAAAATGGCAAAAACACCATTTTTGATTCTTTATTTCCAAAAAATATATATTAATCTTACACATATTGGCCAGAGGTATGCAAAGTTCAAAGGTGGAGAAATGATGCGTTTTTGAGAAACAGATGTACTTGTGAGTGGTACACCTGATTTATTGAGTGGTACCGGTGAGTTGTACATCTGATTGTTCATTTTTGGTTGTTCATTTTTAAATGTGAGTGGTACTCTTGAGGTTTGCCACTCACACTCAAAAATGTGCCCCAAATAATTAAAAAAAAAAAAAAAAAAAAAAAAAAAAAAAAGGAAGATTGAGTGGTACCATTCAATAGTACACCTGATTATTCAAAAATCTGAAATCTGAATTCTTCAAAAGTTTTTATAGGTATTGAATCAGTCTTATTGCTTGATAAACTTACTAGCTGTGTATACCAAATAAATAAGTAAATGAATGAATAGCACGAACACATGCACGTTTGCACACTCACTCACACACACACAAAAGTTGAATAAAATGTATTTTACCCAATAAAACTGCATATGCATAGTTTTTTCTACTGCACCTCATTTTATGGAGTTTTTATTAATGTACAACTTTTCATATTTCCTTATAGATCTACAGATGTCATTAGGAGGTCCCTCAGGAGAGGTAAGACTGCAGTTAAAAAAAATAACGTATTTGCTTCTTTCTTTTATATATTGATTCTCATCTTGGCAAATTTTGTTTAAAGTAGCCCTGTGGGATTGTTATCTTACAGTAGAGTAGATCAGAAATACCACGTCCTGCATGATTACTGTGTAAGAATTTCAAATTGTTTAATGAATTAAAATGTACAGACTACTAATATGAAACTGTTAACAAAAAAGAGAAGATGGTATAAGTATATAAGAACAGTAAAAACAGAATCAGCAAACTGTTTCTCTCAGTAAAGTGATTTTGTTCTCAATAATGTATGAAGTGTGTTTGGAAATTATTTGGACAGGGGCTGCTGTTTTGGCATTTAAATACAGACGATGTTCACACATTTTAAAAGCATTTTTGATGAGGAATAACAAAGAATA
Organism: Macrothele yani; assembly: GCA_039090855.1. Lineage (NCBI taxonomy): Eukaryota > Metazoa > Arthropoda > Arachnida > Araneae > Macrothelidae > Macrothele > Macrothele yani. The sequence continues at coordinate 26,775,519 of CM076999.1, forward strand.
AAAGAAGTTCAAAGAATTGAAACTGACACAACAGCTTGTACACCAAAGAAACATCTGCAGTTAAATATTGTTTGTTAAGAAAATGGCACATGTAAACAAGCTGTGGGTAGAAAGTTATGGTTTGCTCATTATGAAGAGCAATCTGTAATTAAAAAACACTGTGAAAGTTATGGAATTAGCATTTCTAAATGTAAAATAAGCAATGTTATTAATTTAATAGAGGGGAAATCTTCAAGCATTGCTTTTAACGGTAAAAAGAACACCAAACAAATATCCAATGAAGGTACATATTTTATGGCTGTTTCAAAAGTAAGGTCTCAGATCTTAAAAGAAAATCTCTGTATCAACTGTAAACAAGGTAATAAACAAATATTTGAATCTCAAAAAAACAGAAAACATAACATTCACCACCTTTTGCCTAGGCATGTGGCTAAGAGCAGAGCACTGTGTACACTTCTTTATGAATACCTTATAATAGCATGTTGAACATTCTAATGCCTTTGCTATCATTAAATTCATGTGCATAACTTCTTCTTCTTCTTGGTTACTCAGTCCGAGGACTGGTGGTTCAGTAGTTGTACTCTGTCTCTGCATTCCTCTCTATTCTCCGACGTTCTCTTCCAGTCATAGTATGTCCTAGTGTTAGTGTCTTGGAGTAACTGTGCCACAAAACCATTCCTTGGTCGTCCTCTTCCTCTCTTGCCTTGAATTTTACCTTCCAAAACTTTCAGAATCGGCCCTCCATGGCGCAATGTGTGTCCCATCAATAATATTCTTCTTCTTTTAACACGTTGATCAGATTCCTGGGTTCTCCCACTCTCTCGAGGACCTCCTCGTTAGTCTTTCTATTGAGCCAGCTTATTCTCTCCATTCTTCTATAGCTCCACATCTCAAATGCCTCCAGCCTCTTCACTTCCCTTTTGGTCAATGCCCATGTCTCAGAACTGTAGAGAGCTACTGACCAAACATATGCCTTTAAAATTATCTTCCTCAGTTTCAGATCTATATTTTTGGAAGTCAGCAGTCTTTGATTCTCTCTAAAAGCCGTTTTTGCAATCCCCAGTCTCATTCTAATTTCCTTTTCACATCTCGCATCTTCAGTAATAATTTGACCCAAATATTGGAATGATTTAACTTGTTCAATGCATTGTTTCTTTAGCCTCCAGCCCATTCTGTAAGTGCAGCTTCCAACTTACAGGATTTGATTTCTGAGTTATTCATCTCCTAGGTATCTCTCTTAGTCTGGCTTCTACCCCACGAAGACCTGTTCGGCTTGGGTGTCCCTGCTGGTAGCCATACTACTGCCGGCATAGCTCTCGGGGTTGTCAAAGCACGCTCCACTTTTCATACATGTTGGTTGGGGTTCTTTTCCAGCAGAGCAAGTTGCTCTTTTCCCGCTGTCTCCATCTGGGCAAGTTGTTCTTTTCCCGCTGCCTCCAGCAGGGCAAGTTGTTCTTTTCCCGCTGTCTCCAGCAGGGCAAGTTGTTCTTTTCCCGCTGTCTCCAGCAGGGCAAGTTGTTCTTTTCCCGCTGCCTCCAGCAGGGCAAGTTGTTCTTTTCCCGCTGTCTCCAGCAGGGCAAGTTGTTCCTTTCCCGCTGTCTCCAGCAGGGCAAGTTGTTCTTTTCCCGCTGTCTCCAGCAGGGCAAGTTGTTCTTTTCCCGCTGTCTCCAGCAGGGCAAGTTGTTCTTTTCCCGCAGTCTCCAGCAGGGCAAGTTGTTCCTTTCCCGCTGTCTCCAGCAGTGCGAGTTGTTCTTTTCCCGCTGTCTCCAGCTGGGCAAGTTGTTCTTTTCCCGCTGCCTCCAGCAGGGCAAGTTGTTCTTTTCCCGCTGTCTCCAGCAGGGCAAGTTGTTCTTTTCCCGCTGTCTCCAGCAGGGCAAGTTGTTCTTTTCCCGCTGTCTCCCAGCAGGGCAAGTTGTTCTTTTCCCGCAGTCTCCCAGCAGGGCAAGTTGTTCCTTTCCCGCTGTCTCCAGCAGTGCGAGTTGTTCTTTTCCCGCTGTCTCCAGCAGTGCGAGTTGTTCTTTTCCCGCTGTCTCCAGCAGGGCAAGTTGTTCTTTTCCGCTGTCTCCAGCAGGGCAAGTTGTTCTTTTCCCGCTGTCTCCAGCAGGGCAAGTTGTTCTTTTCCCGCTGTCTCCAGCAGGGCAAGTTGTTCTTTTCCCGCAGTCTCCAGCAGGGCAAGTTGTTCCTTTCCCGCTGTCTCCAGCAGTGCGAGTTGTTCTTTTCCCGCTGTCTCCAGCAGTGCGAGTTGTTCTTTTCCTGCTGTTTCCAGCAAGGGCGAGTTGTTCTTTTCCTGCTGTCTCCAGCAGGGCAAGTTGTTCTTTTCCCGCTGTCTCCAGCAGGGCAAGTTGTTCTTTTCCCGCAGTCTCCAGCAGGGCGAGTTGTTCTTTTCCCGCAGTCTCCAGCAGGGCGAGTTGTTCTTTTCCCGCTGTCTCCAGCAGGGCCAGTTGTTCTTTTCCTGCAGTCTCCAGCAGGGCAAGTTGTTCTTTTCCCACAGTCTCCAGCAGGGCAAATTGTTCTTTTCCCGCAGTCTCCAGCAGGGCAAGTTGTTCTTTTCCCCTGTTGTGTACCTTACATATGTAAATGAGCACATCGAGACATACGAAGCCACTTTGCACTGGCTTGTAGTTCATTAATATTTTAAAATATTTACACACTCCATTGAATTCATATACTAACGCACAAACTAAACCCAGGTAACTCAAGAAACATGCTCACATACATTCGCTTCACAAAACCGTAACATCCAACTATGCTCATGAACACACAGTAAAACTAACCCTAAAACACAAAACTTATTGCAGCTCAACTCTAAAAACTAACACACTATATAAACAAGCTGGCTTCAATTCTATGTATGTTATCTTGTCTCTATCTCATGACTATCTCCATTGCTACCCTAAGCTAAAAACACATGTTGAAACAATATTTTTAAACTTAACCCTACCTTTGCTACAAAAAACTGCCTCAAGCGCTTTCTGCTGTCCAACAGCCATCTTCAGGAGGTACTAGCGATGTTGCTCTGTCTGCTGCCTCAGAACAAGTGAGTGAAGGAGTCGACGTCTGTGCCGGCTGCGATGTCATCATCCAACCCTCTACCATGCCTCCATCTATTGCATAGTCCTGATATTTTGTCTATTGCTTTGATTTTTATGTTCTATTTTAATTAATTCTTTCCATCTTTCGCTCAAGTTATTGGGATCGTTAACATTACAAACTTTATATCCATTTTTCTCAATCAATACTGATTCTGCGATGTGTAGGTAGGTGTTTTTTATTGTTACAAAATTTAATAATTTTAATTTCTTCAAATTTTAGGTATTCATGATTCTTGAAGAAATTAAAATTATTAAATATTGTAAAAATGAAAGACACCCACGTATCGCGGAATCAGTATTGATTTAAAAAAAAAATAGAGATAAAGTTTGTAATGTTAACGATCCCAATAACTGGAGCGAAAGATGGAAAGAATGAATTAAAATGGAACATAAAAATCAAAGCTATAGAAGAAGGAAATAAAAGAAATATCAGGATTATGCAATAGATGGAGCCCCCCCGGTAGAGGGTTGGATGATGACATGGCGGCCGGCACAGACGTTGACTCCTTCACTCACTCGTTCTGTGGCAGCAGACAGAGCAACATCGCTGGTACCTCCTAAAGATGGCTGTTGGCCAGCAGAAAGTGAATGAGGCAGTTTTTTGTAGCAAAGGTAGGGTTTAGGTTGGTCAACATGTGTTTTGAGCTTTGGGTAGGAACGGAGATAGTCATCAGATAGAGACAAGACGACATAAATAGAATAGAACCCAGCTTGTTTTGTATATAGCGTATATTAGTTTTTAGAGTTGAGTTGTATACCTGAGTTTAGTTTAGGTGTTAGTATAAGAATTCAATGGAGTGTGTAAATATTTTAAAGTATCAATGAACTACAAGCTGGTGAAAAGTGACTTTGTATGCTTTGCTGTGCTAATTTACATATGTAAGGTACACAACAGTGGAATAGAACAACTTGCCCTGCTGGAGACTATGGAAAGAAACCCCAAAACCAACGGTTATGAAATGTGTTGTGAAGCGAACTTAAAAGGTAAGCTGTCATATTTTACTTCTTTATGAAAATCACTTAGCTAGAGACGCGGGCGGTCGTAGTGAGCAATGAGTTTGCCTCCTCAGGGCGCTTCGTGGTGACAATGACACACGCAACAGCAACTAGGGCCTCTGTGAATCTTGCAGAGGTGCCAGCTACTTCTGTATGACATTGGCAAAATTCTAGAAAAAAAACCAGTGTGTCCCCAACTCACTGTTTTTTTTTCTAGAATCCTTAGGTTGAATGACCAACTGGAACCGTCAGCTGTGGGCTAATCCCCCACACTGATGTACTTGCCTGATTAAAAAGACAAAAAGAAATATTAAGAATGACTCAAGTGTTTTTTTCTAGAATCCTTAGGTTGAATGACCCAACTGGAACCGTCAGCTGTGGGCTAATCCCCACACTGATGTACTTGCCTGATTAAAAAGACAAAAAGAAATATTAAGAATGACTCAAGTGTGGGATATGGTGGACCTACCACACTTGAGAAGGACGCTCCACCACGGAATCGACCTGGACTTTCTAAAAGGTGCATGAGAAAGAGACCACGGCTGAGTGAGTGTAAGATTGATGTATGGAATACTAGAGGTATAAATGGCAAGATGAATGAGGTGATTGAGGAGATGAATAAGTATAGACTGGATGTGCTGTGTGTAAGTGAAACCAAAAAGAAGGAAATTGGGGTAGAAGAAGTGAATGGCACGGTGAGTGTGTGGTCTGGAGTATTGGATAATATGAAAGGACAGGCTGGTGTAGGTGTGATTTTAAGTGAAAAGATGAAGAACAACTTGATTCACTATAGTTGCAAAAGTGAGAGAATTCTCTGGATTTGTTTGAAAGTGAAACTTCAGAGAATTGTAATTGTTGTAGTGTATGCTCCTTGTGATCTATTTCTTGAAACAACGAAAAAGAGATGGGTATTAAGTCTATACCCTTTGCTCATACTCCTTCAAAATACCCTGATGTGTAACTAAAGGACTATTGTGCTTTCAGACTTCTACAAAGAGCGCTTTCTAAATGCAAACCTGAAACAATGATTGGACTTTGGAAAGCTATGGAATAAAATACCACTCTCAATTTTAAGAAATGCCGTGTCATCTTGGAAATTTAGACGTAGTTTCATAATACAGAGAAAGGGCTATCAGAACATTTAAGAAAGAAATGATTTTAGTTTTAACATGAATTATTTTGCTGGAAAATCATTCTAAAAATGTGTGAACATCCTCTGTAATAAGATCATGCAAGTTATCTTCAGGTAGTGTGGTTTTTGTCCATTATTCCATCAGCAGATGTCCGTAGTCGTGCTTTCCTGTGAAAAACAGCTCAGTCTTTACGGAGTCTAGCGATGGAGTGATTTCCAAACTTAGAAACTAAAATCTGGTAACCGGTCTCACTCTGATTGCTTACAGGTGATCACAACCTGAGTTGGGATGAAAGTGCTTCTACATTTCTGTAATTTCTTTATGTAACAATAGTCAGTGATGTAGTTGAGGCCTAACGCCACTAGGGCAATTTTATCTAAGAAGTATTAGAGCTTTTTTAAAATGCTTTAATATTTTTTAAGGGAAAGCAGTAATCAATACTACTTAAAAGTCAGCAAACTTTAAGTGGTTTTATTACCTCGACTCCGCTCGTTACGACAGAGGTTCCTCTATTGTTTGTTCCATTCCCCACTTCAACCCAGGAGCTTCCCGTTCCTTTCTGGACTTCTCTGAAGGGGTGTATCAAAAAGGCATAATATTACCAGAGATTCTGACTGCCCCATCCTATCGTAATTTGCTTGCATAGTCAGTTGCCCTGGGGCAACAAGTCATCAGGGATCGCCAGAAGTTTGCGAGGACCAAAACGTTAGAAACGTTATGACGATTATGGGCAAAACACGTAACAATATTAACAAATAAAGGTAACTTGATCACGCTAGTTACGTTAACTGAAACTTTTACAAAAAGTTCGTAAGTTGGAAGCTTTCGACCTTATCTTAGGTCTTCATCACGCCAATGGAGGACTAAGATTGTTGCCAGATTCTACATTTGAATTTTTCTTATTTTTATTACCTCGACTCCGCTCGTTACGACAGAGAAATATGAAAACCATTCGAAAATCGAATGCCTCCTTCCTCACAAGAAAGAAGACCTGAAATTCTGTGGTTCTGTTCCTTACCATCCTTCCTATGCTTATAAGTTACAGATTCTTTTTAGAAGTTTTGGTTACCATCTTGCCATTAAATCTACCCCAAACATCTTGAAACTTCTACAAAGGGATAGGGACAAAGTTGAAAGCCTGAACCTCCCAGGAGTTTACTGCATTCCTATCTCTTCTTCTACTGGGGATAACTTATACATTGGAAGCACATACAGGAGCATTAGCCATAGAATTTTAGAACATAGAAAAGGTGTTTCGAAAGCCAATCCCAATACTGCCTTGTCTATTTTGACAATGGAAGACACATCTGCAGTTCCCCACTGGAACGAAGCAGAACGAATTGCTTCTTTTGACAATCGTTTTGCCCTCCGTTACCGTGAAAGCATAGAAATTGTGTTCAACTCAATGACTTGCAACTCCGAATCTCCTCTCTACATTCCGTTGATCTGGAGATTAATTCTAAGTTTTGGCAACAAAAATAAGAAAAATTCAAATGTAGAATCTGGCAACAATCTTAGTCCTCCATTGGCGTGATGAAGACCTAAGATAAGGTCGAAAGCTTCCAACTTACGAACTTTTTGTAAAAGTTTCAGTTAACGTAACTAGCGTGATCAAGTTACCTTTATTTGTTAGAAACGTTGCGCACGCCTCACTGGACCTTGACATTGGCGGTCTGCGTGGTGTCGGGGAAAGGGGGTGGGTGTCTGTATTCTGTTGTGGAAACGAGTCAGTTCCTTTGAGGAAGGCTTTCAAGAATGCAGTTGCAGTGTCTTCTGTCTGTGATCAGCCCCGTCCAGGGTAGGGGGAGGATCATCTTTCTTGAAACCACAGGTAGTTACCCCCAATAGGCATGCATGCAAATGTTGTGCATGTGTGACACCCTAAATAAAAGATCTGGGGAATTGATCATAAAAAGATTCCCAACAAGTGGTCATCCATCCATCTATCCACATACAGACAATCAGGGAGATTGTTAAAATTATGTTGATGATGTGTTTACACTAGGACACTAATTTTTTTAAGAATTCCCCACTGACTACACTGAAGAGCAATTGAATTAGAGACAGCTGGCGTTATGCAAATGTGGCGCTGTGGGCGGCCCTGTAAACGGAAGCGATCCGACAATACAAGGAGAGATGCGACAGGAATCAGTAAGAGTCGGACGCAGTTTGGGTAAGACGAAGGATCTGAGCGCATTTGATCGTGGGCAAATTGTCGGGGCCCGACGAATGGGTCACTCCAACTCGGAAGTCGTGAAGGCACTGGTATTTTAATGAGCCACTGTGTATCGAATCCGGTAAAACCATCCCTGCAAGGGCCAACTGCCGTGGACAACGTGTGGATGAGCGGGGTCATCGTCGGCTAGCTCGCATTGTAACAGCGGATAGACGGGCCACAGTGCAAGAAATCACTCGGCAATTTAATGCTGGTGCACAAAAACGTGTAAGCAGCCACACCATCCAGAACCATCTCCTCGCTATGGGGTACAGAAGCCATTGTCCCACGAGGGTACCGCTGCTGACCGCACACCACAGGGTGCAAAGATTAGAACGGGCGCCGGAACATCGCCACTGGACCCTAGACATGTGGAAAAATATTGCCTGGACTGATGAGTCAAGATTCATGTTGGTACATGCGAATGGCAGGATACGAGTACGGCACGAACCACATAAAGCAATGGATCCTTTTTGTCAGCAGGGTACTCTTCAAGCTGGTGGGGTGGCATTCTTGTCTGGGGACTGTTTACATAGACTGAAATGGGGCCCCTGGTAGGTGTGACATCATCCCTCACAGATCAACGTTACCGGGATATACTGGATGACCATTTGCTCCCGTTTTTGCGTCTTCAACATCCCACTGGAGACCTCATCTTGCAACAAGACCATGCACCGTGCCATCGCTCCCAAATTGTATCCGAATTGTTGGATGAACACTTCACCAACGCGACCTCATTTCCTTGGCCAGCTAGGTCACCTGACCTCAATCCCATTGAGCACATCTGGGATACCATCGAGAGAGATGTTCGAGTCTCTGACCCCTCTCCATCAAATCTTCGTGAACTGTGGGAGCTTGTTCAAGGGTCGTGGATTCGTATGGCTTCCCAGTGCTTCCGGTTGTTGAGTCCATGCCGAGACAAATCGCCGCCGTCATCAGGGCGAAAGGTGGTGCTGCATGTTACTAGACAGGTATTTCTAATTCAATTGCTCTTCAGTGTATAGTGTGCTAACTAGCAATCTACAGTTATTTGTGAACTATATCCGTTTTCTTCAACTAGTGAAAGACTTAAAATCACTTTTACCTCGTTATATACTGGATGGCCGAAGCATGGCCGAATATAATGTGGTAAAAGCGATTTTAAGTGTTTCACTAGCTGAAGATAATGGATATAGTTTATGAGCAACATGTTGAAACGAAATAATTCCTGAAAAAAGGAATACGTCGTGCGATCAAAAAGTTCCAAGACTAGATACTTAGCTCGCCAACAGATTGCAGTATGCAGATGTGCGAGCAGAGGTCGAGGGCAGTGACCTTCATGAGTCATTGTGCCAAGTGGCATTGTTCTGTGAACATCGGGAGCTGTGCTACACGATATTTAGTGACCATGTGCAGAACACAGCTGGGATTTCGGTATGGACTGCAAACTAGACCAGCGAGCGAACATCAAATTCTGCGTCAAACTTGGCAAATCGGAAACGGAGAGGCATGAAACGTTGCGGCAGGCTTATGGCAATGAAGCAATGAGTCGTGCAAGGTGTTTTGAGTGGCACTCGAAGATGACGAGAGGTCAGGGTGACCATCCACGAGCAAAACTCCCAAAAATGTGGACAAAATTAGGGAACTTTTGCATGAGGATCATCGGAGAACCATTGAAGACATTGCTACCATTATCAATGTGTCATACGGAACAGTGCAAGAAATTCTGATGTCAGTTTTGAACATGCACTGCATTGCTGCAAAGTTTGTGCCAAAGGTTCTGAACCCAGAACAGAAGGCGCTCCCTGTCGAACTCTGTCAAAATCTTCGTCAGCAGGTGGTGAATGAACCAACATTCCTGTCGCGGGTCATAATTGAGGACGAGACTTGGGTCTACGGTTACGACCCGGAGACCAAACAACAGTTGTCGCAGTGGAAGAGTCTTGCATCTCCATGACCGAAGAAGGCCCGACAGGTACAGAGCTCAACCAAAAGCATGCCCATCGTGTTCTTCGACATTCGTGGGGTTGTGCCCCATGAATTCACTCCCCACGGCCAGACTGTCACTGCCCTTTTTGACTGAAATGCTCTGCTGTGTCTTGGGGAGGACATTCACAGCAAACGACCTGAAATGTGGCGCCGGGGCGATTTCCTGCTCCATCACGACAATGCAGCAGCTCACAGAGCATTAGTAACACGCCAGATTTGCAGCCGCAACAGCATGACTATCCTTCCTCATCCGCCTTACTCGCCGGATTTGGCCCCCTGTGACTTCTTTCTGTTCCCAAAGATGAAGCTAAAGCTCAAGGGTCCCGTTTTGAAGCCGTGGATGAGATCCAGTGTGAATCGCAGGCGGTGCTTGACACGATTCGCGAACAGGAGATCCAGGGAGCGTTCTAACAGTGACAAAAATGCTGGCAGCAATGTATCGCTGCACAAGGAGACTACTTTGAGGGAGACTTAAGTAACGTAAGTACTTGTTGTATATTGGCCTAGTCTTGGAACTTTTGATCGGACCTCGTGTAGAACAACATAAGTTATTTGGAAGCATGAATTGCACTCTTCGTATTATTGGTGCTACTGTGTATCAAGTTCATGATTAAAGTTTTCATTGTGCCCATTTATACAAATATGTACATGTATGAAGCGTTTGTGTATATATGTGTAGGTGTGTTACTGTACTGTTTGATCTTTCTTTTTTTTTTTTTTTGTGTGTGTGTGTGCGTGTTTTAGGATGCCCGTGATTCTGAAGTGGAGTCAGAAAAGGCACCTGAAGCCATTTCCAAAGCTGTTGCAAGCCTTCCTCCTGAGCAGATGTTTGAGCTTATGAAGCAAATGAAAGTAAGGCGTTTTTGTATTGTGTGGAATAAATATTCTTATACACTCAAACAGGGGTGCAGAAAATGTTCAGGGCCCAATTTTTTCCCAGAACACATTTTTTTTGTCTAAAATTTCCCTCAAAACTGTAGCGGATTTTCATAGAAGTTTAAGCGATTATTAGAGTATATGATCAAGAACTATCCTTAAAGCCTGTTCTTTAAAAACTTGAAGAAAGAACCACAACTAATATTTATTCGAATGAATAACTAGCTTTTTTTTTTTTTTTTTCACGAAAAATATTTTCCTTTTTTTTTTAACGCATGAAAGATTTAGTGCTGCAGGTCAAAGTTTTAGGCAAGACAGGAATAGGCGAATCAAGAATTCTTTCCTCGCCTAAAATGGCGGAACCCAGTAACTTTCGACGTACAGAGAATAGGCGAATCGAGAAGTAACCAGGGCAGAGAGGCTGAAAAATAAACAGCTAAAAAATTCTGTAATTAACTATAATGTATTTCATTCTAGCATTCCAGGCGTCTAATTGTGCCAGGTAATTTTACCGAATGAAATTTAAATTCGACTTAAATCCCTTGAAAAATGCATGGGTCATTCGCTTTAAAATGTCTGGAACCCCCAATGATTTTTCAAATCGGCGCCTATGACACATTCGCTGCCATTATTATTATTTTTTTTCTATTGGAGGTTTAACAATCACTGTGAGCAACTCAGTGGGCTATAAGCAGTCGCCCGTCCGTAATTTAGGGCCACTGGTTCCAGGGAAGGGTGAGAGCCGCACCATTAGACAAACACAACAGCCATGCATCACCAGGATTCGAACCCGGACCCGTCTTAGACGAATAATTAGAAGCCATCGCTTAGACCACTGTGCCACCGGAGCCGCCCATTAGTTCCGGAAGCATTTATTACCATGACTAGCGGTTGCGTCGTACTTGTTACTCACGCCACGCTGTCTCGGCCTTGGCATTAGTGAAGTAGTTTAGGCTCGGTGAATCGCTTGCGAGTGGCAGTTCGCAGTACGTCACTGCCCTCATAACCTCTTGTATTCATGACGACACATTTTTCGAAATGATTAATATGAAGTAAAGTACTCCTATTTTTCACTTTATATTCGTTGTTAATAAGTAAATTTTTCGTTTTATTATTTACTATTATTATTTTACTCCCGGGCAAAAATTGACCTAGAGCTGCCTTAATTTCCCCCGAACCCTGTTCGGGCGTTCGGACATATTCTGCACCCCTGCACTCAAATACTTGGGACTATGTCGCCCTGTGTAGTGTAATGGTTAGCATGCTCAAACGGAAATTAAGAGATGTGGGTTTGATTCCTGCTCCAGGGCAATATAATTTTCAAGTTTTCTGATGTGATTAATGTTGCACGAGAAACAGTAAATGCAGGCAATTCAGAGTTGTCTGATTGCTGTGTTAATTATAATCAGGGGTCGAAAAATAGAGGTCACCTGCTGGGCGACCCAAAAAATTGTCAGGGCCACCACGGAAAACATCACTGTAAAACATGTGCCGCAATTGTCATCATACACTGCCGGACAATTGCTAAAGTCGGATGACAATCGCAACGATAGCAACCATAAAATGGAAGGCAGGAAAATGTGGAAATTAGCATAAGTGCGGGATACAGTAAGACGTGTTGTGCGTATGCAAATTTTGGATTGCCAAACTTGTTCGTGACGTCATAGCGCTGATAAGAGATATAAAGGATTTGACGCGTATTGACCGTTGTTTTTCAAACGCAAAGTTGAAAGGGAAAGAATCAATTGACGAACTTGCAATTTTCAGTATGTCTTCCCGACATCACCTAGATGATTTTACGCGTGGCCGTATTATTGGCAAGATTGAAGAAGGGCGAAAAATAACAGAAGTTGCCAGGGAGTTCGACGTCAGCCACAGTGTTGTTTCAAGGCTTTGGAAATCATTTCAAACAAATGGAAAGTGTAGCAAACGTCACGGGGGAGGTCGTGTTCCCAATACGACACCTGCAGAAGATCGGTACATAGTGCTATCAACAAAAAGACACCTGCGCAGCACAGCTAGTGAGGTAGCAAATCAGTTCATGGCTGCTACTGGCAAGCGGATCTCCCGAAAAACTGTCGCCAGACGTTTGCATGAAGGAGGACTATACGCCCGCCGTCCTGTTGTGTGCATCCCATTGTCCAGACGTCACCGTACCGCCCGTTTGCAATGGTGCCATCAACATCGCAATTGGACAGATAACGACTGGTCTGCTGTCCTCTTCTCAGATGAGAGTAGATACAGTCTATCGTCTGATTGCCGACGACAACTGATCTGGCGTGTTAGTGGTACTGCATATTGTCCAGCAAACATGCAGGAAAGGGACCGATATCCGACATGTAGTGTCATGGTATAGGCTGGCATCATGATCAATGGCCGTACATCCATCTATGTGCTTCCAACTGGGACTATGACTGGCCAACGATACATTAATGATGTTCTGCTACCTCATGTTCGCATGTTCCGTGGTGCTGTCGGTGATAGATTCATTTTCATGGACGACAACGCAACATGCTATTGAACAGTCGCTGTCCAGGAGTGTCTTGAGAGCGAGGATATTCAACGCCTCGTATGGCCAGCACGTTTTCAAGATCTGAATCCCATTGAAAATGTGTGGGATGCTTTGGGGAGGAGTCTTGCTGGTCGCCAATGCCCTCCAATAAACAAGGACACCCTCATCCGTGCACTGACAGAGGAATGGGGTAAATTACCCCAACAGCTGCTTGATAATGTTGTGCAAAGCATGACACGCCGAGTGGAATCTTGCATCGCCCTCCATGGTGGCCATATCCATCCCGTATTGACATCTTACGCCGGAACACCTGCGGACGGTAATTGCATTTTTTTCACGTTTACGTATTCTGCACAAAATGGCCTGTTTGTCCCTTGAACACGTTCCAAAGCCTTCTGGATTTCAGAGCACAATAAATTGTCTTTCTTGTAATGTCCTGGCAATCTGACATTATTTTATTTCACTTAGCATCCAACCACACTTACTTTTTTATGCGCTATATAGCCGTTTATGATCCGTCCTTAGCAATTGTCCAGCAGTGTATAATCTGCGGATAAATGCCAATTAAAAAAAAAAAGATCGTTTTTACGGCCGTTTGATAAAAAAAAAAAAAGAAAAAAATCCTCAGGCAATTGTGCAGGAGAGGGGGTATAATTGGAAAAGTTACAAAAATTGCAATACATGAGGCAACCTTGTGGGTTGTCTTATGTTATAAGTGTGCTTTTGATTAATATATACATAATATCTAAAGTATTTTACCTGATATTATCGAAGTATTTCGCATGTTGTTTGCTCTGTGAGCAACAAACCCCTTGTGAGACGTGTCCTGACCCGATGAGTGTAACTCTTCCTACTAAAATCTTTTAATTAATAGTAAATTTCAAACGTTTGATTGTGTGAATGAATGAATGTGGAACTGAAAATATATAACCTAACTGTTTTATTTCTGCAAAATTTTTTTATAACTAACCAAAGGTCCGTAACGTAAGAGACCTCACGGGGCCGGGAGCACGTGCCTCACAGAGCAAACAACGTGAAAAGTACTTTGACAATATCAGGTAAAATACCTTAGATATTATGTATAGTTTAATTGGAAAAGGAACTATCTTGGAAAAAATTTTTCTCAGTCCAGGAGTTTGTACAAAGTGAAGAGGAGGGAAAGGTGTGTTATAATGAAAGACCGGGATATTTGTAGGGAGGGACGGCGGGAGTTGTTTTGTATTGTTTGGAAAGACAAAATGCTGACTGTGCTTGTGCCCTCTCTTCGCCAATTGGCCAGTTAAAATGTACGCACAGCACTTGCATGCCTCATTTCAAAGTTCCAGTAATTACAGTCAATTCGGCTATGTCCGATTGCTGTGTTAATTATCATGACGTATTTACCGCGTATTAAGAGAAGAATATATCTTCAACTCTGAATGTCCCGGTTTGCCCAGATATATTTTCCGGGAATCCGATTTTTCTACAAAAAATCCGGTTTTGCGATTTTCTTATTTTTTTCCTTTACTTATTATTTCTTATGTATGTTTTTTTCCCTCATTAATCTTATCAGCCATCACTTTTCTCCAGCGTCAACGCTTGCTGTGGGAATTGGTAATGAATGGAAACAAAGAAATGTTCTTTTCTTAATCCACAGCACTTCAAGTGCCAAGGTCATGTGCCCTGTGATGATAGCAAGACAGTCAAAGGCTTGGAAAGTTGAAGTACTGGTTTATGACGCCACATCCACGGCGCTTGCAGCCAACAAGCACACCGCGCTTGTGAAAATCTGTTGAAAAGCTGTTTGTTTGCTAACGCTCAAGTTGAATGCCGATTCCGTACTTTGTTTGATCTTTCAAACGAAACAAGTTGTGTTGCAAGTTATTATTTCAGTTTTGCAACCCCAGAACGGGGCCTTTTTAAAGAAATACTCTGAAGAATTTGACTTGTGAAATCATCACGCAAGGGTGAGTTTGTGTAACACCGATTTCCCTGTTTCTAACGCTGGTCGTGGAGACATCGTCGCACATGTTGAAACTAACGAGAACGTAAAAAATCATGATAGCGAAAAAAGTGTGTGCAACATGGATCGTTTTGTTTCAGTGACGAATGATTTTCAAACAATTCGTGCAGAAGTTCTGTTTACCGGATTTTTGTTGGGGCACAGCATACCACTAGCGGCAGCTGCTTCCCGATTGTTGTCAGCTGTTTCCTAACTCTCCAGAAGAGAGTAGAAAGTTATGCATGTGGCATAATAAACTTTGCATATTGTTCAAGAAATGGCAAAATGTCATTAAAAAAACGTTTTCTGTGCTATTAAAAGTGGACCATTTTTCTGTTGCAACTGATGGCAGTAATGATCCTGACAATCAACTTTATCCAATTGCGGTAACATACTTTGATAATCTCCAATTGCGGTAACATACTTTGATAATCTCCAATTGCGGTAACATACTTTGATAATCTCCAATTGCGGTAACATACTTTGATAATCTCCAATTGCGGTAACATACTTTGATAATCGTTGCAAGCAAGTGAGATGCACGCAGCTCTCTTTGCCATGCCTAGAAACCAGTTCAACAGGTCAAAATATTGCCAAACTTGTATCCGAAGAATTTCAGTACCATGGTATTCCGTGGATGAACTTATCCTGTGATAACACTCTTGTTATGGTGGGGAGAAGAAATGGTGTCTCTCAGGAAAAAATAGTTTCTCTCCCTCTAAAAATGAAACTCATTAACAAGATTTGTTAATCTTATTTTATACTTAAATACTAATTTTTTTGTAAATACGCTTATCTACCAACAAGTAATTGGACACCTGTGATAGCAAAGGAAAACGAAGTTTATTCACCTTCAATAGTTGGTGGAGCCTCCATGAGCGGCGATTACCACTGCGACCCTCTGGGGCATACTCTCAGCCAGGCGTTGTACGACGGCTAGCGGTATTTTCTTCCACTGGGCTTGGAGAAGACAGGTCAGTTCCTTCACCGATTTCGGACGGTGGGGGCACCCCTTAAGTCGACGCTCCAACTCGTCCCAGAGGTGCTTGATAGGGTTAAGGTCCAGGCTCTGCGCATACCAGTCCATTCGATTAACCCCATTGTCACCATACCAAGCCGTGGTGGACCTCGCAACATGACAGGTGGCATTGTCATCCTGAAAGTAACATCGGTCTACCCCGTAAAACTGCCACAACGTAGAAAGCGCATGGTCATCCAAAATGGTGCAGTAGGTCTCGGCGTTGAGTCTACCTGGAATTGCGACTAAGGGTCCCGTGCCATACCAGGAGAAACACCCCCATAGCATAATTCCACCACTGCCGAACTTCACAGTTGGCACAATACGTTCCGGCAGAAGGCGTTCTCAAGGCAGACGCCAAACCCAGACCCTGCCATCCGAACGTTAGAGGGCGAACCTTGATTTGTTGCTCCAGAGAACCTGTTACCACTGTTCAACGGTCCACTGTCAATGTTCTTTGCACCACGTTAGCCGAGCAGCGCTATTGGACTTGGTGATCAAAGGCTTGTGGGCGGCAGTACGTCCATGATAACCGAGCAGATGGGCTTCCTTACGGATGGTATTCAACGAAAGAACACTGCCGGATGCCTGTTGAAACTCCTCGCGGATGTATCCCATCGATTTGGTGCGGTTCTTCCGAATTTCTCTGGCCAGCACCCGTCGGTCTCTAACTCCCAGTTTTGTGGTTTAACCGGGTCGGGGCACATTCCGAGAGTCTCCTCTCATCTTCCACTTGCCAATCACATAGGCCACTGTCGATTTTGGGTACTTCAACTCGCTGGATATCTCACGTATGAATCGGCCATTTCTGTGATACCCGACGATTACACCTTTCTCGAAATCGGAGAGCTCCGAACTGCGTGGCATCTTGCATATGACTGGTTGCGTTGTTTCCCACACGATATTTAACGGCGGCGGCCGTGACGTGTATCAGGACCACAGATATCATCGATTGCAGGGGTGTCCAAATACTTGTTGGTAGATAGTGTATTTCTTTATTTGTATTAAGTAATTAACTGTAACAAAAAATAGAGAAACCTATAATATATAATTTTATTATGTATAAATTGTAAATACATGAGCCGCCGAACAATCATAGATGTCCCGGTTTTTGAATTTGAAAAGTTGGCAGCTCTGACCTACTTAGTCAACGGAACAGCTTAAAAAATATCTACCAGATCTGCACTCAATAAAATGTCCAGAAATAGAAATAACTACTTCCACCAATAGCTGAAAAGTTTGTTATGAACATTTACAAAGTGTTTACAAAATTTTTCTCATAGCAGAAGGAAGATTGATAAGGCAAAGGCATTTTCAAATCGAACATTTAAAAGAAGAAATATAGAAGGAAACATGATATAACTCTACCCCTTCTAGTGGAAGAATTTTACATAGTGGAAAAGTTGAAAATAAGCAAAAATATTCTTCATGGAAAAAGTTATGTTAAGGAAAAATAACTTTTCAAATATGTCTCATGGAAGCAGAGGTTGCGAGAAAAAGGTTTTGACATTTATGCCCCCTAGCAAGAAATCTGTGCATTATTTAAACAGGATAATGTTCCACAATATTTATTGTAGCGGATGTCGTACAGTAAAAAAGACATTTCTCAATAGAAGCAGAAATACAGCTTCAAACAAAAGTACACAAACACCACCTAGTGACAGAACTGTGCACCAAAAAACTCCTCAGATACAAACATAAAGTGTTCCACAAGGTAAGTTGCATTCAGTGTTGAAATGTTTTTTTCAAATCGCAGTGTGGAAGAAGACATATTGAGAAAAACAGATTAAGCATGGCTCCTGTAGCAGTTAAATTGTGAATTATTCTATTATATGTTAGTAGTATGTGACTGAAGATTTTTTAACTGGGGCTTTTGGTCCTGCAGATATTGCTGTAAAAGGAAACATGAACTTGTGCCCTCAAGTGGCACATTTGTGCATTAAGAAAAATTTGAAATTGTATCTGAAACATTTCACACTGGCAGTGCTCTTGAACAAAGAAATAATTTTTCACATCAGACTCTTAGAAGCAGATACAGACAAAAATAAGATATACATCTGTCCCCTAGTGAAAAAACAGTGCATTATTTTAAGAAGAAAATATTCTAAAAAAGTTTTCCGAGGTTAGTGGTATCGGTTCACAAAAAAAAAAAAAAAATCAGTCGAGCTTTCTGGAGCTCAGGTTTTGCCATAAATACATCAAAGCAGAAATAAACACTTAAACCCCCTGGTGGCCAAACCTTTCTTTATCAATAATTAGAAATTATATGTAAAATATTTCAGTGGCACAGTGGTCTAAGCAATGGCTTCTGATCATTCGTCCGAGATAGGTCTGGGTTAGAATCCCGGTGAGGCATGGATGCTGTGCTTGTCTTATGGCACTGGCTCTCTCCCTTCCCTGGAACCAGTGGCCCTAAATTAGTGATGGGCGACTGCTTATAGCCCACTGAGTTGCTCACGGTGGTCGTTAAACCTCCAATATAAAATTATATATATATTTCGCATCGGGGGCTATATCCCATGCAGGAAGAATTTTTCAAATCACAGTTTTAGAAGCAGAGATATCAGGGAGAAAACAGTTCACCCTTACGCCCTGAGTAGAAAATCTGTGCATTACTTGAAAATTTTGAAATTAACTGAGAAACATTTCGCAACAGAAGTGACCTCCAACAAAGAAATAAATTTTCAAGACGTAATCTTAGAAGCAGAGATATTGGCAAAAATAAGATATGCTTCTATGCCCCCTGGCAGAGAAATCATGCATTATTTTAAGAAGAAAATAATCCAAAAGGGTTTCTTGAAGTGAGCAGTATTGGTCCATAAAAGGATTTTTTTCAAGCGTTTTTTTGAAGTTCAGATTTTGCTGTGCAAATACATCAAAAGCAGAAATTAACACATACTCCTCCTGGTGCCAAACCACTCTACCCAAAATTAAAAATTTTATGTAAAACATTTCTCATCAGGAGCTGTATCCAGTGTAGGAAGAAATTTTCAAATCAGAGTTTTAGATGCTGAGATATTGGGGTAAACACAATTTACACCCCTAGTGGAAAATCTATGCATTTCTTGAAAAAGAGACTCTACCTAAAATGGTGTTCAATATAAATGGCATTGAAAGACAAAGGAATTTTTTTCAATCAGATATTTAGAAGCAAATATATGTATTTTGAATTCGATATCTGTATTTATGCCCTGTAGTGGCAAAATTGTGTCATAAGAAAAAAATATATGCAAGGATCGTCATTCTCACATTTCAAACTTCCCAATGCAAAACTAATTTTTTAAATCGCACTAATAGTTGCAAGGGATATGGTATTCACAGATGGACTGACAAAGTGATAACATAAACATGATCTTTTTTCCAGAAGATGTGCAAAAAACCAAGAGTGCATGCAAAGTGTTCCATGTCCAACCATAATACACATTTGAAAATATAAACCCTTTATGATGAACTGATCATAATGAAATTTTGATTAATGCTAAAAACATTTGAAAGTAACATTAATGAAGATTGAATCTATTTCAAATACTTTTAAAAACTTTTCTGGAAAGCAAGACATGCAGGGTGTTAGTAAGGAGAACAAGAATTGTACTTAAGTGTAAAAAAATGTTTTCAAATGATATAATTGTAAGCATGTTAAAAAAATCATACGGCGTTTCACTTTGATGTCTATATTTAAGATATTTCAATACTTGAAACTGCCTTTGAAAGATCAGTTATGGAGGGGGATTCAATGAGTTCAAAGCCTGACCTTGAAAGTAGTGATTGGTAGCTGACACAAGTATTGCATCATCCTTCTGCTATATAACAGCCATGCCACTTCACTGTGTCAGCATTTGAGATGGTGTAGAATTGCATCGAAGTGAAAATGGATGTATTACAGGTTGAATAGCGGAACCGAGTGCTGAATGAAATTTTGACGAAGGTAGGTGAAATGCCATGCAGAGAATATTCATGAATGGATGGTCCGTGCATAGGTTGATGGTGCACCGTCATGTGCCACAGGCAAAAGATGGGCTGTTGTCTTTAAACAGAGAAGAGACTTGGTTTGACCAAGTTATTCATATTGAGTAATATTGTATTACATGGCAGATTTTACTTTCTGGTTAGACGATTAAATTTCCCTAAGACATTCATCTTTTTTCTGTTTCTCATGTATAGTTTAGATCAGATTGGATCATATGTAGAGGATTTTACAAAGGGAGTGTCTGACCCCAGGTCTTAAACAACCCTTAGAAATAGGAAGCTAGGAGATTTGGGATAGAGTGCCTGACAGGAAAGTGACACGGAAGCAAGTTAGAAAGGGGAGGAAGACTCCCTTATTTATAACAGGGGGGCCAGTACCCGGGGCCTGACGGATTAATGTGCTCATCCGATGCACTGTGAATACTTAATGGTTTGAGCGTTCGTACCTGCCTGGGATTGAACCTGAGATTCTCCATGGCAGTGACAAATGTTGACCACTAGGCCATCCGCGGCCCTACGTATAGTTTAATTCTGGGACAGGACTATTATACCTCATGACATTAAAAACTAACTGCAGGTGACATACAGAAATGGTCTTACCTTATTTACTTTCTTATTCGTTCTGATGTGCTGTTAATCATAATTCTTTGTGTATGTAGAGAAGCACAATTTGTTGGGTAAGGAAAGAAATTTCGACAGCAGATAGAAATGGGGTAAACGAAAACAAAATTGCTAAAATACGAAAGTTTGAAAACCTCAAAGACATACAAAAGTAACTGGCAAATATCAATAAAACATGTGGTGTCGACTAAAATGCTCTAGCCAGGAAGCAAGTGATGCAAGTAAAACTACGGAATTGCAAGTCCCCTGACCTCTGCCCAAACGTGTTTCCTCCACATTGGTCATGGGATTCGTCAATGGTTCCGACGGCATGCTCTTTTCGTCATGGTGGTCCTCCTCGCTCTGTGCTCCTCTACGTGTGCAAAGAATTACGATTAACAGCACATCAGAAGGAATAAGCAAGTAAATAAGGTAAGACCATTTCTGTATGTCACCTGCAGTTAGTTTTTAATGTCATATGGTATAATAGCCCTGCACTTTAGGGGCAGATTTCCAACTAGGACAGAAGCCTTGTAGCAGAATTGCGGCGACAGGCGACATAGATTTATTTTGGTCCTGCAGACAGAAACGACATTCCCAGAACCCTATTAAACCATCTTGCAGACTCCCTATCATAGATGCAAGTTTTCCGTCTTTCAAAATTTCCAAAAACAGAAGTTAGGCGTAGTGAGGATTTCTTCCGTAATCGTAATTTTTTCTTACGAAGGACGATGTACGTCGCAGAATTATTTTGTACTCATCCCCTTAGAAAAATCGAGGTGACGGCCGACGTACATCGCAGATTTATTTTTATACTCATCCTCGTAGAAGAATCGCGGTGATGTACATCACATGCTTATTTTGTACTCATCCCCGTGACAGAATCGCAGCGATGTACACCATAGGTTTATTTTGTACTCATCCCCGTAGCAGAATAGCGGCAACGGCCGACGTGCATCACAGATTTATTTTGTACTTATCCCCGTAGAAGAATCGCAGCAACGTACATCACAGGTTTATTTTGTACTCATCCCCATAGCAGAATCGCGGCGATGGCCGACGTACATCGCAGATTTGTTTTGTATCCATCCCCGTAGAAGAATCGCGGCGACGGCCGATGCACATCGCAGATTTATTTTGGTCCTACAGACAAAAGCGACATCCCCAGAACACAATTAAACCATCTTGTAGACCTCCTAAGATGCAAGTTTTCCGCCTTTCAAAATTTCCAAAAACGGAAGTTAGGCGGAGTGAGGATTTCTCCCGTAATCGTAATTTTTTTCTAATAATTAACAACGTAAAAGTGTTTGCTGATTAGATTTAATTAGTTTCTCAATAAAATTTTGATGTAGGGAAAAAATCCCTACATTCTCATCATCAAGAATTTATATAGCTGAAATAGGCTTCAAAAATTATCAGCATGCGTCGTGTTATGATTTTTCTATCTGAGTGTTACATTTTTTGGTTCTGAGAGGTTGGCAGGTCTGGATATGAGATGTTTCTATTTGAGTGTTACATTTTTGGTTCTGAGAGGTTGGCAGGTCTGGATATGAGATGTTTCTATTTGAGTGTTACTATTTTTGGTTCTGAGAGGTTGGCAGGTCTGGATATGAGATGTGTCTATCTGAGTGTTACGTTTTTGGTTCTGAGAGGTTGGCAGGTCTGCTGTCATAAAAAAACATGGAGATTACTTCAAAGGCCTGTAAAGGAATGTTGTGAATTAAATTCTTTTTTTAAGAAATAATCCACAGTGTGCAAAACTTTTGAAATGACCCATGTAACTGAAAACTTTTGAAATGACCCTCATAAAAGAACTACGAATGCCGCCTATTATGGCGCGCTATTGCGTGAAGCCATCGAGAGTAAATGGCGAGGAATATTGCATCTGGCTGTTCTGCTTCTGCAGGACAGTGCTCCCATCCACACCACCATTGTTCTCATGCAGGCTGAGACAGATTGTGCCTTCCAACTGCTTCCCCACCCACCAAACTCGCCTGACCTCATCCATAATGACTTCTTCCTCTTCAAAAAATCTGAAAAAAGATCTGCAAGGGTAGGCGTTTCATGGATGATTCTGAACTGAAACAGGCAACAAAATCTGTATATATCTCTATCAGAGATACTAATCTGTTACTCTCACTAAGTATTTCAATTATGTGGTATATAGGTTTTAATACTGTGACATAAGCTGTAAAATTATTGGGTTCATCATGTTTCTTTAGACCTTCGTCAGGGGAGCTCCACATATTTTGTTAGTTCTTATTGCTCATATGTTGTTATTGTTTTAAATAAAGAAATGCATTTACCTTGAGTTTTGCTTCTTGTTGTTCTTAGATCTTTATGTACGTCACCAATTTGATGAATGCCATACACATACTTGCCAACTTTTACGGATTTCTGCTTAATTTTACTGATTTACGGATAGCAGTCTTTTTTTTTTACGGATTTTTTAATATTTCGATTGCTCAATCGAAATATTTCAATCGCCTGCAACCATCCACTTGGATTTTATACCGGACCTTACGAGCGCTGTATTATGCGATGATGTCATCTTTGACTAACGGCTTCGTGTGGAGTCATCAAGTATAACGAACGATCGCTCCGCTTTGTGACATCGTGCAGTAGTAAATGAAAGTGACGAAGCTGAAAAATTTGTGAAAATTGATGTATGGTGTTAAAAAGTATTTATATTTTCAAAGTTACACTATTCATCTTTCATCTAAAATAGTGAAAGCTGTCATGCATTCATGATGGATAAAATTGTCATCCAAGGGCGTTAAAAAAAACGTTAATAAAGAAATGGGAAGGGAAACAAAGATATCTGCAAATGAAAATTTTAGTTTAGTATTGAAACACCACAGGTTTGCAAGGCTAACATTAAACAAAATTAAGGTTTTACTTTATGGTTTTTTAAATCATTATTTTAAACACAGATAATACTAGTTTAGTTATGGTGACATATGCAGAGATTTTTACTGCATATTTATTAATATCATTATGTTTTGTTTTGTGGTAAATCAAAATGGCGTTCGCGCAACAGTTTTACTGATGCACATTTTCCAAAGTTGGAAAGTATGCAACATTTCCATTGAAGCACATATCTTTCATATATGTGTTTCTAATTCCATGAAGACATTAGAATATTTAAAAAGGAAGAGTGTTTCATTTTATTCACTTTGTGAAAAAATGCTTAATTAATTTAAAATTAAAATATTCCTATTGTAGTTAAAACACTTCGTAACCACACAGCTTCGTCTTCTGAAGTCAGTGAGAGGTGTAGTCTGTGTCTTCAAGAAATTCTTCATAAGACTTATGTCTAACTGTCATTAAAAGTTTTAAAGTTAAAAGAAAGTTAAAATTTTTGGTTATTTACATTGAAATATGCGCTATGAGGAAATGAAATGACTTGGAAAAACAAATTTTCGCACCATAGTTGCTAGCATTAGCTGTATGTACATGCATGCTGCCGTTGAGCCAATATTTGTAGTAATTGCGTACGGCTGAAGTCTGACTACTGGACTTTAGCCATATGCAAGGAAAATGCATTTCTTTATTTAAAACAATAACAACATATGAGCAATAAGAAATAACAAAATATGTGGAGCTCCCTAACTAAGGTCTAAAGAAACATGATGAACAGAATAATTTGACAGCTTATGTCACAATATTAAAAAATAAAGGCAACAAAATGTTTGAGGAGAAAGATGAAAAGTTTTTTTGCATTGGGGATTTTACCAACTCAATGCTCGATACAACATGTGTATCCAAGTCAGGGCACTGTGTTTAAAAAAATAAAGGTGCATTTTTGAAAAAATATATTTATTTTTGTATGTTAGGCATACAACTTATTGAATGCCCTATGTATGTTTCAGAATTAGTTTTTTTTTTTTTTGACATACTATGTAGCAGTCATTTTTATTGAAAAAGTTTAATTTCCTTCTCACAGATGTGTATCCAGAACAATCCAAGTGAAGCAAGGAATTTGCTTTTGCAGAATCCTCAGTTAGCATATGCTCTACTCCAAGCTCAAGTGGTGATGAGGATAGTGGACCCCCAAGTTGCCTTAGTTAGTATTATTCTGCTTGTATCTAAATAGAGTTACTAATGTATATTATGAAATTCATGTACTGTAACAACAGTGACATCCTTCTAAAGAATACTCTGGTGAATTAGTGCAACCTTAACATACTGTATGCGACACATCTTGATTTCTGTATTGACACTTGTTTCATATTTATCTCTTACCTTTTTAGTAACAACAATCACATCCTTCTAAAGAATACTCTGATGTATTAGTGCAACCTTATCATATGTGACGCATCTTGATTTCTGTATTGATACTTGTTTCATGGGTCATTCCATACTGAATGACCCAATTTTGAAAAAGTGTGTAGCTGCATAGTTCTGAAATTTTTTTAAAACTTTGTTCATTTATTTGTGTGGTTGAATAATGGCCAAAAATAATTACAAAGCATTTTTTTCACTCCCCCCACAACATCTATAGGTTGCTTCAAAGATGGCAGCCTCACAATTTTTGCATATTGAAGCCTTTCCAATATTTCTGATATCTCCTGAACCATATAGAGATATTGGAATGATTCAAACAAGGATTTGTTAAGCATAAAATGAGGATTCTGTAACACTAAGAAAATGTTCAGAAATCAGTCACATTATTTACTTAAAAGCCCTTTAAACATTAATGATCGGATGCTGATTTTGTCTTACTTTGTGATTTTTTTATGAAACACAGGAAACACACACAAAGTTGCAATTCATATTGTAGAAGCCTTGTCCCTTGAAACACACACACACACACACACACACACACACACACACACACACACACACACACACACACACACACACACACACACACACACACAAATAAATCCTGAAATTAGGTACCTCTTCGTCGTGCACCCCCCCCGAATTTGAGAAAAAAAAAACACTTTCCCAATTTTTGAGGTCTTATATCTCTGGTGGGGTGAAATACAAAAATCTGAATTTCTGTGTACATAGCCACCTATATGATGGCTATTAACTCGCAAAATATTGGTTATTGTGTTCAACCTACTTTTTGATATACAGGGCTTGCTTGCTATATCAGGGAAAATATTGTTATCAGTACATTCGTAATACTTGTTTAAATTATATCAATACCACATTATATTTTTATTAAATGCTCACAAATGAAAAAGTTAACAGTTAGCCATAAAATACTTCATGGAAAATCTGTTATAATACCTTTATAACTCTCTGGATTTTAGAGTGAAGAGAAAAAATATCTTGTTCTTCAGTTTTTCATCAATTTTGTAGACTCTGCGAGAACCTGAAGTATAGAACTCAAATGGTGTCAAGATCTTCACAGGGATGGAAAATGGTCAGTAAAATCAGTAAAAGTCAGTATTTTTCAGATTGGTCAGTTTTAGTCTGTATTTTTCAATTTTAGTCTGTAAAGTCAGTTTTATACCATGGCTTTTTTAAAAAAGATTTACGTGATATGAAAAAAAGTTTGTGGTCAGTAAAGTAATGTTTTATGTGGCAGATGGATTGAAAAATTAGAAAATGGCATTGAGAAAGCTCTGAGTTATAACTTTGTTAACAACCTTGTGCACTAGAGAGTGATTTTTGATCTCTATATTGGGAATGTTATCTAAGTGCAAAAAAGTAAATTTCGGTTAACTTTCCTCGCCAGATGTATTATTTTGGTTTGGGGAAGAGTTGTGTGTGCGCATATACGCAAACAATGCTCCTACCCATCTTATATTTCCTATATTTTGAGCCTTTGTACTGTATTTCCTATAATTTTTCTTATTACTTTCTCATACATTAGTATGAAGAAGTATCGTAATCGTGCAAAAATTTGAATTCGAGATTTCCACAGAAATACATGTTTTGGGGTCCCCCGAATACGATTTCACTATTTTCGAAGTGGTTTCTGTGTGTCTGTAGTTTGTGTTCACCATAACTACATAATTATCTGGTTAATTGTGAAGTTATTTTTAACTAATCAGTGGTGATAATTCTTTTAATTTCTCTGAAAATAATAATACGGAGGTGAAATTTGGACATTGTAGTGTCCTGGTAGTTCACCACTGTGTAGGGCGGGGCCATATACCAGTACAAAAATCTTAACCTGGGAATACTCAGTAAACTTTACTGTAGGAATTTAATAGACACCCTGCTTAAAAATTTCATCTCTCTCTCTCTCCTCCCTCCCTCTCTCTCTCTCTCTCTCCCTCTCTCTCTCTCTCTCTCTCTCCCTCCCTCCCTCCCTCCCTCCCTCCCTCTCTCTCTCTCTCTCTCTCTCTCTCTCTCTCTCTCTCTCTCTCTCTCTCTCTCTCTCTCTCTCTCTCTCTATATATATATATATATGTATGGGAATAGTTGTGTGTGCATATGTGTTTTTCTTCACTTCATACTGTAATGAATAGTAATCCTAATTGTTTGTATTTGTTGTTTCAGGTAATGCAGCTGTCTTTATAAAATCATATGTTTTTTGATTAAGTGGATTACTTAGACAAAAGTATGGGAAAATGTACTGTAAAATCAGAATGGTTCCAAAAAAAAAAAAAAAAAAAAAAGGGACAGCAATGGTTTCATGGTTTTTGAATGGGGACAGAAAAAAAGTGATAGTGAAGTTTTTGTATGTTGTGCGCACAAACATTTTCAGTTTCTTGGGGCTTTAGTGCTATAGAGCAGCATGCTTCTACTCGGAAGCACAGAGAACAATGTAAAGTGAAACTGAGTTCTTCACAACTACATTTGTCTTCAGCCCGTCCTGGTTGTAGCAGTGATGGTGTAATTTCATCTCCCGGAGCTACATCATCAATTCAGCTTTTTTCTGCTAGACAAGCTGCTTCAAGGGCAGAGTTAATCTGGTGTTTGAAAATGATTGGAGGGAACTTTGCTGTTCAGCCAGCTTGTGCAGATGTCAAAGAAACCTTTGAGGCAATGTTTCGTGGAAGTGTTCCTTCTGAGTTCATTCAGCCAGCTTGTGAAGATGTCAAAGAAACCTTTGAGGCAATGTTTCCTGGAAGTGTTCCTTCTGAGTTCACCCTTTCAAGGACAAAGGCAAGATATTTAGTATGTGATGCTTTATCTCCATATTAAAAAAAAACAGTTGGTGGATGATATTGGAGGAGCACATTTCTCTCTTTGTTTTGATGAAACTGTGAATGCAGCTTCAAAGAAAGAGCTTCAAACTGTAGTTAAATACTGGTCTGATTCCAAACAAATGATTATGACACGACATCTACAGACTTCCTTCATTGGTAAAGCCACTGCTAGTGATATTTACTTTAAGTTAAATGAAGCCTTGGATAATGCCCAGCTTTCTCGTTCAAAGCTATTGATGCTAGGTTGTGATGGACCCAATGTTGACAAAACTGTGAATCGTCTTATGAATGATTCTCTGATCCTGTTAGGAAGAAAACAGTTGATTGATGTTGGCACATGTAACATACACATCATCCATAATGCATTCCAAAAAAGGATTACAAGACTTTGGTGAAAATGCTTCGGACATGATCTTGTTTCTCTATAAATTTTTTGATGGCCAAACATCTCGTTGGGAAGATTTTGAAAAAATACAATCAGATATGAAACTTCCGGGTCATCGGTTTATGAAACATGTTTCCTCTAGATGACTGACATTAGAACCAGCTGGAGAGAGACTTTTAGAACAATGGTCAGCTGTTGAAAAATACTTTCTTCAGTTCATACCCCAGCACGAAAGCAAGTTGACCAGTTCTTTGAAATACAAGAATATTGTTAAACTATTAAAAGACAAAACTACCAAAGCAGAAATTGTTTGCTTGTGCAAGTGCTCATACATGTTCAAGATTCACTGGTTTCCTTCAGAAGAGAGATCCTTTAAAGCATCTAATCTATAATGAGCTCACAAACCTCATCAGAACACTCATGAATCGATTTTGTGTTAGTGCTGCTCCATTGAGTCTGGAAGCATTTTGTGATAAGTATTACTTGCCATTGAAAAACATAGTGTTCGACACTAGAGAAAGTGAATATCTCAAGAAGCTAAGCGCACAAGAAAGATGCTATATTTCCATGAAAGCTAGAAAGCACTATGTGTCTGCTTGTACACATATTTTGGAAAAGTCTTCTTTGGATAAACCTGTGTTGTGGCATCTTCGATGTTTGCATCCTGCAAAGAGGGTGAAAGAAGGATCATACAAAAACATAGTGAAATTAGCTGCAGTTCTTCCAATTGAGTACAGTGAACATGCACTAGTTGGTGAATGGAAACTATTAATGTTAGAAGAAGAAAAATCAAGTAGTGACAAGAACCCAGTGGACGTTTACTGGAGTCAGTTTTTTGAGAAGACATATACCTCTGGAGAAAAGAAATACCCTACTGTTACGAAAATTGTGAAGGCTGCACTTGCACTTTCGCATAGCAATGCGGATGTAGAAAGGGGATTCTCATTGTCAGGGATCATCTTAAATGAAGACGCCGCAAATATGTGTGAAAGAACATTGGATGCTCATTTGACTGTAAGAGATGCTGTGGTGAATGTGTTTGAGGGGAAGGCTCACTTTGTAATTATCACTCAGGAACTTCTTCAATTGGCATGCACAGCTCATGTCAGATACAAGCAGTACTGTGAAGATGAGAAGAGAGTGGCTGAGGAAAAACTGAGGAAACAAGAAGAACAGGAAAAAGAAAAATTGTTGCAAGCAAGTATGAAGAGTAAGTTTGAAAAAGAAAAAGTAAATATTGAACATGGTGAACAGGCATGAAGAAAATGAAAAAGGAAGAAAAGGAGAAAAGATTGACTGTTGACAGATTACTGGATGATGCAAACAAGTGCTTAAAAGAAGCAATAAATAAATAAAAAGAGCTTGGTGGGGAATTAGTGTGGCCTAAGCAATGTTGCAGAGTGCTACGAAAGTTAGGGAACAAGAAGTGAAGAAAATTAAAGACATAGAAAAGGTACAGAAATCAGTTGATAAGCGAAAAAGCAGTGTTATAACATTTTTTTCAAAGAAGCAAAAACAAAGTGAGACTTTATGACCTAATTTTGTAAAGAAAGCTAGATGATTTTCCACATTACATTTAAAAATTCAAAGTTGTAAACATTTTGTTTGTATTATTCTGAAAATGGTACTGTACAGCTGCACTTTAATTTAAAGCTTTTCCTAGTTTTAGGTATATTTGTGCTGAATAGGAGCATGTCAGTATTATTATAATAAAGTGCAATGATTTTCCTGATTATTTTTTATTATTATTATTATATGTAATTTTGTAATAGTTTTATATGTTGATTACAATTAAAACAATAAATAGGAGTGAGTTGGCTGGCTATGGGGATGGTGGAGGCCAGATTAAAAAAAATTGCTTTTGACCCTTCTTTCCTAATGAGAAATTTGAGTCAGTATTTAGTCTGGTTTTTTTTTTTTTTTTTTTTATGTCCAAACAGTAAAGTCAGTTTTTGTAATCAAAATGGTCAGTAAGTCAGTAATTTTAGTCTTAGGTTTGGTTTCCATCCCTGGATCTTCAGGATTTTGCTGTTTGGTATCCATGTTGATGTCCAGTCATCATTGTTAGGCACAAGGGACATGGCACATCCAGGAGAACTATAAAAATTGATGTAGGATTCCAAATCCACTCTGTCACGTACACATCCAACCCACTAGTTAGAGCCATAGATGCATGCAAGATCATCTCTTTGTTTTGGAGTCAAAACTGATGATAAGCAACTGACTTGATGTTCATTAAAGTCCATGGATGTTGAAGTTGTTTTTGTTAGTATTTTGCTTTCTGTTGGAATAGGAATTACAGAGTGCATCTCACATATTCCTTTCAACTTTCTGAAGTTAGCATAATGCTTTTCAAGTGTATTCTTCAGAGCAAGGACCTCAGCACTTTCAACAAAAATGAAACGAATAGAGGTGATCTCTGACCATGTCCTGAGCTTTATAAGGTTTTGGTCCTCTTCACTAAGCTCTGTAAGTTGTAGCACCTGCTGAGGTACTTGACCATAACTTAACTTATGACAAAGCTCTTTGCACCACAATCCAACAGCACGCTCCATATTAATTAAATGAATTCAGTTTAAGAATGAAACATAAGAACACAGTCTAAAAACCTAAACAGGAAGATCTGAGTCTAAAAGTAATCCAATAATATAAATAAAACAATAAGAAAGTTTACTTTCACATTTTAAAATAACATGGAAACTGTGAAGCCTAAAAAGCACACCACTAGCATGTTCACTCCACAAAGACAAGCAGCAGACTGCAGCTGATTTGCTGTTTACATTGTCTAAACATGTCCGGTGTTTATAATAATTTTGCTTCATCACATGTAGCTTTAGATATTGGGTCATCAAAATGTTCACCCTTTTGCAAATAAAGAAATGCAACATTAAACACAAGTAATTTGATAAAATGTTAATAAACATAAGACAAACAAATTTAATGTTATATTACAGTTTCCACTTTTTTCTTCTATTGAGTTTTTCTCTTATTTGAGCTACTGTATCTCAGTAACTAGGCTGAAAATAAGAACCAAATTTATTTAACATATTTTTCTTGGAGCATTTTATGGCTAACTATTAATTTTTTCATTTGTGTGCATTAAAAAACGCAACATGATATTTATATCATTTAAACAAGTATTACGAATGTACCAATAGCAATTTTTTCCCCTGATATAGCAAGCCCTGTGTATCAAAAAGTAGGCTGAACACAATAACCAATTTTGTGAGTTTAATAGCCATTATATAGGTGGTTATGTACACAAAAATTCAGATTTTTGTATCTCACCCTACCAGAGATATAACACCTCAAAAATTGAGAAAGTGTGTTTTTTCTCAAATTGGGGGGGGGGGGGGGGTACGAAGGGGTATCTAATTTCAGGATTTTTTTTTCAAGTGACAAGGTTTCTGCAGTATGAATTGCAACTTTTTGTATGTTTCCTGTGTTTCATAAAAAAATCACAAAGTAAGACAAAATCAGCATCCGATCATTAATGTTTAAAGGGCTTTTAAGTAAATAATGTGACTGATTTCTGAACATTTTCTTAGTGTTACAGAATCCTCATTTTATGCTTAACAAATCCTTGTTTGAATCATTCCAATATCTCTATTGGTTCAGGAGATATCAGAAATATTGGAAAGGCTTCAATATGCTAAAAATTGTGACAGCCGCCATCTTTGAAGCAACCTTATAGACGTTCGGCGGAGTGGAAAAAAAAAAAATATTTTTGGCCATTATTCAACCACACAAATAAATGAACAAAGTTTAAAATTTTTATAAAATCATGCAGCACAACACCTGGGTGAATCTCCATGGAATGACTCTCATATTTCTCTCTTTTGTTATCTAACCTTTTAAGTGTAGTGAGCTGATTCATCTGCTGGTGTGTCTTTCACAAAAAATGTGGTTAGCCGATCCATCAGCAAGCGCCTTTGAACTGTTGTACTTCTTGAATCAGACATCAGATAATAATTTTATTGTTATTGAAGTCATTAGTTATCTGTCTTACTGTCAGGAATCAGATCAAACAATGATATTGTCACTCATGGTGAAAGCAGAGTTTAAGCTGGCTCAAAAAATGCTGTAGCAAAAATATTAAAATGGGGTGGAAAATACTAAAGGCAGTCGCTTTTGTCACTCGGTCAACTGTAACATCAGTTTAATCATTCACACCAACAATGCTTTAGACATCAGTGGAAAACTAATTAATTTGGAAAATGCTAACACTTTTAAAGAAAACTGTATAGGACAGTATAAGTAAATACAGTACACTCCCATTATAAGAAACTCTTATATAAGAAATTTATGGTTATACGAAAGAAATTTATAACTTTGGTTGGCCCAGTGTTAAAGTATAGGAACGTTTCATGTTTATAAGAAAGCAGAAAATGTTAAATTTCAGTTATAAGAAAGTTCCAAAAAATTTATTTCCAAAATAAAATTATTTTCGACCTGTATTACAATTTGTCTTCTCTTTATCTCCAATGGAATTTCAAGGCCATTTTCAGAGCGACTTCCACCAGCTAATGCATGTCGCATTTTCCCCTTCGCATCCGCAGTGCATGATAAACATTTTCTTGGAAGAGGTAAATCCCGTTCTGAATTACCCCTTCCAAGAATTCTGGGTCATCACCTGCACGTTCATAGATGAAGATAGGTACATTGCTACATACGGTATGCATTCTTTGTTCTCATCTTTTCACTTTGCACTGTTTTTGAGTTCTGTTTCTTCCTGTTGGCATTAGCAAGGGAACTAGCGATCTGACTCTTGATATGAAAGGATGCACCTAAAATTGCACACCAAAGATTGGAACAACCTTGGAAGCCATGTTTGAATGCCATAACTTTAGTGTAAGCGGAGAGAGCTCATTGAGGACATTTACCGGTGTGCAATTGTAGGGCAGGTGGGCAGGGAGAAATCGGTGTGCAGTTAACAGGGCCTCGGATTGTTGTGTTGTCCAGACCGATCAGACATAAAATGAAACGTTAAAGTTGTTACAGTTCTGAGCTGTTAGAATTTTTCAGTTGCTCGTGTACAATGGCACCAAAATGTAAAGCTCTGTCAATCGAGCAAAATATAAAGGTCATCGAAGCTGTTGATAGTGGAAGAGCTGTTCATCGAAGCTGTTGATGCTCTGCACCAATTATACCCAGCACATGTCAATAGGAAACGGGCATTGCTGCAATTGACAATGCCCCAAGTCACACATCCAGAGTGGTCTATGATGCTCTGCACCAATGCTACCCAGCACACATCAATAGGAAACGGGCATCGCTGCAAGTGGATAATGCCCCAAGTCACACCTCTAGAGTGGTCCATGATGCTCTGCACCAATACTACCCAGCACATATCAATAGGAAACGGGCATTGCTGCAAGTGGATAATGCCCCAAGTCACACCTCCAGAGTGGTCCATGATGCTCTGCATCAATGCTACCCAGCACGCGTCAATAGGAAACGGGCATTGCTGCAAGTGGATAATGCCCCAAGTCCCATTTCCAGAGTGGTCCATGGTGCTCTGCGCCAATGCTACCCGGCATGTGTCAGTAGGAAACGAGCGTTGCTGCAAGTGGATAATGCCGCAAGTCACACCTCCAAAGCGGCCCAGGATGCTCTGCTCCAATGCTACTCAGTTCATGTCAATAGCAAACGGGTGTTGCTGCAAATGGATAATGCCCGAAATCACATCTCCAGAGTGGTCTGTCGAAAACTACAGGAATTTAAAAGTGTTAAGATCCTACTCTATCCTCTATACAGTCCAGATCTTGCCCCATCTGACTGCTACCTGTTTCGCTCTATGGACCATTTCCTACAAGGATATCACTTTACTTCAGTAGTGGATGTGGGGGTCTCTGGCATCAGAGAGTTTCTATCCTCAAAATCTGCCAAGTTGTACTACTATGGGATCATGGTTTTTGTGGAATGTTGGCAAAGTATCATTGATCAAAGGATCATATGTTGAGGATTTTAGGAAGGGAGTGTCTGACCCCAGGTCTTAAACAACCCTTAGAAATAGGAAGCTAGGAGATTTGGGCTAGAGTGCCCAATAGGAAAGTGACATGGAAGCGAAGTAGAAAGGGGGAGGAAGACACCCTTATTTATTACCGGGAGACCAGTGCTCGGAGTCCGATGGCTTAACATGCCCATCCGACGCACGGCAAATATTTAGTGGATCGAGTGTTCGTTCCTGCATGAGATTGAACCTGTGGTCCTTTCCGTGTCAGTCACGAACGTTGCCCACTAGGCCACCCGCAGCCCCAAAGTGTCGTAGAAAACAACAGTCTGTATTTTGCAGAATGTGGTTGGCATGTATGGCTTTCTGGCATCATTAAACTGTTTAGCTGCCGATGGGACGGACTTTTGACTTACCCTGATGAAATTCTCAACCTAACATGTTTATATAAAAAATGTTAACTTTTAGACAAAAGCTGTTGAATTTAAATTTGCCTTAGACTATTGGTTAAGCTAATGATTTGCTTTGATTTTAGAATATCTTGAACAGACCGAGTCCTGGTTCTAATGCTTCCAGCAGCTCTCCATCAACTAGTGAAGCTGTACCTGTGAAAACATCTGCCAGTGCTTCTGCTAGTGTTAAGGCCTTGGTGAGTTACCAGCAATGTTCTTTTATGACATATAGTTTAATTTAAGTTGCTAATTTTTTGACTGCCAAGTTTCTGTTTGTCGAAGTCAAGTTTCTTCATTCAAACACCAAGTTTCTTATCCAGTCTACGGAAGGGCAGGTTATAGCAAACTTCTGGAGGCTATATATGAAGTAAGTTTAGTGTTCTCCCTAGAGCCTTTCCACTGGATGGCCAACCCAGCTAAATTTAAATGAACGCTTTCACAATGCACATAATACACTGCTGGACAATTGCTAAGGACGGATCATAAACGGCTATATAGCGCATAAGAAAGTAAGTGTGGTTGGATGCCAAGTGAAATAAAATAATGTCAGAATGCTAGGACATTACAAGAAAGACAATTTGTTGCGCTCTGAAATCCAGAAGGCTTTAGAACGTGTTCAAGGGACGAACAGGCCATTTTGTGCAGAATACGTAAACGTGAAAAATATGCAATTACCGTCCGCAGGCGTTCCGGCGTAAGATGTCAATACGGGATATGGCCACCATGGAGGACGATGCAAGATTCCACACGTCGTGTCATGCTTTGCACAACATTATCAAGCAGCTGTTTGGGTAATTTATCCCATTCCTCTGTCAGTGCACGGATGAGGGTGTCATTGTTTATTGGAGGGCATTGGCGACCAACAAGACTCCTCCCCAAAGCATCCCACACATTTTCAATGGGATTCAGATCTAGAGAACGTGCTGACAATACGAGGCGTTGAATATCCTTGCTCTCAAGACACTCCTGGACAGCGACTGTTCGATGACATGTTGCGTTGTCGACCGTGAAAACGAATCTATTACCGACAGCACCGCGGAACATGCAAACATGAGGTAGCAGAACATCACTAATGTATCATTGGCCAGTCATAGTCCCAGTTGGAAGCACATAGAGGGATGTACGGCCATTGATCATGATGCCAGCCCATACCATGACACTACATGTCGGATATCGGTCCCTTTCCTGTATGTTTGCTGGACAATATGCAGTACCACTATCACGCCAGATCAGTTGTGGTCGACAATCAGACGATAGACTGTATCTACTCTCATCTGAAAAGAGGACAGCAGACCAGTCGTTATCAGCCCAATTGCGATGTTGATGGCACCATTGCAAACGGGCGGTACGGTGACGTCTGGACAATAGGATGCACACAACAGGACGGCGGGCGTATAGTCCTCCTTCATGCAAACGTCTGGCGACGGTTTTTCGGGAGATCCGCTTGCCAGTAGCAGCCATAAACTGATTTGCTACCTCACTAGCTGTGCTGCGCCGGTGTCTTTTTGTTGTTAGCACTATGTACCGATCTTCTGCAGGAGTCGTACTGCGAACACGACCTCCCCGTGACGTTTGTTACGCTCTCCATTTATTTGAAATGATTTCCAAAACTTTGAAACAACACTGTGGCTGACGTCGAACTCCCTGGCAACATCTGCTATTTTTCGCCCTTCTTCAATCTTGCCAATAATACGGCCACGCGTAAAATTATCTAGGTGATGTCGGGAAGACATACTGAAAATTGCAAGTTCGTCAATTAATTCTTTCCCTTTCAACTTTGCGTTTGAACAACAACGGTCAATACGCGTCAAATTCTTTATATCTCTTATCAGCACTATGACGTCACGGACAAGTTCGGCAATCCAAAATTTGCATACGCAAAACACGTCTTACTGTGTCCCGCACTTATGCTAATTTCCACATTTTCCTGCCTTCCATTTTATGGTTGTTATCGTTGCTTTGTCATCCGTCCTTAGCAATTGTCCGGCAGTGTAGTAAGAGTGGAAGACTTATTCCCCCTCACACCATAAATATTGATGAAAACTGGCTGAAATCTGCATCGAATATGATTTATTAGTAAGTACTCATTTTTTTATCACTTATGTAAAATTTTCTAATGTTGTTTATCATGTTATGTTACATTAATGCCCACCACACTGCAAAAGATGTTTAATAAGTATAATAATGTTAAGCAAAACAACAACCTGTTCTTTCCTCAATTGGGAAGGAGTTGTTAAAAGTACCATCCAGCTAAAATTTCTTGCCACCTAGTTGTAAAAAAATCTGGGGAGAACACTGAAGTTTTTTGCAAATGCCACGAAACTGTTGTGGTTCTAGAGGAAACTGTACATACATACTATACATATCATTAAGCTGTTCTCTGAGATTCAGAGGTTAGCTCCAAAAAGAAATACAAACTACCCGATAATTTTTACTTACTGTTGCTGTTTCAAACTTTTCCATTTACAGCAATCTTGACACACCACTCGGGCTTCACCGAATCACACAATGTACACAAGACCTTCGTGCTCATAATCTTTTTCTCATGCAGACACTTGTAAGTCTGATCCTCCCATGACTTCCTTGACCATCCTCTGCCTTTCCTTCCTGACACTTGAGCAAAAAAATTTTCCTAGTAAGCATCTCATCAACTTCGTTCAGTTAAACAGCGATCATATTTTAAACTTCTTGACAAAATTTACTTGCAAACTGAGGGTTTG
This sequence comes from Macrothele yani, assembly GCA_039090855.1. Classification (NCBI taxonomy): domain Eukaryota; kingdom Metazoa; phylum Arthropoda; class Arachnida; order Araneae; family Macrothelidae; genus Macrothele; species Macrothele yani. The sequence goes on from CM076999.1 coordinate 26,812,504, forward strand.
CCTATGGGCTCCCCACTATCTGCTGCGTTAGCGGAAATTCTGCTACAATGCATTGAAAACAAAGTTCTCAATGAATCCTCTTTGGTCCCCAGTCTATACCTTAGGTATGTCGACGACATCCTTGTGTTTTGGCCTCACTCAAGGGATGATTTAATTTAATTTGCCGACACACTCTCGCCAGTATTTCCCACTACTGGGCTCATGATAGAACTTGAATCTGATCTTTCACTGCCTTTTCTGGATTTACGCATACTTCGTGACCCAGATACTAATTCACTGTCTTTCTCAGTTTATCGTAAGCCAACTGATTGCAATAGCCTTATTCCATTTAATTCCTCAAATCCAACTCCACAAAAACTATCAGCCATCAACTTTCTTATAAGAAGAGCCTTCACGCAGTCTTCAAGCGAGAGTCACTTACAGTCTGAAATAAAGTTTATCTTTAAATCGGCGGATAAACATGGATATCCAAGGACGTTGGTTAACAGATTATTTTGTAGAATTATTTACAAAAGAACCATAAGTCTAGAACAACATCCAAAGCCTAACAAAAGGTTTGTGGGAGCATTGGAACAGCACCCACACATCACTAACGCACTATCACGCACATGCTTAAAGCATAACGTACAATTCGGTACCCTATCAAAGAATCTCATATCATCTATTAGAAAAGATCGGACAGCCACCGATATTATGAGCAAATGGGGAGTGTACAACATACCACTGTTGGACACCTCAGCAGGCGAACACGTTAGTAACTATATAGGCTCGCAACGGAAAAGCTTGGGTATTTGTGTTCAGGAACATAAGTACAATGTCTGAACTTTCCGCAGTAATACGGCATTATCTTGAAATGTTGTAAATGGAACACTGCAACCAGACTAGGCGAACATTAGATTGATGAACACCCCGACGTGCTTACACTCACTACACCAAGTTGAAAGCCTGTACATTGAAGCTCTGGGGGACAGGTGCTGTAACGATAACACACCAGTGGACATACCAAAAGTTTGGAAAAACCATGTCGTCAATTTGAACTTTAAATTATAGTAATAAATAAACTTAATAAAAACAATAACATGTAAATTGACAATAATTTCAACAGTGTAACATAATCTGTATTATCATGTGTAACTAAAGTCAGAAATTTGCATGTATTGCTCGGTTACCCACCTTAACCTTGTGACGCGTGAGAACTACACCGTGGCGCATTGCTGCACTCCTATAAAAGTCTATGCGAGTACTGCATTATCTCTCTGTTCCACCTGATGATGGGGTAAATGTTACCTCAAAAGTGCTAGTGGAGGTTTTGATCTATAAGTAGTTTTCATCTTTTATTAAATATTGTACATAGATGGTGGTATTTGTTTTGCATCTCATCACTCATTCTTTCAACATGGCCAAACCACCGACCGAAGCATATTAGTCTCCACCTTGCTAACAACATTTTACTTCACATTACACAACTGCAACACATCTTCATTCCTCACATGATCAGAACGTGTCTTGCCACAAACCTCTCGTAAGTAACGCATTTCTCCAGCACACAAATGACTCCTATGCTTCTTTTGTAGTACCCAGGTTTCACTGCCATACATCAGAGTAGGAACAATTACGCTTTCATACACAGCCATGCTGGCCTCTTGAGAACCCATCATTCCTGTGAAAACCTCCCAGAGCAGCTATGACTTTCAATGAAGAATTTAGGAAGCATGCCTACTAATTTCACTGTCCAATTTGTTCTCTCTGTCAAACATGCTTCCTAAATACTGTACACAAACTCATTCACCTGGTCAATCAGGTGAATGAGTATTTAGCATTTGGAGAAAGCACTGCTAGGGTTTTCTATGCGAATACGTTTCTTACACTTATTATGCTTTTGTACAAACACAAAGGACTAGCAATGTCAACTTAAGCCTAACCTTGGAACAAAGAACACCTCAACAACTGTCACTTATTTCCAGTCCGAAGAGTGACCATTATTCTCAGGTTTCACTGTATTTACAAGCTCTGGCGGCTAATTCACTGTCAGTATTGTATTTGATACATGTTTTTATATTACAACAGAATCAGCTGGATAATTCTTTGAACACCACTGCATTAAGATTTGACATGTAATGATATAAATCCACACTGGGAATTTCTTCATAAAATTATATTATATCCTGGGGAGAATTTAATTCATACGGTGCAAATCAAAGATTTGCAGAATTCTGAATGAATTAAAAACCACAACGAAAATAAATGCAGCATGTATTGAACTCACTAAATGCATGCAAGTAAATTAAATAGGAACTAAAAGTCCAAACACTACAATATTTCCATCTGCCTGTATATCCTTTTATTTTATTTTTTAATTTTGTTTTTTACATCAGTTATGTTCTTGTTTGTTTCGTATTACTTTGATTTTAGACAGTGATTGGGTTGGCCCAAAAGTTTGTTCTGTTTTTCCGTAGGATGGCTCTAGTAAAGCATATTTGTCTTTAACTTCGTTCAAAACAATTTTGTTAGGTTGTATTGTTACATACGTCATATCAGCGTGCATTTTTTCAAAAATATTATCAAAATTGGTGAATTTTTGTCTAGCCATTTTGATATTGAAGATGGAAGAAAATAAGCAATATTGTCGGCATATCAGGTAAAAATGCAAAAAAATATTTGCGCTGTGTAAGGAGAAGGTGCTGTGTCTGATCGAACATGTCAAAAGTGGTTTGCGAAGTTTCATGTTGGAGATTTCTAGCTGGATAATGCTCCACGGTGGGGTAGACCAGTTGAAGTTGATGGCGATCTAATCGAGATAGTAATTGAAAAAAATCAATGTTATATCCCGCGGAAGATATCCGACATACTCAAAATATGCAAATCAAGTGTTGAAATTCATTTGCACCAGCTTGGTTATGTTAATCACTTTGATGTTTTGGTTCCACATAAGTTAAGTGAAACAAACAAGCCTGCTTGACTGTATTTCTGCACACAATTCTCTACTTAAACATAACGAAAACATTCCTTTTTTAAAATAAATTGTGATGGGTGATGAAAAGTGGATACTGTACAATATTGTGGAAAGGAAGAGATTGTGGGGGCAAGTGAAATGAACCACCACCAACCGCACCAAAGGCTGGTCTTCACCGAAAGAAGGTGATGTGTATATGGTGGGATCGGAAGGGAGTCCTTTATTATGACCTCCTTCTGGACAACCAAACGATTAATTCCAATAACTACTGCTTCCAGTTAGACCAACTGAAAGCAGCACTCGGCGGAAAGTGTCTGGAATTAGTCAACTGAAAACTCATTATCTTCCATCAGGATAACACAAGACTGCATGTTTCTTTTATGACCATATGACCAGGCAAAGACTGTTGCAGCATGGCTTGGAAAATTCATCTGCCGTATTCACCAGACATGGCACCTCCGGATTTCCTTTACAAAATTCTCTTAATGAAAAAAATATTCAATTCCCTGGAAGACTGCAAAAGGCACCTGGAACAGTTTTTTGTCCCAAAAGATAAAAAGTTTTGGGAAAATGGCATTATGAAGTTGGCTGAAAGATGGCAGAAGGTAGTGGAACAAAATGGTGAATATGTCGTTCAATAAAGTTACTGGCGAAAATAAAGTTACTGGTGAAAATAAAGTTACTGGTGAGATAAAAAGTTTTGGGAAAATAGCATTATGAAGTTGGCTGAAAGATGGCAGAAGGTAGTGGCACAAAATGATAAATACCTTGTTCAATAAAGTTACTGGCGAGATAAAAGTTTTGGGAAAATGGCATTATGAAGTTGGCTGAAAGATGGCAGAAGGTAGTGGCACAAAATGGTAAATACGTTGTGAAATAAAGTTACTGGTGAGATAAAAAGTTTTGGGAAAATGGCATTATGAAGTTTGCTGAAAGATGGCAGAAGGTAGTGGCACAAAATAGTAAATACGTTGTGAAATAAAGTTACTGGCGAGATAAAAAGTTTTGGGAAAATGGCATTATGAAGTTGGCTGAAAGATGGCAGAAGGTAGTGACACAAAATGGTAAATACGTTGTGAAATAAAGTTACTGGCGAGATAAAAAGTTTTGGAAAAATGGCATTATGAAGTTGGCTGAAAGATGGCAGAAGGTAGTGGCACAAAATGGTAAATACGTTGTTCAATAAAGTTACTGGTGGAAATGTAAAATGTGTCTTTTATTTTTACTTAAAAACCGAACAAACTTTTTGGCCAACTCAATATTTTGGATTGACCAATGCTAATTTCATTGCATAAATGCATAGTTAGTAAATTTACAGTTCCTATATTAATAATTTAGCCTTCTGTTTATACCATATGCAAGCAATAGCTGCCAAATGCTATGAATTGTGAATGGTTTTTGCAAGTAAAATGTGTTTGTTAATTTCAGGAAAATTTTATCTGAACAACAGTATTATGAATCTAAGTGCGAACTATTAAGCTTTTTTTTATGTGATTCTTAAACCAACTTATTTGGTATCTGTTTTTATACAATAATATTAAGGTGAATGAAGTACACAATGTGTTTCAAGATATTTTAAATGTAGTGTTGATGAGAATCATCAATCACATTCTATAAAAATCTTATTGACACCCACCCACACACACACACACATGTACACATGCACACACAGGTGGCCTAAATTCTGGACACTTTTTGGGAATTTCATGTTTTGCAACTTTGCAGGTTTATAGGAAATGTTGTTTCATGAAATACAAATGTTTATATATAAATCAAAAGATAATACAATTTGTATATATAAAGGAGCCAAAACAAACAAAAGACAAGTTACAAACCATAATAGAAGGAATGCAGTGACCTATTTGACAGGAAAAACTTTTGCAAAAAAGGACACTCAATGAACAAACAAGACGAAAAAAGGAAGCAAAAGGTAGGAACAATGGAAGCCATTCAGCAGGGCTTTTTCAAGGGCAAGGCATGTTGAATGTCCCCCTGTTACCACCATGACCTAGGTGTTTGGGTTTCTGCCTGTGCTGTTTCTTTGTTAAATTTAGAGGAGGGGACTCCCTAAGTAATAAGTTAAAGACATAAATTGTATGAGAATCAGGTATAAAATTAACATACAGCACAGCTATTACCCGATCCAAACAAGTCAATTTTATGACAGTATCAATGAAAATATGTAATATAAGCTCACTGTTATGAAATGAAATGAAGAATTGTACCAAGTAAAGTAATATCAACAGAAAAGGGAACATTTAAGCAAGAAATATTTAATAAGAGAGTCAAAGGAAGTGAAAGGGTAACTGCAAAAATTGTGAAGCAAAAAGTGTTTGCATATGAATTTAAAAAGAAAACAGAAGCACTTACATGTAAATATTGGGTTGAGGAATAAGTAATGTCGTTTTTTTCAAACGTTGGAAAACTTTATTTTGCAACAAAAAAAAAAAAAAAAAACTATTTAACCAATAATGTATTCGCCACTAGTATTTACAACTGCTTCCCATCGTTCAACAAGTTGTTTGATGCCTCGGCGATAGAAATCTGCTGGTCGTGACCCGAAGAAGTCGTCCAACCACGTCCACAATTCCACGTCCTTATTGAACGAAACGCCATGCAAATTGTTGGAAAGCGATCGAAACAGATGGAAATCGGATGGAGCCAAATTCGTAGAACAGGGCGGGTGCGGAAGAACATTCCAATCAAGCACTTGAATGGCGGTTTTGGTCATATTGGCGATGTGGGGCTTAGCGTTGTTGTGTTGCAGCAGAATACCGTTTCGGCGATCGGTTCGCTTTTGTTCCATTGCGCCGTGGAGTCGATGCAGTTGTTGAACATAGAGGTCCGCGTTGACCATCTCATTGTTCTGAAGAAGTTCGTAGTGGATGTTGCCCTGCCAATCCCACCAGACACATAACATCGTCTTCCGAGGATGCAACTCTTTTTTTGCTTGTGGCGTTCTGTGTTTCTTGGGACTGAGCCATTCTTTTCGCTGCTTCTTGTTGATGTACAGACACCATTTTTCGTCGCCGGTAATGATGCGGTACAGAAATCTTCCCTTGTGACCACAAGTAGCCCTGTGACGAGCAAGCAAACCGGCAGCAATTGTGCAATGTTGATTTCTGTTGCTGTCGTTCAAAGCGTGTGGAACCCAAGCGCCGAGCTTTTGAACTTTTCCCATCGCATGAAGGTGATTCACGACTGTCTTCTGATCACAGTTCATTTGCTCAGCCAATTCTCTTGTCTATTGACTCGGGTTTTCATGCAGCATCTGGTTCAATTGCTCTTCATCGGACTCAACTGGGCGACCAGGGCGATCCACATGTCCTTAAGGTCGAAATTGCTGGATTTAAAGCGCGACACCTTTCAGTCACAGCATCTTCACAGTAGACAGCACAAATCTTGCGAGCAGTTTTCATGGCTTTGGTCCTTCGATTAAACGCGAAGAGCAGCAGATGTCGGTAATGCTCCTTTTTGTCCACTTGACATTCCATTTTAATGACCTGAAAACTAAATAAAATTAAATCAAATCACACACACTGGTATATAGAGTGAACACGCATCTATCGCATAGTATATCACATGTTGCCACAATATTTTTTTTTTTGGCACACAAATGGAACTGTGGAAAAAAAAACATTACTTATTCCTGAACCCAATAGTAGGCACTTAAAACCCACAGGTGTTATAAACAAATTTGCAAGGAATTACAGAGAAAAAGGTTTTTCTGAAATGCTAAGGGGCCAACTTTCTGAAAGAAGGACATGTGTGGATCAAAGATGGAGACAAAGGCATTTTAATGGACTAAGGAATGTAAGCTCAAGTGCAAAAAGGATGTTTAAGCAGAAAAAGGAAAAAAAAAAAAAAAATGGGAGAAATAGACAGGAAAAATGGAAAACAAAAAGCAAGAGACTTACCAGGACAGTAGGCCATTGTGTCTTGCATCCAGCATAGGGAACAAGGTCCAACTGAGTCTGCTGGGAGGCAAAGCAGCATATTCTGGAGGGCAGGGTAAAAAAATTACACCCAGGAACAGGAAGAAAGAATGCAGAAGATGTCTAATAAGATTTGCTGTTGTAGGAAGAAGTCCTGCTCAAGTTTTAATCTAAGTGCTTAATAAATTAAGCAAACTCTGAATACCTAAGGTGGTAATTTATGTGGTTAATTAATAGCAAAAACTTGATTAAAGTTCCACAAAAGGAATGACAATCTCCCAGCATCACTAAAATTATAAAATTACTAATTTTATTGTTATTTTTATTTTTAAAAATTTTTGGGAGCTTTTATTAAATATTAGTAGTTTTCTTTTTATTTTGTGCATTTGCTGATTTTTCAAGGTTAAATTTTTTTTTTTTAATTTAATAAAGCAAGAAGCTTGCCAAGTTCTTGTGGTAGAGTTGGGAGTTTCACATCCTAACAGAAGCATCTATAATAGCTTTAGCTACTGTTAATCATAATAACCCCAATGAAAGGTTTTAAACGACAAGCTAAAATATAGGCTTTTGGGCGTGTGCATCATGTCAAATAAATTGTGCTGTCAGTGTACTACTGAGTTGTTTTATTAAGACATGCATTTCAGGTGTCTTTAGGTGGATCTACCTAAAAATTTTGCCCTATTTATCCAGTGGTAAAAACTTTTGTAGGCGACAATGGAGAAAATATTTCACGCATGATTTATTACATATTTACATTGGATTAGTGAGATCTTTCGGCTGAAGCATCAGCTTTGTCCACACTAGTAGCATGTGTTCACGTGGTTGATGTAATTTCTGTATTATTATATTTGCACTTTTAAGGCATTAAACTCCAGCAAAGTGCTCATAGTTTACGTGCAATTCATTAATGATATACTATTAAAAATCACCAATCACTTACCCTAAAGATCATGGTAATTTCCATCCACAAACACTTCAAGCACGTCAATTATCGTAATGTTGTTGGCCTTCAGTGGGCAGCAGAGCCCACTCTGCTGCCCACTCTGCTCACTTGAGCTGTGGTGGGCGGGTGAGACACACCTGCCTCCTGAGGATGACAGTAGCCTGTTGAAAGCGCTAGAGGATTGTGTGTGAAGAGCTGAATGAGGGTGACATTTGCAGTAGCAGGGATCGCATTCCTCCTAAAATTCCTAATATTTTGTGACCCTCCTTAAATTCCTAAAATTATACCTAAAATTTGCTATTCTTCCTAAAATTTTGGTAAGCTTATTTATTAAAAATACAACCGTTATTAACGCCAATAAATTTACCATTACAGTAAGGTAAAAAGACCTGTTATTGTAGAAACACAGCCTATATGCTGTGCTGCTGAAGGGAGGGGAAATGACGCCATCGAGATGCACTTGCTTCGGGGCGGGCGCTCCTTTTTGTGCCTTCGAGCAGTTTTCGAGGGTAACAAGAGATCTAAGGGAAAAGGGAAGGGGTCATTTTCACCCCTGGTTTGCACTTTGCAGACGAACTCCGTGGCACGCAGAAGATCGTACTTTATTTTTGGACATGCCTCGTGGAACCTCCTCTTTCTGCTGATGTTTTGTTTTTGTAAACCGCAGGTGGGTGGAAGCAAAGAGGAAACATGTGGTCTCCTTCCGTAACTTCCGGTAATGACGATGGGATGGTAGCTGAGTGTTATCGTGGCAGGCAGTAGAGCATGTGATCATTAACCTTCGGTCGTGCGTCGGCGACAGCGACCTTCGATGCGCAATGTATCTCGGCTCCGACTCGCTTTGACTGAACTTGCGTGAGATGCGTATGATAGTTTCTGGTTTTGCGTCTTTTATGGTGTTCTCTGTGCTGTGTGCAGGTTCAGTTCTTTAGTGGTGACTTCCTTTTTTTTTTTTTTTTTTTTTTCTATCTTCTGACATCCTCGCAGCCAAACTTCGGGAAGTTGTCTGGTTTTGCAATATTGGAACGTGTTTTTGTACTTCCCTTTCATTTTCTGGTTAGTAATACAAGTGTTTAAGATGCCTAAATCCAAAACGAAATTTCAAGATGCGTGGCTCGCCAAAGAATTGGACGGAGTGAAGTTGAAAGAATGGTGTTCTGCAACTGAAACAATATTTTCTGCTAAGTGTATATTGTGTTCAGAAATTTTCAATATTTCTATTAGTGGCTTTTCACAAGTAAAAGCGCATCATAAAGGGAAAAAACATTTGCAGAAATTTCAAAGTAAATTTCAAAATAAGTCCATCCTGTGAAAGCCTTTAGAGGACGGGTTCTTCAGCCCAAAACAAATATTAGTTACTGAGTCATGATTTACAGTTGGCTAAAGCCGAAGCATTATGGTCCATGAAAGTTGCTAAGGACAATATGTCTTTTGTTTCATGCACTGAAACAGTTGAACTTTTCAAAGAAATGTTTCCTGATTCTGCTATTGCAGCCAAAATGCAACTTAAAGAAAAAAAGTTGCTTATGTGATATCACATGGATTGTCAAAATATTTTGAAAAGGATTTGAAAAAAAGACATTGCATCTAGTAGCCCAGGAAAGGTTACTATAGCATTTGATGAAACTACAAATACACAAGTGAAACGGCAGTTGGATGTGTATCTCAGGTACTGGTCTTCAGAAATAAATTCAGTTTCTTGCCGATACCTAACAAGCGTTTTTCTGAGTCATGCAACAGCAGATATTTTGCTAAAAGAAATTCTTGATGTGTTATCATCCTTCAATATTTCGTTGAACAGAATTATTTGTGTATCCATGGACAGCCCAAATGTAAATAAGTGCTTTTTAAGCAAATTCAATGAAGTTGTAAAACAAGAAACAGGCCAGAAATCTTTGGAACTAGGTTTTTGCAACCTGCATGTTGTTAGTAATGCATTTAAACATTTTTTGACAAGCTTAAATATAGATTTTGACAAATTTGCTACTGATATGCATTACTTTTTAAAGAGTAGTGCTGCAAGACGAGAGGATTATAAATCTGTCGAGGATATAACATTGGTCACAGCCAAATTTCTTTTGCGTCATGTCAGCAACAGATGGTTAACCGTTGGTTCTGTAGCCCAGAGGCTCTTAGATTAATGGCTAAATATTACAGAATATTTTTTAAACTTCTTGCCATCTCAAAAAATATTTGAAAAACAACTACGCAATTCGGCAAGGTATAAAAGAATTCACTGTTTCCTGAAAAATGAGCTAACTCCTTGCTATTTAGCATTAATTTCATTTTCACACCAAAATTTTGAAAAGCTTTCATTATGTTATCAGAGTGAAGAACCAAAAATACACCAGTTATATTCTGATTTAAATACTTTAATGAGAAATGTTATGGCTCAGTTTATCCAAGATGATGTTATTGCAGGGAAATTTGGAGAAGACCTAAAGAATGTAGATTTTGAAAACAAAAATTCATGGAAAAAACTAGGGGAGTTAGAAGTTGGTATGAAGACAAAAAATCTCCTCAGGAATGTTCAGGAGACCAGGCAGAAATTATTTCTCTTAGATGTAAGATCATCACTAATTGCAACCATAAAATATTTGAAGTCAAATTTGCCATTCTGCAATCAAAAGCTAAGAGACATAGAAGTTTTAAAGGTAAAAGAACCAAAGAAAGAGTCAACTCAACTTTCAGTCACTGAAGGACTTTCAGAAATAACCAGAATTTCAAGTGTTTTGCATCTTTCTGAGGAACAAATTGATAGAGTAAGAGAAGAGTGGAAACTTTTAAATTGCGATAAGCCAACTCTAGATGAACTAGTGAAATTTTCAGAGGAAGGGCATATTCCAGTGCGGATTGATCATTACTGGCGTAATATATTTAGTATTAAAGACTCTAGCGGAAAAGAAAAATACTCAAATCTTGCTAAACTCATCAAGTCAATTTTAGTTTTACGTCATGGTAATGCTGATGCAGAAAGGGGATTTTCGGTTAACACTGCTCTGTTAAGGAAGGACAAGGCTAACTTAAAAGACTCAACTATAACATCATTAAGAATAGTTAAAGGGGCCATTAAACACTATGGATGTGTAAGTAAAGTTCCCAGAACAAGAAATTTGTTAAATAGTGTTCGTGATTCACATAAATTTTATAAAGAGTATGTTGATAAGCTGAAGGAAGAAGAATCACAAAAGGTAAAAGAAAGGAAGCAGAAAGAGAGGGAAAATAAGGAAAAGCAGCTAGAGAAAAAAAGAAAAGCTGAGTTTGATGACAAAATAAAAGAAAATGATGCAGAAATAAATAGGCTTAAAAAAGATAAAGAAGCCTCCCTAGCAGTAATTCAAGAGGGAACAGAAAGAATGAGAAAAGCTGTAGAAAAACAAAATACTGTTGAAATAGCAGTTGCCTCTAACTTGATCATACAAGGTTCAGCTGAAATGAAGAAAACTGAAAGTAAATTAGTTGTGGTGGAAGCAGAAAAAGATAGGCTTATCAGGAAAAAGGTTAAAACAATAATATGAAAAAAGTAATTCAGTGAACAATTGTACATAGTTCTTGGTTTTCAATTACCTTTTTAGGATATTATAATTTAATGTGAAACCTGAAAACTTTACTGTGAAAATCGTGAATTGCTTCTGGTTCAACAGCATATTAATGTTCAAAGTGAAACTTGAATGTGGTAAATATACTTGAATATGATAATAACACGTGAAAAGATAAGAACTGAACATTAGAAGTAAATCATACTTAAACTTTAGACATTAGACGTTATGCAAAAAATTTGGGTGTGAACTTCGACCATATATACTAATGGACTGCGCATTGGCAATAGCTGCATCAAAGCCGCCATGGCTCCAACATTGGGCATGTCATCATCAGACTCCAAATTTCGTGTAAAAATGCTGTTATGATTACTAATTTACGCTGCAGAACTTCAGTGTTTTCGGTGTATTCTGTGAATGCGCCTGATATATAATGAAAACTCTTCAGGTAAGTTTACTTATGAGCTATATACATGCATGATCGGGTTGTTTACATTTCGTGATTTATAATGTGATGAACATTTGCGAAGAATTTGGAACATGCATTCCATTTTTTTTCCCTTAAGTTACTATATTTTTATATCAATAGCTGCAAGTTTCTGGTTAAGTAATTGAACTTTGTTGACTTAGGTATTTATTTCGTTTCTTACCCATGAAAAATCATAGAACTTCCTTTACTATATCGCTCAGAGCAACCATAAGCACAGCAGGTGTAACCCATCTTTTTGACTGATGTCATGTGATTTTATGTTGGAGCCAGAAATTTTGATGTCATGCGCAGTCTATCAGTATATATGGTTGAAGGGTGTGAAGCAAACTCTTTACAATGTATACAAAGTTGTTTTACTAGATGTATACAAATATACATCTAGTTTTTATTGAAATACACTCCTAAAATTTTTCTAAAAATTCCTAAAATTCCTAAAATTCTTACCTAAAATTTTCCAGAAGTATGCTATGATCCCTGCAGTAGGGTTAGCATGGGTTTTAAAATGGATGGAGCATTTTGTTACTCACAGTTGACAAAGGTTTAACCACCTGGGAATGTAATGTAGTGTAATTATGTACATAGATTTTTAACTGAATGTATGAATGAGTAGTATGCTTGTGTGGTTTTTATGGAATTGACGAGCTATGGTTACATCTCATATGGCTGAAAAAAAAACCAGCGTTGTTTGTCTAGCAAAAAAAAAAAAAAAAAATAATAATAAAATGTTTCATCCCTGGAAGAAGGAATTGTAAGCAAGGAGTCTGTAAACCTTTGATGGCCAACAACATTACCATAATTGTCGTGCTTGAAGTGTTTGTGGATGGAAATTTCCATGATCTTTAGGGTAAGTGATTGGTGATTTTTAAGAGTATATCATAATTTCTGTAATTGTTGCCAGTAGCGATTTCCAAATAATTGGAATGGTGAAGGGTGCGTCTGAATTACAAGTTTTTATTGGAGATAATTTTAATGCTTTCCCTGTAGCATAAGGAAAATTTGCTGGAATAAGGTGCTGATCCAGTTTGGAGAGGCAAAGGTATCTTTAATTGTGAAATGTGAAAGAGCAGAAGTAGGAAGGCTTTTTCTGACATCCCATGTTTGTTCCATAATTCTGCAGTTGATTGAACAAAAAGTGCTGTCAGTATAACATTTTTCACCTGAGGAAGTAGACACAGGGATGAGGTATACACCAGGATGGCCCAAAGGATCTCTGTCTTTTTAGATATTGATTGCAGGCTATAACCTAAATTTTTGAAAATTTTCACTAGCACGTGAGTACTTGCTAGTAGTGTGAACAAGGCTGAAGCTTGATAATCTAAATACATAATAAATCATTCAGGAAATATTTTTCTTCATTATTGTATTCACCATATTATGTGAAATGCTCATTCTGCAGAACTTCTGTTGACATTTTCTTCACAATTAAGGAATTCCCAAGTACAAAAATTTTGCACATCAATAAAAATAACTTCCTACTGTAGCCTAGTAAACTAATATTTTCTAAAACTTAGCCATAATTATATTAAAAATCAATCATTTTCCCTTGGGTAATGTTTGAGCTCTGCTAATAGATGGCACCACCTATACAGATTGCTCACTAATTGTAATTATGTCACATTTTTTTTCAGTAACTTTATTTATTTTTGGAATGGAATCGACACTTGAATCTGTCCATGTGATAGTCTGGAATGTTTAGAATGATTTGAGTCACTTAGATTAAATGTTCTGACAATAATTTAGCTGAAAATGTTGCAGAGAGAGAGAGAGAGCATGCTGGTTTTTTTTTCAGTATTAAAAATCAGCAGTACCTACAATTATGTTAACATTTTTAGCTAAATTACTGTCAGAAAATTTAATCTAAGTGATTCAAAACATTCTGAACATTCCAAACTATCTCATGGATAGACTCATGTATTGGTCCATTCTTAAAATTAATAAAATTATTGAAAAAAAAAAGAGATAAAATTGCATTTAGCAAGCCACATGTACATGTGGCACCATCTGTTTGCAAGTGTCAACACCACCCAAGGAAAAGTTATTGGTTTTTTTCATATAATTATGTTTAATTTTTATAATAGATTAAGTATACTAGGCTATAATACAAAGCCATTTTTTTCGGTGTACAAAATTTCATCTATGAGAATATATTACTTGCGAAGAAAATGTCTATGGAAGTTTTTATCATTGAAAACATAAGGCAAAGTTTTTAGGTGGATACACCTTAAGGCGAGAGTAGCAGAATATAGACATATGCACATATGCTGTATGCAGATAGTTTCCAAATTATTAGCAGATTTTGCAGATAGTTTTTGCTTGTAGCTTAAAAAAAAAAAAAAAATGTTATTTACAGCAATTAAAACACTTACTCGAGGCTTTACTCAGAGTAATATACTTAATTCCATTTTAACTTGAACTTTCAATTATTTTTCACATTTTTTGAGTTCTTTTGTTTTTACAGATGTCTCAGGTTTCTAGATTTTATGAAGGCCTGTTCTCAATGTATAGGAACTGTATCAAAAGTTTTGTTTACACAGAGAGAATTTTAATTTCATTGCCAGGCTCTTCATGCAGTTGCCAGTTATTAAATTAAAAAAAAATGTTTATGTATTTTGCAAGTCTACTATTTTTGAATTAAGTTGTTGAAAATGCTGTTTATAATTTTTGAAGGTTCATTAATGGAACTGTTTTTCTGGATATAAAAAAATTCTTTAATTAGTCTCATGTTTTTGTGAGGTTCATTGTCCAATATTTTAATATTTTGCCATAAAAGTCCATTTCACACACATTACTGCTCATTCAATTGTAATACACTTGTTTTGTCCTCATTGGGATCTGTAATGTTCTAATGATTATTTATTATTTTATTAATTTCTCTTTAAATTATTCTATTTTTATCATGCTTCATAGGCTTGCAGCAAGTTTTCTGTTTCAGTTATTGTGTACCCAGATATATTTTATTTTTATACAACTCTGAGTAAGCAGTGTTGTAAATACCATCCTCGCAGCCCTCACAGCGGGGGGGGACGAAGGGCGTACTCCAGCTCCCAGCTATAGTTTTATAGAAAAATTTGAACACGCACAATAATTAACCCAAAGATTCATATTTTGCTTTAAGATATATTTAGCTTTGCCTAAATAAATGTCTAGTTTCACTTTTAAAACACTGAATGTCCTATAGATTGAAAGTGTTCTGCTCTTGGACTTTGGGTTGTAAATAATACGATTGCTCTTCAATCGCTCTCTCTCTCTGCGCTACTGGGGAAAAGTGCGAGGCCACAGTGGGATTCCCCAGTGGAAGATGTGGGAAAACAGTCAGTTACCTAGGATTACATGCACGACAGGTGTCAACACTTATTCACAGCAGCCACAGATCTTCCATGCGTAAGAGGGTGATTTCTTTGAGTGATTTATTTTAGTTTTGGACATAGCAATTACTTGTCTTGTAAAATCTATTACTTAAAAAGTTAAAACTACAGGGCTCTAGGTACCACCATTACTTTTGCAGACCCACTCCCTGACTTCCTACCCCCCTCCAAGTACCAGACACACACACACAGCTTGAAAAATGCATCCTTCCTCGTTTTCGAAATCCTGAGAAAATGACTGTTCTTAGGGGTGCTGAAGAAAATCATGGGGGGAGGAGGTTGGGGGCGGCACACATTGTGCTAGTTACGTCACTGTGCGTAAGGCTACTTTCTTCAGTGCTTCACATTTTCTAATTGTTTGTTTTAAAGATAAACCTTGGTAACCAAAGAGAGCCTGAAACATCTGTCTAAATAAAAACAACTCAGTAATCTGTTTTAGAGACTTGTCAGTTTTTTACTTCCATTTTTAGATTTGTTTTCAACAGTGAACAAGAATACCCAGAATGTCTTCAACCATTTCACAAATTGCCATCTGTAAATGCAGCCTGGCACCTCAGACACCATGTTTGTAGGCTGAAAGCCAGGCTTTGTTGTCAAGCCTCTGAAATTATAATAACAGGGGGATGGGTGAATAAAAACTAAAACACAAATTTTTTATGTGAAAATGTGACTTGTATTTTTATACTCTCCCCCAAGCAGTATGTTCTTGGCAGCAGCTGATTGTTCAAGCCATAGGCGTAGCCAAGTGGCTGGTCCTCGGGTCCAGACCCTCCACCCCCTTGAGGGTGGATTGAGTACGAATTTAAAGCGATATACAGTATGTATGAGACTTTCGCCAGTGAACTAAATCCATGAACTCCTCTTTAAAAAATTTCTGCTGGTTCAAGCTAATATTTATAGTAACATGTCTCAAATATGGCAAATAATTTGGGAATCATACATTTGCATTGAATTAAATTAGGCCTCTACAAACTCCCAGCAGACCAGTTGATTTTTGACAGTACTATCATTAGGAATGTATCGTTCTTAGCTAAAGCTTAGAGAAGAAGTGCTTCCTTATCCTTTAGATGGTGAAGGTTTTTTTATGTTTTCAGTGGATGACTTTGGCTTTGATTTCAAGCAAAACAACTGGGAAAGAAGAGAGTGGCTCTGCTCTTCTGCACAGGAACTCTTCTGAGAGTTCTTGTAGTTTTGATATTGCATCTTGTATTTTTCCAGGGTTTGCACATCTCCTAGAATCTTGAAAAAGTCCTTGAATTTTATTTCACATTTTCCCAGGCCTAGAAAGTCCTAGAATAGTCCTGGAACTTTGAAAGGTCCTGGAATAGTCCTGGAATTTTTTCTTGAAATGCAAAAAAAGAAAAGAAAAAAGGTTTAAATGTTTGGATTGATTGCATCAGTTTTTTGTAGCTGCCTGTGCATCAGATGACATCACTTCCTTCCATTGAATGTAGAGACATGATATCATGTCTTCTCTTTCATATTATGTGACACTGCTGCAGTGCTGAATTTCTGAGTACTATGCTTTCAGCAACCTTGGTTCGTGATATAGCAGTTGGAGTCACAACAGCATGTGGAAAACTTCCCGTGACTCCAACATGTACTTTCTGCTCTGATGGAGATTCATATATGGCCTCTCTGCAACCAGTGTGCATGGGAATAGATGACTATGGAATAGGAAATCTTCAGCACTATGACAAAATTCTTTTGTATTATTATCATTGTGCTAAATTTCAGATTGCTTCATATAAGTTTCATACAGAGCACAGGGGGAAATTTTGCCACTCCATGGAAGATGTAACATACACGGAAGAACACTCTGTAACAGCGTAACCCTCAGGAGTTCATATGAATTCTAAATGTATAGCAAATTTCACCCCAGTTGGTAAAATATGAGGGTTGTACCGAAAGTAATGCAAAAGTGGGCATAACTTTTTTATTAACTGACAGAGGTCATTCAAATTGCACATGTTGGTAGAGTAACCCTTTCTCTATGCAAAGGTACTACTCAACATAGTCTCCATTACAGGTGATGCATCTGCTCCATCGTTGAACCCAACTCTCGAATCCTCTTTGAAAAAATTCAGGCGTGGACTGTTGTACCCACTTCTTTACAGCCACTTTCACCTCGTCTGTGTCATCAAATAGTTGTCCCCGGAGACAGTCCTTCATTAGACTGAACAAGTGGAAGTCAGAGAGTGCTAGAGCTGGGCTGTACGGTGGATGTGGGACCACCGACCAGCCTAATTTACTGATCACCTGATTTGTTGCCAAAGATGTGTGTGGTCTCACATTGTCATGGTGAATGTGGATCCTATTCAGATTCTTGTTCAGTCTGTTCCTCCTTATGGCTTCTGTAAGCTTCTTTAGTGTCTCAATGTATTGCTCGCTGGTCACGGTACAGCCACGTTCCAGAAAATCAAAGAGAATGACACCCCTGTCATCCCAAAAAACAGTCACCATGACTTTCTGTGGTGTTCATTGGCTCTTGAACTTCTTAAGCCATGGTGAAGAGGTGTGACGCCATACCATGGGTGCAGTGGTGTAAGCGATGGCTTCTGATCATTCGTCCGAAAGGGGTCCGGGTTCGAATCCTGGTTAGGCATGGATGTTGTATTTCTCTTATGGCACTGGCTCTCTCCCTTCCCTGGAACTAGTGGCCCTAAATTAGGGACGGGCGACTGCTTATAGTCCATTAGTTGCTCACGGGGATCGTTAAACCTCCAATTGGGGAAAAAAAAAAGAAAAAAAAAGATTCTTCATTTCTGGATCATAAAGATAAGCTCATGTTTCATCCCGTCACCAGATCGGAAAAAAACTTGCCTTCATTGGCTTCAAGTGCTTCCAGCAGATCAGAGCAGACTTCCACCCTTCTCTCCTTCAAATCGGGTGTTAACCGCTGAGGTACCCACTTTGCACACCCTTTCCGATACCCTAAGTCTTCCACCATCTTCTGTATGACATTGTGACCACAGTCCAGTTGTGCAACAAGCTCACAGATTGTAACTCTTCTCTCCACGGGAATCAATTCATCCACTCGCTGACGATTCGTATCAGTGGCCGTAGATGATGTTCTCCGACTGCGTGGTTTGTCTTCAATGCTGGTTTCTCCTTCCTTCAACTTCTTCATTCATCTGTGTTCTTTTCAGTGGCATCATCCATAAACATTCTGTAGCCTTCTGTAGATGTCGGACAGCCTGCATCCTTCCTTCATCAAAAACTCAATGACGGCACTTTGCTTCTGCTTGGAATCCATTATTTACCTGCAATGAAGAAGAAGGGTTAATATACAGGAAGAGTTACTGTACCAACATATGCAACTTGAATGATCTTTGTCAGGTAATAAAGTTATACCCACTTTTGTATTACTTTTGGTACAATAAAACAAAACACCATAATCCTAGCAAAAATTTAAGCTCCTGGAATGTGTTTGATGAACTCCTGGAAAATCCCTGAAAAAGTACTGGAATTTATTTTCTATAAATGTGTACAAACCCTGTCCTTCTATAGGCAGAATCAGAGTTATAGGTGGTCAGACAGTATGTATATGGTTGTATGAAACAGTTGCTGTTGCAGAAGTTTTAAAAATAAGCCTTAACATTTGGCTAGTTGCAAGTTCATCCACAGCAGTAAAAGCTTTTTGCATAGCTGTTCTTGACTGTGTCTATTTTTGCAACATCCTGCTACAAGCATCTGGTTTCAGTGATAATTTGTATCAGGAGGAACAAAGTTCTTTTTGCATGAGCAGTTCAAAGTGTTTGTTTGTGACAGTTTTCGATTGTATAGAATTATTAAGTCTTTCAATTATAACTTAGAGTTGTTGAAAAAATTTAGTTTGCTGGAATAGGATTTCATCAGTGGAACTGTCTGGGACAGTTGGTAGGCCCATCATCTACAGGAGAGTTGGTAAGTATTGTTTAATTGTTTTATACCCAGTGCCATTTCCAACTGGAAATTAAAAAGTTGCATTCTTTAAAAGCAATTTCTGCAAATTATTTTAACCAATGTTTTGGGTTGTTGTAAGCATGTACTATGCATTAAATAAATAAATTATAAAGACAGCTACAGCAAATGGGAATTGTCAACTCAAACATTGGAAAATAAAATATAAGCTTATCGGCGTTCGAATTACCCAGTGGTCCGCTGGCCATTGGCCAGTAAAACTTCCGTCAAGCCACAAAACTATTGAATTTACTGGCCCGGACGCCCCATAAGGTTTTTTTTTTTTTCTCATTTGTCCCAAGTTAAAAAATAAGTTTCTATTTTTTTTTTTTACCTTGCTATACGGTTTTCTTTTTATGCTGCAAACTAATCATAGGTTTAAAAACAAATATTGGAGATAGTTCCATTGAAATTATACTTTATTTTCTACATATATTGGAAATGCCTTTAATTTTTTTTTTTTTACGGACCAGTGGGCATTTTGGTGGACCAGTGATTTGCAAATTCTAGTGGTCTGCTGGGCCAGTAGAAGATTTATTTCTAATTCCAACACTACTTATATAAGTGAAGAGTCTTTAAAATATCTACTTTAGGCTACTCTCTTCATGAAAGGCAAACTTCATAAAGAACTCAACCTGAATCTACGTATCTTTCACATGCACTACTGAGCTGGCTTTCTGTATTAGTGATGGAATGTTTGCATGAATGATTCATTCACAATAAATGACTCTTCTCTGTGAATGGTGAATAGTTTGCTTTTACAGCTGTGAATCACCATTCAATGCACAATTATTGTGATGCTCACTGAAGTCGCTGCATTTACCCCCCCCCTCCCCCAACTCTGCATGAGCTTAGAAATAAACTCTCAATAAGAAAAGTAATGGTGAGAATTATAATTGTCATTTGGCCACCCCGGTGGCGCAGTGGTCTAAGCAATGCCCTCTGATTATTCGTCCGTAAGGGGTCCAGTTTCGAATCCCGGTGAGGCATGGATGTTGTGTTTGTCTTACGGCACTGGCTCTCTCCCTTCCCTGGAACCAGTGACCCTAAATTAGGGACGTACGACTGCTTATAGCCCATTGAGTTGCTCACGGTGGTCGTTAAACCTCCAAAAAAAAAAAAAAAATGTCAGTTGTTATGTGTACAAGGCAATGAGCAGTCTGCTACGAAATACACTGGTTTCCATAAATTAAGCAACAAACCGAAAAATCGCGATAATTGGGATGGATGAAATATAGTTCAAATTGCACGAAATTTGCATATGTTACAGGTGAAGGCATACAGCATCGATGAACGGAAGGCAAATGATCAGATCAGATCATATGTAGAGTATTTTAGGAAGGGAGTGTCTGACCCCAGTTCTTAAACAACCCTTAGAAATAGGAAGCTAGGAGATTTGGGCTAGAGTGCCCGAAGTAAAGTGACAATGAAGCGAAGTAGAAAGGGGGAGAAAGATGCCCTTATTTATTACCGGGGGGGGGGGCAGTACCCGGGGTCCGACGGCTTAACGTGCTCATCTGACGCACGGCGGAGGTATTTAGTGGATCGAGCGTGCGTACCTGCCTGGGATCGAACCTGAGGTCCTTTCCGTGGCAGTCACGAACGTTGCCCACTAGGCCACCCGCGGCCCCGGAAGGCAAATGAGTGGCACTGGCAGTGCTTTATGCAAGTGCGCAAGAGCTTAAAACCAGCTGTTTTGGAGGGAGTCTCCAATTCATGTGCGGCAGGGAATGACAAGATTTCGAGATCGCGATTTTGTTAACATGGCTTCGAGCCATCATTTACCAGTGGAGTCACGCTACATAGTGATAGGCTGACTTGAAGCAGGGTAATGGCAGGCGGACATCAACATTGATCGTTCTGTGGTCAGCAGAATGTGGCAGAAGTTCCAAGCCACGGGTGCAGCTTCCTGAAGGTAAAGCAATAGTAGGCCGAGGGTGACAACCTCTGCGGATGACCAGCATTTGCGGCTTTCACCACAGTGGAACAGGGATGGCTGCACCGTCTCATCTCAGATCTGTGCTTGCAGCAGCCACCGGACGGACAGTGTCAGCTTCGACGGTACAAAGAAGGTTACATCCAGGAGGACTATATGCTCGGCGACCAGCATTATGCGTGCCCCTCACTCTCCACCACTGGAGAGAACGTTTCAGTTGGGCACAAATGAATGCGAACTGGACTCAAAATCAGTGGAGGTTTGTTCTGTTCACTGATGAGTCACAATACTATTTACAGAGTGATTCTCGCCGGGTTTACATCGGGAGAGAGGCCAGTACTCGCTATCTTCCCTCTAATATTCAGGAAAGGGACACCTATGGTGGTGTTAGTGTTCTGGTTTGGGTAGGCATATCGTTAGGTGGCCGTACCATCCTCTATGTGTTGCCACATGGAAATCTCAATGCTCAGAGGTATAGAGACAATATCCTGGACCCTATTGTTCGTCCGTATGCTGGCCGCAATTGTCGATGCATTTGTACTGCAGGTGGATTGTTCGTCCGTATACGGGCCGCAATTGTCGATGCATTTGTACTGCAGGTGGATTGTTCGTCCGTATGCAGGCCGCAATTGTCGATGCATTTGCACTGCAGGTGGATTGTTCATCCGTAAGCGGGCCGCAATTGTCGATGCATTTGTACTGCAGGTGGATTGTTCGTCCGTATGCGGGCCGCAATTGTCGATGCATTTGTACTGCAGGTGGATTGTTCGTCCGTATGCGGGCCGCAATTGTCGATGCATTTGCACTGCAGGTGGATTGTTCGTCCGTACGCGGGCCGCAATTGGCGATGCATTTGTACTGCAGGTGGATTGTTCGTCCGTACGCGGGCCGCAATTGGCGATGCATTTGTACTGCAGGTGGATTGTTCGTCCGTATGCGGGCCGCAATTGGCAATGCATTTATACTGCAGGTGGATTGTTCGTCCGTACGCGGGCCGCAATTGGCGATGCATTTGTACTGCAGGTGGATTGTTCGTACGTACGCGGGCCGCAATTGGCGATACATTTGTACTGCAGGTGGATAACACCCACACTCACATATCTCGCCTCGTGCACCAGTACCTGGAACAGAAGACTATAGTCCGTATGGAGTGGCCAGCACGCTCTCCCGATCAGAATCCCATTGAACATGTCTGCAATGCTCACGGGAGGCATTTTTGCTGCCCTTCAGCCCCCTCACTGAATCCTGCAGGGGCTCTGCACTGCTTTGCTCGAGCAATAAATGCAGCTACCCACGGAACTGAAGTACACCATAATTAACAGCGTGGA
The DNA here is from genome assembly GCA_039090855.1 of Macrothele yani. Lineage (NCBI taxonomy): Eukaryota > Metazoa > Arthropoda > Arachnida > Araneae > Macrothelidae > Macrothele > Macrothele yani. The sequence continues at coordinate 26,834,935 of CM076999.1, forward strand.
AAATCGCTATCGGGCCTGTATTGCTGTTCGGGGTAACCACACTGTGTATTGAAGTACCCTTTTCTATTTCATCTTGATACCTATATTTCTGTATTTTCATATTTGCATTACTCATACAAAACATAAATGTTTAGTATCGCATATTCTTATGTTTTTTTGTTGCATTTGGTCTGATAAAGCTTACCACCGAATTTCATCTGATCGGTGTCACACTTTTTGAGTTATCTTGATTTTTCCATTTGTTGCTTAATTTATGGAAACCAGTGTATGATGAAACAGAGTTTAAGCTGGCTCAAAAAAATGTTAAAATGCCGAAAAAGACTTGCAGCAAAATGCTAAAGAAAGTTAGCCACTTTTGTTGCTTGGAAAATCGTAACATCAAGCAAATCATTCACACCAACAACGCTTTGGACATCAGTGAACGACTAATGTTTATGGCCTTAGGGGAATGCCGTCGGCATCACAACTGACTCAGGTTTAAACTTGAACATTGAATGGGGGAAGGGGTCTAATCCCTCTAGCGTGTATAATTTTACTGCACCCCACACCTTATGGACTGCTCATGGCTGTAGAGTGTATGGAGGAGGGGGAGGGGGAAGGTGATTGAGCCTGCAGGTGCTGTAGGAATATACCATAATGATTAAAAATATAACAATAGTGGAAAATAAAAAACCCGCTGCCGTGATTTAGGAAAGTTTAGTTTTCACAGAAATAGAAAAGCCGCAGAGGAATCTGCTGATGGGGGTTGTTATTTAAATGGCTGGAACCCATTACTCTTTGCATTTCGCAAAAATGGTGACCATTGCTTAACGTTAACTCTGTGATGAAACATAAGAATGGGAATGATATGCAAATTCCATGATTTTGAATGAGGTGTTCACGGCGAGTGGAGATTAATCTCCTGCTGTTTTGGGCAGTTTGCCAATTTCTGCTCTTCACCATTAATGGTTTGTTCTCACCTCTGTGAATGATCATTCAATGCACCATTCCTGCAACATTAATTGAAGCCATAGTACGTTAATTTTCCTCTGCCCACGTGATTTTGTACACAAATTGCGAATAAGAAAAGTAATATCATGAATTAATAAGTGTCAGGTGTTATGTGAGTGAGCAATGTGTATGTAGTCAGCTAGAAAATATGAAACTGAAGAATAGGAATATGTAAATACCATTCATTTGAATGGTGTGTTCGTGATGAGTGGAGGCTCATTGTGAACAGTGAATGGACCATCTAAGCTTTTGCTTTTTTGAGCAGTTTGCCATTTTCTGCTCTGTCCTTTGGAGCAAAGAATGATTTTCTCAGTGAGTGTAGTGAGATAACCGGGAGTGAACTATTCACTTTCCATCATTAATTTCAATGATCATTCTTAAGTGACCATTTCCACCATTTACTTGAATAATCATTCCTGAGTGACCATTTCCACCATTCGCTTGAATGATCATTTGTGAATGGCAATTTCGAATGGTCATTCGTGAATGATCACTCGCTTTCCGCCATTCGCGTGAATGACCATTCAGTTTCCACCATTCCTTTGAGTGAAGAATGAACCCTGCCATCACTATTCATTCTGCATCATTTATAACTTAAAAAATTGTTAAAAACAATTAAAAACATTGAACTATTAATGAATGAAATACAGGATTACACCATTGTACAATACAAATTTTGAAGTTGTGAATCCATTTATTAGTTTAAATATGACATGAATGATAAGTCAGATAATATCTGAAAACTTTACCTCGTCAAGCATGCTCAGGCAATAGCCGGGAGACGCAAGTTTGATTCCCACTCTAGGATGACAAAATTTTTAAGTTTTCGGATATTATCTGACTTAGCATTCATGCCATATTTACACCAATAAGCAGATTCACAACTTCAAAATTTAAACTATTATTTTCCACCAATTACACCAGCTTTTTTAATTATACAAAGTGATAATCTAGTGGCCAAAATTCAACCCAACTTAGTAAGAATACTATTCGGAACATGCAAAAGTAAGTTCAGTGGAACAAACAGTTCAAAAAATCACCACCAGGGGAAAATGGAATTGTGAGCATCAAAAAGAGTAACATTTGCATGTGCCACAGGCGATCAATAGATATAAAGAAAGATATGAGATAACTGTCATACTTCTTGAAAACGTTAGTCAACATGTCCAAGTAATTAATTGTATTCACATGCAAGCAATCTAATGTATTTCCTAGTCATTAAAGAAAATTATAAACTCACCTGTCAATGACTGCCTTTCAAATACATATATCGCTGGCAGTCGCCTTGGGCCTAAGTGAAGCACTAACAATAGTATCTCAATTCTTTTTAACCATTAAACACTTTAATTAAAATATTAGTTTTTATTTTAATTCTATTTAAGAAATCTATAAAACGCAGACACTTAAAAATACCAGTGTACAACGAAATTATATACACCTAAATTATTTACATAACACTGTTATTTAAAACATACTGTAATGAATTATAACTTTTTCAATATAATTTTTACATATGTAAAATATGGCTTTGGTTCCTTACTATAAAATAGATATGCAGACCTACCAACTGTTAAATTTTATCATATTTAGTATGATAAATCATGCTGCAGAACGATAATATGATTTTGCTGCCAAAAATGCGATTTTTTTTAAAAGTCATGTTTTCCCCCATTGTTTCCCTTTTCAGACAAAAGTAGGGGAAAATTTACTTGTAATCTATTCCCCCCTTCAAAACATTTTTCTTGGAGAGGTTTCCAACTTCTCTTAACAAATTCTTCTGACACTAGTTTCCCAATGGAAATAAAGTAAACCAAGTCACGTCTGGAAGGGGTCCGGGTTCGAATCCCGGTGAGGCATGGATGTTGTGTTTGTCTTACGGCACTGGTTCCCTCGCTTCCCTGGAACCAGTGGCTGTAAATTAGGGACGGGCGACTGCTTATAGCCCATTGAGTTGCTCATGGTAGTCGTTAAACCTACAATTATAAAAAAAAATGAAGTCAAGTCAAGTGCAATCGATAACCAATGGATGAATCCCACCTCGTTTTGTATAACGTTTAAGACTGATTCGTATTTTCAACTCTTCGTCATACTTAAAGCTGCTGATTGGTCGGGACTGGAATGTGGACGTGTCTGTTTATTTGAAGCAACATCCCTCCCCTTACACTGCAACCATCAAGAATTTATATAGCTACACCTTACATTATTAAGAATTTATATAGCTGAAATAGGCTTTAAAAATTATCAGCACACGTCATGTTATGATTTTTTATTTGAGTGTTACGTTTTTTGGTTCTGAGAGGTTGGCAGGTCTGGATATGAGATGTTTCATCCCATTTGTGCCGTGAGTGAAAGTGTGATGACTCTCACCTTGCCAGAACGTGCTTTGCTTGCAGAGCTTTACTATCAAAACAATGAAAATGCTGCTCCTGTGCTTAAAACAAAATTTCAGTGACATAAATTGTTAGAAATAGGTCCACTTATAATACTTGTTATTTAAGTAACAAGTATACTATAGTTTAAAGAAAGCCAGTATAGAAAATATAGTTTTGAAGTGTTTTTAATTTATAACAATTTTGCAAGTTTTAAATTACACAGAAATCTGGTGCAAGATATGTAGATTCTCCTAAGTTCATATGTCCTTTATGAAGTTTCCTATATTCAAAGTTTTTTAGCTTTAAAATCTTCATTCAATACAAGTGAAGGGCAATTATTGATGCACAAGGTGTGAATACTTTTTGATATTATTAGTAGGAGTACTTTTCTTATGTTGTGATGTAGGTATGTTAGATGTAACACTACTATGTTCTTCCACACCATTTGGTCAAGCAAAAACAACTGCTACTTTTATAGATGTAGCTAAGTATGCTGCAGCTGATATTATATGAAATCTTTGCTAGTATGCTCAGTTTTCATTGCAGTAAGTGAAAGCATTGATTGTAGCATGTTGTTGTTGCTTATTTTGTTTTCATAATGTTCTGTACTGTGAAAAAATGCTCGTCTTCAACCATTCTGCTGCAAAATCTTGTTATTTTTTTCAGTCAGATTGTGCCAAGATTTTTTTTTATTCTTAATACTTTTAGATGTTTGGTGCTTCATACAAGACTAATGAAAGTTATGGTGTTTGAATGTGATTCTCTTCTAAATGATATGTCTTTTAAAAAATATGTGCACATAAGTTTTCTTGTAGTGGAAAAGTGAACGTGCTTTTCTTCAAATCAGTGCATAAAGAAGAAGAAAGGAAAAAGAAAAATGCAATTTCTCTTTGTGGAAAGCTTTCTGGTGTTATCTAAACAAGATTCTAGTAAAATCCTTATGATTGAAAAAAAAAATGCTGTTTTTCATGGCAGTTGTTATTATTTGGATGCAGTTCTCATGCAATTTATCCCACATACACACAAAAAAAGTGATGTTTTGCATGGAATAGGTTGCACAATTGTTTGGGTCCATTGATTGGAATCAGCAGTTCATTTCAGCAAAATCATGAGGCAGACAAACAGATCACAGGTAGATGAGAAGTCAGCAGACAGCTGAAGGAATCCCAGGGAAGACAAAATTCCAGAACAATCTTGCTTGGAAAATGTTCACTAAGTAATGTGAGGAAGACTATTGATCATTAATTGTAGTAGTGTAATTAATTGCAGTAATATGGAAAGATCATTAGGCTATATTTCCAACCCTGGCCAGCTCTGCATGATATCGTGATTACAGATTGGCTCAAATAGATGGCAGCACAGAACCACTCACTACTATATGTTTGCTTCGGTGGTTATGTGGTGCATGTGTTTTCTAGCGAGAACCCATAAGTTGTTTCAAAGCCCCCCCCCTTTTTTTCTCTCAGTTTGTAGGTGTTCTTTTGCTGTTAGATGTGGAATAGGAAGAGGTTTCCTGATGAAATTGATATGGACGAGGACACATGCATTTTGATGTGAATCAGTGGGGTTGGTGCTGCTGAGGTATAGATATTCCGAGAGTCACCAAATGACTTTCCGAGTGGTTTGTCTTACCGTTTTGGCAATTAAAGTGTCAGAAGAAGCGTGCTTCAAGCATTTTTCAGGTATGTGTCCCCGTAGACTTCGGACGTGGTTCCATATTCTTCATATTCCTTTTGATATCGTCATGAAGTCCTGGGGAGCAATTGGCATCTACTCAGATGTTAACTAACAGAGGGGAATCAAATAATTCATTTGGCTGACCACATTCTGGAATATTTATTCCAACAGAAATTTCCACCTTCCTCAGAACTTGTATCACCAGTCAGTTCTTCCCGGGCAGGTAATCAGTGTGCTTGATTTGTTCTGCTAGATAGACAGGTTGCTTTTAGGTGTTGATTCACATCATGAGACAGTTCTTCCCTGTCAGGTAATCAGTGTACTAGATTTATTCTGCTAGATAGACAGGTTGCTTTGAGGTGTTTATTTGCATTATCAGACAGTTCTTACCTGGCAGGTAATCAGTATATTAGATTTATTCTGCTAGATAGACAGGTTGCTTTGAGGAGTTGATTTACATCATCAGACAGTTCTTCCCTGGAAGGTAACCAATGTATTTGATTTTGATTTATTCTACTAGATTGGCAGGTTACTTTGAGGTGTTGATTTGCATCATCAGACAGTTCTTCCCTGGCAGGTAATCAATGTACTAGATTTATTCTGCTAGATGGACAGATTGCTTTTACATGTTGATTCTCATCATTAGACAGTTCTTCCCTGGCAGGTAATCAATATCCTAGATTTATTCTGCTAGGTTGATGTGTTGCTTTGAGGTGTTGATTTGCATCATCAGACAGTTGTTCCCTGACAGGTAATGAATGTACTAGATTTATTCTGGTGGACAGACAGGTTGCTTTGAGGTGTTGATTTGCATCATCAGACATTTCTTCTCTGGTAGCCAATGTACTCTATATATTCTGCTAGATTGACAGGTTTCAATTCACGAAGATACCAAACTTTACCTTTGGAATACATATTTTGTAGTAGGGATGCAATTCTAGCAAAAATAGTAGCATAAAAAGATCGATACACAGTTCAGGTTCAGTAATCTATCACATCGGCTAACAGATAGTAGCACATCAGTGCTGTTTATTCCAATCGCACGAAGTGGGCCAGGTATGGAAGCATAACCAATTATTGATCATTGAGTAGAACTGCATCCAAGCCTAAGCCTAATTTACTCTTTTTAATACATGGCATTATTCATCAAGGGTTGCAGTATGAAATTCATATTTTCCTTCTCTGTTCAAACTGTTTCCATTTATTGGGAAATGACAACCAAAATGTACAGTGCAGAGCTATATATTGAGATATTGATACTGTGTATGATCATTCAGTCGTTCATTACTGTGACACACTGAAGTCGCAGCATGTTTAACTTTATTCTGCCCTCTTGAGTTCAGGAGCAAATTTCTAATGAGAAAAGTAATGTCAAGAATTATTAAATGTCAACTGTTGTGGAAATGAGCAATCAGAAGTCGTTTAAGAAATAACCATGAAACTTAAGAATGGGAGGGGAATGTGAATGCAATTCATTTGAATGATGTGTTCTTGACAGAGATTCATATTCTGCTGTTTTGTGAAATTTGCCAATTTGTGCCGTTCATTGTGAGCAGTTAAAAGGCATTAAATGTCATTAAAAATAATGCATATCTGTTCCTCTGAACCAGAAATTTATTCAGGAATTTAATATTTTTTATGGTGGTGGGGGATGGGGGATTAATTTTTTTAAGGCTGAAAATATAAGTTTTGAAACCAGTATTAAAAATGGAGAAATTCAAAAAAATGGAGAACTGCTGAATTTTTTATAATTAAGAATGGTTATAACCAGGAATATCTGTTTTACAAAAACTACAGACGGTTATTTTGTTTTTGAGCTGTTTATGTTTTTTATCTCTCTTGCCTAAATGCTTCCCTAAACAAGACTAAAGCTAAGAAGTATTAACAAGGGGTTGCTGAAATTGTAGATATTCATAATTTCATAAATCTTTGTTAAAATGATTCAGAAGTATATCTGCAAAATCGTTACCAGACTAAAATGAAGAGGTACATATGTATGTTTTATGGTTGCAATAACTGACTTTAAACATATGATTTAAACAAGAAAAAAAAATGGACTATACAACATAGACTTCATATTAAAAAAAATCCAAAAAAATATTGCATTATGGTGGTACTTCAAGGTGAAGTTGTGGAGTTTGTGTGTGTTGTCTGCTTTTGACAACTGAGCTATATGATAATAAAAAGGACTATCACAAAAATTAGAAAAATTAGATCTTGTGTAAAAGAAATATTCTCATAATGCATGCAAACATGAAAAATACATCACTGTAATTAACATAGCAATCATATGTCTCTGAATTACCCATATTTACTTTTCTCACATAACAGTAATCACATAAATAAACTGGAAAATTACATGAAATCAGATGTGGGTTCGTTTTCCACTCCAGGGAGATGTAACTTTTAAGTTTTCTGATGTGATTAATGTTGCAATTCAGAGATATCTGATTGCTGTGTTAATTATAGTGGTATATATTTATTTATACCTGTGTTTGTGTTACACACCTTCAAATGGAGGCGTGTTGAGATTTTTTATTGGGAGTTGGGGGGTTGGAGGGGTGTTAGGAGTGTGTGTGTATAAAACCTGCTCTGAACTTCTAATTCAATTTTGCAAAATCAGATGGTGGTGTTGTACATTGGAGAAGAATTCTGTGCACCTTTTAAGCAAGCTGTTCTCATAACAGCTTGCTTGTTATTTAATCTGGTATTACTGTACCATTGCTTTTGACTCATTTGCTTGAGAAACATGTCCATTTGTCCAATTACACTTTGTAAAAAGTCTATGGAATGTTTACTGATGATCTTGTCACATTCATATTTGTCACTGAAAGAATGACATTTCATTCAAGACCATCATTCAGTACATGTTATGTCAAGGTACATATGGGTAAGTACTCATTCCTAACTGAATGTATGTTTAAGCAATTATAGGTCTGTATGTAAATTGTTAATACAAATAATATGTAGTCAAATGATATCTATTAATATCTTCAAACTCAAAAAACTTTTTGCATGTTTATAAATCTTTGGGAAAATTCTGCCATTCACTCCAAATAGATTAGCAACCCCATCAACAAAATCTATATATTGACTACTTTGTTAATACACAGTCGAGCCACATTATTGTGACCACCAGCTAATATCCGTGTGCAGCGCGGACAGCAGCTAGACGGACTGGCAGTGACTCAATAAGGTGCTGGAAGGTGTTAACAGGTATTTGGAGCCATGCAGACCGCAGTGCATCTGACAGCTGCTGGAGGGTGCGTGGTGGAGGATCCATAGAGCGAACAACATGATCCAGGTGGTCCCACAGATGCTCAATTGGGGTTAAGTCTGGGAAATTAGGGGGCCAAGGAAGTACTTTGCAGTGTTCATTGTGGTTTTCCAACCCCTCTTGGACATTTTTAGCTGTGTGACATGTCGCATTGTCGTGCTGGAAGATCCCATCTGCCCCAAGGAAGACAATCAGCATGTATGGGTGTACGTGATTTGCAAGGATGGATTCATAATGAAGTCGGTTCATAGTGCCTTTTACAGGTATGGGTGGACCCAGAGAATTCCACAAAAACATATCCCAGACCATAACACTACCCCCACCAGCGTGTGTTCTTCCAGCAATGTTTGAAGAGTGTTTGTTCTCCGATGTTTCTCACCTTGTACACCAGCGTCCATCCGTTTGATGAAGCAGAAAATGTGACTCGTCGGAGAAGGCAATCCTTTGCCAATCAGTGAAGGTTCAATTTCGATACTGCCATGCAAATGTAAGCCTTTTCTGCCGATGCACCTTCGTTAGACTAGGTGCAGTGACCATCCATCTGCATTGGAACCCCACACACAGCTGGGTTTGCTGAACTGTCATTTTAGACACACTTCCAGTAGCCCCCTGGCTCATTTGGTCAGTGAGTTTCTCCACTGTAGCATGCCGATCGGCCATCACACACCTTCACAGCCAACATTCATCTCTCACATCAATGGCACACTGTGCTCCTCAGTTTCCACATTACTTATTCATGATGGTGCCATTTCTCCAATCACGATACACTTTAACCACAGCAGCATGCGAACAGTTCACAAACTGCACTGTTTCAGAAATACTGTCACCCTTGGCCCAAAAGCTGAGAATCATCCCTTTTTGCAAATCTGATAAATCACTCCTTTGATCCACGACGGCGACGAGGGATATGTTTTGAGATTGCTTACAGCACACCTTATATACCCTCTAAGCCAGCTTATGACACACGTGCCTTTCATTGGCTAATATACTGTTGACGTCAAAAGTAGGAGGTGGTCACAATAATGTGACTTGACTGTGTATGATTAGAATGTTAAACCTTATCACTGTGTGCATAAAAACCTGCTGGAGTTAAGACTATTCTTGTTGTAGACTATTACAGAAAAGCTGGTTGAAGAATTTTGTGTGATTTTATATATCATATATTCATACAGCATTGCAAATGTCAAATGTCATCTAGCTGCTTAATTATTCACGTGCTATTTAGACAATCTGTATTTTGAGGTTACTCACCTTTATTCCCTAAATCTTTTAGGAGGTTTTCGTCTCTACACATTTCCAACACGTATTTTTCTTATTTGCATCGTGGTTCAAGGCCACAACCCCCCCCCCCCCCCCAAAAAAAAAAAACCCCATCTTTTTCAACTCATGCAAACTTCATTCCCTTCCCTTCTTTTCCCTATGACCAAATTCAGATTCAAAATAATCTACCACAAATATACACAGTTGAACTTCCTAAAACACTTTAATCTAATTAAAACTTCAATCAATAAAAACCTATATTACACATTTCCTAAAACGTCAAAGTTAAAAAGCTGTAACCCAAAATTATTTACAATTGCACATCAGTGCCCAATTAAAATAAACCCAAATACCTGACACAACCACTGTACTCAATAATCACGGACCTCTCTCCTCTCAGAAACAAGCACTTTGGGTTTATTTTAATTGGGCACTGATGTGCAATTGTAAATAATTTTGGGTTACAGCTTTTTAACTTTGACGTTTTAGGAAATGTGTAAATAGGTTTTTATTGATTGAAGTTTTAATTAGATTAAAGCGTTTAGGGAGTTCAATTGCGTATATTTGTGGTAGATTACTTTGAATCTGAATTTGGTCATAGGGAAAAGAAGGGCAGGGAATGAAGTTTGCGTGAGTTGAAAAAGATTTTTTTTTTTTTTTTTTTTTTTTTTTTTTTGCGGCCTTGAACCACGACGTAAATAAGAAAAATACGTTTTGGAAATGTGTAGAGACGAAAACCTCCTAAAAGATTTAGGGAATAAAGGTGAGTAACCTCAAAATATAGATTTTATATATTTTTAATGTTCTAATGATATTAACAAAGTAGTCAACTTATAGATTTTGTTGATGGGGTTGCTAATCTATTAGGAGTGAATGACAGAATTTTGCCAAAGACTTATAACTTGCAAAAAGTTTTTTGAGTTCGAAGATATTATAGATATCATTTGACTACCAATTATTTGTATTAAATAAGCATGTTTTTAGACTCTAAATATAGAGCAAATGAACTATATGTAGATTTTTGTTGAGCTATTTTCAACTCAGATTACTTTGGTGATGTGTTAAATTTAAAGGGTGCGTTACATGTGCTACTTCTTGAATACTTCTTTGACCATTAGTTTTGTTCTTGGCTTGCATGCACACTCTTCCACATAAGAATTGTCTCTATAATCTATACCATTGCTTTGATTCATTTGTATGAGAAACATGTCCATTTGTCCAATTACACTTTGTAAAAAGTCTATGGTGTTTGCTTACTGATGATCTTGTCACATTCATATTTGTCACTGAGAGAATGACATTTCATTCAAGACTCATTCAGTACATGTTTTATATGTCAAGGTACATATGGGTAAGTACTCATTCCCAACTGAATTGTATGTTTAATCGATTATAGGTTTGTATGCAAATTTTTGTTGAGCTATTTTTAACTTGAATTATTTTGATGATGTATTAAATTTAGAGGGTATGATATGTGTGCTATTCCTTGTGTACTTCTTTGTCCATTAGTTATGTTTTTGCCTTGCATGCACACTCTTCCACATAAGAATTGCCTCTATAATCCACACCTACCAAGTTTTTTGGTTTGTCTGTAAAATTAACAGAAATTCTGCTTGTTTCACTGATATTTTGTGAACATATTTTACAGATTTTTGTTTTTACCTCCCCCTTCCCTCACACAGCTAGGGTAATACCATGTAAGTATCACCTAAAACATTTTGAAGTGAAAATAAGATCCCCCCCCCCCCCACCAAAAAAAAAAAAAAAAAAAAAAAGAAAACCCACTGCACCGCTATTTTTCTGATTTACCTCTTCTCGATTTCACCTGCCCTCTCTGCTTGCGGCCTAGTGGAGAAAACTATAAAAACGCTGTAGGATTATGATTGGTTGTAACTGCTAAAAAAAGGAAAGAGAGAGAGAAAAAGAGAGAGAGAGAGAGCTTGGGAGAGAGCATAAGCGGGGGTGGGGGAAGCAAAGAAAAATGTCCCACAAGGCTTAAAATGGCATTTTTTGAAAGTATTCATTCACTGATGTTACAACATTTTAGGGCACGAAAATTTAAGGTCAAAATTGTTAAGGAAAACATTACTGCAGTCGCTATAATTTTGCAGTCATGAATGAAATTTTTATCTGTACAGGGTTGGACAAAATATTGTTAACACACCTGAGAATTAGGCAATGCATGTCTTTTTAATAAAGTGTTGTACCACCATTTGCCTTTAATACAGCTTCCAGCTCTCTTGGAATAGATATACAGCTTTTGAGTAGTCTTCATTGGAATGTTGTACCATTCATCGATCAGAACATCAGCGAATTGCTTCAGAGATGTTGGATCACCATTTGCCTCTAATACAGATTCCAACCTTCTTGGAATAGATTCATACAGTTTTTGAATAGTCTCCAGTGGAATGTTGAACCATTTGTCGATCAGAACATCAGCCAATTGCTGTAAAGATGTTGGACCAGCATTTGCCTTTAACACAGTGTCCAACCTTCTAACCTTGGAATAGATTCATACAGCATTTGAATAGTCTCCAGTGGAATGTTGTACCATTCGTCGATCAGAACATCAGCCAATTGCATCAGAGATGTTGGGCCACCATTTGCCTTTAATACAGCTTCCAAACTTCGTGGAATAGATTTATACAGCTTTTGAATAGTCTCCAGTGGAATGTTGTACCATTCGTCTATCAGAACATCAGCCAATTTCTTCAGAGATGTTGGTTAACCATTTGCTGTTAATACAGCTTCCAGCCTTCTTGGAATAGATTCATATAGCTTTTGAATAGCCTCCAGGAATGTTGAACCATTCGTTGATCAGAACATCAGCCAACTGCTTCAGAGATGTTGGACCACCATTTATTTGCCTTTAATACAGCTTCCAACCTTCTTGGAATAGATTCATATAGCTTTTGAATAGCCTCCAGTGGAATGTTGAACTATTCGTCCATCAGAACAACAGCCAATTGCTTCAGAGATGTTGGACCAACATTTGCCTTTAATACAGCTTCCAACCTTCTTGGAATAGATTCATACAGCTTTTGAATAGTCTCCAGTGGAATGTTGAACCATTCGTTGGTCAGAATATCAGCCAATTGCTTGCGAGATGTTGGACCACCATTTGCCTTTAATACAGCTTCCAACTTTCTTGGAATAGATTCATACAGCTTTTGAATAGTCTCCAGTTGAATGTTGAACCATTCGTCGGTCAGAACATCAGCCAATTGCTTCAGAGATGTTGGACTACCATTTGCCTTTAGTACAGCTTCCAACCTTCTTGGAGTAGATTCATACTCCTTTAGAATAGTCTGGTCAAATGTCGTACTACCATTCATCGATCAGAACATCAGCCAGTTCAGAGATGTTGGATCACCATTTGCCTTTAATACAGCTTTCAACCTTCTTGGAATAGATTCATACAGCTTTTGAATAGTCTCCAGTGGAATGTTGAACCATTCGTCGGTCAGAACATCAGCCAATTGCTTCAGAGATGTTGGACCACCATTTGCCTTTAATGCAGCTTCCAGCCTTCTTGGAATAGATTCATACAGTTTTTGAATAGTCTCCAGTGGAATGTTGAACCATTCGTTGGTCAGAACATCAGTCAGTTGATTCAGAGGTGTTCCAGGAGGGAATCTGCTTTTTATTCTGCTCTCCAAAACTCTTTGAACTTGCCCAGGACAGATGTTGAAGTTCATCTTGGTTCTCCTCAAACCGAGACTAAACTGTTCTGGCTGTGTGTATGGGTGCATTATTATCTTGAAAAATAGCATCACTATTGGAAAACAACATTTTGACCATAGGATGCACCTGATCATCCAGAATGTCCAAGTACTTGCTGGCAGTAAGTATGGGAACATTCTAGTAATTCGTCCATGTAGGGTACTGATGGAGACAGCCGAATACCTAGATATTGCCACCCAAATCATCACAGATCCACCCCTGTGTTTAACAGTTTGGAACCAGATATTCTGAATTGTGCGCTTTCTTAAGGGTTCTCCATACATAAACTTGATATACTGTTGGGAATAATGTAAATGAGGACTCATTGAACCATAGCACATGTTTCCAGTCATCAGCTGTCTAGGTTTTATGCTCATGACGCCATCATTTTTGCATTGTAACATTGGTTTCTGTGATTAAATGGTTAGCAGTTGCAGCTTTTCCATGGACGTTGGCTTTGTGAAGTTCTCTGTGGACTGTTTTCGTGGAAACAGGGTCTTCCAGGTGGATATTGAGTTCTGCTGTAAAAGTTTTGTGTTGTTTAGACACAATCCTTGTTATTGTTGGACGGTCCCTCTCATTCAATCTCAGTTTTTGCCCACTATTCTTTGTCAGTGAAGTCTTGCTATACTTTGTGTATGCAGTCATACCCATGGAGACTGTTGCTCTTCAAACACCAAGCAATTTGGCTGTTATAACGGTTACAGACACCATCTAACAGAAGTCATCCCTCTTTCCACATTTATAAGTGAGTAACGGAAAAATTCTCATCATCTGCCACCGGGAATCAAACCCAGGGTCTTCCAGTTATGTACCGGACATGCTACCACTGCACCACAGCAGCCAAACCACATAGCAGGTTGTTTCTTGGAGCCTTGCACAATGCTGGGAATTCACCAAAGATGGTAAGCAGCAACGGAACAAATAACTAGGAGGCGAATGAATATTTAATACACACAATTAACGTGGATTAGGAACATCAAACAGAAGTCATCGCTCTTTCCACGTTTATAAGTGAGTAACGGAAAAATTCTCATCGGTCGTTTCTGGTAATAGAACCCAGTGCCTTCCAGTTACGCGCTGGACATGCTACCACTGCACCTCAGAGGCCTTAAATTCCTCCAGACTCACAAACAACTAACTGCCAAACCACATGGCAGGTTGTTTCTTGGAGCCCACAGTGAGTCTGGAGGAATTCGAGGCTGCTGTGGTGCAGTGGTAGCATGCCCGGCGCGTAACTGGAAGACCCTGGGTTCGATTCCCGGTGGTGGCCATTGAGAATTTTTCTGTTACTCACTTATAAATGTGCAAAGAGCGATGACTTCTGTTTGATGTTCCTAATCCATGTTAATTGTGTGTATTAATTGGTTACAGATACTCCTGTTAGGCTCCTGCGCTTTGTTCTCTTTGGAAGTTTGACAAGTCACCCAATTTACTGACCACTGGAATGAACTGCTGCTGAACACAATTTGTCCTACACTAATATACAACCTAAAGAATATATATGCAAAGAAAGGAAACACAAAAAGATAATCACAACATTTGTTTTTTCCAGTGTAGCCTGCATGGATAACATTAACCCCTACAATCATGGTCCTCACATTATTTTGTCCAACCCCTGTATGTCCTAATGACAAAGAATTCTATGAAGTAAGTTTATATCAGTTGCATTTTAATTGCTATTGGGGTGAAATACTGCCAGATATATAAGTGTAGCATATGAAATTGATAAAATCAACATATTTGTGTTATAAATCAGTTTTTAATCAATAAGTTCCATACATTTAATCAAAATGTTTGACGTATCAGTCAGTCAAGCATGTTGATTTAAAGTTCATTAAAAGTATTTTACAGTTTTCAATTTTTGAAAGTTGGCAAGTCTGATAATCACTTATTATGCTGTACATGCCCCCCTCCCTTCTGGCATGCCATTGTTTCATCTCAATGGCACATCTTTTCTTCGTACATTAAGCCTAAATAAATTTTGTATGGGTGTTAGGAATGAAAGATAAGAAAATGTTTTAAAAACACATACTTGATGAAATGCCTTTCCTGCTTTATTAATTTCATCATTGGTCAAGTATGTATATGTGTGAATAGCAATGTTTTCAGTTTTTATGCCTAATGTTTTGTTTTGTTTTGTTTTTAATATTTCAAAAGTTTAACAATGACAGTAATGTTCTTTATTATGTGCAATCGTACTAAAACTCCGTTTCTTTGGTGTAAATTAATATACAGGGTGTCCCACTTGCTACTGAACCCTGCATTTCTTCAATAATATTAACACCAATGAAGATATTACAACGAAATTTGAAGTGGACTTACGTCATTTTGTGCGAAATGTGATGACATTACAACATGTGCTGGAAGTGGCAACCATTTACGTCCAGACAGCATTAAACCCGACACACCATATTGTGGGAAGTCCTTGCCTGCCGCCCCGGTGGCGCAGTGGTCTAAGGCGTTGGCCTCTGATCATTCGTCCGTACGGGGTCCGGGTTCGAATCCCGGTCAGGCATGGATGTTGTGTTTGTCTTACGGCACTGGCTCTCTCCCTTCCCTGGAACCAGTGACCCTAAATTAGGGATGGGCTACTGCTTATAGCCCATTGAGTTGCTCACGCCGGTCGTTAAACCTCCAATAAAAAAAAAAAAAGAAGTCCTTGCCAGTATGTCCACCATCACTGCCTGAATTTCTTTGGTGATGTTTGCTTTCAAGGCATCTATGGTTTGTGGCTTCTTTTGGTAAACTCTCCCTTTAAGATGTCCCTCATAAAAAATGATCAGGAGGTGTCAGATCAGGCGAGTGCAGTGGCCATAGACCCTCTGAAATGATGCGGTCACCGAAAAAGGACTAAATTTCGGCCATACTGGTGTGTGATGTCACTCCATCATGCTGGTAATATCCAATGGAGAGTTCTTCGTCGTCCAATTGATTTACAAAGTGTTGAAGATTTCCATATATGCAGTATTGTGATGGTGGTGTACCAAAGAAGATGGGACCAATTATGCAGCACCGGGTCATCCCACACCAAACACCAATTTTCTGTGAATGAAAGGGTTCTTCATGAATTGACGTATCCGAACAGGTAAAACCACGTGTAGTCCAAAATGCCCGGATTTTCCTGAAGAAATGTTTGAAAGCATCATCAGTATGTCACTCGTTCCACGCGGTCAGGTTTTCACGGCACGTTGATAAGTGCTTTTGGACAACCCTGTCTCCAGTAACAGTCGGGGAAGTGACTTCCTGGGAGACGCAAGTAGTTGGCCCTTTACATTCTTGATCGTTTCCTCGGACATTTGTGGACGACCACCTGCATGGTCGTCTAATAAAGTCCCCTTGGTTTCCAATTTCTTCGACAACGCCCAAATGGTGGTGGCTTGGTGGATGTCTGACTGCAAACCTCTCCAGGAATTGCTGTTGACAAGACTATTGATTCTGTTTTCCAATAAGTGCAAACAATAAACATTCGCTCCTCCAGAGTATACTGATTCATTTTCACACGTACGCGAACAGTCACAAGCACGAGCACTCACTATCAACAATTCACACGTACGCGAACAGCAACGAGCACTCACTATCAACAACCGTATTGTGTAGACACTCTCACCAAAAATGGCATAACAAAGCGGCAGAGAGGCGTATCCGCTGGCAGGCGGACTGCCCCTCAGTGGTGCCACACTTAGGAATGTGTCTGCCACTAAGGAGCACTCCAGCTGGTTGGCGGACAGTGCAGGGTTCAATGCTGTCTGGACGCAAATAGTGTCTACTTCCAGCACATGTTATAATGTCATCACATTTCACACAAAATGAGGTAAGTCCACTTCAAATTTCATTGCAATATCTTTATTGGTGTTAATATTATTAAGGAAATGCTGGGTTCGGTAGCGAGAGGGACACCCTGTACAAGAATAAACATACGAGCTTTCATCACCAGACGGGTGGCTTCATCAGGCACATAGCTGTGTGAAGAATGAGAGGTTCTACTTAAAATTTAAAAACATAAATAATAATTGTGGAATAACTTTTTTACGGGTCTTATAGAGGTTATTTTTCATGAAAGTTGGTTGTCAAATTTTCGAATTAAAGCCTAGTTCGTCATCAGGACTATGTCACTGGAGTAGTTGCTGCCACTCAATTGGAAGAGTCCATCCGCAATTATCGTTAATTGTGGTACTTCTTCTTCTTGCTATTTCAATCCCTTCTTCTAGTTTCCTCTTTACTAAGTTTGACTGGTGGGTGATTATTCTTACTGAGTCCCAATTTATGGAGTGTCCACTTGCTTGTATATGTCTGTCGGGCTAGACAGACATATACAAGCAAGTGGACACTCCATAAATTGGGACTCAGTAAGAATAATCACCCACCAGTCAAACTTAGTAAAGAGGAAACTAGAAGAAGGGATTGAAATAGCAAGAAGAAGAAGTACCACAATTAATGATAATTGCGGTAGGAATCTTCCAACTGAGTCGCAGCAACTACTCCAGTGACGTAGTCCTGATGACGAACTAGGCTTTAGTTCGAAAATTTGACAACCAACTTTCATGAAAAATAATCTCTATAAGACCCGTAAAAAAGTTATTCCACAATCACTATGAATAGAGGTGCCATAAATGCATTTACAACTATAAATAATAATGAAAACATGCTAGGTGCTAAGGGTAAAGCTTTGTGCAGGTTACATCACTCTCAGAATCAAACACGCGAAACACCCAGGAGCATGCCCCAGATGGCAGGTAATTCAGTAGAAACGTTTTCATTGCAGACATTAGGGTCGGACAGGATCTCAGTGTTCTCTCTATATGAAGTGGCTCTTGTGTTACTGTATGAAGCGATTTTCTTTATCTTGTCCCATTTAGGGACAGCAGCATGGTTTTTAACTTGACGTGCTAAAGCTGTTGTTAACCTCCCTTATAATGTTGATGATGGATTATCAAAATTTTTACTAGTGCCTCCTTCAAGATTACGAATGGAGGGTAAGGCCTACCAATAGCCCTTTGGCTTCAAGTCCAATGACCTATACTTAACTGCAGTTAGCTGTGTGTACTTGATCTGGCAGCAAATTTTTCACTGAAATAAAGAGAAAATTGCTTTGTCCTTTTTGAGTGAATGCCCAACATAATACACTGGTTTCCATAAATTAAGCAACAAGCCGAAAAATTGTGATAATTGAGCGAAATATAGTTCAAATTGCACAAAATTTGCATACGTTACGAGCGAAGGTATACAGCATCGATGTACGGAAGACAAATGAGTGGTGCTGGCAGCGCTTCGTGCAAATGCGCAAGAGCTTGTCAAACCAGCTGTTTCGGAGGGAGTCGCCAATTCATGTGCGGCAGTGAATGACAAGATTTCGAGATAGCGATTTTGTTAATGTGGCTTTGCAACGTCATTTACCAGCGGAGTGATGCTACAGAGCGATAGGTCGACTTGAAACGGGGCAACAGCAGGTGGACGTCGCAAGATGGCTCAACGTTGATCGTTCTGGGATCAGCATGACGTGGCAGCAGTTCCAAGCCATTGGTGCGTCTTCCCATAGGTTGGCCAAGGGCGACAACCACCGCAGATGACCGGTATTTGCGGCTTTTGGCACTGCAGAGCAGGATGGCTGCACCAACTCATCTCAGACCTGTGTTTGCGGCGGACAGACGGTATCAGCTTCGACAGTCCGCAGAAGGTTACATACAGCAGAAGGATTGTATGCTTGGCGACCAGTACTACGTGTGCCCCCCCCTGCCACTGGAGGGAACGTTTCAGTTGGGTTCTAATACATGTGAAATGGACTCAAAATTAGTGGAGGTCCGTTCTGTTCACTGACGAGTTGCGATACTGTTTACAGAGGGATTCTTACCGAGTTTACATCTGGAGAGAGGCTGGTACTCGCTATCTTCCCCCTAATATCCACCAAAGGGACAGACAGCTATGGTATTATTAGTGTTTTGGTGTGGGCAGTTGTTGGGAAGCTGTACCAACCTCTATGAGTTGCCGCATGGAAACCCCTCAATGCTCAGAGGTATAGAGGTGACGTCCTGGACCATATTGTTTATCCGTATGCAGGCCGCAGTTGGCAATGCATTTGTACTGCAGGTGGATTGTTCGTCCGTATGTGGGCCACAATTGGCAATTCATTTGTACTGCAGGTGGATTGTTCTTCCATATGCGGGCCGCAATTGGCGATACATTTGTACTGCAGGTGGATTGTTCGTCCGTATGCGGGCCGCAATTGGCGATACATTTGTACTGCAGGTGGATTGTTCATCCGTATGCGGGCCGCAATTGATGATACATTTGTACTGCAGGTGAATTGTCCGTCCGTTTGGGGGCCGAAATTGGCGGTACATTTGTGCTGCAGGTGGATTGTTTGTCCGTGTGCGGGCCGCAATTGGCGATACATTTGTCCTGAAGGTGGATTGTTCGTCCGTTTGCAGGCCGCAATTGGCGATACATTTGTACTGCAGGTAGATTGTTCGTCCGTATGCGGGCTGCAATTGGCGATACTTTGTACTGCAGGTGGATTGTTCGTCCGTATGTGGGCCGCAATTGGCGATTCATTTGTACTGCAGGTGGATCGTTCGTCCGTATGCGGGTCGCAATTGGCGATACATTTGTACTGCAGGTGGATTGTTCGTCCGTATGCGGGCCGCAATTGGCGATACATTTGTACCGTAGGTGGATGACACCCGCTCTCACACAGCTCGCCTCGTGCACCAGTATCTGGAACAGGAGATTGTAGTCCGTATGAAGTGGCTAGCATGCACTTCTGAACTGAATCCCGTTGAGCATGTCTGGGATGCTCTCAGGAAGCATGTTGTTGGCCTCCAGCCCCCTTCCAGAACCCTGCAGGGGCTCCTCACTGCTTTGCTTGAGCAATGGGTGCAGCTACCCATGGAACATCACTGTTGGGCCTGTATTGCTCTTCGGGATAACCACACTCCATATTGAAGTACCTTTTCCTATTTCATCTTGATACCTTTATTTCTGTATTTTCATATATTTGCATCACTCATTCAAAATGTAAATGCTTTGTATCACATGTTCTTACATTTTATTTTTTTAATTTGGTCTGATAAAGCTTACCACCAAATTTCATCTGAATCAGTTGCATGCTTTTTGAGTTATAACAATTTTTCCATTTGTTGTCTAATTTACACCATTTTTTTTAAGACAATGTTTTAGACATAACTTGTACAATATTCTAGAGGTTAATGCTTACCGTGGCATTCCTTGCTAGCGATGAGAAACATTTCACACGCGTGTTTTCCGGTCTTTGTTGATGCTATTGTCCTAAAGTCCGTTGTATGAGATGAATAGCTTTACTTCACACACTTTTCGCTGGGTATACTCAGTGGATCTTCGCTTTAGGTTTCAAACACATCAACTTTTACCGTTCTTTATACTCGAAATTTTCGCCCAGTCTCTGGGCATCCTCAGGAGCGTGGCGACTTTTCCACCGATATTCGTGGTTAACTTCGCGCTAATGGAGTCCGATACTCCTTGTTGCCATTCGTCGGTTATACTTTCTTGGACACATTTCGTTATCAAGCCCGGCTAGCGCCATCTATGTTTCATTAAAATAACATTTTTTTTATTTTTTTTATATTTTTTTAAATTTCTATCCCGGTTTTCTTGTCTTTTTTGTCAGTTTTTCTTTTGTTGTTCTTTTTCTTGTCTTATTAGTTCTTTCCACAGGCTAGATAATGTGCTAGGGTCATTCTGGTTACATACCCTTGTTTTATTTTTATAGATTAAGATTGCTTCTTCCCTCCTCATTTGCCTTAATCTATAAAAATAAAACAAGGGTATGTAACCAGAATGACCCTAGCACATTATCTAGCCTGTGGAAAGAACTAATAAGACAAGAAAAAGAACAACAAAAGAAAACTGACAAAAAAGACAAGAAAACCGGGATAGAAAAAAAATTAAAGAAAAAAAAAATGTTATTTTAATGAAACATAGATGGCACTAGCCGGACTTGATAACAAAATGTATCCAAGAAAGTATATCCGACGAATGGCGACAAGGAGTATCGAACTCCATTAGCGCGAAGTTAACCACGAACATCGGTGGAAAAGTCGCCACGCTCCTGAGGATGCCCAGAGACTAGGCGAAAATTTCGAGTATAAATATCGGTAAAAGTTGGTGTGTTTGAATCCTAAAGCGAAGATCCACAGAGCATACCCAGCAAAACTTGTGTGAAGTAAAGCGATTCATCGCATACAATGGACTTTAGGACAATAACATCAACGAAGACCGTAAAACACGCGTGTGAAATGTTTCTCATCGCTAGCAAGGCATGCCAAGGTAAGCATTATCCTTTAGAATATTGTACAAGTTATTTTGAGATATTGCACGTAAAAGAGAATAGTAGAATGATTAGAGCTATCTAATAGTCAGAATTTAGAACTACTAATAGGAATTGTTTTAGACAGATAATGTAAAGCTCAAATGAAATTAATGATTCGTATTCATACGTACCGAAATAATTATTCATTCTTTTCAAACAATCCAGACAAAGAGTAGTGTTCTCCCTAGAGCCTTTTTACTGGGTGGCCCACCCAGCTAATTATCTCTGCCACCCAGCTAAATTTTCTTTAATGAATGTTTTCACAACACGCATAATAGTAAGAGTGGAAAACTTACTCCCACATACACCATAAATATTGGTGAAAACGACTGAAATCTGTGTTGAACATGATTTATCAGTAAGTATTTAATAAGTACAATCATGTTATTAGTTAAGCAAAACATCCTTTCTTTCTTTTTTTTTTTTTTTTTTTTTTTGATTGAGGAAGGGGTCGTTTAAAGTATCATCCAGCTAAAATTTCTTGCCATCCAGCTGTAAAAAAGCTCTAGGGAGAACACTAAAGAGGATACAAAAAAGTGGGCCATCTCTCGTGTGGTCCATCGGGAAATATTCCGGTGGGCCAATCTGCCCCTGTCCACTTCTTTTTGAAGTCAGTCTTGCACACACATTCAAATTAATTCAAGCATGTCTGTTCTGATACATCCAACTGAATGATTAGAAAATTTGCCTGAGTTTAGACATCTAAATGAAGAGTATCCTTTGAAAGTGTTTACTGTGGAAGCCTGTTCACTTCATTAAGGCTGATATTTGCTTATTAAATTTTGTTAACTCGTCAGTTGCTTACCAAACCTGCGTTGACATTATTTTGAATCATGTCAGTGGTAGCAGAATTTGTTTATTGAGGACAAGTTTGATTTTTCTAGAAACAGGTGGTTGTTATTCAAAGTTGAAATTCATTAATAAGTGGGTGATCAAACTTTACATTTTTTTTTCTTTATGCTATGCATCTTTCCCGACAGTTGTAAAGTAAAAAATTTCAATGTAGCAAAAATGGATAACAGTGAATCGTTATCAAAACTGTTGTTTAAATACGACTGTGCTGCATGCTATCCCATGAAGTGATGCAACAATAGTTAATTTCATTGTTACTCAGCAATATATTTTACTAAACTGTATCGCCAAACATTATTTCATCACGCTTTACATTTTAAATGTTACAATATCTCATTGCAATCTGAGAAAATTATGTGAACCTCATGCTCAATGTGATAAAAGCCATTACAAAAATGCACTTTCATGCTATGCATCTTTCTCGACAGTCGTAAAGTAAATCCCAAGTAAAAAATTTCAATGTAGCGAATATGGGTAAAGGTGCGTTATTATCAAAACTATTGTTCAAATATGACCCTGCTGCATGTTGTCCCATGAAGTGATGCAACAATAGTTAATTTCATTATTACTCAACAATATATTTTACTAAATAATCACTGAAAATTATTTCATCACGTTTTACAAGAACCTCATGCTAAATTTGATAAAAGCCATTACAAAAATGAATTTTGATGTTATGCATCTTTTTTGACATTAGCAAAATTTGGTCTTCTGTTGACTCCCCAAAGGGGTTATTTGCTATTTGTGAGCTTTGAAATGATGTATAACATCATGGGGTGTAATCTGTAGCTATCCTAGACCAAAAGTTACTCAATCCCCCTCACTAACAACACACTTGCTATGAAGCTTTTTCTATCTTGAGAGCTTTAAAATGATGTATAACATGATGGGATGTAACCTGTGGATATTCTACACCAAAAGTTCCCAATCCGCCTCACTAACACATTTGCAATTCAGCTTTTCTTTCTAACTTGAGAGCTTTAAACTGATGTATAGCATGATGGGATGTAACCTGCAGTTATCCTAGACCAAAAGTTACCAATCCTCCTCACTAACACATTTATGATTTAGCTTTTCTTTCTATCTTGAGAGCTTTAAAATGATGTTAAACATGATGGGATGTAACCTATAGATATCCTAGACCAAAAGTTACCAATCTCCCTCACTAACACACTTGCCATTCAGCTTTTCTTTTATCTTCAGAGCTTTAAAATGATGTATAACATGATGGGGATATCCTAGATCAAAAGTTACCGAACCCCCTCACTAACACATTTGTGATTCAGCTTTTCTTTCCATCTTGGAAGCTTTAAAATGATGTATTACAAGATGGGATGTAATCTGTAGATATCCTAGACCAGAAGTTACCAATCCCCCTAACTAACACACTTCCAGTTCAGTTTTTTTTTTTTTTTGTATCTTGAGGTCAAATTTTAAATTGGGCATGGACTTTCGCAGCTAGATCACATTTCATCGATGTCAGAGTTGTTTCTTATGTTCGTCTAAATCTGAAGAGTATATAATAATAATAATAATGTTTTTAAGAAATTTAACAGTCAAAATACTTATTGTTGCCACCACCACATTTTAGTAAGTATTTACTTTTATGACTATATCCTTTTTACTGGTTTTACAACAGTAACCTTAATTTAATCCACCTATTTAAGTACCACTCAATGCCAAGAATTAATAAGCCTTTTTGTTTGTTGTTATGATTAAATTCCACTTTAGTATGTACTGGAGTGTGGCTTGGCTTGGTCTTGTGTGACTCAAATAAATGCAATATGGTGTACGCAAATGAATTTATACTCTCAAATCACTTGTTTTATTTTACACATATAAAGATCTTGGCAAGCAAAAGATGCATAGCATAAATTATCTAGAGAGAGTACCAGGGTACTCTCTCAATTTTTTTATTTTTTGTTCCCATCAAGTACTATTTTTACACAGAGTTTTTTTTTAATTTTTCACTTGGGAGTATGCAAGGGTTTTTATGGTGAAACAGAATAGCATAATTTTTTTTTCTTTGCCATGGCTGTTACTGAGCACATGATTTGGTCACCTTAAAATCAGTTTTTCTAAACTAAATTTTGGACAGGCAGAAGTGTAATATAGAATATGATAATCACTTTGATGTGAAACATATAGCCTCACATTGACACAACTGCTGTTCATAAACATGTTCACACCAATAAGATATGGATTTCAGTTCCACCAGCTGTTCAGTAAGAATAAAAGAAGTTTAGTTCCTCAGGTTTCTTCAACATAAATACCCTGCAGAAAGAAACTAGTTGTATTAGGAGATTCAAATTTGTGCAGAAATAGTCAAAAAGTAATTGTGGTAGTTGCCTTCGATGCATGATCTTGATAAAAAGAATCGCACACAATACAAATTCAAATTCATCCCCTGAATTTAAAGATTTTATTGTATATAGTTTGAGGTGTAAGAACTTCCAGGTTTTTCTAAAACCCATCGTCAGATACATAAACAGAAGAAGAAAGGGATTACGTTTAAATAGAATGTATTGCATGACATGATATAAATCCATGTTATATCATTGATATAACACTATGTGTCTAGATAATTTGAAACCACATGATGCTGTACCATATATTATGCATGGTGTTATATCATGTCATGCACTATATTGATATAACACTATATATTAAATAGAATATATTGCTTGACATGATATAACTCCATGTTATATCATTGATATAACACTATGTGTTTAGATAATTTGAAGCCATGTGATGCTGTATCATATATCATTATCATCAATCCACTGCTGGATGAAGGTCTCCCCAAATTTCTTCCATAATTGTCTGTCTTGGGCCTGTCTCCTCCATGTCATTCCAGCATACTTTCGAATTTCATCCATCCATCTCCTATGTGGTCTTCTTCTGGGTCTTTTCCTGTCCCTCGGAATCCAGTCTAAAATTTTGGTTGTCTATCAGTGGTCCGTTCTTCTGGCAACATGTCCAGCCCATTGCGATTTCAGTGATTTCACTCTGGTCATGTCACGCACTATATTGATATAACACTATATATTAAATAGAATATATTGCGTGACATGATATAACTCCATGTTATATCATTGATATAACACTATGTGTTTAGATAATTTGAAACCACTTGATGCTGTATCATATATTATACATGGTGTTATATCATGTCACGCACTATATTCTATTTAAACGTATTCCCTTTCTTCTTCTGTTTATGTATCTGACGATGGGTTCTACGGAAACCTGAAAGTTCTTATACCTTAAACTGTATACAATAAAATCTTTAAATTCAGCTGAAGAATTTGAATTTGTATTGTGTGTGATTCTTCTTATCAAGATCGTGCATCGAAGGCAACTACTACCTCGATTACTTTTTGAAACTAGTTGTCATGGAATTTAGAGTACTGCAAGTCTGTGATATATTTCTTCCTTTGTTTGCTAAATAATATTGTGTAAACTGGAGTACTATGTAATTCTGGCTATTTTATATTTCCACTTCTAGGCTACAACCTCTTCAGGTCCTTCAGTGCCTGTCAGTAGCTCTCAAGTAGACACTTCACCCAGTAATGTGCCAACAAGTACATTGCCATCAACAAGTAAGATTTAGAGACTTGTTCATTCTCTTTTTCAGGAAAGATACCATCACATCAACCAGATGATTGACTGTCAGACATGCCAACTCTCTGGATTTTAAGCCCACCCTCCAGATGAATGTCAAATTCTCCTGATTTTCACCGAGAATTAGCTGTTAGGATGGCCGAAATTCCATCGACCACCATGATTTCGAACCACCTGTGACATCTTTTTCTTTCTGTTTCAATGCAAGGTGGCATTACAGTCATCAGTTTCGTACTTTTCCTCTTCTCCCGTATGCAAAAAGAAAGCCTCCCCCTGTGGCGTAGTTGTCTGAGCCCTGGCTTCTGACCAATCATCCAAGATAAGTCGGAAAAAATTTGCCTTAAAAAGTTTCTCCCAGTCCGGTTGACATGTGACGACTTCAGCAAAGAGCTCATCTGCTCTGGCAGGGAGGGTCAGTAATTGATTGACCCTTGCCTCAACAGAGTCGCGCATATTCTCAGTGATAATAAACAGTTGAGTTGCTGCAAATTCATTTGACGACAAAAGTTAGTAGTTACAGTTGGCCTCTCCGCGTAACGAACAGCGATATTCATAGGATGCTTTTCGTCGCCTTCACGCACAACCTTAAGAAGAAACGATAAACAGTTGGCCGCTATTTTATTCGTGAAAAACAACATGCGGGCCATTTTATGTTTCCATGGTGTTGCGGAATCGACGTACCTGAAACCGAATTTCAGTAGGGGGAGGAGGTGTTGACTTTAACGGGTTTTGTTTTTTTCTCCAGAACTTTTAGTGAACCAATAATACTACTGGAAAATTGCTCCTATGTTTTGGAAATGTCGATAAAAAATAGCACTTGTGTTTTTTTATGGGCTATAAAAATCTCCCGATTTTCAGGTTTTGAAGGTTGGCATGTCTGAAGTATCGGGTTGGTGCAAATGAAACGTCCGGCACGAACGAGCAGTGAAGACGGGCCCCCACCACGGCGGAATGGAACCACCGACAGGTGTTGCGGGTATTACGTCACAGAGTTACTATAAATAGCTAGCACGTGTGCGAAGAACAAGGTTCCGGGGTGGTCTGTTTGGACGTAACGTGGCTTGCAAAGGAAACACGCAGACGCCGGATTTGATAGTCATCCTTCCTGTGTGAATTTAAACTAGGCCATTCTGCAGGAATTGCTGCTCGAAACATTAACAAAGCGTTTGGGGAGAATTCTGGCAACGAACGAACCATTCGGCGATGGTTTGGGAAGTTTCGAAGCGGACATGCGGACCTGCACGACAAAGCATGCGGTCACTGACCTGTGGCTGTTTCTGACGATGTTCTGTTACGTCTAGTTGAAATGGAGCAGAGGTAGATGTCCACCACACAGCAGTTGTTTGGCGTCTGGCCGCACTGGGAAAGGTCAAAAGCTGGACACGTGTCTGCCGCATGAGTTGACAACTGCCAGCAAGACTAGGTGTTTGGAAGTCTGCACGTCGCTGCTTGCCAGGAGTAAACAGGAACCTCCGCTGCATCGGATCGTTACCTGCGACGAGAAGTGGGTCCTTTATGATAATCGGAAACGATCTGCACAATGGTTAAGCAAGGCACAGCCTTCTGGACGGCATCCTAAGCTACCCTTACATACCAAGAAGATGATGCGTCTTGTCTAGTGGTCCACAGCAGGGATAATTCATCGGAGTTTCTTGGCAAGAGGCCAAACCATCACTGCAGAACGTTATTGTTCTGAATTACATGCCTTGGAAATTACTGCAGAAACAACTGGCTTTGGTCAACAGACGTGGTGTTCTTCTGCTCCAGGACAACGCTCGCCCTCATGTCGCACAACAAAGGACACTGACACTAATTGCCTTGGGCTCTGAAGCACTGCGTCATCCTGCATATTGCCCAGACTTGTCTCCGACAGACTATCGTCTGTTTTGTCACCTGGATCACTTCCTGTCTGGGAAACAGTTCACGACAGACGAGGTTCAATGTGCAGTTGATGACTTCTTCAGGTCCCAGCCAAAAAATTTATTTCGTTCTAGGATCATGACCTTGCCGGACAGATGGCAACTACGTGTCGATGTCGAGGGGGATTATTTTGCCTAGGTAAGTTGTCTTACTTTTCCGTTCTCGCCGTCCACGTGTGCTGGTCCTTTGTCGGACATTTCAGTCGCACCAACCCAATAGGTATCTGTAATGTTTTGTCCATTGAGTGTATATCATCATCATCATCAACTATTATCAATCCACTGCTGGACGAAGGTCTCCCCAAGTTTCCTCCACAATGGTCTGTCTTGTGCGAGTCTCCTCCATGTCACTCCCGCATACTTTCGAATTTCATCCACCCATCCCCCATGTAGTCTTCTTCTGGGTCTTTTCCTGTCCCTTGGAATCCAATCTAAAATTTCGGCTGTCCGTCGATGGTCTGTCCTTCTGGCAGTATGTCCAACCCATTGCCATTTCAGGGATTTAACTCTGATCATGATGTTTTCCACTCTTCTCATTTTTCGGATCCACGAGTTCCTCTTCTTATCTCTCCTGGTTATACCAAGCATGCACCTCTCCATGTTACTTTGAGTTGTCTGCAGCCTTTGTATGTCTCTTTTAGTTAAGGTCCACGTCTCTGCACCGTACATAAGCACTGGAAGGATGCATTGATCAAACACTTTTCTTTTAAGACATAATGGCATATTGCTCTTGAAAATTATGCTGTTTCTTCCAAAAGCTCTCCAGGCAAGTTTTGTATGCCGATTAATTTCTTCATCAATGTGACCCTCACTTGATATCTGCTGTTCAAGATAAACGTACGTGTCTGTTATCTCCAGCTTTTCTCCATCAATCGATAAATCTTCATTTCTTGTAAAAGCATTGAACATCACTTTTGTCTTCTGAAAGTTCATTTTTAATCCCACTTCTTTACTCTTGTCAGCAAGTTCCTGGATCATACTCTGCAGCTCTGATGGGGTAGTTGCAAAAATGACTATGTCATCAGCAAAACGAAGGTGGGTTAGATAATCTCCATTAATCTTTATCCCTTTGTTTTCCCAGTTGAGTGATTGAAAGACATTTTCCAATGTGGCATTAAAGAGTTTCGAAGATATGGTGTCACCTTCTCACACTCCCTTTCCAATTTTTATGTGTGTTGTATTTTCAAACAGCCGAATTTTTGCATTTGCATTTTCATAGATGTTATTAATAATATAAATGTACGCATCTTCAATACCGCAGGATTTCAGAGCCATTGTAACTGCTGATGGTTTCACTGAATCAAAGGCTTTTTCATAATCGATAAAAGCCATGCACAATGGAAGTTCATATTCCCTCGCTCTTTCAATTAGTTCTCTCAGTACGTGGATATGATCTATTGTGCTGTAGCCACTCCTGAATCCAGCTTGTTCTCTCGGGTGAGCCATGTCCAGTGTCACCTTCAAGCAGTGTGAAAGAACTTTAGTGAAAATTTTATAAACCACTGATAGGAGGCTGATAGGTCTGTAGTTCCTGAGATCCTCAATGTCACCTTTTTTATGTAGCAAGATCATTGTAGCGTTGTTCTAATCCTCAGGAATTTTCCCTTCATTAAGGCATCGAGTGAAAATTTGGGCGAGTACTGTTTCAATTTCTCCACTTGCTTCTTGTATGATGTCTACAGTAACTCCATCTTCTCCTGGAGCTTTTCCCCGCTTCATGTTCTTCATTGCATGTGCAACTTCTGCTGGGAGGACTGGAAGAACTCTGGTACTGGTACCTTTCATGATGTCTGGAGTACATGTATCATCCCTTTCATATAATTTGGAGTAGAAATCTTTCATTCTTGTCAAAATTTTGCCTCTATTTCTTGTTACAGAACCATCTTCTTTTCTCAGTGCCATAATCTGTTTTCTTCCCTTACTGAGATGTCCCTTTGCTATCTTTAGGCTTTAGTTGTTTTCAATTGCTTTCCTTACTAGTTCACAGTTGAATTTCCTTACGTCTTCAGTGATACTTTTTCGTACTGTCTTGCATAGCTCTATATATTCCACTTTGGAAGTCACATCTTTAGTTGTCCTCATCTCTCTTCTTTTTTGCATCAACATTTTTGGTTTTTCCTGATAATTTGTTCACATGCATCTTGTTCTTAGACCCAGCTAATTTTGTTACTGTTTCCATAAGAGCTTTGGTTACTTTTCTGTTAACTTCAGAAATATCCACTTCTTCCGATGTTAGGCCTTCTAAAACAGAGAATCTGTTCTTCAGCTCCAACTTGAAGGTATTATGGTGTTTTTAAGGTTGGTTATGTCAATATATTTTTTTGTCTTATGAGCTTGCGACGTTCGAGTTTAGTGTTGAGGTGCATCTTACATCTCACCAATCTATGGTCACTACCTGTGTTGAACTTGTTTAGCACACTGCAGTCTTCTATGACGAATTTTTTGTTGCACATAATAAAATCAATTTCACTTGTCGTCCCATTTGGATGTCTCCATGTCCATTTCCTGTGTGGCTTTTTCTTGAAAAAGGAGTTCAAGATGAAAAACCCTTCTGCCTCTGCAAACTCAACGAGAGTATTTCCACACTGGTTTCTGTTGCTGTGACCGAATTTACCAACTGAAGTTTCATTCTGTTGCCGTTGCCCTATTTTTGCATTGAAATCTCCCATAATTATCGTTAAGTGCTGCTTACCTTTATTATTTAGATGACGAATTTCCTCATAAAATTCTTCAATTTCTTCTTCAGGATGACTTGTGGTGGGTGCATAAGTTTGAATAATCTGAGCCTGGTATCTTCTCGAGAGTTGGATAACGAGTCGTGAAGCTCTGTCAGAGGAACTTTCAACTTCTACAACTTTATCCTTCAGTTTCTTGTTTATTATAAATCCAACACCACTAGTTCTGCCAGTATCTGTCCCACGATAGTAGAAGAGGTCCACTTTTCAGTTCAACGAGATCTTGTCCTTTTCTCCTTACCTCACTTAGCCCGACGATGTCCCACTTGATCCTTTGTAGTTCCTCTTCCAATTCAAGAAGCCTTGAATCAGAAGATAGGGAGTGTCCATTATACGTAGCCAAGGTCAGCATTAAAGGGCAGCCCAGTCCGGTCCTCCGGGGATTCTTAGCACCCTCTGCCTTCATGTCGCACTGGCCGCTGCCTTGGCCAGGTACATTCCAGCTGCCGGAGACTGAGGGCCAAGATTTAAGTTGTGGAATCATTTTGGAGGGGTTTGGCCATAACTCACCACGCTTGCCAAGCTGGTTGGTGAGTGTGGGATAGCATTTCCTCTAATCCCGATGGTATAGTTATGTTAAAAATATTATGTTTGGTATTATTCTGAATTTTACCATGTTGTTTATTCATGATATTCTCCCTCCTCCCTTGCAGCAGCAGCAGCTCTACCTCCTGCTACTATGTCCTTCAGTGATGGGACCAGGAATTCTATGCCTCCATCTCGTTCAGCCCATGTGAGTGAAGGGCATGTCTCAGCAGTAGCACCAGAGGTTTCTAGGCAAAATGTTCCACCATCTAGGCATCACCCACAAAGAGGTACATGCATTGTTATTATTTTTCTTGGTGCTTGATTTCCCTGGTGAGGCAAGGCAAAGAAACTCAGGTTGGGCAGTTTGGATTTCTGATTGATATTGTAAGTCTGCAAAATAACACCTTTATGGATTGTGTGATGCAGTTGTTGCAATATCAGTTCTCATGGGTTTTTTAGGAAATTGTTTTATACCACTTAATTGCTGAAATGACATTTTCAACTCATTCTTAGCACTAGATTTTTCTGCTTCTTGTTCATGAGATGTTGGAAGAGAGTATTAAGTTTAAGATTAATTTTTAAGGTACTCAGGAATTCAATCAAGCAAAATAGATTGAATGCTTTATGTACTTTTCAGCGAATTTGTGTAAAATGTTTGTTCACATATTTTCTTTATTAACTCATACAAAGCTTATTCTGCTCAGCAGGTGCCAAATAGATTTTTTTTTTTGAGGGGAGGGGGCTTGATATCAATGAAAGCTATGGAAAAGGCGTGCCAATAATTTGCACACAACATCAATATGTGAGGGTTGTACTGAAAGTAATGCAAAAGTGGGCATAACTTTTTTATTAACTGACAGAGGTCTTTCAAATTGCACGTGTTGGTAGAGTAACCCTTTCTCTATGCAAAGGTACTACTCAACATAGTCTCCATTACAGGTGATGCATCTGCTCCATCGTTGAACCCAACTCTCGAATCCTCTTTGAAAAAATTCAGGCGTGGACTGTTGTACCCACTTCTTTACAGCCACTTTCACCTCGTCTGTGTCGTCAAATAGTTGTCCCCGGAGACAGTCCTTCATTAGACTGAACAAGTGGAAGTCAGAAGGTGCCAGCTCTGGGCTATACGGTGGATGGGGGACCACTGACCAGCCTAATTTGCTGATCACCTGATTTGCTGCCAAAGATGTGTGTGGTCTCGCATTGTCATGGTGAATTTGGATCTTTTTCAGGTTTTTGTTCGGTCTTATCCTCCTTATGGATTCTCTAAGCTTCTTGAGTGTCTCAATGTACCGCTTGCTTATCAAGGCACAGCCACGTTCCAGAACATCAAGGAGAATGACGCCCCTGTCATCCAAAAAAAAAAAAAAAAAAAACAGTCACCATGACTTTCTGTGCTGATCACTGGTTCTTGAACTTCTTAGGCCTTGGTGAAGAGGTGTGACGCTGTTCCATGGATTGATTCTTCATTTCCGGATCGTTAAGATATGCTAACGTTTAATCCCCTGTCACTAGATGGGTAAAAAAAACATGTCTGCATTGGCGTCAAATGCTCCTAGTAGATCAGAGCAGACTTCCACCCTTCTCTCCTTCAAATCGGGTGTCAACTGCTGTGGTACCCACTTTGCACACACTTTACGAAACCCAAGGTCTTCCATGATCTTCTGTATGGCATTGTGACCACAGTCCAGTTGCGCAACAAGTTCACAGATTATGACTTTTTCCATGCGAATCAATTCATTCACTAGCTGACAATTTGTGTCAGTGGTCGCAGATGATGGTCTCCCATTGTGTGGTTTGTCGTCAATGGTGTCATCTCCATAAACATTCTGCAGCCTTCTGTGAATGTCGGACAGCCTGCACCCTTCCTTCGTCAAGAACTCAATGATGGCACATTGCTTCTGCTTATAATCCATTATTTACCTTCATTGAAGAAGAAGAGTTACTATAGATTAAGCATTACTTTACCAACATGTGCAATTTGAACGACCTCTGTCAGTTAATAAAAAAGTTATGCCCACTTTTGCATTACTTTCGGTACAACCCTCGTATTTACCTGCAATAAAGAAGAAGGGTTACTATAGATTAAGAGTTACTTTACCAACATGTGCAATTTGAACGACCTCTGTCAGTTAATAAAAAAGTTATGCCCACTTTTGCATTACTTTCGGTACAACCCTCGTATTTGCCTTCATTGAAGAAGAAGAGTTACTATAAAAGAAGAGTTACTCTACCAACATGTGCAATTCAAACAACCTCTGTCAGTTAATAAAAAAGTTATGCCCACTTTTGCATTACTTTCGGTACAACCCTTGTATTTACCTGCAATGAAGAAGAAGGATTACAATAGATTAAGAGTTACTTTACCAACATGTGCAATTTGAACGACCTCTGTCAGTTAATAAAAAAGTCATGCCCACTTTTGCATTACTTTCGGTACAACCCTCGTTTTTACCTGCAATGAAGAAGAAGGATTACTATAGATTAAGAGTTACTTTACCAACATGTGCAATTTGAACGACCTCTGTCAGGTAATAAAAAAGTTATGCCCACTTTTGCATTACTTTCGGTACAACCCTCGTATTTACCTGCAATGAAGAAGAAGGATTACTATAGATTAAGAGTTACTTTACCAACATGTGCAATTTGAACGACCTCTGTCAGTTAATAAAGTTATGCCCACTTTTGCATTACTTTCGGTACAACCCTCGTATTTACCTGCAATGAAGAAGAAGGGTTACTATAGATTAAGAGTTACTTTACCAACATGTGCAATTTGAACGACCTCTGTCAGTTAATAAAAAAGTTATGCCCACTTTTGCATTACTTTCGGTACAACTCTCGTATTTACCTGCAATGAAGAAGAAGGATTACTATAGAGGAAAAATTACTCTACCAACATGTGCAATTCCAACGACCTCTGTCAGTTAATAAAAAAGTTATGCCCACTTTTGCATTACTTTCGGTACAACCCTCGTATTTACCTGCAATGAAGAAGAAGGGTTACTATAGATTAAGAGTTACTTTACCAACATGTGCAATTTGAACGACCTCTGTCAGTTAATAAAAAAGTTATGCCCACTTTTGCATTACTTTCGGTACAACCCTCGTATTTGCCTGCAATGAAGAAGGGTTACTATAGAGGAAGAGTTACTCTACCAACATGTGCAATTCAAACGACCTCTGTCAGTTAATAAAAAAGTTATGCCCACTTTTGCATTACTTTCGGTACAACCCTCGTATTTGCCTGCAATGAAGAAGGGTTACTATAGAGGAAGAGTTACTCTACCAACATGTGCAATTCAAACGACCTCTGTCAGTTAATAAAAAAAGTTATGCCCACTTTTGCATTACTTTCGGTACAACCCTCGTATTTACCTGCAATGAAGAAGGGTTACTACAGAGGAAGAGTTACTCTACCAACATGTGCAATTCAAATGACCTCTGTCAGTTAATAAAAAAGTTATGCCCACTTTTGCATTACTTTCGGTACAACCCTCGTATTTACCTGCAATGAAGAAGAAGGGTTACTATAGATTAAGAGTTACTTTACCAACATGTGCAATTTGAACGACCTCTGTCAGTTAATAAAAAAGTTATGCCCACTTTTGCATTACTTTTGGTACAACCCTCGTATTTGCCTGCACTGAAGAAGGGTTACTGTAGCGGAAGAGTTACTCTACCAACATGTGCAATTTGAACGACCTCTGTCAGTTAATAAAAAAGTTATGCCCACTTTTGCATTACTTTCAGTACAACCCTCGTATTTGCCTGCAATGAAGAAGGGTTACTATAGAGGAAGAGTTACTCTACCAACATGTGCAATTCAAACAACCTCTGTCAGTTAATAAAAAAGTTATGCCCACTTTTGCATTACTTTTGGTACAACCCTCGTATTTACCTGCAATGAAGAAGAAGGGTACTATAGATAAAGAGTTACTTTACCAACTTGTGCAATTTGAACCACCTCTGTCAGTTAATAAAGTTATGCCTACTTTTGTATTACTTTCGGTACAACCCTCATATTACATAGCTAACTTTTCGCTTGCAGTCGTGCATCATATACACTATCTACCAACAAGTAATTGGACACCCCTGCAATCGACGATATCTGCAGTCCTGATGCACTTCACGGCTGCCACCGTTAAATATCGTGGGGGAAACAACAACACAACCAGTTGCATGCAAGATGCCACGCAGTTCGGAGCTCTGTGATTTCGAGAAAGTTGTAATAGTCGGGTATCACAGAAATGGCCAATCCATATGTGACATATCCAGTGAGTTGAAGTACCCAAAATCAACAGTGGCCTACATGATTGGCAAGTGGAAGATGAGAGGTGACTGTCGGAATGTGCCCCGACCTGGCAGACCCACAAAACTGGGAGTTAGAGACCGACGGGTGCTGGCCTGAGAAATTCGGAAGAACTGCACCAAATCGATGGGCCACATGCGCGAGGAGTTTCAACAGGCATCCGGGAGTGTTCTTTCGATGAATACCATCCGTAAGGAAGCCCATCTGCTCGGTTATCATGGACGTGCTGCCGCCCACAAGCCTTTGATCACCAAGTCCAATAGCGCTGCTCGGCTAACGTGGTGCAAAGAACGTCGACAGTGGACCGTTGAACAGTGGATACAGGTTCTCTGGAGTGACGAATCAAGGTTCACCCTTTACCGTTCGGATAGCAGGGTCTGGGTTTGGCATCTGCCTGGAGAACGCCTCCTGTCGGAATGTATTGTGCCAACTGTGAAGTTCGGCGGCAGTGGAATTATGCTATGGGGTGTTTCTCCTGGTATGGCACGGGACCTTTGGTGGCAATTCCTGGTAGACTCAACGCCGAGACCTACTGCACCATTTTGGATGACCATGCGCTTTCTACGTTGTGGTAGTTTTACGGGTTGGACCCATGTTACTTTCCGGATGACAATGCCACCTGTCATGTTGCGAGGTCCACCATGGCTTGGTATGGTGACAATGGGGTTAATCGAATGGACTGGCCTACGCAGAGCCCGGACCTTAA
The DNA here is from genome assembly GCA_039090855.1 of Macrothele yani. Classification (NCBI taxonomy): domain Eukaryota; kingdom Metazoa; phylum Arthropoda; class Arachnida; order Araneae; family Macrothelidae; genus Macrothele; species Macrothele yani. Next base: position 26,871,257 of record CM076999.1, read on the forward strand.
CCCTATCGAGCACCTGTGGGACGAGTTGGAGCGTTGACTTAAGGGGTGCCCCCACCGTCCGAAATCGGTGAAGGAACTGACCTGTCTTCTCCAAGCCGAGTGGAAGAAAATACCGCTATCCGTTGTACAACACCTGGCTGAGTGTATGCCAGGAGGATCACAGCTGTAATCGCCGCTCGTGGAGGCTCCACCAACTATTGAAGGTGAATAAACTTCGTTTTCCTTTGCTATCACAGGTGTCTAATTACTTGTTGGTAGATAGTGTGTGTTGCTTTTCAGTCCTGACTTTAAATGATAACCAAATTTTTTTCAAAGATATGTAATGAAGATAGGGTACCTTAAAAATGAGTTTTGGCATGTACACAACTTGACTTACTTTTGTGAAATGGTTTCAGAGCTTTCTATCACATCTATAGTTCTCTTGAGTCAAACAGTTTTCATGAATTGCATAAGTGATCTTTAATTTAGTCAACCCCTTTAATTTTTGTGAAATAGGTGAGTTTTAATTATACCTATTGTACTCTTCAGTCAAAACTGAAGCATTTTGATGAATTGTTGTAAATGAAAATACAAATTTTGACATATACACCTCTTTGCGTACTTTTGTGAAATGCAGGGTTTGCACAGTACCTGGAATCAAAGAAAAGTCCTGCAATTTGATTGCCTTTTTTCCAGACCCAGAAAGTTCTTGATTGTTCATACTTTTGTGAAAGGTCCTGGAATAGTCCTGGAATTTTTTTTTGTTTTTTTGTTTTTGCAACAAAAAAGAATTGGTCAAAATATTTGGGATTGTGCCACTTTGTTCTAGCTCCATGTGGTATCTGCTCACAATGACATCACTTCCTTCCATGGAGTTTGGAAATGTGATGTCGTGTCTTTGATCTTGGGATGCTGGAGTGCAAGATGTTTAAGTGCCATCTTTCCAGCCACCTGGGTTTATGGCATAGCAGTTAGAGTCCCAACAGCATGTGGAAACCTTCCTGTGAGTCCAAGATGGCCGTTCCTTCTAACACGTGCTTTCCTTACTGAAGGAGATTGATATCTAGCCTCCCTGCTGCCAGTGTGTTTGTGGGAATAGATGTCAGGGAATCTTCAGTGAAATGGCAAAATTGTTTTGTATTATTATTATTGTGCTAAGTTCCAGATTGCTCTATGTAAGTTTTATACAGAGCAATTTTTTATATGGGGAAATTTTGCCATTTCATTGAAGATTTAATACTTACACAAGAACGCTCGGTAACAGCGGAACAGGTAGGACTTGGGTTGATTTACACTGGTCACTGAAAATTAGGGCTGGACTCCTGTGAATTCTCCTGTGAAATTTATTGGCGGATTTGTTTATATTTTAGAGCGTGTTGTTCCACGTTATAGTTTTTCGACCTGAAAAAAAAATAAGAAATATTTTTCTACCCAAAGTAGAATTCCTTTGGGAATAGGTGCTGCTAATATGTTAATTAATAATTCTAAAGCATAGTAAGGTTCAACCCAATTTGATTTAATTATAGTTCCATTTGAATAATTTTTAGTTTATCTTCCTTTCCTCTGAGTTTCTTTGGTTTTATACAGTTTTTTTACAGACATTTCTGACCTTTGGATTTTAGTCAAGGTCTGTTCTCAATTTATAGAAGGGCTATCAAAAGTTTTGCATGCTTCCGAAGAATTAAAATTTTGTTGCCTGGCTACTCATACTTTTGCCAGTTACTAAACTGAAATGTTTTCTTTGTGTATTTTGTAATTCTGTTGTTGTAATAAAGTTGTGGCTGTCTTTGAATGAGTGTGAGAGAAATTCTATCCTATATCTGCAATGCAAATTTTTTGTTCACATTTTTTCGAAGACTGTTTCTTTGTAGTGCTTGAAATTTTGAGAACAAATAAAAGCGACCAATAGCTAATACGTGCCATAGTTATTATTTCAAAAAAATTGTTAGAATTTTTTTTTAAATTCAATTTATCCGACTCGCAAGCATTCCAATTTGGGTGCTAGATGGCGTGATAAGTTAGTTTAGCAGTGTTTCTGTCCATAAGAAACGAAATCTCCCACTTCTGTCTGATTTTTTGAATCATCTAAGCCAAATAGAAATAAATAAATGGGGCCAAAAGTGAGACTGAAATCTTGTTTCCCATAAATCATCTTAAATCCTACTGTACACTCATTTTTTGAAGAGAAAATGTGTACATTAGCATAGAATGCCTGAATTTGAGCTATAGAAACTCTCCCTACCTATTAAGCTCTGCCCCCAAATAACATCACTGGTTAAAAAGTTACAACGCATATTTTGTCTTCTCATTCCGGAGCCAACGAGAGATTGCTTCCATTCTGAATATGGCGAGGTCTGCAGTGATTCGCTGACGCCAACTTCTGGGACAGTCCCTCAAGAAGTAAAAGCCACGCCCAAGGAGGGATTTTGCACCATCTATCGCAGAAGAGGAATCCTAACACTCATTCAAAGACAGCCGTAAAACATCACTTATTAGTTTTAAAGGAACAGATTTTTGAAGAAGATAAAATAGTGTTGGATCTTTATGTCAGATATGTGGATGATATACTTATATTGTATGATTCAAGCAGGTATTCAGCACAAAACATGCTGGATTTTTTTTAATAATCTGGATTCCAGCATTAATTTTGAATTAGAAGAAGAAAAGAACAAAAAAATTCAATATCTAGACTTAAAAAAAAACATCAGAGATACAGAAAGTTTGGAATTCATTCATAATTTCAAGGAAGAAATATCCAATACATTACTGAATTTTGGCTTGTACCACTCAAAAGCAGTGAAAATTAACAGCAAGAGATTTAATAACTAGAGCTAAATTACTTTCATCAGATAAAAATCAAATGGAAGCAATTTAAAAAAAGGGCAGTGAAGTTAATAAATAATGATCCCCCCCTCCCCCCAAAAAAAAAGCTATCCTTAACATTGTGCAAAATGTCACACAAAAACAATCTAAAAAGAACATCACAAAGTTTGAAAAAACTAGTAAAATAATCAGGTATATACCAATGGCAAATTATGGAAAATTGAATGCTAAAATTAATAAACATTTAATAAAGAATAACATAAAAGTAGCCACTACATCAGAAAACAAAGTAACATGTTTAGCTAATAAAGAAAGATACAGAAATACACTAGACAACATGGAAAGAAAAAAATGTTGCATATCAAATTCCACTTAATTGTAACAGTAATTATATTGGACAAACATCTCGAAAATTGGAAATCAGAATTAAGGAACATCAAATGGCTATATCTATTAATAACAAAGATCAAAATAGTGTATTAGCAAATCATATGCAGTTCCACTATTATTAAAACATATTACATACACAGGGTAAGAAAAAAAAAGAAATGAACAATAACTTTTCATAATGAAAGTATTTTTGAAATTCTTTTAATGTTAGGTGTGTGCAAAAGTTCTACCCATTTTTCATGATGCAAATTCTAAGTAAAAAAGTAAGAAGTTCAATAACAGATGGCACACTTCAAAATGTTTCGAGGAGTAGGCTATAAAATGGCACCAAGCATAAGGTGCATCTCATTTGTAAACAAGTCGCAAAAGTTAACATGTGAAGCAATAAGGATCACATTGCATTGTTTCCTTTATGAGTTCGACAAAGGCAGCAATCATGGGTGGTGAAGGAATTTCAAGGTCCCCGTCACTGTGGTCAGTCTACAAAACGTCCTAAAAATATCTGGTTCACTTAATTTTTTTACAAAGATTATACTCATATCATATATTATTTACAAAGATATAATCTCATATATTATGCAAAGAAATTAAAATATTAGACCACGAATCTCATAAAAACAAGAGACTAATTAAAGAATGTTATTACATCCAAGACAACAGAGCCATCAATGAGCCTTTAAAACTAATAAGTGGTGTTTTAAACAAATTAATTACAACAACAACAACACAATCACAAAATACACAATGAAAGCATTTCACTTTAGTAACTGGCAACAGTACAAGGAACCTGGCAACAAAATTTAAATTCTTCAGGAGCAAACAAAACTTTTGATAATCCTATACATTGAGAACAGGCCTTGACTAAACCCAGAGGCCAGAAACATCTGTAATAAAAACCTGCTTGTCAACTTTTCTGGATTTCTGCTTAATTTGACTGATTTAGGGATAGAGGTCTTTTTTTATGAATTTTTTAATATTTCGATTGCTCAGTCGAAATATTTCATTTCCCTGCAACCATCCACTTAGATTTTCTACTGGACCTTACGAGTGCTGTGTCACATGGTGATGTATGTCATCTTTGACTCTGGCTTTGCGACGTTGTGCGGTAGCTCTCTTTCTCCACATGAGTGCTCAAGTGATGTGTCGACGCATGCACAAAGTCTGTGATGGTGGCTGTCATAATTTGTATTTCCACGCCCGACTCGATCGAGCGAGTGGTAACACTGATCGAATGGCCGTGATATTTCAGTCCCTGTAGATGCTAGTTCATCATAGCAGTTGATTGGTCTCCTCTTGGGAGGGAAATCACAGCCAATGAAAGAGAAGGGTAAAATCTGTGTGCACGGTGTTGAGCAATGTTGTTGTAGCAGCAAAAGAATACTTTCTTATGTGTGTTGTTTTTAGTGTGTGGTGTTGTTTCTTTGTTATAGAGTTGAATTACCGGGAGGAGTCAGTTGTTAGTTTAGCTTTTGTGCAAATCTATAAAGATGAGTACGTACTAAGGTTATACCATCTCAAAGTTATTTTCAAACTTTTAAGGAAGCATGCACCGCGAAGTTCCAATGTATCAGAAAATATAATAAAGGTGTAAAAATTGCCAAAACAATTTTAACATTGCCCACGGAGGCAGAAATGATATTTTTCGTAATGTAAATGACCCCAAACACAAAGGTAATGTGAAGTGTACTTATAGTAACTCCAAACTGACTAAGTTTTATAAGACATCAGATAATAGTCAAGGAGATGTAACCAGTGGCGGCTCGTGGTAGGAAAAAATGGTGAAGAGCTACAAGAGCAATATGAAAAGATATCTACTGTCTTCAATGTAAATCAGTTAATGAGAACTTACCTATTTTTTTATATATTAGATCAATTCTTCTTCCCTTTAAAGCTGGAAATTTGTCGATTATGTCGTCATAAAATGACTGTTTCTTCGTGACATCAAGAAAATGTCTTTCTGAATAGAAATATTTGCCAAAGAAGCAAGTTTATCTGGAGAAATAGTGTTTCTTGAGTAAGTTTGTATTCTTTTAAGGCAAAAAAAAACTTCTTTCCACTGAAACACTTGCAGATGCAATTGTTAAAATCCGGGAAACCAATTTATAAGCTTCTGTAAAAATGCCTTTATCTCCATGAAGCACTCGAAAAAGTTCATGAGTCGATATATTCCTAATTTTTCATCAGCATATACACGACTCAGTTCATTTTTAAGGTTCTGGTGTTTAGTAAATATTTTTCCGTAAAAATGTTGTAGATTTTCAAAAGCATGAGAGGAAAAGCATGAATTAAATTTGTTGAATTCGGTTGTGTCAGCAAGACAGGGAAATTGAAGTTTAAGTTTCTCACTGTCTTGAAATATTATATCCATTTCCATAAGAATGTGGTACAAAATTTCAAAATACAATTATTTATAATTTAAAAAAAAAAATTCTTGTGTAAGAGCAGGATATTCCCGTTTAGATCTGCTTATTTCTGTGATTTTGCTAGCTTTTCCAAACAGTGTTTCAAATACTTCATCGTTCCTTTTATGGCTCAAAATTTCTTAAGTTTTTTTTTTTTAATTTGAGTAACACAGTATATGTCTGGTGATTTTTTCTGCAATGCAAAGTTTCGAATAATAGATCGGTGAACCAAATATTTCATTAAATACTATTCCGAAAAATGTAAATTCAAAAGTGTTCATATCATTTAAAAACCCTTGGGCAAGTTGAATTGATTGTTTGTCTGATTGGTCACTATTTGTGAGAAATTCGAATACTTCCTTCAATATATCCCAATCTTCAACTATTACACTTACTAACTTCGAAGTGGAGGACCATCGAGTTTCTGTTATGGTTGGCATGCCTCTTGCAGTTGGTGATGTGAGTGAATTGTTTTTTCACCGAAGCGATCGCTTCACTGAGTGATGAAAAAAACAAAGGAATTACACTGAAGCTTGCAAAAAATATTCGACACTTAGAAATTTTAGAAAAACTCTGCTGTAATACAAGGTTCAAACGATATACTAAGCAATAACAAAAACAGATTGAGAAGCTTTATGCTTAATTTTTTCTGGAGCCCAGTCAAGTGCCCAGACATTACGCTTGCCCCATCGTAACATTGTCCTCTTGACTTGTGTTGATAATCACACTGTTCCAAAATTTTGTCTAGCATTTTGTATAAAGCTTCTGACGTTCTATCTTCACTCACACCATGGAAACCCAAAAATCGCTCAACCAATACACCTTCCGAATCAACAGATCTTATTATTAAAGAGCACTCGGAAGTCTAGTTATGTCTTCCCATCTACTTGAATATAAAAGCATTGAACTTCATTTTTGACGTGATTGTTTATATATTCAGAAATACATTCAATTAATTCATTTTGAATAGTTTTTGAATCACCTGTGAAGACATTTTTTATCGTTTCGTATTGATTTTGAATTTTAAAGGACTTCTTGATATCAACAGTGAAAGCAATTCCTTGAATTTCTACGATTTATCGAGTCAATGCCTTCGTTATGGTCACGGAATGCTAGTTCTTGTTTACTCAAATACAGTATTGCATAAATAATTGTCTGCAGGAAAAGTCTATTTAAACGAATGCTTTCGTTGAAATGCATTTTCAAAAGCCTAGCATTTTCCCTCAGGGCATCGGCAATGGTGTTCTGATTCTTTTCAAAATTATTTAGCATTAATTCGCATTTCAGGTGTTTGCTAGAATCACCACATTTGTAATGTGACCGTTTTATATTTAAGAAATCTGAAAATTGTCTTTATTCCACGCTGAATTTTATTACTAAAATATAAGCAGGGCCAACAAAATAATTTTTGTAACACAGAAGGGCTACAAAGCCATTTATATTCAGTAAACCAACAATTTTTAAAATTAATATTGTAAGATTTACCGCTCTCATTGATTTCTTTCTTGGCGACAATTGTCAGTGAATCCATCGGTCATCCTTGAAGTAAAATGTCTCTTTTATTTTCAACTTTCCACCGATTGAACGGAGTTTGCAATAAATTACAGACAGTACTGTTCACAGGATACATACTGAAAACTAAAACTATCACTATCAGTTAAACTGTACATGAAACTAAAGTAACTAATGAAGTTTTTAACAAACAATCGCAAAACGCGAAAAAACATATCTCTTTCAGAAAGTATGTACCAAAACACCGCAAGAAAAAATCCCTAGTGGATTGCAAAGAACCCTTGGCAATCTGTCCTGTTCCACTGCGATCTCTTCGTAAGGTCACGACTCCAGGTGCAGAGCCTTGACGTCTCATGATAAAACACTTCACTTGCCCGGCAGATAGGGGAGGGTGACGTCACAGTTACCATGGCAACTCGGACAAAAACTGCAGACTTCCAAGCATTCACATTTCAGCTCTTCACTTCAACTGTTTTGCGTATAAGGACTTGTTTTCCGTATTGAACGTGCATTGTGAAGTGATATCTAATCCAAATTTTGGGTATTTTGGCACTCAATAAAGGAAAAAAAGAATATATTATACAAAACTATTAAATAAAATCTTATTTCAAATAAAATAGCTGAAGAGGCACTTCACCTACTTCACCTGAAAAGCCGCCACTGGATGTAACTCGTGCCAAATTGTTGCTTACGTCTTTTTTGATAGAACACAACATGCCACTCAGATTTGCCAGCCATACTGGTCCACTTTTTCAGCAGATGTTTCCAAAAGATGAAATTGCCAAACATTATGGCTGTGGAAAAACCAAAATGATGGCGATTGTGCACGAAATGGGTTTAGATCGAACTTCCGCTGTTGTGGAACTTTTACAAGAAGGGCCATTTTCTGCAGCATGTGATGAAAGTCATGAAAGTGTTTACAATATTTTATAATCCTGATATACAAGATGAAGATTAGAAGGTATGTAACATACAGTTTTGAATGCAATGTAATGTGTAGGTACTCTTAAAGTGAATATTTCCTTTTTACAGGAAATGTTTAGTTTGGTATTGGAACACCAAAGGTTTGTGAGGCTAACATTGAACAAAATTAAGATTTTACTTTATGGTTTTTTAAATTATTATTTTAAACACAGATAATACTAGTTTAATTATTGTGGCATATGCAGAGATTCTTACTGCATGCTTATTAATATAACTATGTTTTGTTTTGTGGTAAAGGGTGTTTGCGCAAAACTTTTACTGATGCAGATTTCTTAAAGTTGGCAAGTATGTAAAAACATAAAATGTAAAAACAAAGGAACTCAGAGGAAAGAAAGATTAACTAAAGATAATTCAAATGGAACTAGAATTAAATAAATACACTATCTACCAACAAGTAATTGGACACCTGTGATAGCAAACGAAAATGAAGTTTATTCACCTTCAATAGTTGGTGGAGCCTCCACGAGCGGCGATTACAGCTGCGACCCTCCGGGGCATACCTCAACCAGGTGTTGTACGACGGCTAGCGTTATTTTCTTCCACTCGGCTTGGAGAAGACAGGTCAGTTCCTTCACCGATTTCGGACGGTGGGGGCACCCCTTAAGTCGACGCTCCAACTCGTCCCAGAGGTGCTCGATAGGGTTAAGGTCCGTGGCCAGTCCATTCGATTAACCCCATTGTCACCATACCAAGCCATGGTGGACCTTGCAACATGACAGGTGGCATTGTCATCCTGAAAGTAACATGGGTCCACCCCGTAAAACTGCCACAACATAGGAAGTGCATGGTCATCCAAAATGGTGCAGTAGGTCTCGGCGTTGAGTCTACCAGGAATTGCGACCAAGTGTCCCATGCCATACCAGGAGAAACACCCCCACAGCATAATTCCACTGCCGCCGAACTTCACAGTTGGCACAATACATTCCGGCAGAAGGCGTTCTCCAGGCAGACGCCAAACCCAGACCCTGCCATCCGAATGGTAGAGGGTGAACCTTGATTCGTCACTCCAGAGAACCTGTTTCCACTGTTCAACGGTCCACTGTCAACGTTCTTTGCACCACGTTAGCCGAGCAGCGCTATTGGACTTGGTGATCAAAGGCTTGTGGGCGGCAGCACGTCCATGATAACCGAGCAGATGGGCTTCCTTACGGATGGTATTAATTGAAAGAACACTCCCGGATGCCTGTTGAAACTCCTCGCGGATGTGGCCCATCGATTTGGTGCAGTTCTTCCGAATTTCTCTGGCCAGCACCCGTCGGTCTCTAGCTCCCAGTTTTGTGGGTCTGCCAGGTCGGGGCACATTCCGACAGTCACCTCTCATCTTTCACTTGCCAATCACTTAGGCCACTGTCGATTTTGGGTACTTCAACTCGCTGGATATGTCACATATGGATCGGCCATTTCTGTGATTCCCGACGATTACACCTTTCTCGAAATCAGAGAGCTCCGAACTGCGTGGCATCTTGTATGCGACTGATTGCGTTGTTGTTTCCCACACGATATTTAACGGCGGCAGCCGTGACATGTATCAGGTCCGCAGATATCGTCGATTGCAGGGGTGTCCAATTGCTTGTTGGTAGATAGTGTATATGTGGGTAAAGCTTTGAGTAAATGATTTAACCCAATTTGCTTAATATAAAACAAAGCATAATGATTCTAGCAAAAACTTAAACTCCTGAAAAAATCCTGGAATTTCAGAGCTTTCAAAATACACTTATAGTACTTCTCAATCAAAACTGAAGCATTTTGATGAATTCTATGCTGGTGTGCTAAGCTTAAGGATGAAGCAAATGACAGCAGCACTCAAATGCAGATTAATTTGGGACCATGTCTGGGACAGGAACACATGCATAATAATAATGGAGCATGACGTGTGGTTTGCATGATGTGAGAACAAGATGCACTCATGACACTGCAAATGACAGCAGCACCCGAATGCAGATTAATTCGGGACCATGTTTGGGACAGGAACACATGCATGATAATGGAGCATGACGTGTGGTTTGCATGATGTGAGAACAAGATGCGTTCATGCAGTCCTAATGGCATCAGTTGAACAGAAGTCACTAGAAAGTGTGCATCATCATCATCATCATCATTGTCAACCATTATCAATCCACTGCTGGACGAAGGTCTCCCCAAGTTTCCTCCACAACGGTCTGTCTTGTGCCAGTCTCCTCCATGTCACTCCCGCATATTTACGAATTTCATCCACCCATCTCCCATGTGGTCTTTTTCTGGGTCTTTTCCTGTCCCTTGGAATCCAATCTAAAATTTCGGCTGTCCATCTATGGTCTGTCCTTCTGGCAGTATGTCCAGCCCATTGCCATTTCAGGGAGTTTAACTCTGATCATGATGTCTTCCACTCTCGTCATTTTTCGGATCCACGAGTTCCTCTTCTTATCTCTCCTGGTTATACCAAGCATGCACCTCTCCATGCATCTTTGAGTTGTCTGCAGCCTTTGTATGTCTCTTTTAGTTAAGGTCCACGTCTCTGCACCATACGTAAGCACTGGAAGGATGCATTGATCAAACACTTTTCTTTTAAGACATAATGGCATATTGCTCTTGAAAATTATGCTGTTTCTTCCAAAAGCTCTCCAGGCAAGTTTTGTACGCCGATTAATTTCTTCATCAATGTGACCCTCACTTGATATCTGCTGTCCAAGATAAACATACGTATCTGTTATCTCCAGTTTTTCTCCATCAATCGATAAATCTTCATTTCTTGTAAAAGCATTGAACATCACTTTTGTCTTCTGAAAGTTCATTTTTAATCCCACTTCTTTACTCTTGTCAGCAAGTTCCTGGATCATACTCTGCAGCTCTGATGGGGTAGTTGCAAAAATGACTACGTCATCAGCAAAACGAGAGGTGGGTTAGATAATCTCCATTAATCTTTATCCCTTTGTTTTCCCAGTTCAGTGATTGAAAGACATTTTATAATGTGGCATTAAAGAGCTTCGGAGATATGGTGTCACCTTGTCTCACTCCCTTTCCAATTTTTATGTGTGTTGTATTTTCAAACAGCCGAATCTTTGCACTTGCATTTTCATAGATGTTATTAATAATATTAATGTATGCATCTTCAATACCGCAGGATTTCAGAGCCGTGGTAACTGCTGATGGTTTCACCGAATCAAAGGCTTTTTCATAATCGATAAAAGCCATGCACAATGGAAGTTCATATTCCCTCGCTCTTTCAATTAGTTCTCTCAGTACGTGGATATGATCTATTGTGCTGTAGCCACTCCTGAATCCAGCTTGTTCTCTCGGTTGAGCCATGTCCAGTGTCACCTTCAAGCGGTGTGAAAGAACTTTTTAGTGAAGATTTTATAAACCACTGATAGGAGGCTGATAGGTCTGTAGTTCCTGAGATCCTCAATGTCACTTTTTTTATGTAGCAGGATCATTGTAGCATTGTTCCAATCCTCAGGAATCTTCCCTTCATTAAGGCATCGAGTGAAAATTTGGGCGAGTACTGTTTCAATTTCTCCACTTGCTTCTTGTATGATGTCTATAGTAATTCCATCTTCTCCTGGAGCTTTCCCCCGCTTCATGTTCTTGATTGCATGAGCAACTTCTGCTGGGAGGACTGGAAGAACTCTGGTACCTTTCATGATGTCTGGAGTACATGTATCATCCCTTTCATATAATTTGGAGTAGAAATCTTTCACTCTTGTCAAAATTTCGCCTCTATTTCTTGTTATAGAACCATCTTCTTTTCTCAGAGCCATAATCTGTTTTCTTCCCTTACTGAGATGTCCCTTTGCTATCTTAAGGCTTTGGTTGTTTTCAATTGCTTTCCTCACTAGCTCACAGTTGAATTTCCTTACATCTTCAGTGATACTTTTTCGTGTTGTCTTGCATAGCTCTATATATTCTACTTTGGAAGCCACATCTTCTTTAGTTGTCCTCATCTCTCTTCTTTTTTGCATCAACATTTTGGTTTTCCTGATAATTTGTTCCCATGCAACTTGTTCTTAGACCCAGCTAATTTTGTTGCTGTTTCCATTAGAGCTTTGGTTACTTTTCTGTTAACTTCCGAAATATCCACTTCTTCCGATGTTAGGCCTTCTAAAGCAGAGAATCTGTTCTTCAGTTCCAACTTGAAAGTATTATGGTGTTTTTTAAGGTTGGTTATGTCAATACATTTTGTTTGTCTTATGAGCTTGCCACGTTCCAGTTTAGTGTTGAGGTGCATCTTACATCTCACCAATCTATGGTCACTACCTGTGTTGAACTTGTTCAGCACACTGCAGTCTTCGATGACGAATTTTTGTTACACATAATAAAATCAATTTCACTTGTCGTCCCAATTGGATGTCTCCATGTCCATTTCCTGTGTGGCTTTTTCTTGAAAAAAGGAGTTCAAGATGAAAAAACCTTCTGCCTCTGCAAACTCAACGAGAGTATTTCCACGCTGGTTTCTGTTGCCGTGACCGAATTTACCTACTGAAGTTTCATTCTGTTGCCGTTGCCCTATTTTTGCATTGAAATCTCCCATAATTATCTTCAAGTGCTGCTTACCTTTATTATTTAGATGACGAATTTCCTCATAAAATTCTTCAATTTCTTCTTCAGGATGACTTGTGGTGGGTGCATAATGACTTGTGAAAGTGTGCATAAGTGTTTAAAAATGTTCAATTATTGTGTTTGTTGTGTGCTGGAGATGACAAGAATATTTTGATGATTTTACTTGTGGTCAAATAATTAGGAAGCTTGAGGAGAGGTGAACTGTAATGAGCATGGCTCAAGAGTTTGGTATTACCCATAGATCATATCGTATGCATGGTCAACTTCCGGGATTACAGGTACAGCTGTGTGGAAGATCAGCGTTTGTCACCAACCAAAAACCATTTCCAGGGAGGACTGCTATCTGCTCGTACAGGCCAAGAGGTATTAACACCAGAGCACAAGTAACCTTGCAAAACAGTTTAACATGAGCATAGGATGCACCACATTGTGGTTTAAAGTGGCCAGGCGACTACACAAAGGTGAACTGTTTGCCTGACAACCAGTATGTTGTGTTCTGTTAACTACTGCTCACCGAAGACACCATTTACAGTGATCCAGAGAACATAAGGAGTAGATACCAGAACAGTCAGGTATACTCTTTAGTAATGAGAGTAGATTTAGTCTCTGGATGTCAGCTAATCTGGTGTGAGGTAGGTACTCAGTATCTCCCTGAAAGCGCCAGTGAAAGGGATAGATATGGCAGCTGAGGTGTTATCATACAAGGCAGCATTCTGATTGATGGAGAGAGCTCCAGATACTAGAATGCGGTACTGTGACTGGTGCACGCTACTGTAATGAGGTAATCCTTCCCATGTTCATCTGTTCCAAGGTGCCATTCACCCACAGTTCGTGTTAATGAATGGTAACGCCAGACCCCTTCGTAATGTGGCTGTTGATGAGCTGTTGGAAAGTGAAGACATTCAGCGGTTGGGTTGGCCGACACACTCCCCTGACCTAAATCCTATAGAACATGTGTGGGGAGCTCTGGGGAAATGTGCTGCAGCATGCCAACAAACACTGGAAACTGTCCAACAGCTGAAGATGGTGCTGATGGAAGAATGGGTGATGTTACTGCAAGAACTAGTGTAAAGTATGGACAGATCATGCAAATTATGTATAAATGTTAGGGGTTATCATATCCCCTACTGAGGACCTATAGCAAATTCTAAATAAAGTTCCACTATATCCTTTAGTATCTGTAGTTGTGTCGGTGTTGTTTCTGTCATCATTTCGGTAAGTAATGGAGGTCCTATGGTTTGAATTTCATATACGAGGATCCTAACAAAAGTTCTGCACACTGTCCATTTTTGAGAAAAGTGTGAAGTAATGGAGAAAACTTACCTTATTGCCATTCAATGTACTCTCCTCCGCTGCTAATGACAGCTTGCCAGCAGTGAGGTAGGTCCTGGATGCCCCATAGTACGCCATCTTTGTTCAGCTGTCGCATTTCTCGGGTCACATCCACAGGGTGTCTGTCTATTGGTTATGAAAGTCATGAAAAAGTAATGAAATTGAGTGGGTGGTCATGATTTTTTTTTTTTTTTTTTTTTTTGTGTGTTTCAGCACCTGAATGAAGACAAGTTTGCACACCTAGAAGAAAACACGAACCAGCACCCTTATAAACTGCCGTGTAGTCAATGCCCCATGACATATATATATAAAAACACATGTCTTCATCAAAAGCTGATGTTGTGAAGAGGGAATATTTATAATTTTGTGAATCTTCTAAAAAACAACTGAAACAGTTCAATCCTAAAGAGGACAAACTTGATCACTTCCTGATGAATTTACTACAAAGGGCAAACCATGACCATATCAAGTTCTTACAGAAGCTGCTATGCATGTTTTATGGCAATGCTGCAGTTGAAAGAGGCTTTTCTTTAACAAAGAACTTTTAATTGAAAACTTACAAGAAGATGCAGTTGTTGCACAAAGAAGTGTTCACAGTGCAATACAATTGTTAGGTGGTTTAGCTAATAGTGAGAAAGAACTGAATGTGGACATCACAAAATCAATTATATTAGCTGTCAAAAATGCTTCATCAAAAAGAGTAGATAGAAGCCTTAAAGAAGAAGAAATCTGACAAAGATGAAGTGGCCAATCATAAAAGGAGAGCAGTCCAAGAACTAAAATAACTCAAAGATAAGAAAAGAAAGCTTATAGAAAAGGCAAAAGAAGCAGCTGAAGCTCTAGATTCTGAGATAACAAGTTTAGCTAAGATACTTAAACACCAAGTCTTTCACTGTGAAATTTCAATCTCTCTATAAATTTTGTACATTCATAGTTTTTATATTGCCTTAATAAAAGCTTGTAAGTTTCATACTCCATCCTAGATGATAGTTGAATGTTTTTATTTCTTTAAACACATAGAATTTGGTGAATGGCATAGTGCAAGCCATACATAATTACATTATTCATGTTAAATAATTTTAGTGACATAAGAATTACATTCAGCTTTCATCTCAACTGGCTTTTGGGAAGGAGCTCATTAAAAAGTACCCCCCCCCCATTTTAGCAGCAATATTGCAATATATAGACACATCAGTTTTGCCTAAACTATTGTCGCATGGAATAAATTTCAGTGTTTGTAAAAATAAAAACTAACCTGGGATCTCAAGCCAAGGGTACTAGATTATGAGTCTAGAATGGTTGTCATTCTGCCACGCATTGTCGAGAAGTCATGAAAAGGTCATAAAAAAGTCATGAATTTGTTTCATTGGAAATCAGTAGACACCCTGATCCAATAACAGTTTGTCCAGTGACTCCCTTCATACCATCTTTGTCAGTGACACTGCCCAGTTTTGAGAAAAGTGTGAAGTAACGGGGAAAACTTACCTTATTGCCATTCAATGTGCTCTCCTCTGCTGCTAATGACAGCTTGCCAGTAGTGAGGTAGGTCCTGGATGCCCCGTAGTACCCCATCTTTGTTCAGCTTTCGCATTACTCAGGTCACATCCAGTGACAGTTTGTCCAGCGGCTCCCTTCATACCATCTTTGGCAGTGACACTGTTCATTTTTGAGAAAAGTGTGAAGTAACGGGGAAAACTTACCTTATTGTCATTCAATGTGCTCTCCTCTGCTGCTAATGACAGCTTGCCAGTAGTGAGGTAGGTCCTTGATACCCTGTAATACGCCATCTTTGTTCAACTGCCGCATTACTCGGGCCACGTCCAATGACAGTTCGTCCAGCGATTCGTAGTGGATGCCGCGGAGCCGATTTTTTAACTTTGGGAAAAGAATCAAAGTCAAGTGGACTGAGATCAGGGTTGTATGGAGGGTGGGATACAGTTTCCCAGCCATATTTTGACAAAAGCCCCCATACCGACGCTTCACGATACGTTGTTGTGCAGCAAGATTGCTCCTGCTTCCAACAAGTTGTGGGCGATTTTGATGAATTTTCGCTCTCAACTTTGTCCTCAGAAATAAATTGTGCTTCGGTCAAGAGTTCCTTCCCCACAAACTTCTTGCAAGGCAGTGTGGATCTGTGTCGGAGTTTTTCCCCCACAGAGTTTCTATTTTTCATGTACGAGCGCTGGTCTAACGCCGTGACTCGACCTGAGGAGCTGCACGCTTCCATTTCCAAACCCTCCCACTTCCCCACAGCAAATGGTAACACGTTATTATGACACCAATGTATTGCTGAGAGTCTGACCTTGACATGATGCAATCATTTTCAGGATTACATCATCTGCTTCTGTTTTAGATTAACGTGTGCAGAACTTTTGTTATGAGCCTTGTATCCAGGCTGCTCCTATGCAGTGCTACAGGTCAAAACCTAGCTCGTTCTTAAGTTGTTCACACCACTGTATAAGTGAAAGTCGTTTTTGACATATATCCCCCCCCCAACACACACACACTTGTGTTAGTTTCAGAGCTTTCAAATACATCTATAGTACTTCTCACTCAATACTGAAGCATTTTGATGAATTGTATAAGTGAAAGTAATTTTTGATATATACACCTCTTCCCCCTTAACTTTCTTTTGTTAAATAGTTTCAGAACTTTCAAATACAGTCAAGCCCCTATTTAACGGACTGTGATTTAAGGAATTCCGCGATTTTACGTACATTTTTTGTCCAAACAGAACCACATTGAAATTAATGCTTGGCATTTCCCGATTTAACGAACACATTTCCTCAATTTAGCGAACATTTTTTATTAATTTTTTTAAACCACCAAACTATGTTAACCAGCATTTTCACATTAGAAGTCAACTAAAAAAAGAGCTTCGTGTAACAGGAAAATTTTACGCATGCAGTTAACCAGAGTTTCAAAGAACACCATCTGCGACACAAAGAACACTATCTATGACATCAGGTAATCTTCCAAATTTTACGCATGCCGTTAACCAGCGTTTCAAAGAACACCATCTGCGACACAAAGAACACTATCTGGGACATCAGGTAATCTTCCAAATTTTACACATGTAGTTAACCAGCGTTTCAAAGAACACCATCTGCGACACAAAGAACACTATCTGCAACATCAGGTAATCTTTCAAATTTTACACATGTAGTTAACCAGCGTTTCAAAGAACACCATCTGTGACACAAAGAACACTATCTGCGACATCAGGTAATCTTCCAAATTTTACGGATGCAGTTAACCGGCGTTTCAAAGAACACCATCTGCGACACAAAGAACACTATCTGTGACATCAGGTAATCTTCCAAATTTTACGCATGCAGTTAACCAGCATTTCAATGAACACCATCTGCGACACAAAGAACACTGTCTGTGACATCAGGTAATCTTCCAAATTTTACGCATGCAGTTAACCAGCATTTCAAAGAACACCAGCATTTCAAAGAACACCATCTGCGACACAAAGAACACTATCTGCAACATCAGGTAATCTTCCAAATTTCACGCATGCAGTTAACCAGCGTTTCAAAGAACACCATCTGCGACACAAAGAACACTATCTGCAACATCAGGTAATCTTCCAAATTTTACGCATGCAGTTAACCTGCGTTTCAAAGAACACCATCTGTGACACAAAGAACACTATCTGCGACATCAGGTAATCTTCCAAATTTTACGCATGCAGTTAACCAGCGTTTCAAAGAACACCATCTGCGACACAAAGAACACTATCTGTGACATCAGGTAATCTTCCAAATTTTACGCATGCAGTTAACCAGCATTTCAAAGAACACCATCTGCGACACAAAGAACACTGTCTGTGACATCAGGTAATCTTCCAAATTTTACGCATGCAGTTAACCAGCATTTCAAAGAACACCATCTGCGACACGAAGAACACTATCTGCAACATCAGGTAATCTTCCAAATTTCACGCATGCAGTTAACCAGCGTTTCAAAGAACACCATCTGCGACATAAAGAACACTATCTGCAACATCAGGTAATCTTCCAAATTTTAAGCATGCAGTTAACCGGCGTTTCAAAGAACACCATCTGCGACACAAAGAACACTATCTGTGACATCAGGTAATCTTCCAAATTTTATGCATGCAGTTAACCAGCATTTCAAAGAACACCATCTGCGACACAAAGAACACTATCTGTGACATCAGGTAATCTTCCAAATTTTACACATGCAGTTAACCAGCATAGCATTTCAAAGAACACCATCTGCGACACGAAGAACACTATCTGGGACATCAGGTAATCTTCCAAATTTTACACATGTAGTTAACTGGCGTTTCAAAGAACACCATCTGCGACACAAAGAACACTGTCTGTGACATCAGGTAATCTTCCAAATTTTACGCATGCAGTTAACCAGCATTTCAAAGAACACCATCTGCGACACAAATAATACTATCTGCGACATCAGGTAATCTTCCAAATTTTACGCATGCAGTTAACCAGCGCTTCAAAGAACACCATCTGCGACATAAAGAACACTATCTGCAACACAAAGAACACTATCTGCGACATCAGGTAATCTTCCAAATTTTATGCATGCAGTTAACCAGCATTTCAAAGAACACCATCTGTGACACAAAGAACAGTATCTGTGACATCAGGTAATCTTCCAAATTTTACACATGTAGTTAACCAGCGTTTCAAAGAACACCATCTGCAACACAAAGAACACTATCTGGGACATCAGGTAATCTTCCAAATTTTACACATGTAGTTAACCGGCGTTTCAAAGAACACCATCTGCGACACAAATAATACTATCTGCGACACAAATAATACTATCTGCGACATCAGGTAATCTTCCAAATTTTACGCATGCAGTTAACCAGCGTTTCAAAGAACACCATCTGCGACACAAAGAACACTATCTGCGACATCAGGTAATCTTCCAAATTTTAGGCATGCAGTTAACCGGCGTTTCAAAGAACACCATCTGCGACACGAAGGGCACTATCTGCAACATCAGGTAATCTTCCAAATTTCACGCATGCAGTAACCAGCGTTTCAAAGAACACCATCTGCGACACAAAGAACACTATCTGTGACATCAGGTAATCTTCCAAATTTTACGCATGCAGTTAACCAGCATTTCAAAGAACACCATCTGCGACACGAAGGGCACTATCTGCAACATCAGGTAATCTTCCAAATTTCACGCATGCAGTTAACCAGCGTTTCAAAGAACACCATCTGCGACACAAAGAACACTATCTGTGACATCAGGTAATCTTCCAAATTTTACGCATGCAGTTAACCGGCGTTTCAAAGAACACCATCTGCGACACAACTTGACAGAATCATAAATCAATTTGCCTTTCCTCCGACTATCAAGCATCAGCTTCTTATAGGGAGAAGCAAGTGACCAACAAGTTCCAAAGGAGCGCAGCGTTTTCTTGCATGAGTGGGAAGCTGGAAAATGAAAGGCGGTATGGGGGGGGGGAATCTAGAGTACCCTGCGGATTCTTGTTTTCAGCTACAGACAGAACAATAGAACTCTGTGAAGTCAGGGACACACATGAGTACGCACCCATTCCTGAACCTCTAGAATTCTTTGCCACATCGCACTTTTTTTTTTCCTTTTCTTCTCAGTGTTAAATCTGTATCTCAAATTAAACAACCCAGCTCGTTTATGGACAAAGTTTAGATGAACACATGTAGCACTAGAAACGTTAGTCACTGAAAGACAGATAACATAGCTGCTTACTTATTCTATTATGAACACTAGCTTAATTTGAATGTTTCATTCGAAAGGTTTCGTCGATTTAGTGAATTCCGCGATTTTACGTACAAGATTGTTGGTCCCTTGAAGTTCATTAAATTGAGGTTTGACTGTACATCTACAGTATTAGGTATATAAATAAGTTTTGAGGGATTTGAGGCGAACAAAACACGTTGTTGGAGAACAGAAACAATATTTTAATATTAATCGAAGTATGCTCCCTCTGAAGCTGCAACTTTACCCCATCTTTCAGGCAGTGAACGTATACAGTGCGTCAAAGAATTTTTAAGACTGGGTCTGTAAAATGAATTAGAAACAAGAAATTATAATTTGTTTTGGTTTGTTGTTCAAAATAAGTCCCTCCAGCTTCAATACACTTGTTACAGCGATTTAATGATGATTCGAATGCCTGTTCCAGTTCACTTTGCGGAATTGCCTCCAAAGCACATGTCAAAGCTGTTTTATGGTCGAAATATCATCAAAATAACACCCTTTTAACGTAATTTTAAGTTTCGGGAACAAAGAAAAGTTGCAGGGTGCTAAATCAGGCGAATACGGTGGATGATTCAACACACAGACGTTATTTTTCGCCAAAAATCTACGAACAAGAAGTGAGGTGTGACGGGTTGCATTATCGTGCAACAAACACTAACTGTTTTCATCTCGATATTCTGGATGAATGCAACAAATTCTGTCCATCAAACACCTCAAACCATTTAAATAAAACTCACCAGTACTTGTTTGTCCACTTCGAACAAATTCTTTGTGGATAATACCCTTACTATCAAAGAATGTAATGAGCATTGTTTTGATTTTCGATGGAACTTTTTTTTTTTTTTTTGCTTGTGGCAAGTTTTTTGACTTCCATTCCGCACTTTGTCGCTTTGTTTTAGGATCATATTGAAAACCCCATGTTTCATCACCAGTAACAATCGATTTTAAGAAGTTTGGATCATTTTCAGCGGCTGAAATGATGTCTCTGCAATGTGCACTTCTCCATGATTTTTGTTCATTGGTTAACGTCTGTGGAACAAATTTAGCACAGACTTTTGTTTTGCCCAAATCTTCATGCAGGATGATTTGAATCGTTTCTTTGTTGATGTTTAAAGACTCTTCCATCATTCTTAGTGACGCACATCGATTGTTTGGCATGAAATCACACTTTTTTTTAATAATCTCAGGTGTCCTAGATGAACTTGGTCTTCCGGTATGCTTATCATCTTCTAGCATCTCTCTCCCGTCCAAAAAACGTTTGTGCCTCAGGAAAACATTTGATCTACTTAAACAAAACTCACCGTAAACTTGTTTCATCATTTGGTACGTTTCCGAAGCACTTTTACCAAGTTTTGCATTAAATTTAAAAACAGCCCTTTGTTCCATCATAATAATTCAACATGAAAAAAATGTTTCTTTTCTAATGAACGCCCGTTTCGTTTGAGTTACTTTAACAACTGCGCAGTATTTTTGGCAGAAAACAAGCAGATGGTCACGGTTTATAACGCATTCGCTATTACACTGGTGGCGCCACCATAGGCTGAAATCTAGTGCCAGTCTTAAAAATTGTTTGACGCACTGTGTATGCCCCGAAGGAAGAATTCCGGTTCCTCTGAAGAGATCCAGTTGTCCAGCCAATTTTTGATGTTTTCATAAGAACTAAGCCGTTCTCCAGAAAGTGCTGACTTCATCGACCGGAACAAATGGTAATCCGATGGCGCAATATCTGGCAAATATGGCGGTAGGGTAGAACTTCCCTGTCGGATCCTTCTAAGTACTTTTTCACAGGTCGAGAAACATGTGGTCTTGCGTTGTCATGCTGTAAGATGACTTTGTTGTGTCTATTCTCCCATTCCGGCCGTTTTTGCGTGAGATCTCATTTGAAACGCATTAATTTGGTTCGATGCCGATCCCCAGTAATAGTTTCTGACGGTTTCAGCAGTTCATAGTGGATCACACCCTTCTGGTCCCACCAGATACACAGCATTACCTTTGAACCAATGATATTGCGTTTTGGCGTTGAAGGACCTGGTTCACCTGGCTTCACCCATGCTTTCTGCCGTTTAGGGTTATCGTACCATATCCATTTCTTGTCGGCAGTAATAATACGATGCAAAAAACCCTTTCTTTTTTGCCTTTGAAGCAACAATTCGCAAATGGTTTTTCAATGTTCAAGATCTCTTTCCCGCAAAGCATGTGGAACCCAATTCTCTTCTTTTTGCACCATTCCCATGGCAGCTAAACGTTGTGAAATGTATGGTTGACTAACATTTAAAGCTGCTGCTAGTTCTTTTTGGGTCTGGCACGGATCCTCGTTGAGAAAAGCTTCCAACTTGGCATCAGCAATTTTTTTGGTTGGACCAGAATGTTCTTTATCACTGACATCGAAATTGTTCCTTTTGAATTGTCTAAACCAATACTCACATGTTTTTATAGATAGGGAATGTTCACCATAGATTTCTGACCTTAAGCAATAGCTGTCGGCAGCACTTTTCTTGACAATAAAGTAATGCACTAACACTTCCCACAAATGCTGTTTTGTCGGGACGAAAGTTGCCATTTTCCATCTAGTAAAACAAATACGTCTTCGCACCTCAATCGAACGTCGTATACTGACTCTGACAGCTGGCGTCTCGTACTGCATTTATTTTAAGGTGTTGCCACCTTAAAATACATGCGAGCAGTAATATGTATGACACCGAACGGAAATCCCTCAAACCTTTTTTATATACCCAATACTTCTCAGTCAACACTGAAGCATTTTGATGAATTGTATAAGTGAAAGTAGTTTTTGACATATATCTACCTCTTTCCCCTTAACTTTCTTTTGTTAAATAGTTTCAGGGCTTTCAACTTGTATCTGTGCTACTTTTCAGTCAAAACTTAGACATTTGATGAACTTGTATGTATAAGTGAAAGTAATTTTTAATGTATGCACATGTAGTATTTTATATGCTGGTCTGGCTGTTGTTGGGCTTATTTTCATGTTATTATTCTACTTAGATTCGTATGGTCCATTTGGGGATCCCAGAAACCTGGCAGATCGTGATATGCGTATTCCAGCACGTGGTGACTTAAGTGATGTGCGGCTGTCTTCTCGTATAGACCAGGATATGCGGCAGCCACCACATATTGGTTTAGGTGACCAAGACATGCGACAACCAATGGGAGATCATGATTTCAGGATTATGCGTGTACCACAAATGATGGAGAGTCGTCCATATGATCCACGACTTCGCGCAGTGGCAGGGGGAGATGCGTTAGGACGCCCAGTTGCTAATTCTACATCATTTGAGCGTGGCCCACATCCATTTGATCCTCGAACTGCTCATGAAACAAGGCCGTCTGGTCCACCAGCAAGACTGGAAGATCCTCGTATTGCTATGAGGTCGCAAACAGTAAGTATAAAGTTTTATTACTCCCACTAGGTGAAAGCCCATTAATAATGATAGGGGTAAATAAGATATGTAGAATAATTTTTCAATAACCGGGTATTTTTTCTTCTTGTTTGTGATATCCAAATGTGAAAGTACATTTCATGAACATTACAACAATTTAAGAAAAGTATATTGGTTGATGCAGGGATTCGACAATTGAAACAGGTAAGTGCTCTTTCCACTGCACCACCAAAGTTGGACAAATGTTCAAAAGTTCGAAGAAAATTGTATTGTTTTTAGATAGCTTAAATAGATAGATGGGAAAAAAACCCAAAGAAATCCAGAAGATAGTTCTTCAAATGCACTTCAAAAAATGAAACAGCCAGCATCTTGGACACCATCTTGGTTCGAAAGATGACTTGCAGAAAATCTCAAAATGGC
Organism: Macrothele yani; assembly: GCA_039090855.1. NCBI lineage: Eukaryota > Metazoa > Arthropoda > Arachnida > Araneae > Macrothelidae > Macrothele > Macrothele yani. The sequence goes on from CM076999.1 coordinate 26,894,790, forward strand.
ACAATGTCAGATTTTTTGATAGTCCTGTACGACTCTCACAAGGGCTTCACTGAAGCTGCCGAACACCGAACCCTTCACTGGCACACGCACCTGAATGGGTGGCCAGACACAATTTACTTACTGTAAGTTGTCAATTTATCATCTGAAGGTGAACTAACACTGCACCACCAAAATGGGACAAACATTCAGACAGAGGAAATTGTATTGTTTTAAATTATGAATTTAACATTTCACCTCCCTCCCCTTTTCCCTTCCATTTCCTCAGTCCATTACAGGGAAATGTGTGTGTGTAAGCAATGGATTCAAAAAACAGTTATCCAGTCAGTGCAAATGTAATGTACTCTCTCTCTCTCTCTCTCTCTCTCTCTCTCTCTCTCTCTCTCTCTCTCTCTCTCTCTCTCTCTCTCTCACACACACACACACACACACACACACACACACACATCTGGATCTGATTTATTGTCTGATCTGGGTGCACACATACACATTAGCATCTGATCTGGGTGGAATTGATGGACATACAGTAAAATTATATATGTACATATAGACTGTTCCCTGGTAAAAATGTGGGTTTGCAGGGTTAGAGATCTGACCTGCATTATGAGACAGCCATGCTACAACCAACAGCTACTATAATTGTCTAATTCAGTGATTCTCTAATGGTCTAAAACTCTAATTTTACACTATTGAGCAAGGTAAATGTAGCTGCACATATGTTTTTGAACAATCAAAAGAAAATTATGTGGAATGTGTAAATAGCTAATAAGAAGCTTTACATGACATTAATTTGTTGTTTACAACATGTTTTTACTTTGAGAATGACCACAAACACCAATAGGTTGCATGGAAGTGACTGATTAAACAAAGTTTACTATTGTGGAACCTTGGTTATATGTTCCTCAATTATAATTTTGCTTTTATCTCTACTTCTGCATTAGTCCCGATTTTTACTGTAATTTCTACCTCTGTTCTTTTAATTCGGTAATTCACTTTGATGTTTTATGTGGTTGTACATTAAAATTTGCATTGCAGGATATCAAAAATATGTGATTCTTTTATATGTAAGCCGATATGTTACAACTTTGAGAGAATTGAAACAGCATTGGTGTTCCTTCTTGGTGCAGCCAAAGTTGAACCTTGATTCCGTCAGCGAAGGGTATGCTTTTTGAAACAGCTTTGTTGTGTTCCTTGTTGGTGCAGCCAAAGCTGAACCTTGATCCCATCAGAGAAGGATATGCTTTTTGAAACAGCTTTGTTGTGTTCCTTCTTGGTGCAGCCAAAGTTGAACCTTGATCCCATCAGAGAAGTGTATGCTTTTTAAAACAGTTTTGGTGTAGCCAAAGTTAAACCTTGATCCCATCAGAGAAGAGTATGCTTTTTGAAACAGCTTTGTTATGCTCCTTCTTGGTGCAGCCAAAGTTGAACTTTGATCCCATCAGAGAAGGGTTTGCTTTTTGAAACAGTTTTGGTGTAGCCAAAGTTGAACCTTGATCCCATCAGAGAAGGGTTTGATTTTTAAAACAGCTTTGTTGTGTTCCTTCTTGGTGCAGCCAAAGTTGAACCTTGATCCCATCAGAGAAGTGTATGCTTTTTAAAACAGCTTTTGGTGTAGCCAAAGTTGAACCTTGATCCCATCAGACAAGTGTATGCTTTTTAAAACAGCTTTGGTGTAACCAAAGTTAAACCTTGATCCCATCAGAGAAGAGTATGCTTTTTGAAACAGCTTTGTTATACTCCTTCTTGGTGCAGCCAAAGTTGAACTTTGATCCCATTAGAGAAGTGTATGCTTTTTAAAACTGTTTTGGTGTAGCCAAAGTTGAACTTTGATCCCATCAGAGAAGAGTATGCTTTTTGAAACAGCTTCTTGGTGCAGCCAAAGTTGAACCTTGATCCCATCAGAGAAGGGTTTGCTTTTTAAAACAGCTTTGGTGTAGCCAAAGTTAAACCTTGATCCCATCAGAGAAGAGTATGCTTTTTGAAACAGCTTTGTTATGCTCCTTCTTGGTGCAGCCAAAGTTGAACTTTGATCCCATCAGAGAAGGGTTTGCTTTTGAAACAGCTTTGTTATGTTCCTTCTTGGTGCAGCTAAAGTTGAACCTTGATCCCATCAGAGAAGGGTATGCTTTTTAAAACAGCTGTGTTGTATTCCTTCTTGGTGCAGCCAAAGTTGAACCTTGATTGCTTCAGAGAAGGGTATGCTTTTTGAAACAGTTTTGTTGTGTTCCTTCTTGGTGCAGCCAAAGTTGAACCTTGATCCCATCAGAGAAGGGTATGCTTTTTAAAACAGCTTTGTGTTGTGTTCCGTCTTGGCGCTGCCAGAGTTGAACATTGATCCCATCAGAGAAGAGTATGTTGCATCCTTCTGTTAGGATAAAAAAATTGGTTTTGTCTTTCATGACTCTCTCACATATGTGGTATTTAAAAATTGATATACCCCTGGGGTGTACTATTTCGTGGCATAGTTGAATAAAATCGTAAATGTATCATCAGGTTTCAAATGAATCTGCAGAAAAGAAATACTGTTAATTCATGAGCTCCCTACTGAAGCTTTAGTCTCAGATTTTTAATTGTGAGGATTTGTTTTAATCTGGAATAAGAATTTTTGTAGACAGATAGAGTTGCCAAAACAGAAGTTCGATTTTCATAGATGTGATGCAGCGGACTCTGGCTTCAGGCGTTTATTTCTCCTGGCAGGCCCAATATTTTTGGCTCATTTTATCCTTCAGGATGAAGGCTCTGATTGACAGCAAGCCATATAACTTAGAAACATATATTTAGCAAGAAGTATTATATACCCAGTCATATCAGAATAATATGACCACCTATTTAATAATGGGAATAATCAGCCTTGGCCCGGATAACAGTGACAAGACTGCATGGCATGGGGGCAATGAGGATATGAAAAGTTGCCCGAGGCTCACGTGCCATTTAGGACTGCAGCAGAGCACGAAGGTCTAGGAGATCACATGATTGTGGGTTGGCACATCGAACCTTGTCGATCCAAATAGTCCCACAAGTGCACTATGGGATTGAGGTTGGGCGGTTTTGCTGGCCAAGGAAGAACGAAGACATTACTGCTGTGTTCCTGGAACCAGTCACACTTCCCCTTAGCGACGTGGCACGGCGCATTATCCTGTTGGTAGACACCATCACCACCTGGGTAAACATTCAACATGAAGGTGGTCAGCAAGGATGGACAGGTAGCCATTAGTGTTCAGGGACCCATCCAGTAGTACCAGCAGTCCTAGATCAGGGCTTGAAAAATACCATGCCTGTGATGCCCAGGGCATGTAGATTATTGGCCTGGGCAGGTAAATAAAAATTCTAGCAGCCCAATCCAGGCAACCAAGTTTTATATTTTTTAATCTGGTCCGGGCAACTAAATTTTAAAATAAAAAAGTTTAAAATAGAATTTCCTACTTAAAAAGCAAAACAAAAAATAAAACGACAGTTGTCACATGCAGTGTTTCATTTCAGTAGAAGTTGTACAATGCCGGACAATTGCTAAAGACGGATGACAATAACAACGATAGCAACCATAAAATGGAAGGCAGGAAAATGTGGAAATTAGCATAAGTGCGGGACACAGTAAGACGTGTTTTGCGTATGCAAATTTTGGATTGCCGAACTTGTCCGTGACGTCATAGCGCTCATAAGAGATATAAAGGATTTGACGCGTATTGACCGTTGTTGTTCAAACGCAAAGTTGAAAGGGAAAGAATCAATTGACGAACTTTGCAATTTTCAGTATGTCTTCCCAACATCACCTAGATGATTTTACGCGTGGCCGTATTATTGGCAAGATTGAAGAAGGGCGAAAAATAACAGATGTTGCCAAGGAGTTCGACGTCAGCCACAGTGTTGTTTCAAGGCTTTGGAAATCATTTCAAACAAATGGAGAGTGTAGCAAACGTCACGGGGGAGGTCGTGTTCGCAGTACGACACCTGCAGAAGTTCGGTACATAGTGCTATCAACAAAAAGACACCGGCGCAGCACAGCTAGTGAGGTAGCAAATCAGTTTATAGCTGCTACTGGCAAGCGGATCTCCCGAAAAACTGTCGCCAGACGTTTGCATGAAGGAGGACTATACGCCCGCCGTCCTGTTGTGTGCATCCCATTGTCCAGACGTCACCGTACCGCCCGTTTGCAATGGTGCCATCAACATCGCAATTGGACTGATAACGACTGGTCTGCTGCCTCTTCTCAAATGAGAGTAGATACAGTCTATCGTCTGATTGTCGACGACAACTGATCTGGCGTGATAGTGGTACTGCATATTGTCCAGCAAACATACAGGAAAGGGACCGATATTCGACATGTAGTGTCATGGTATGGGCTGGCATCATGATCAATGGCCGTACGTCCCTCTATGTGCTTCCAACTGGAACTATGACTGGCCAACGATACATTAATGATGTTCTGCTACCTCATGTTCGCATGTTCCGTGGTGCTTGTCGGTGATAGATTCATTTTCATGGACGACAACGCAACATGTCATCGAACAGTCGCTGTCCAGGAGTGTCTTGAGAGCGAGGATATTCAACGACTCGTATGGCCAGCATGTTCTCCAGATCTGAATCCCATTGAAAATGTGTGGGATGCTTTAGGGAGGAGTCTTGCTGGTCGCCAATGCCCTTCAATAAACAAGGACACCCTCATCCGTGCACTGACAGAGGAATGGGATAAATTACCCCAACAGCTGCTTGATAATGTTGTGCAAAGCATGACACGACGTGTGGAATCTTGCATCGCCCTCCATGGGGGCCATATCCCGTATTGACACCTTACGCCGGAACGCCTGCGGATGGTAATTGCATTTTTTTCACGTTTACGTATTCTGCACAAAATGGCCTGTTTGTCCCTTGAACACGTTCCAAAGCCTTCTGGATTTCAGAGCACAATAAATTGTCTTTCTTGTAATGTCCTGGCATTCTGACATTATTTTATTTCACTTGGCATCCAACCACACTTACTTTTTTATGCGCTATATAGCCGTTTATGATCCGTCCGTAGCAATTTTCCAGCAGTGTATTATTGCTATGGAGTGCAAAGGATAAAAGAATATCACTTTAATTATATTATGCTCTAGGTCCGGAAATTGGGACCATGTGTAGTTTTGCTCCAAATGTTGCTTATATAGTCAGCAATGGCGCCGCTGATGGAACTAACCTTCGGTGTTTAGTGACAAAGGGCGAAAAATGAAAGGAATATGAAACAAAGGTCTTCGCTCTTTCCGCGTTTATTAGTGAGTCACGGAAAAATTCTCATTGGCCGCCACCAGCCAATGAAAATTTGACTCACTTATAAACGTGGAAAGAGCAAAGACCTTTGTTTGATGTTCCTGGTCCACGCCAAATGTTTGTATTAATGAAAGGAACATGGCATGTCTGTATTAATGAAAGCAACCTGTGTTTTCATGATGTCAGTAGACAAACAAATGTTGAATTGCATAATTATGGTTATGTTTTAGAAAATATTAAGATTGCAAGTTATAAAATGAAGATATTTTAATCGATGTTCAAATTTTCATCCTTGGGAACGCATTAATTGTGAAGAAAATGTGTACAGAAGATTTTCCATTGGAAGTATAGCAGGGTTATCGCCAGGGTTCCAGAATCAGAGGTGAAAATGTACCTCAGGCTTTTTTTCTGGGGGTGATTTTGAAAAATCAGGGGTGTATTTTAAACAATCGTAAACTTAGAGAAAAATACTACATTTATGGAGGAAAAAAACGAACAAACACAAAAATAATATAAATATTTTATACATATCTTCTTATTTTGTTATTAAATATTTCAGCAGATTTGTGAAATGGAAAGCTTTGTAGTGTTACATTTGCTGCTGATATTCAAATCAAATTTTTTAAAGTTTATTCTTTCAGACTGTTGCAAAATTTATTTTTTATTTGATTTTGTGTGCTAAAAGAACGCTCTACTGATGCGGAACTTATTGGCACAACCAAAGCAATTTCATACAACACTATGCTTGGATACACATCTTTATATCTGCAGATGAAAAGTTCTGCAACATCTGCAAATTTAAAACTATCATAGCTATTTTTTAGCAGACTAAATATATATGGATATTCACTCAACAGGCATTTCAAATCTTCAAAATCTTTGAAGTGGTCTAACAACTTCAAAAAAATTTGTATGTCACCGATGAGGATATTTACTTCCCATCCCAAAATCGTTTGAGCGAATTGGCTCCTTTCACAACAATGAATAATAAAATAAACACAGGGACCTTTACAACGTCGAAAACAAATAATCACTTTAACACTGTATGAGCCGCTGCTTTTAGCCCAAAAATTACAACAGGATATAAAAAAAAAAAAAAAATTATCAGTATCAATGCAAGCGTGAGCCAGATTTTAAAAAAGAGTTCTTCAGATGAGAAAAAACAGACCATTTATATATTGATAAAATAATGAATGGCATTAACTTACCTTTTACAAATAACGCTGGTTTTGATGATGCCTTGCAAAATGAACAAAACATCAAAATTGTTTTATTTTCGTCGGTTTCGACTTCAAGCCAGTAGTACATTTTGCGCCATTTCTCTTGAAAGTTGAGATTTTTTTAAAATTTAGTTGCAGGTACAGCAGGAACAGCCTCACTACATTTCTCACGAGATATTTCACTGTCTAAAATCGTAGCACTCCATGCCGAACTTCCAGATTCGTCAGTAGAACGCTTCCTCTTTCTAACGAGGAACTTTTCCATTTTGTCATAGCAAGAACAAATATCAGAGCTACCAACTTTTCAAAATCAAAAACCGGGACATCAACGCTCGTTCAGCGGCATGCATTTACACTTATATTTGCAAAAAAAAAAAAAATTAGAAGAATTCATGAAGTCGTCATCACACGCGTAAGTTACGTTGAAAAATTATGAGCGGAACGTTTCGGTAGTGACTTCTACCTTCATCAGCCATGGAACGAGACATGTAAAAGCGTCAGTTGTTGCCAGATTTCAAAATCGCTTCCAAATAATAGGGATGTTAAAAGGTGCGTCAGTATTGCAGGTGTTAGGGGGTAAGGTAGATTTCAATGCTTTCGCGGTATCTGAGGGCATGCCGATTGCTGAACGGGGCGATTCGCTTAACATTGTGCCAGTCGGGAGTCGCGGACGTATCGCTGATGGTTAAAATTGAAAGGGAGGTGGAAGGGCTACCTTTCTTAACACCAGCAATATGCTCCATCAAATGCCTGTTTATGCTGCGATAAGTGCTACCAATATAGTGGGTAAGGCCTGTGGAAGTGTTGATAGGGATAGAGTAGACACCTTGTAAATTTAGTGGTTTATTGAGATCTCTGTCCTTAAGGATGAGTTTGAGAAGATGTGGAGGTGGTTTGACTGCAATCCTGTAGCCAAAAGACTTGAAAATGGAGCAAACTTTATGAGTGAAGGACAGGCTAAAGGGCAAAGTGCCAACAAACTGATGGGTGGTGGAAGGTTTAGGCAGTAAACTAGATCTGTTCTGTGATTCAAACCTCTTGATTAGTCTATGTAATAAGAGGGGTGGAAAGCCATGCAATTTGCCAATGTTGATGATGTTCTGATATTCTAGTTGAAGAGCAGAATGGCTGTTGCAAATAAGGTTGGCCCGGTGAATGTATGACTTAAGAGCAGACAGTTTGTATTTTCCAAAAGTGTGAGAATGGTAAGGGATGATATTATCGGTGGCATAAGGTTTCCTGTAAACAGAGAGGCCAAGTGAGAAGTCTGGGTTGATGTTGATGTTAACATCCAGAAAACTAATATTATTGTCGATCTGTTCTTGAGAGGAAAATTTTATATGCAGGAATTTTGAAGTTATGAAGGACATGAGTTCAAACAGAGTGTGTTTTTGGTGTGGCCAAATAATGAAGATGTCATCCACATACCTTAACCAAATGGTGGGTTTTAAGAGGGATGGGGCAACAATTAATGTTTCAATATTCTGCAAATAAATTTCAGCAAGTAAGGGGGAAAGAGGAGAGTGAGCCCATAGGTACACCTTGTTTTTATTGGTAATAGATACCATTGTATACAAAACAGGAATACTTTTCCAATGAATCAAAACAGCCATAATGATCTTTGATCAGTTCTCCAGGAAGTTCTTGGTGCTCCATTAGTTTTTTGACCATGAGCATGTAGGCATCAAAGAAAGGAACAGAAGGAAACAATGAATCCATGTCAAAGGTGTACAGGAAATCTTGACGATTGATGGAAGAAGGCAGTTTCTGGATAAAGTCCTTGGTTGATACAACAGAATAAGGATGATTTCTTGTCAGAACTTTGCAACATTTAACCAATTGCCTTTCAACATTGACTGCAGGTGAAAATGTGTTTTCAATTAATGGCCTAATAGGATGTCCAACTTTATGTAGCTTGATCTGTACTGGGGGGGGGGGGGGATAACTCCTAAGAAAGATTTCAGAGAAGTGTTTTCCAGTGTTGTCAGCCTTGAGTCTTATGCAATTCGTTTTTTCCAGGAAAATCAGCCACTTTGTTGTCCAAAGAATTCTTATGGATGAAGACAGGACATCCTGTTTTGTCTGCTTTGCAAACTGCAAGATTATTACACTGGGTGAAATTTCTAAATTTCTTCAAAAAGGTGGAGGAGTATTTGAGCCTTGGGGTTTGAACCTCGGAAATTGAAATAGCCGATTTTGCACGAATGATCGGTTAATGTGCGGGATCCGTGTTTTGGATCGCTGCTTCCAGTAATGAAATAGTATGTGGTAGGCTAGGATTAGCAATAGGAGAAAATTTGGGTCCCTTGGCAAGTAGTTTATCAGTTTCAGCAGGAACAGGCACAGAAGACAGGTTCACATACCTTGGAAAGTTGGTATCGGCAACCTTCGTGGGAGCCGAACTTCGAGTGTTCTTTTGAGTAGAGGCTAGGTGCTGAAACTTGTTTTCAAGTCTTTTGGTTTCACAACTGTGAGTCCTGGATATAGTTTCATGAATTCGGATAAAAAAATTGTCCAGTAATGCTGGATGGGTGGCGAAAAGAAGGAGAACTTTGCAATCATAATTTTTCAACGTAACTTATGCGTGTGATGACGATTTCATGAATTCTTTTTTAATGTTTTGTGTGTTACGTGTTTCCCTGCCAATTCTTCTCACTATGAAAAAAAAATTAGTATTTAAGTATAAATTAAGATTAACAAACCTTGTTAATGAGTTTCATTTTTAGAGAGTGAGACACTATTTTTTTCAGAGAGTCACCAATTTTTCTCCCCACCATAACAGGAGTCTTATCACATATCCACAGAATACCAAGATACTGAAATTCTTCAGACACAAGTTTGGCAACATTTTCACCGCTTGAACTGGTTTCTAGGCATGGGAAAGAGAGCAGCATGCATCTCACTCGCTTGCAATGATTATCAAAGTATATTACCACAATTGCCACCCCCTCCCCCTCAAAATTCCTTAATTGCTTGCAAAAATCAAGAAGATTTGAGACAGTACCAGAACTGTTAATTTATGATTATCTATTATTAGGGGAGAGCGGTAATGTATGGGATGTATGTTTGATGATACTTGTATTCAATTATTTTTCTGTATCAGTCACTCATAGATGGAGTTCAGAAATTGTTATGATTTAAGGTTTTGAATTTTCTTTTTAAATTGAATGATGCAATTTTAGAAATAACTTGATTTCATTTAAGCAATGACAAGACTGACTTTTTTTAATGCCCTTGGATGGCAATTTTATCCATCACGAATGCACGATAGCGCTATTTTAGATAAAGGATGAATAGTGTAACTTTGAGAATATGAATACTTTTGTGCACCATGCATCAATCCTTACAAATTTTCAGCTTCTTCACTTTCGTTTTCAAGAAAAAGAATTATGATTACGGGAAATATCTTTATTTCCTCCCCCTCTCTTTGCCAAGCTGAAATGCAAACCTTATTTTGTGGGGTGGGGGAATATTTAAGAATACAGGATACATGTTCAGAACATCGTTGCTGGGGGGGGGGGATACAATTACGGGATAAATTTTTGCTACGTCCAATTTTCGTTTTCGGACAGTTTCCCTCCATTTTCAAGTTGAAATGCAAATATTTATAAAATAAAATAATATTTAACAACAATACTAGGCAGAGGAAACATCGCATGAAAAATAAAACTACGATTAGGAGAGAAATCTTCACTTCGTCTAACTTCTGTTTTCGAAAGTTTCCAGCGAAAAACATTCTTCTCCGCTACCAATTGCCCCGAAATTTCTGTTCAGTTATGCATCGATCTCGAGTAAAACTCCAATTATGACGGAAAAGGAGAAATTTCTCGAAGCTGTTGCACGCTCATGCCTGAAGATTACAGAAATTTTCCCTCCATTTTCCAACTGAAACATAAATATTTTTGGAATAAAGTGATGTATAACAACAATAGTGGACAGAGGCAACATCGCAGGAAAAAGAAATTACGATTATGGAAATCTTGATTTCGTTTACTTCCGTTTTTGAAAGATGAAATACCGTCCCGATGTGTATTTTTATGCGTTGGTAAAATTTCGATGCGTAAACACACTTTTTGATGCGTACTAGACGTGTAATTACGCATTTTGGCGAACTCTGCATGGCGCAGAAATTTAAAAAAAATTCGCACTTTGGAGCAATTAGTGCCGCTATTCCAATACTTAGGGGGATAGCAAGTTTGAAAGGATTGGTGGGAGGGGATGTGTGCGATTGCTCCCAGCTAGACACATGAGATAACATAAGGTTCAGTCGCTATGAGATCATAATAAAACAAAAGCAGGAGTTTACACTAAGCGACAATAACAACGATATCAATTTCCATCACTAAAAAAAAAAAAAAAAATTACGAGCCATTTTGGCAAAAATCCGGAAGAAACTATCTTCCGACCATAAAACTACCCAAAACTCCGTAAAACTTTCGGGAAATCCGGAATACTTGGCAGGTATGCGGATGTCATTGCACCGATATCGGCTTTTCCGACATATTGTGTAATATCATCTTGCCGTTCTTCACCCGATATCGGCTTTGCCAGTGCAACCAATATCCTCTGGCCGTTCTTCACCCCATATCCGTCCGATATTGGCTTTGCCGATGTATCCAATATCTGAATTTCAAAGGCGCTTACTTAGAAACGGGACCAATTAATAGTTTTCGCATTTGTGCAAAAAAAAATATAAACATATTCGCAAAATGTGATCGCAGATTAAACCGTGATTTTAACAAAAAAGGACACAAAATTCAGAACTTTTACGAAATACATTGAAATCAGCAATTCTTCCAACCTGTCCGTAATTCGGTAATCGTGTGGCCGAAACCGTAATGGTTGGCACCCGTAGCAGCGCGTGGGCTTTCGTCTCATTGCACTCTACGCGGATGATCATAATGATCATATGTAGAGGATTTTTAGGAAGGGAGTGCCTGACCCCAGGTCTTAAACAACCCTTAGAAATAGGAAGCTAGGAGATTTGGGCTAGAGTGCCCGATAGGAAAGTGACACGGAAGCGAAGTAGAAAGGGGGAGGAAGACGCCCTTATTTATTACCGGGATCCGACGGCTTAACGTGCTCATCCGACGCACTGCGGATATTTAGTGGATCGAGCGTTCGCACCTGCCTGGGATCAAACCTGAGGTCCTTTCCGCGGCAGTCACGTGCGTTGCCCACTAGGCCACCCGCGGCCCACTCTAAGCGGATTATCCCGTAATCCGTTTATATACGACCGGAAGGGAAATACTGGGATTGTACCGTGACATCATGAAATCGGCACATGTGACTGAACAATAGGATTGTACCGTGACGTCGTGAAATCGGCACACTTGATCTGAAACGGCATCGCCTTCGTAGATATTCCATGCTAATAGCTCACGACTGAAATCTTTCCGCGCGCGCCCATTTCGCACGTCACTTTATTTTTCTTGCGCGAATTCAAACTTCTTTGCACGAAACGCGTGTCTGCACACACTATCGGGAACCCTGTATAGGAAGCAAAATTACTTGACGTCCACCTTAAAGTAGCAATTCTTGTATCTATGTGTGTACATTTTATTTTAAAAACGGTTCTAAGAATTTTGATGTAAGTCGTTAACCTACCGTTTTCTGGTACTAGAAATCGATTTAGCTTGATCTCGACTTTAGGAGAATTCGTTCAGTGGGTTAAATAGCCACCCCGAATTATAACGTTTTTAGTAATGGCGTTGTTCCATTATTCCATTAATGTTACCAATGCTTAGAAATCTTATGACGTCACAATTTCGCGTTTGAGAATGTTGACGCGCGGTCACGCCATCTGTCTCATTACGTCACGTGTTGTGTGTGGATCTTATTAAAGTTTTATGACGTCACACTCTTGTGGCGAGCGATGGTCGCGATTCCCATGTGCCTCATTACCTCACGCGTTGTGTGCGTATGTCGGTCCGCACAACAACTCGCGTAACAATTGTTCGATTTCGATGAAATTTTAGTATCTGGTAGGGGATCACCTGGGAATGTACCCTATTTAAAGTGAACGGAATGGGGTCAAAGGTCAGTACATAGGAGCGGGATCCATTCCACTGCTGTTATGCGTCATAACTAACGTAAAAAAGGTTCGATTTTGATGAAATTTTAGTATGTGGTAGAAGATCACCTGGCGACAAACCTTATTGAAAATGGGCGAAATGGGGTCAAAGGTCAGAACATAGAAGCGGAATCACTTCCATCGCCATTACGCGTCATAACTTACGTAAAAATGCTTCGATTTGGATGAAATGTTAGTATGTTGTAGGGTCTTGCCTGGGCACGAATTCTATTGAAAATGGGCGAAATGGGGTCAAAGGTTAGGACACTGGAGCGGGATCTATTCCATAGCCCTTATGCATCATAACTTACGTAAAAATGCTTCGATTGCGACAAAACTTTGTCATGTTATTTCGGAGGTATACCAAACCGGTTCGTTGAATATCATCGAAATGGAATCAAATGTCAGGGCACAGGACCGAGATTATTCTCATAACTTGAATGATAACTTGAGTAATGATTTCTGGTATGTTGGAAAGCGTATTATAATCAATGCATTGCATGATTTTACTAACTTGTTACGTAATTGCCATTACTACCTATGGCCTTTTGCCATCTTCAGACCTGTTTGTAATCTGGGTGTAGCCCGGAAGTCCGGGTTTTTGTCACATTCCAAATCCGTAAATCCGGGTTTTTAAGTTTAAGAAAAATTTGAGATGCTTCGGACATTTCATTTCTAAAAATGCTATGAAATGTTAACTAAAAGTTCAAGTTCCATTTTCTTGGGGAATTACCGTATTTGATTAAAAACACCGCATGGCCATACGGATGGTGAATGTAGACGATTTGTGACACTTTAAGTGTTTCTTTTGTTATCAGACAAGCTCTCAAGATAACAGCATGCTGAAAGAAAGGCTTTTTAACTGAATCTAGTATAATCATATTATTTGATATATTGGGTTGTCGGAAAAGTCATGACGTATTTTAGCCATGTTTTGCAAAGGTCATTTATTAATAGAAAGAACAATGATAGATTGCCCATTTTGCTTGATAACCTTTTGCCATCTTTCAGTGAGCTGCAGAATGCCTCGTTCATGGAAGGACCTATGAAACTTTCATGACGAAAAACCGTACAAGGTGCTGATTTACAGCCTCATCTGAATTGAACGTTATACCACGCAAGGACTGTTGAAGAGAGCGAAACAAGTAGAAGTCTGATGGCGCAAGGTCAGGCAAGTATGCTGGGTGTGGCAACACATCCCACCCAAGCTCCAATAAATTTTTGGTGGGTGATCAAACTTGTGTGTGGTCTCACATTGTCGTGATGGAACACACCACCTTTACGATGAACGAGCTCTGGACGTTTCTGGATGATGGATTTGTTCAAACTGTCCAATTGCCAACAGTACACATTCGAATTGATTGTTTGGTTCCGTGGTAGGAGCTCGAAAAACACGACACCTTTAAAATCTCACCACACTGAGACCAGAACCTTCCGCTGATGAATGTCTGCTTTGGATGTCGTTTGAGGCGAAGCAGCACGTCGGGACCACGACCGTTTGCGCAGCACATTATTGTACATAATCCACTTTTCATCACAAATTATCAGTTGCTTCAAAAAAGGATCGTTTTCCTCACGTTTAATGAGCATATCGCACATGTTTATACGTGCCGTCAATTGAGCTTCTTTGAGCTCATGAGGAACCCACACATCGAGCTTGCTTACTTATCCCAGCTTTTTCAGGTGGTCGTAAACGCTTGAATGATGGATGTGCAATGTGTCTGCAATATCTCGTGTTGTGTAATGTGGGTTTGACTCGATCAATGCCTTGATTTGGTCGTCATCAACCTCAGTGGGCCTTCCCGACCGAGGAGCATTATTGAGGTCAAAATCACCAGCACAGAATTTTGCGAACCACCACTGGCACTTTCGTTCTTGTAGAGCATTATCACCGTACACTTTACGCAACTTTTCACAAGCTCGACGCGCGTTCTGCTCTTTACGGAAGTAAAGCAGTAAAACATGGCGAAAATGCACAGTTTGGTCTTCCATCTTCAACTTTATGTCAAATCTCCGCAAATTAACCAATCACTCACTATTCCTTTTAGACTGCAGCTAGAACTGGCACCTGTCGAATGCCATAGCGATAACAGAGCTGCACATGCCTTTAGTACTTCTAAAACCGCCCAACCGCCATCGGGTGCCAAAATACGTCGTGACTTTTCCGACAACCCAATAGATGCAACTTTCATGATTTTGAAAGTTGCATCTATATCAAATAATATGATTATACTAGATTCAGTTTAAAACCCTTTCTTTCAGCATGCTGTTACCTTGAGAGCTTGTCTGATAACAAAAGAAACACTTAAGGTATCGCAAATCGTCTACATTCACCATTCGCATGGACATGCAGTGTTTTAAATCAAATACTGTAATTCTCCAAGAAAATGGAACTTCAACTCTGATCATATTATTTGATATAGATGCAACTTTCATTATTTTGAAAGTTGCATCTATATCAAATAATATGATTATATTAGATTCATTAATCCAGTGAGCTGCTTTTAGAAATTGAATGGAATCCCCTGTAGGCTTCAAGTAAAACTGATCTACATAAACTGCTCAATTAACGTGTAATATGAAATGCAAAATTTGATATTAAAGATGCAGTGCCTTAATGATTTTGCACAGTGAAAGAAAATTGGGTTCAAGAAAAGATGCGAAATTTAACTGTACAAACACTTGGGCCTATTTGTTGTGTAGCTAGTTAATATGTGCATAATATATATAAATATTCATAATATACATTATATGTATATTGGCACTGAGCTGAGAGTTTCAGGGTTTCTTGTGTCACCTCACAATCACCCCTGCATCTTTCTGGTAGTAATTGAATTCCTCTTCTGTAGAATTCCTCCGTCTTCGAGTCAAAGAACTCTCGTAATGCAGTTTCGACATCTTCAACTTTATCAAAAGTTTTTCCAGCGAAGTTCTGAAGAGATCGAAAAAGGTGGTAGTTTGTGGGTGCAAACTACAACTTTTCGATCTGGGTAATACGTGGGTAAGGTAACAGTTCCTATCCAATGTCCAGACATTTTCTTTGAGTGGCTAAAACTATATGGGGTCTTGTGTTGTCGTGTTGCGAGATGACGCCTTTGCAATTAAGCAGTACTGGATGGTTAGATTTCAATTTTTCTTGCAGACTTTCCAACTGTTGACAGTTGAGGTCAGCATTTATTGTTTGGTTAGGTGCAAGCAGCTCTCAGTAGATTACCCCTTTGTCATGCCACCATACACTTAACAAGACCTTTTTTGGATGCAGTCCTCCTCTTGAAATCAATGAAGCAGGCTCTCCAACTCAGCATACAGTCCTTTGATGTTTTACATTTCTGCAAAGGACCCACTTTTCATCACCCTTAACTAATTCCTCCAAGAAAGGTTCATTTCTGTTACGTGCACACAAAGAAAGAGGTGGTCGTTCTGTCGAACTGATTTCTTGCACCTTGGTCATGTGGTAACTACTGGTTAAACTTTGTGATAAACCTAAGTGCATGCTTCCTTCTTTCTATTGTTGTTCTGTTTACAGTAAACCTTTCTGATAATTCTTCAACGGTTAGCTGTTGGTCATTTGATATGGTTTGCTTGACACCCTCTTCAGAAACTTCTGATGGACGTCCAGAACATGGTTGATCTCTGCAGCTGATAATTATTCAACAGTTAGATGTTGGTCATTTGATATGGCTTGGTTGAGATCCTCTTCAGAAACCTCTGATGGATGTCCAGTATGCTGTTGATCTCTGCAGCTTCTCTCTCCTTCAAGGAATTTCCCAAATAAACAGCGACCATGGTTCGTATGCTCCTTGAAAACCATGAAAAATAAAAGTTCGTGTTCAAGTCCTTGAAAGCACTTGAAAAAGTTTAAGACTCTGTAAAGAGTACTTGAAAAAGATTTTGTTTTGTTTTTTAAGTAATGATATGAAAGAGCATGTGTATAAAATAATTGTTTGTGGTGAAAAGATGCATTGGAGATTTCTGTGTAGTTCCCATAAAAATGCAGAGCTGGTCAAATAGCTCAGAACTTGCCTTCAACTCAGCTTGGTGTGTGAACAGCTGGTACCTTGGCTATGACATCACTACAGAGGAAAACGTCAGCCACGGGAGTAAATAATTCATGAATCATGATGTAATTCTGTTCACTGGGATTAGGGACCCCCAGTTAACGGAAGCACATCATGATGTTAGGGACCTTGCCGGAGGGTGAATACGAAAATAATGTACCATTTCAAAATATTCCACAAAATGAAATTATTTCAAAAAACACCAAAACAGAAGGGCAATTCAAAGTTAATAAAATGAACTAACAGGGGAGCAGGTGGTAACTAGCCGGTCATTGAATATGTGCCCATCCCAGCTAAATTTAATGGTTTGAACTTGCAAAAATTAAGGATGAGATGGTTTTTTGAATGTAACGTCGTGCAGAAGTGCTCCACATCGACTCAAATCATACCATAAGATCCCCAAGATGTAAGAATATGGGACAAGTGAGCAAAACTGTCCAAACAAGAAATCCAAAGGATACAAAGGCACTTTATTGAAAAGTTAGCTTCAAGCACAACTGGACAGAAGACAGAAACATCCATGTGACAGGCGGCTGTCAAGAAAAATCCAGTCTTTAGTAGGGGATATGATCACCCCTGACTGCATTGCAGGATTTACAACATCTGTCCATGCTGAGGACGAGGTTGTCAAGGAGCTGTTGAGGCATTGCGGCCCGTTCCTCTTGTAGCGCCAATCGCAGCTGCAGAATCGTTGCTGACGGCTGGTGATGTGCTGCCAAGCGTCTCCCGAGAAGGTCCCACACGTGTTCAATTGGATTTAGGTCCGGGGACCTTGCGGGCCAATCCATGCATTGAATATCTTCACTCTCCAACAGCTCTGCGACAGCCACTGTATGATGAGGTGTAGCGTTGTCGTCCATGAAGAGGAACTCAGGACCCACAGCACCTATAAACAGACTCACGTGAGGCAGGAGAACCTCAGTACAATAGCAGACACCAGTGACTGAACCTCCTTGGAAGATGTGGAGGTCAGTATGGCTACCAAGCATGATACCGCCCCAAACGAGGACTCCGCCACCTCCAAACTGATCCCTTTTGATGATGTTGGAGGTGTGATTGTGTGTTCCCTGCTCTCTCCAAATGTGTATACGTCCAGAATCGCTCGTCAGACTAAATTGGCACTCATCCGTAAAGAGAACTCGACCCCATTGCTGATGTGTTCCTGGCATCACAGAAACTGCTGTCTCCGATGAGCAGGTGTTAATGGCACACACCCTACTGGTCGTCGTTCAAATAGACCACCTTTGTGCAGCCTCCTGGCCACGGTAAAATGCGATAACAGACGCCTAGTTGTCTGTTGCATGTGCCTTGCGATTTCTCCCGCTGCCTGCCATCTGTCTCTTCTCGTCTGTAGGACAATATACCGGTTGTCCGCCGCCATGGTTGCTCGTGGACGAGCACTGCTAAACTCTTGTACAGCAGTTCCTGTCATTTGAAATGCTCTCCAAGCTCGTGAAACAATGCTGTGAGCGATCCCGAACTCCATGGCCACACTAGTCACACTTCGACCTTCTTCCAACTTCCCAATGACGCGACCTCGGGTAAAGTCATCCAGATGTCATCTACTGGATTGCCTGTTGGCCATATCACACGGTGGCAGCAACTCGACGTCGTTCAAACCGATGTACACCGTGCAATAGCTTTCACCGAATTGCTGAGCATACACCGCCCATGTGCTTTATACCCTTTCAACACTCCCTCCCCCGACGTCATGCTGCATATATGCGCATGCCCTACCGTACCGGACCTTGAACCTACCTACTGACTGACCGACAGCACACAGTTATGATAATTTGGTTTTAAAAAGTCCTTGAAAAGTGCTTGAATTTATTTTGCTTGGAAGAGTACGAACCTTGGCGACATGTGCTTTTGTTTACACCACCCTTGCCATACACTCACAAATGTGGCAGGCTTCAGCTGCATTGTTGCCATGTATGACGGAATCTGATATTTTCAGGAGGGAGGTTCTGACTTCTGCAAGAGCGAAAACAATTAGAAAAAAAGAAAGGTGAGAGAGAGAGAGAGAGAGAGAGAGAGAGAGAGAGAGAGAGAGAGAGAGAGAGAGAGAGAGAGAGAGAGAGAGAGAGAGAGTGTGAGTGAGTGAGTGAGTGAGTGAGTGAGTGAGTGAGTGAGTGAGTGAGTGAGTGAGTGAGTGAGTGAGTTTGTTTGTTTGTTTGTTTGTTTGTTTGTTTGTTTGTTTTTTTTTTTTTTTTTTTCAACTTATGTTTTCGAAATCAATATTAAGAGTTTTGCTTAAAGCATTTTCCAGAAAACTGCAAATCATGGTGACAGTCTGCAGGAAATCTTTCTAAAAAAGGATTAATTATAAGTGAACCAGATATTTTTAGGACGTTTTGTAGATTGACCCCAGTGATGGGGGCCATGAAATTCCAGAGGGGTTTTGGACCCCCAAGTCCCCTACTTTCCACCGCCCATGATTGTTGCCTTTGTCGAACTCATAAAGGAAACTGTAATGTGATCCTTGTTTTTTGACATGTTAATTCTTGTGACTTGTTTACAAATGAGATGCACCTTATGCTTGGTGCCATTTTATCGCCTACTCCTTGAAGTATTTTGAAGTGCACCATCTGTTATTGTACTTACTTTTTTACTTAGAATTTACATCATGAAAAATGGTTAGAACTTTTGCACACACCTAATAAATATTAAAAGAATTTCGAAAATGCTTTCATTATGAAAAGTTATTGTTCAATTTCTTTCTTACCCTATGTATGTAAGATGTTTTAATAATAGTTAGAATTCATGAAATTTTTTTAGCTACACCTGTTTTGTTTTGGATGAAATAGAAAATGCTCTGTTTGTTTTACAATTTTTGGAACTTTCTGAAACTTTTTGTGAGTATGTGATCCTATTTTTATGTGTGTAGAGTTCCAGAACAGGACCAGCAACATCTACAACGGCTGCACTTGCACAATCATTGTCTGGTATTGGTAATTCTCGTCCACCAAGGAGTGTTATAGAAGCTGCTAATGCTATTGCACCACATGACCAAGAAAAGGTAAACTATGAAATCCAGGTTGTTCATTTATTTTAATCATTTTACTGCAATGTGTTTGAAAGCAAAGAGTAATTAAACAATGAAGTATAAAATCTTCAAAGAATAATTACCAAGGGCGAATATTCGGGGGTGGGGGTTGGCACTCACCCACACAGAGTTGCAATTTAACCTATACTATCGATATTACATTTTTGGATTTATTTCTCATAAAACTCGTCAGAGTTTGTTCTAAGGCTTCAAGTGGGGGCTAAAATTAATTTCCCCGCACAATGTTTTCATTAAGAGAAGGTTCATTCAGTAAGCATAATATCACATTTGCGCTAAGATCCTTGGGTGTGCGGATTTGCGAAAGGACATCTGACAATGTTCAAGCAACTGTATGGTACAAGTGCTCCCTAAATGATGCTACAAGTCAAGTTTTTATTTCTCTGTGGTTTCAAACTTTGTAGCTGATTTCCAGCCAAATAGAGCACCACTTCCAATCCCGTGGATCAACACAATTCAACATTGTGATACAAGTTGCTGTTATATTGTGTTTTGGGAAAGTAAAATCCGCCAGAGTTTGTTCTAAGGTTTTGCATGGTGGCTAAAATTAATTCCGTTATACAATGTTTGCATAAAGGGGAGAAGGTTTGTTGCTTCGTTGAGTAAACGAAACATAATAAGTAACATTCGCATCTGCAGGTGTGCTGTTTAGCCAGTGGACACCCCAGGTGTGTAAAACAACTGTGATACAAAGCTCTCCAGATGGCGCTGCAGGCCACGTTTTTATTTCCTTGTGGTTTCAACGCAGAGGTTAAACTTTCCAGGGTGTGCGCAC
Organism: Macrothele yani; assembly: GCA_039090855.1. Taxonomy (NCBI): domain Eukaryota; kingdom Metazoa; phylum Arthropoda; class Arachnida; order Araneae; family Macrothelidae; genus Macrothele; species Macrothele yani. Next base: position 26,915,221 of record CM076999.1, read on the forward strand.
CTAAAGAAGCACTACTGGTCATATGCTTGCATTCGGAATTGCATGGTGTCATAAATACACTGCCGGACAATTGCTAAGGACGGATGACAATAGCAACGATAGCAACCATAAAATGGAAGGCAGGAAAATGTGGAAATTAGCATAAGTGCGAGATACAGTAAGACGTGTTGTGCGTATGCAAATTTTGGATTGCCGAACTTGTTCGTGACGTCATAGCGCTGATAAGAGATATAAAGGATTTGACGCGTATTGACTGTTGTTGTTCAAACGCAAAGTTGAAAGAGAAAGAATCAATTGACGAACTTGCAATTTTCAGTATGTCTTCCCGACATCACCTAGATGATTTTACGCGTGGCCGTATTATTGGCAAGATTGAAGAAGGGCGAAAAATAACAGATGTTGCCAGGGAGTTTGACGTCAGCCACAGTGTTGTTTCAAGGCTTTGGAAATCATTTCAAACAAATGGAGAGTGTAGCAAACGTCACGGGGGAGGACATGCTCGCAGTACGACACCTGCAGAAGATCGGTACATAGTGCTATCAACAAAAAGACACCGGCGCAGCACAGCTAGTGAGGTAGCAAATCAGTTTATGGCTGCTACTGGCAAGCGGATCTCCCAAAAAACTGTCGCCAGACGTTTGCATGAAGGAGGACTATACGCCCGCCGTCCGGTTGTGTGCATCCCATTGTCCAGACGTCACCGTACCACCCGTTTGCAATGGTGCCATCAACATCGCAATTGGACTGATAACGACTGGTCTGCTGCCCTCTTCTCAGATGAGAGTAGTACAGTCTATCGTCTAATTATCGACGACAACTGATCTGGCGTGATAGTGGTACTGCATATTGTCCAGCAAACATACAGGAAAGGGACCGATATCCGACATGTAGTGTCATGGTATGGGCTGGCATCATGATCAATGGCCGTACGTCCCTCTATGTGCTTCCAACTGGGACTATGACTGGCCAACGATACATTAATGATGTTCTGCTACCTCATGTTCGCATGTTCCGTGGTGCTGTCGGCGATAGATTCATTTTCATTCACGACAACGCAACATGTCATCGAACAGTCGCTGTCCAGGAGTGTCTTGAGAGCGAGGATATTCAACACCTCGTATGGCCAGCACGTTCTCCAGATCTGAATTCCATTGAAAATGTGTGGGATGCTTTGGGGAAGAGTCTTGCTGGTCGCCAATGCCCTCCAATAAACAAGGACACCCTCATCCGTGCACTGACAGAGGAATGAGATAAATTACCCCAACAGCTGCTTGATAATGTTGTGCAAAGCATGACACGACGTGTGGAATCTTGCATAGCCCTCCATGGTGACCATATCCCGTATTGACATCTTACGCCGGAACGCCTGCGGACGGTAATTGCATTTTTTTCATGTTTACGTATTCTGCACAAAATGGCCTGTTTGTCCCTTGAACACGTTCCAAAGCCTTCTGGATTTCAGAGCAAAATAAATTGTCTTTCTTGTAATGTCCTGACATTCTGACATTATTTTATTTTACTTGGCATCCAACCACACTTACTTTTTTATGCGATATATAGCCGTTTATGATCTGTCCTTAGCAATTGTCGAGCAGTGTACAATTCAACATTCTGCCACGAGTTGCAGTTTTTCTGTCTTTTCATTGCAGTGGGAATCAATGTGTTTCTGAGCACAGATCTCAAAACAGAATTTTAATTTTTGTTATTCATATAAGATGAGATTAGAAAGGGATACAGCACAAAGGAAAATGCAAGTGCAAAGGTTCAGATTTTTGAGGGTACAGCACAAATAAGAATTGGAAAGGGAGTGAGACAAGATGACACCATATCTCCCAAGCTCTTTAATGCCACATTGCAAAATGTATTTCAATCATTGACCTGGGAAAACAAAGGGATAAAAATTAATGGACATTACTTAACTCACCTTTGATCTAAGAACTTGCTGTCAAGAGTAAAGAAGTGGGATTAAAAATGAACTTTCAAAAGACAAAAGTGATGTACATTGCTTTTACAAGAAACAAAGATTTATCAATTGATGGAGAAAAGCTTGAGGCAACTGATACCTACATTTATCCTGGGCAGCAGATATCAAGTAAGGGTCACATTGATGAAGAAATTAATCGGCATGTAAAACTTGGATGGAGAGCTTTTGGAAGAAACAATACAATTTTTAAGAGCAGTATGCCATTATGTCGTAAAAGAAAAGTGTTTAATCAATGCATCCTGCCAGTACTTTCATATGGAGCAGAGACATGGACCTTAACTAAAAAAGACATACAAAGACTGCAGACAACTCAAAGAAGCATGGAGAGATGCATGCTTCATGTAACCAGGGAAGATAAGAAGAAGAACTTGTGGATAAGGAAAATGACAGGAATGGATGACATCATGACCAGAGTGAAATCACTGAAATGGCAATGGGCTGGGCATGTTTGCCAGAAGAATGGACCACCGATGGACAACCAAAATTTTGGACTAGATTCCAAGAGATAGGAAAAGACCCAGAAGAAGACCCCATGGGAGATAGATGGATGAAATTCGAAAGTATGCTGGAGTGACCTAGAGGAGACAGGCTGAAGACGGACAATTGTGGGAGAAACTTGGGGAGGCCTTCATCCAGCAGCTGATTGATAATGGTTGACAATGATGATTATTATTATAAGATGAGATAACAAAAATTCTTTTTAATCACTTTTTTTTATTAAACCACCACTAAATAAAAAAAAATGTTTTCATATGTTCAAATTGAATTTGTGAATTTTTCAGCTCGGGTTTCATAATAAAATTTGTGTGTGTTTTTTTCTCCCTGTTACAGCACGCATTGAACCTAAATGGGCACACAAAGCCAGTGATAATTTCTTAGGTCGTACTAAAAGTAATTAGTAATGCTGTATTATGCAGGCAGATTGTGCATTGGAAGAATGATATTTTATGGAAAGGTAGTCCGAACTCTCGTGGCCGCAAATGCCAAATGACATCACCAGCATTAGTCATGTGACCAAACAGACATGAGAAAAGATGGCCAACGGTGATACATCGTTCTGTTAGTGTGCTGTGACTCAGTTCCTTGTGGAAGAGGAAATTCCGGCCACCAGTATTCACTACAGGCTTCAGCGTGCATACAGAGATGTGTGTATGGGTGCCAGCAATGTGAGAAGGTGGTGAGCATTTTAAAGACGGTTTCACAAACATTAACAGGGCTTGAAAATGACCATGCCAGAGATGCCCGTGGTATGTAAATTATAGGATTGGGCAGGGAAAAAATTAATCTAGTTGCCTGGTCTGGGCAACTAAATTTAAAAATAAAAAAGTTTGGATAGAATTATCTACTACAGGAAAGAAGACAGTTTTCACATGTTGTGTTTCATTTCACTGCTAATTACCGGAAGTTATATTATGGTTACAGAGTGCCAAGGACAGAAAAATAGCACTTCTTTAATTATATTATGGTGTGGGTTCAGAATGTGGAACCATATGCAGTTTTGCTCCAAATGTTGTTTATAGTCAGCGACGGGATTCATGCTTCTGATGGAACATGCCTCCGGCGTTTAGGGACAAAGGGCGAAAACTTCAACAAAAGGAGCATAGCAGAATCACCGAATTTCTCAAATATCATATCATCATACCATTTCACACCAATTTCAGCATCACCATCTTAAAACTTGAGGTACACACCTTTGTGTATTGAACATTTTAAAAACAGACCCTTCACACGGAAATGCAAAACATGTAAAAAAGTTCATCATATTTTTTAACTTATTACAGAAAATGAGGGTTTTGATTTTTTTTTATCTTAAAAGATAAATTTTCCTTGGCATCCAGCTTTTACCGTAATTTTCGTCATGTAATCCGCGGATTATCTGTGAAAAAAGTTAAAAATATATGTTCTGCGTATTATACGGCAATGTGGATAATAGGCCAATTTAAAAAATAAAAAAAAATTACGGCCCTTCGATTTTTAAAAAAATATGCAGCATAATTTTCCGGGGGAGGGGGTATAATTGGAACAGGAACTCTCTCGGTAGAATTTTCCTCAGTTCAGGAGTTTGTGCGGAGCGGGAAGGAATGTCGTAACGAAAGATCGGGAAAGTGTAGTCAAGGTCATTTTGTATCGTTGAGAAGATCGTGCTGTCTGTTTTTGGCAAAAAGCTAAAGAAGTATGCACAGTGCTTGCTACACGAACCTATGCGTTCCTCTTTTTGGATCTCATGTGCGCTGCCTTGTGTTTAGTCAGTCTTTCGCCGTTTTGACCATTGTCATTGCTGCTATTTTCCGCCATTGCTATTCATGATGTTTTTGAAAAGGAAACGTTTCAGTTACACTGCCGAATTTAAACTTAATTTAAACTTATGGACACAATTGCGAACTATCGCGCAGTGACATGATATAATCATGTCACTGCTCGATAGTTTTTGAGGTCAGAAAACAATCGCGCGATAACAGGCGGAATTCGGAAAGCCTCTGTGCTGCGGTCAAATCTGTAGGTAAATTCCGCCGGAGAATTCACGGAAGTTTTTTTATTGGCCCATGTATAAGCCGTTCCCCCGACTCTGAAAGCAGGATTTCCCAAACAAACTTTCGACTTATACGCGAGTATATACAGTATTTCTATGACTTGTTCTGTATCAGCCTTTCATCATTGGCAAGGTGTAATGCAATACTCTGTAGCTGTATCAGCATGATCTATGGATGCCACACCCTTTATCTGTGTGGAGATAAAAATATGAAAAAAGTAACCTTTAAAAATGAATTTCTTCATTTAATAAAATCGTTTTTTTTTCTTTTACTTCTCTGTCGGAAATTCCACTTTCGGTTCAACATCTATGATGTGCGGATTATACTGCGATTTTTTTCCTGAATGTCCCAGGCTGCAGATTACACGAATTTCCTTTTTTTTTTTTACTTTATATTAATTTCGCGGTCTTCAAATTATAGGCTGGTGCGGATAACACGACGAAAATTACGGTACTACCCGGGCAGGTAAATAATTTTGTACATATCCAGCTGGGCATGTAACTTTTCAGATATTTTTCAAGCCCTGATTAACGATCAGCTTTATAGCATTCACCATCAAAACAGCCTCTACTGAACACAAGGAAATGGTTGATGCCTTAATTGGTGATCACAGACATGTGACAGTGAAGGAAATTGTGGCAAATTTGAGTATAGGACACAATGCAGTTCAGGAAATAATTAGTAGCTTGGGATAGCGGAAAATTTGTGCCCACTATGTCCCACGTTTGCTGACAAAAGACCGCAAAGGCCAGCACAAGAATATCTTATCACCACTGCCAAGGCAATATCATTGTGGCGAATTTAAGTATAGGACACAATGTGGTTCAGGAAATGATTAGTAGCTTGGGATAGTGAAAAATTTGTGCCCACCGAGTTCCACATTTGCTGACAAAAGACCGCAAAGGCCAGCACAAAAATATCTTGTCACAACTGTCAAGGCAATATCATTGTGTCGAATTTGAGTATAGGACACAATGTGGTTCAGGAAATGATTAGTAGCTTGGGATAGTGGAAAATTTGTGCCCGCTGAGTCCCACGTTTGCTGACAAATGACCACAAAGTCCAGCACAAAAATATCTTGTCACAACTGCTAAGGCAATATCAAAATAAAGGGACCGATTTTTTGCGTAGTATTGTGACGGGTGACGAAAGATGGTTCCACCATTTTGAATCTGAAACGTAATGCTACAGCATGGAATGCCATCATCTCCATTCACCAAGCTGGAAGAAGCCTGAGACAGTTCCATCAACTGCAAAGGTTATGGTAACTATCTTTGGGATGCAAATAGGTGCATTCTGGTTGATTTTTTAGGGCCTGGACAAACTGTAAATGCAGCTCGTCATGTCCAAACATTAGAAAAGCTCTGCCGTACATTGCATGATAAACGGCCAGAAAAGAGTCATCTTCCAGGAGCACAACAAGGCTAGGCCCCTCTCTGCTCGTTTGACCTCGGAAAAAATCCAGAAATCTGGATGGGAACTTTCACCTCACCCTGCTTACACTCCAGATCTGGCACAAAGGGCAGCTCACCAGATGAGGCGCCGCCTCACCAGAAATCTTTCACCCACGAAGAAAGTTTTTGTACACTGGTGTTCAAAATTAAGAGAATTTGCACATTTTGTCGATTTTCACAAAAAGTACGGAACCAAAGGTAAAACTTATGCTGCCGAATAAGAATGCAAATTTGCAGTGTCGAATACGTAAGCGTACAGGTGCGTGTGGGCGGAACTGTGACAGCGGAGGGCATGAAAAGCACGCGTGGCACTTTCCGCGATTAGTTCGATCGTACTCCTGGACGACATTCGTTGTATTTCTTGCAGGAGTTGGTTCAATTTCATAAGCAATCAGGTAAAATGAGTTGCCACAAACGTATTGATGACGGAATGAGGTGGAGAATCGTTGGTAGATTGCAGGCAGGGCAATCGCAAATGCAGGTTGCTACAGAGCTCAATGTAACGCACAGTGTCGTCTGCAATTTGTGGAAACAGTTTAAGGACACCGGATCCATATCCAGAAGGACTGGGCAAGGTCGTACAAGATCCACGACGCCCAATGAAGATCGTTATTTGGCACTTTCAGCGAGGCGCCACAGGACTGCTACAGCTGCACAGCTATCTTGTGAGCTACATGCCACCACTGGAACCCGAGTTTCAAGGGTTACTGTTTCCTGAAGGCTTCATGAGAGAGGGCTTTTTGCCAGAAGACCCGCTGTTTCGGTCTCGCTCACTTCAGCACACAAGAGAGCATGTTTAGCGTGGTGCAGACAACATCAGCCTTGGACCAGACTTCAGTGGGGTAACGTTTTCTTCAGAGACAAGTCGCGATTCAGCCTGGACACTGATTCTCGACGTTCCTTTATCTGGAGAGAACCTGGGACCCGATGCCTTTCCTCCAACATCCGAAAAAGGGACTGCTATTGCAGCGGAGGTGTCATGGTCTGGGTAGGCATTATGTTGGACGGCTGCACACCTCTCCATGTGTTTGACAGAGGCTCCCTGACTGCTGAGAGGTATAGGGATGAGATCTTACAGCCCTATGTTCAACTTTTCAGGGGCGCAGTTGGCCCTCTGTTCCTTTTATAGACAACAATGCTCGTCCGCATAGGGCTCACCTGGTCGACGATTATCTTGAAAGGGAGGATATTTGCTGGATGGATTGGCCAGGCAGATCGCCAGACCTAAACCCTATCGAACATGTCTGAGACGCTCTTGGGAGGGCAATTGCAGCTTGCCATCCTCCTCCAAAAACCATCCAGGAGCTGAATACTGCGTTGCTGCAGGAGTGGGACCAACTGCGACAGGGACTGATCAACTGCCCCGTTTCCAGTATGACATCATGCTGTGAGAGCTGTATGACTGTGAGAGGGGACCATACCCAATATTAGTCATTTTATATTCAATCTTGCACCGTGGATTTTGGACATTCCTGTGCTGATAAGCCTTACCGACAATCATGAGTGGGTACCATGACTGTTGTGTGGTATAATTTGTTCTCTTACATAACTGTGTATCCATACCAAATTTCATAAAAATGTGTCCATTAGTTTTTCAGAAATTCGGCAAAATGTACAAATTCTCTTAATTTTGAACATCAGTGTATAGGTAAGATACAATATGCCTTTAATTGTGCATGCTAAATGAAACTCAGAAATTTTCATTGTGATTCGTAAACTTTGTTTAAAAAGGCTTCAAGCAGAGAATGAAATCCTGAATTTATGAACCTTAAATTTATAACGTTTAAATACTATTTTTGCAAAGAGGTTGAAACGAGCATATGCTGAGCGTTTAGAGTGGCAATCGTCAGAGTCGTCTCTGTTACAACAGATAGGAGACGGCGCAGAGATGAAAAAAAACCCAGTTCCCCAAACTTCCTCTACGGATTTTAAGGTGAAACTCGAATGCTGCTTAAATTTGACCAGTGTCTGTGTTTCTATTGGTGGAAGGCAGGGATTTTGTCCAATGGGAGCGAGCAGACAAGAGCTTGGCAAAACAGTTACTTAGGTGGCAATACAGTTAGCCTCAGTTAGTGAGAGCACGTTAGTTCTTATAGTGTATTATCGACACAGCTTTTCGTCAAAGTGTGCGCTGCATTCTAAATTTGAGCACTGACTTTTGGGAATGTGTTTCTTCTGTAGTTTCTGGTAAGGCGAGATATGTGCCGAGTTTTCCTTTCTTAGTGTTGTTGCTCATAAATTTTGATTTATTAGTAATAATAAAAATAATTATTTTTAGAATTGAATTGATTAATAAAAAGTGAATTGAATGCATTCTGTTAAGGGGGGGGGGAGATAAACATTTTACAGGAAGTCACCTGTTCTGATTTCTGCCATGTTTAAGTCACATGACCTGTTTTGACAAGATATATAGAAATGTGCTTCGAGCTTGATTTCTCCTAGACACCTTTTCCACCAGTCAGGGCCTTAATTTGGGGCTCATGGGCCTTAAATGTGATCTACATGAAGGGTGAACCTTTGCAAAGAGACATGTTGCTTTTATTCTGGACTCAGAAACATCTTTTGACAGAAGTAACTGAAAGCTGGTCCTCGGGTTGTATATACACTGAAGAGCAATTGAATTATAGACAGCTGGCGTTATGCAAATGTGGTGCTGTGGGCGGCCCTGTAAACGGAAACGACATGACGCATGCAGCGATCCAACAATATAAGGAGCGATGCTACGGAAATCATTAAGAGTTGGGCGCAGTATGGGTAAGACGAAGGATCTAAGCGCATTTGATCGTGGGCAAATTGTCGGGGCCCGACGAATGGGTCACTCCATCTCAGAAGTCGTGCAGGCACTGGGATTTTCACGAGCCACCGTGTCACGGGTGCACCGTGAGTACATCGAATCCGGTAAAACCATCCCTGCAAGGGCCAACTGTCGTGGACAACATCGTGTGGATGAGCGGAGTCATCGTCGGCTAGCTCGCATTGTAACAGCGGATAGACTGGCCATAGTGCAAGAAATCACTTTGCAATTTAACGCTGGTGCACAAAAACATGTAAGCGGCCACACCATCTCCTCGCTATTGGGTACAGAAGCCATCGTCCCACGAGGGTACCGCTGCTGACCGCACATCACAGGGTGCAAAGATTAGCATGGGCGCGGGAACATTGCCACTAGACCCAGGACATGTGGGAAAATGTTGCCTGGACTGATGAGTCGATATTCACGTTGGTACATGCGGATGGCAGGATACGAGTACGGCGCAAACCACATGAAGCGATGGATCTTTCTTGCCAGCAGGGTACTCTTCAAGCTGGTGGGGGTGGCATTCTCGTCTGGGGACTGTTTACGTGGACTGAAATGGGACCCCTGGTACGTGTGACATCGTCCCTCACATGTCAACGTTACCGGGATATCCTGGACAACCATTTGCTCTCGTTTGTGCGTCTTCAACATCCCACTGGGGACCTCATCCTGCAACAAGACAATGCAGCTCTCGAATTGTATCCGAGTGGTTGGATGAACACCCCACTGACGTGACCTCGCTTCCTTGGCCAGCTAGGTCTCCTGACCTCAATCCCATCGAGCACATCTGGGATGCCATTGAGAGAGATGTTCGAGGCTCTGACCCTCCTCCATCAAATCTTCGTCAACTGTGGGAGCTTGTTCAGGGGTCATGGATCCATATGGCTTCCCAATGCTTCCGGTGTCTTGTCGAGTCCATGCCGAGACGAATCGCCGTCGTCATCAGGGTGAAAGGTGGTGCTACACATTACTAGATAGGTATCTCTAATTCAGTTGCTCTTCGGTGTATACTGCTCTGTGAACTTCACCTGCCCCACTGTTCAATCTCCGGGCGCACTCATTTCTGTAGGCTGGGGAGTGGTCATAATGGAATTACTCTTCGGTGTATACAGGGTGTAACCAAAAGTCCGGAAACAGCCACATAACTGATGAAATAATGGTCATACAGGAACGAAACTGGTGGCTAGGTAAAGGTTAAGGGCCATGGCCAATCGATTGGGACCAACAGTGGCGCCCACTGGCGTATATTTGTGGTACTTATGAAAACCAGCTTCAAAACCAAGCGAGATAGGGCAAAAACGTCAATTGTAAAGTTGTAGAGCATCTGCTTGTTAGTAGGAAAAGACCCGTGGTTTGCCGGAAACCAGCAAGCAAACGCCTGTAAACGCAACAAATGCGAACGTTCGCCGGACGGTGTCAGTCGGAAAACCGTGCTTAAAAGCCGACATGCAACACTCATGATACAGCATAAGGGACAAAAGAATGATGACGCTATTGAAACAGAGTAATCATTTTTATGTAATCATACAAAAGGCAATTATGCATGCAAACCGTAACGCGGTAGCCAACGGTTTTCCGACTGACACTGTCCGCCGAACGTTCACATTCATAGCGTTAACAGGCTTTTCCTTGCTGGTTTCCAGCAAACCACGTGTCATTTCCCACTAACCAGCAGATGCTTTACAACTTTGCATTTGACACTTTTACCCTATCTCACTTTGTTTCAAAGCTAAGTTTCATAAGTACCACAAATATCCGCCAGAGGACACCGCTGTTGGTTCCATTCGATCGGCCATGGCCCTTTTCCGATACCTAGCCACCAGTTTCGTTCCTGTACGACCATTATTTCACCAGTTATGTGGCTATTTCCAGACTTTTGGTTACACCCTGTATATGTATACACCAAATCACTTCTCTACAAAATTTAGTTTTAGTTATTTTTCATAATAGATATGTTATGGGCTGGGTCTTCGCCTGACCAACATTTTACTCCACGAGCCGCCACTGTGTGGCACCCTCTGACTATCACTTTTTTTATTTCCTAAAGGAGCAGATGCTCGGCCAACAGTACTAGAGCATGGAAGCAGTACAGCAAACTGTAAGGTGGTGTTATATCTCATGTGATTCTATCATAAAGTTCACATACAATTACGTGACCACAAGGTTCTTCAGGAAGACGCTTTGACGTCTGTAAGTTCTGTTTGACTTGTTCTGTAAAGTGGATACAGTCTGTGGTGGTGCATTAACTTATTCATCGGTTAAAAGTCCTAAAAATGTAAGTTGGTGTGTTTGCATAACTGGAATGAAGTTCTTCAGCAAGGGTATATTTAAACTGCCAGAATGATGGGAAAAAATGTGTCCAAATTAATGGGAATTTTGTAGAAAGATTATGTATTTATAATTGATTATTTATTGCTATACTTATTTTTTCAATTATTATAACTTGCAGTTTTTATAAAAATGTTGTTGCTCATTAAATTCAGTATAGGCTTCATAAGTAATAATGATCAAGAGATCCAGGAACTTATCGGGTGAGGGAAATTTAGAGATTAGCTGTGAGAGCATAGCAATAAATAATTTTTGAATAACCAACTTTGTAATAGGAAACTTTTGAAATTAAACATTATGAGAGAAGTTGTGACTTCTTCATTTACTATGGTGACCCCCCCAATAAAAAAATAAAAAGACATTTTGGAATTTTGCAGCACCTTCACCATAAATTGTCGTAACTTTATAATATTTGCCAACACCCAATTTGCATCTCACTCTAGGTAAGTTAACCTCAATTTCTCTTCAGTCTTGCTCATAGTTCAGCAGGTGAGCCTGCAACCCGAAATACCACAAAATTGTACTCTTTTTTGCTGTCACACACTTCATCATAGGTGCATACATGAGATTCTTCTGCGGATCCGCCTAATTCCGTTTTTTTTTCTTTGTTTCCTTTCTTTTTTTTTTTTTTGTCATCATTTGGGTCATTCTCGAGATCGATGCAGAACTGAAGAGAAATGGGACGGGGGGGGGGTCGTTTTGCGTCTGGATATTGTATTTCGTCTTTCAAAACTTTCGAAAACTGAAGTTAAACGGAGTGGCGATCTCACTTCGACTGGCCTGCCAAATCCCCAAATTTGAATCCTATTGAAAATTTGTGGAATCATTTGGAATAGAAGGTTAAATACCGGAATAGACATCCACATACACCAGCAGAACTTTGTGAATAATTGGTGCTAGAGTGGCTGCAAATCGATGTTTCATGGAGCCATATCGGATTCAGGCTGTTATCAAGGCACCGTCACCCGTTATTAGGTAAGTTCTAACAGGGGTGACTTCATTTTTTGTCTGCTGTGCTTAAATATTTATTTATACATAGTAGGATTTTTCAATCCAAAATGGATTGAGCAAGCACCCAGATTTAATGAGGATTTCCATCAGTCCTGAGCTTCTCATTATAAGCAGGTTATGTGGTTTTCTCTTATTCTGTTTGTAGTCTAATGCTGCTACAGCTTCTCTTCAAGAAAAATCAGGTGTAAAGTTCATGTAAATACTCTTGCAATTTAATAGATTTTTAGTGTGTAATTTAACAGAACTGTTTCTTTGTTGGTGATATTTGGCTGTATGCTTAATTTTGTTTTACTTTCTTCTTTACAGGCAGCTTTAATTATGCAAGTTCTGCAGTTGTCAGATGAACAGATCGCAATGCTTCCACCTGGCCAACGTCAAAGCATCTTGATCCTCAAGGAGCAAATAGCTCGCACACGCCCTACTTGAATTCATAATATGAGAATATATATTGGATCCATTTAAACTGTTTAACAAAATCAAACGAATCTGTCGAATAAAGTTGTTTCTGCAACTTAAATCTAGTATTTTCCGTACATAAATTAAAATTTTTACACTACAATAAAAATTATTGAGTTTCAATATCGTTACGAATGCAGGAATTTCTTTTTTCCGAAATGCAAAAAACAAAGGTGACTATTCTGAAATCATTTAAGTGTTTGTTCATGTCTGGGTAAACAATGTTTGTTCAAAGTCAGACTTTGCTGCATAGGGACCTATGAAAGCAGGTGGCCAGTGTTCTCACAGGGTTCCCACTCAACCTGGAAAACAGGGAAAACCTGGAATTCTCAGGGAATTTGAAAATGGTTCCAAAAATCAGGGAAAACTCAGGGAAAATTACTTTTTTTTTCTTTTGTAAAAATCAATGGATACTTTATTTTGCCAAAAAATCTTATTTTTTCAAGATTTCAAACTTTTGCTTGCAATTACTGCCTGCCTAGAATTTGGAAGATCTTACTTTCAGTTATATTATTTCCTTTATTCTCTAAAAAAAAGATTCAAATTTGAATTTTTAAAATTGCCAGTTATTAAGCTTTTGCTAAATTTCTGCAGGCAGTTGTTATAACATGGAACAATTAGGCACAATGGCTCCTGCTTGAAGAAACACTTCACAAGAGAACCAAACAAATGATGGATCAAAGTCCTTTGTCTGTTGGTTCTCTTGAAATATGTTTCTTTGAACAGAGCCATTCCATTATTAAGCTTAGCTGCATTGTGTTATAGAAAAACTGAAACTATTCAACTGACAGATTTTTTTCTTACATATGACCTGTTTCTATGGGAATGTATTTACAGAATCCGTGTTGGTAGTATTCACAAAAGTTCACGGAACTTTGGTACAGAAAATAATGCACACAGTTAGTTGTTATTAATGAAAAGAAGGTAATTTTATAAAGACAAATTACGTAAAGAATTTACGAGTGTGTGCTTTGGTGAGAAGAATGAATGGAATGGAATGAAATGTAACAATTCTTTGCAACATGCCACTCTGGAAAACTTTAAAAACCACCTGGACAACCTGGAAAAGTCAGGGAATTTTTTCATTACTATTGAGTGGGAACCCTGTCTCAGTTTCATGACACCTCCGAATTGCACGTATCTTTATGTGAATATTGGTTAGATATTTGAGTCCTCATTACGAAGAAGAATTGTTCGATCAGAAAATTGTACCATCTTTTGCTACGGCCGTTCCATAAAAACTGAGAGTAAAAACACACAAAATGAAGAAATTTAGGTACAGCAAAATATATGTTATTCTTTCCCAAAGTATCTTCTCTCGGATGATATGCAATGGCTCCATCGTTCAGTCCACTTTTCAAAGCATGTGGCGAAGGCATTTTGTGGAAGCTGCTTTAACGACCCCTGTACAGCTTGAATAACGTCAGCATCTGTGTTGAATGTTGCACCACAGAACTTTTACATCACTGGAAACAACCAGAAATTCCATGGGGCGATGTCAAGACTGTAGGCAGGCTGTGGCATGATTTCAATACTGCATTTTGTAAGAAACTGTTGAACACAAGCAGCCATGTGTGGGCGGGAGTTATCATGGTGTAGGGTCCATTTGCCCACCAGTTCCGGTCGCTTAATAGATGTTTGTCTCGTCGCAGATGCTTCAAGACTGGAATGTAATACTCAGCATTCACAGTAATTTGTGGAGGAATGGCATGCTACTAGACTACACTTTTATGATCAAAGAAACTTATCATCATCACCTTCCCAGCTGATTTAGTTTGGCAGACTTTTTCCAGAGGAGGCGAGCATGAATGACTTGATGAAGTGGAGTAAATGGAAGTTCCTTTCAAGAAAAAGTGGGAATCGTTCATTGCAATAGAATAAATGAATATTTTAAGGAGGAACACCAGTCATATTGCTTAGGAATTATTCAAAGATCCGAGCCAGAAAATTTTCTTTTAAAGTAAGACATCTAAATGGAAGAACTCAAATTTATTTTAAAAGATTTTGTCCAGACATGATTTTAAAGGCATAAATCTCATTTCTTCGAAAAGCAGGCAATCGAGTGCCAGGGAAATAATGCTGATTTTTCAGCTGTTTGTTTAACTTTGTGATTTAAAAATTTACCAGTTTTTTTTTCTTTGAGAAAGTTTTAAAAAAGCATGGCAGTGCCAGGGAAAGGCAGCCCTACCGGTTTGTGTCCCTTCCACAAAGTCTCTCTATCAATACGATGTTTGTACCGAAAATAATCCAAAAGTGGGCATAATTTTTTATTAACTGACTAAGGTTGTTCAAATTGCACATGTTGGTAGTGTATCTCTACCTCTATACAAAGGTACTACTCAACATAGTCTCCGTTCACAAGCGATGCATTTGCACCACCGTTGAACCCAACTCTCAAATTCTTTTTGAAAAAAATTCAGGTGTGGGCTGTTGTACTAACTTCTTCACAGTGGCTTTCACCTAGTCTGTGTCGTCAAATCGTTGTCCCCGGAGACTGTCCTCCATCGAACCGAACAGGTTGAAGTCGGGGGAAGGCAGATCTGGACTGTATGGTCGATAGGAGACCGCCTACCAGCCTAATTTGCTGATCACTTGATTTGTTGCCAAAGATGTGTCTGGTCTCGCATTGTCATAGTGAATGTGGATCCTTTTCAGATTCTTGTTCGGTCTCTTCCTCCTTATGGCTTCTCTAAGTTTCTTGAGTGTCTCAATGTACCGCTCGCTGGTCACGGTATGGCCGTGTTCCTGAAAATCTAGGAGAATGACACCCGTGTCATCCCAAAAAACATTCACCATGACTTTCTGTGCTGATCGCTGACTCTTGAACTTCTTAGGCCATTGTGAAGAGGTGTGACGCCATTCCACGGATTGATTCTTCCTTTTCGGATTGTAAAGACACCCACGTTCCATCCCCCATCACCAGATCAGAAAAAAAAAAAAAAACGTGTCTTCATTGGCTTCAAACACTTCCAGCAGATCAGAGCAGAATTCCACCCTTCTCTCCTTCAAACCAGGTGCCAACTGTCGAGGTGCCCACTTTGCACACACTTTCCAGTATCCCAAAACTTCCACCATCTCTATGGCATTGTGACCACAGTCCAGTTGTGCAGCAACCTCATGGATTGTGACTCCTTTCTCCATGCAAATCAATTCATCCACTCACTGACAATTTGTGTCAGTGGTCGCAGATGGTCTTACACTGCGTGATTTGTCCTCAATCCTGGTTTTCCCTTCTTTAAATTTTTTATCCATCTGTGCACCTTGCTCTTTGTCAAGGGTGTCATCTCTGTAAACATTCTGTAGCCTTCTGTGGATGTCAGACAGCCGCACCCTTCCTTCGTCAAGAACTTAATGACAGTACGTTGCTTCAGCTTGTAATCCAGTATTTACCTGCAATGAAGAAGAAGGGTCACTATAGAGGAAGAGATACTCTACGAACATGTGTAATTTGTACGACCTCTGTCAGTTAATAAAAAAAATTATGCCCACTTTTGCATTACTTTCGGTACAACTCTCGTATTTACCTGCAATGAAAAAGAAGGGTTACTATAGAGGAAGAGATACTCTACGAACATGTGTAATTTGAACGACCTCTGTCAGTTAATAAAAAAGTTATGCCCACTTTGCATTACTTTCGGCACAACCCTCGTATTTACCTGCAATGAAGAAGAAGGGTTACTATAGAGAAAGAGTTACTCTTCCATGTGCAATATGAACGACCTCTGTCAGTTAGTAAAAAAGTTATGCCCACTTTTGCATTACTTTTGGTACAACCCTCATATTTACCAGCAATGAAGAAGAAGGGTTACTATAGAGGAAGAGATACTCTATGAACATGTGTTATTTGAACGACCTCTGTCAGTTAGTAAAAAAGTTATGCCCACTTTTGCATTACTTTTGGTACAACCCTCATATTTACCAGCAATGAAGAAGAAGGGTTACTATAGAGGAAGAGATACTCTACGAACATGTGTAATTTGAACGACCTCTGTCAGTTAGTAAAAAAGTTATGCCCACTTTTGCATTACTTTTGGTACAACCCTCATATTTACCAGCAATGAAGAAGAAGGGTTACTATAGAGGAAGAGATACTCTACGAACATGTGTAATTTGAACGACCTCTGTCAGTTAATAAAAAAGTTATGCCCACTTTGCATTACTTTCGGCACAACCCTCGTATTTACCTGCAATGAAGAAGAAGGGTTACTATAGAGAAAGAGTTACTCTTCCATGTGCAATATGAACGACCTCTGTCAGTTAGTAAAAAAGTTATGCCCACTTTTGCATTACTTTTGGTACAACCCTCATATTTACCAGCAATGAAGAAGAAGGGTTACTATAGAGGAAGAGATACTCTACGAACATGTGTTATTTGAACGACCTCTGTCAGTTAGTAAAAAAGTTATGCCCACTTTTGCATTACTTTTGGTACAACCCTCATATTTACCAGCAATGAAGAAGAAGGGTTACTATAGAGGAAGAGATACTCTACGAACATGTGTAATTTGTATGACCTCTGTCAGTTAATAAAAAAATTATGCCGACTTTTGCATTACTTTCGGTACAACCCTCGTATTTACCTGCAAGAAGAAGAAGGGTTACTATAGAGAAAGAGTTACTCTACCAACATGTGCAATTTGAATGAGCTCTGTCAGTTAATAAAAAAGTTGTGCCCACTTTGCATTACTTTCGGCACAACCCTCGTATTTACCTGCAATGAAGAAGAAGGGTTACTATAGAGAAAGAGTTACCCTGCCATGTGTAATTTGTACGACCTCTGTCAGTTAGTAAAAAAGTTATGCCCACTTTTGCATTACTTTTGGTACAACCCTCATATTTACTTGCAATGAAGAAGAAGGGTTACTATAGAGGAAGAGTTACTCTACCAACATGTGCAATTTGAACGATCTCTGTCAGTTAATAAAAAAGTTATGCCCTCTTTTGCATTACTTTCGATACAACCATACCTCATATTTTTTTCAGACCTGAGCAAGTCCCCTGCCCTGGTAAGGTATGCTTCTGGATCTGCTCCTGGTGATGCCACATTAAGTCGTCACATGGTACTGCAAACCTGGAAAAATCTTTTGCTCCAAGATTGTGGGACATCATCACAAATGACATTTTTTGTGGTGTGGGCACTTTTTCTTTATTTTCATCATGTGTTTCGATTATTATTATTGTTTATTTATGCAACGTAGTACGCCTGATAATATTACCTGCTTGAAATTTCATGATATGGGCAAAAAGGAAAGTAGAGCCAGGATTACGGCAATTCCGAAGTGAGAGAAACACGTAAGGAGAACCTAATCATTTGAGGAAATGTTGAGCTATCAGTGCCATGTGTTTTTGATACGCAAGTCCACAGTGCTAGGCATGCGTACCATAGATGGCCCTGAAAAATTTGGTTTCAGAACAGAAAAACATGTTACTTTCAGATATCTGTTTCTTCCCATTAAAATATGGAGAAAATAGGCTGTACTTCCAAAGTGACCACAGTTTCTTTAGGTTTCTCATTGTGACTTCTCATGTGCCACTACATGATACAAATAGTTCCACAACAAAATGCAAAAGATTGCGTGCATGCAATATTTTGCATTTCGTTGTTGGAATGAGAGGGAATTAGGGAACAAGTTGGGCTCTTGCATAATGAGCATGTTGTTTTCCACATTGGATGTTTTAAAATTTATGTTAAAAAGGAAAGTTTCTAAATTTTATTCACACTTCCTATGAGTACCTTGTACAATATTCTAGAGGATAATGCTTACCTTGGCATTCCTTTCTAGCGATGCGAACATTTCACACACGTGTTTACCCAAACACATTTCACACACGTGCGGCAAACACGTGTGTGAAATGTTCGCATCGCTAGAAAGGAATGCCAAGGTAAGCATTATCCTCTAGAATATTGTACAAGGTACTTTGAAATATCACACGTAAAAGATAATAGTAGAATGATTAGAGCTATCTAATAGTCAGAATTAGAACTACTAATAGGAATTACTTCCTATGAGATTGAGGAAATGTAAAAAAGAAATATAATTGTTATGTGGGATGTGTGGGTCTGAGGCATGGGCATAGACCTCTCTCAAAAGTTCACTAAAAATAGAGGAAAGTTTGTAAAGATGTTTTTATTCATTTTTGATATAAGACTGAGGAAACGTGATAGATAAATATAATTGTTATGTGTGGTATGTGGCTCTGAGGCATGGGAATAGACTTCTCTCAAAAGTTAATTAAAGAAATAGGGAAACGTTTTTAAAGATGTTTTTATTCACACTTTATATAAGATTTAGGAAAGGTAAAACAGAAATATAATTATTATGTGTGATATGTGGTTCTGAGGCATGGACACAAACTTCTCTCACAACTTAATTAGAAAAATAGGGGAAGTTTCTAAAGATGCTTTTATTCACACTTTATACATATAAGATTGAGGAAATGTATAAGATAAATATAATTATGTGCGATGTGTGGCTCTGATGCATAGACATAGACTTCTCTCAAAAGTTGAAGAGGCTGGAGAGAGTTGTTATGATTAAACCAAATATTTCAAGTATTATGTAAATATATTGATTTTTCATTAAGAATTACAGTATTTTATAGCATACATATTCTAAATTACTATTTCATTAAGGAGAGACTTTCCACTGTGCTCAGAGGTCATCCTCAATGTGGTTTTCAGTGAGAAGATCATAGAACGTAGGGCATATATTTTCTGTTTGAAGGTTTAAGGACTGCAGTGAGCAGCTGAATGAGCTGTATGCAGTAGCCCATCCCTAATTTATGGCTACTGTTTCCAGGAAAGAGTAAGAATCAGTGCTGTACAGTATCCATGCCTCCATGGGATTCGAACCCGGACCCATCTCGGATGAATGGTCAAAAGCCAGTGTTTAGACCACTGTGTCACCTGGGTAGCAAGGAGGGCATATTGAACAACATACCATAAAATAGGAGAGAGACTTTGGGTATTGTTTTTTGTTTGGGGGGTTTAACGACCTCTGTAAGCAACTCGATAGGCAATAAACAGTTGCCCGTCCCAAACTTAGTTCCACTGGTTCCATGGAAAAAAGAAAGTCTGTGCCAAAAGACAAATACATCCATGACTGACGGGTATTTGAACCCGGACCCATCGCAGACGAATGATCAAAAGCCAGCGCTTAGACCACTGTGACTGGGTCGGCAGAGTATGAGGTTGTAATCATGTAACCATGGACGGCCATATTGGAAGGCAAGGTGGGGCAATCGCCCTCCCAGCAGAGTGCATGTAACTTCAAATTACTGTCTAGCTTGTTTGATAAGAGTTTCTTCATAACGAAAAATCTTGAGGCGTAATTCTAGGTTTTAAGTTCTGGTTTGGACTTTGGAATGGGATTACTTTGCGGTAGAGCCCTGCAGAGGCAATATTTTTAGGCCCGGGCCCATCTGGTTAATGTCAGGCCTGACCTGACCCATCCCATTCCTACCCAGTTAATGTCAGGCCTGGCATAGGTTTTATTTGCATAACTGTCACTTGCCTTAACATAGACGGTATTTGTACTGTAACTTTTTTGAATAACTCGAAACTTGTGTAAAAAGAGGACGTAGGCAAGTTAACTAACCCACCAGTAACCAGAAATATGGCAAATGCAATAAATAGTATTCAGTGAACTTAAGTAAATTATCGTCATTATATAATCGAACTCTTCTTAGGGTCAGATCACTGTTTATACGTCGAGTACTGTCTTCTCTGACATTTTTGCCCAGAACATAATATAAACTAATGCTCAGTTACACACGCGCACACACACTAACATACTTAATGGTTAATAAAATACACTGGTGTGAAAAATTAAGGACGAGACGGTTTTTCGAATATAACGTCGTGCAGAAGTGTTCCACATTGACTTAAATCATACCATAAGATCCCCAAGATGTAAGAATATGGGACAAGTGATCAAAACCGTCCAAACAAGGAATTCATAGGATACAAAGGCACTTTATTGAAAAGGTAGCTTCGAGCGCAACTAGACAGAAACGTCCATGTGACAGGCGGCTGCCGAGAAAAATCCAGTTTTTAGTAGGGGATATGATCACCCCTGACTGCGTTGCAGGATTTACAACGTCTGTCCATGCTGAGGACGAGGTTGTCAAGGAGCTGTTGAGGCATCGCGGCCCATTCCTCTTGTAGCGCCAATCGCAGCTGCAAAATCGTTGCTGGTGGCTGGTGACGTGCTCCCAAGCATCTCCTGAGAAGGTTCCACACGTGTTCGATTGGAATTAGGTCCGCGGACCTTGCGGGCCAATCCATGGGTTGAATATCTTCACTCTCCAACAGCTCTGCGACAGCCACTGTACGATGAGGTGTAGCGTTGTCGTCCATGAAGAGGAACTCAGGACCCACAACACCTCTAAACAGACGCACGCGATGCAGGAGAACCTTGGTACAATAGCGGACACCAGTGACTGAACCTCCTTGGAAGATGTGAAGGTCAGTACGGCTACCAAGCATGATACTGCCCCAAACGAGAACTCCACCTCCAAACCGGTCCTTTCGATGATGTTGGAGGTGTGATTGTGTGTTCCCTGCTCTCTCCAGATGTGTATACACCCATTTTCAATAGGATTCATTCCCAGGTGGTCCCCTACAATATACTAAAATTTCATCAACATGGAACCATATTTACGCAAGTTATGACGCATAAGGGCAATGGAATGGATCCCACTCCTGTGCCGTGACCTTTGACCCCACTTCACCCATTTTCAATAGGGTTCGTCCCCAGGTGGTCCCCTACCACATATTAAAATTTCATCGAAATCGAACCATTTTTATGCGAGTTATCGTGCCGACAGACGGACGGATGGACAAAGCTGGAGCATATACGCTTCTTCAACCAACGGTTGGAAAGTGTAAAAAAGATGAAATTTCACAAATCCCACAAATGACAGGTAAGTATACCGAACGTTTTAAATATACCCAGAATAAACATTTATTGTCAAAAGTTCTTTCAATATTTTTTGTAAACACTATCGATTCGATAAATTGGCACCACATATAAATAGACTGCAGTAAATAATATCAACGGTACAAAAACGAATTAATTATTGACCATATTTTAAAATCAACCTTTTTTTTTTCTGAGTCACAGGAGGCACTGCATTATTGTACATCATGAGATTTTGTGGTTAAGAATTTGTAGTGTGATTTACCCCATTAAAAATATGGGGTAAATGACATTTTCAATACCATTTCAAACAAAGTTTAAAGTTCAGATTGGAATGGTTAAATTGTATATAAAATTAAGTGGTAAAAGTGTATGATACTGCTTTGTAAACAAACAGCGAGAAAAGCAAAATATAGATCCCACAGGATCCAGTTTTAACAAGCCTCCAGCAAAAATATAAAAAAATCACTCATTATTAAATACTTTGCCACATTACGGGGTATATCGATGTTATAGGATTTTGTATTACATAAGTATATGCGCTGCATTTTCTTTCCTTTCCCTTTCGTGTTCCGATTTCCATTTTTTTCATACGGTCACCACAATTTGGCATTATGGCGTTAGGAAAATGCCAAGAATATCCAAAACAAGAAGTTGCAATACACACACAGTGCTTCGTGATGGTAGTATAACTAGAATAATATAACTATAGAATAATTTTATTAATATAACTAGAATTACTAAATTAATATAACATTTATTACTACATAAATATAATAAGAAGGACGAGATTAATCTAACAAGAATACCTAAATTAGTACAACTCCTTGAATACAATTGGCCGCCCCGGTGGTGCAGTGGTCTAAGCGATGGCCTCTGATCATTCGTCCGAACGGGGTCCGGGTTCGAATCGCGGTGAGGCATGGATGTTGTGTTTGTCTTAAGGCACTGGTTCTCTCCCTTCCCTGGAACCAGTGACCCTAAATTAGGGACGGGCGACTGCTTATAGCCCATTGAGTTGCTCACGGTGGTCGTTAAACCTCCAATCAAACAAACAAACAAAAAAAGACTTCAATAAACACGACACAAGTGCAAGGAAGCGGGAGATTGGAGCCGAGACATGCTCACATCTGCGGTTGAATCGCACTCGATGATGACGACATGCCCAAATCACCGAAACTTTTTTTCACTGCCGCGCATTGTCTGTTATGGCCCACCTGTATACACAGGTAAAATTGGATATTTACGTGCAGTGTTGTAAATACATAGGTAAAATTTTGGGTTGCGGGTAAATTGCCACTTGTTTTTCATTAAGGGGCCAGGCACAAATTGCTGTTCCTCCGAGGAACGCTTTCAATGCGTAGCAGTTTTCAAAGGTGCCTAACGATGGGAAGGAGCTCTTTTTGTTTGTCTGAACTTTTTTTTTTTTTGATTGGAGGTTTAACGACCACCGTGAGCAACTTAATGGGCTATAAGCAGTCACCCGTCCCTAATTTAGGGTCACTGGTTCCAGGGAAGGGAGAGAGTCAGTGCCGTAAGACAAACACAACATCTATGCCTCACTGGGATTCGAACCCGGACCCCTTACGGACGAATGATCAGAGGCCAGCCCCTTAGACCACTGCACCACCAGGGCGGCTGTCTGAACTTTCATGCCAGTTCACACGAATTTAGGGCAGCTGGCCACAAAAGTTCAAGGGGAGGTAGGTGTCTATAAAGATTGCCATCCCATGTGGCAGTTTACAGTGAACCAAGATTTTGTATGCACATGCAGTGTGTAATGTTTTATAAGTGGGTTGTCAGATTTGGAGAGGATGACATTGTTAAGCATTGCCCTGTTATTTCATTATACTCTATGAACATTTGTATCTCAGTTTTGTAAAATACATAATTTTGCTGTCTAAAAATTTTGTGCAGTAGGTACAGACATTTTCAGTGTTCCTGGGCACAGACACCGCAGCTGAACTTTTTTTTTTTTTTTTTTTTTTTCCGCCCCGGTGGCGCAGTGGTCTAAGGCTTTGGCCTCTGATCATTCGTCCGTAAGGGGTCCGGGTTCGAATCCCGGTCAAGCATGGATGTTGTGTTTGTCTTACGGCACTGGCTCTCTCCCTTCCCTGGAACCAGTGACCCTAAATTAGGGACGGGCGACTGCTTATAGCCCATTGAGTTGCTCACGGTGGTCGTTAAACCTCCAATCAAAAAAAAAAAAAAAAAAAAAAAGCCGCAGTTGAGCCTCTGTATGGTTTTAAAATAAAATTGTAGACAGAATTTTAAATTTTGGGAATTTTTTACAATTGCTTGGCAGGGTTTTCAAATGGTAAAAGTTATCAACTGTGGTGACTTTTCTTTTTCTGATATAATTGTATTGTTAGAATTAGAAAAATATACATATAAACCTCCATGATGTGAGTAAAGCAGTTCCCCCTGTCCTAATGTGGTGACTTTTCAGCAGTGCGTGTTACTGAAACAATGGCAAGGACAAAAGAGTAAAAGCTGCCCCAGTGGCGCAGTAGACTAAGCGATGATTTTGCCACCCCGGTGGCTCAGTGGTCGAAACAATGGCTTCTGATATTTTATCTGACTTGGCTCCAGATTTAAATCCCGATGAGGCATAGATGTGTTTGTCTCATCGCGCTGGCTCTCTGCCTTCACTGGAACCAGTGGTTCTAATTTAGGGACGGGCGACTGCGTATAGCCCATTGAGTTGCTCACGATGGTCGTTAAACCTTCGATCAATAAAAAAAATGCATAAAGTACGTATTTTGTGTGTGTGAGTTCTGTGAAGGTTCCACGATTCTGCTCGTATCCCTGCCAAGACGGTGAGTGATCATTTAGTTATCTTCGTTTTATTGTCTTGGCCCAGTCGGCCAAGACGTGAATTCTTCCTCGTCATTGCGGATGGCTACATCGGGCGAGGTCGATGTCCCAGCTCTTGCTTCTGATAAAGATTTTCCTCCTCTTCCACCATCCACCAATGGCGGGCCTGCTACGACAAGCCCCTCCTCTCCTAAGCGTAGTTCAGCTATCCTATCAGCTAATCCTACTTCTACGTTACTGAGTGGTGACCAGCAACCTTCCCAGCAGGTGACAGAAGAGGCGATGGACGTTTAGCTTTCGTCAGTGGTCTTTACGTCATCACACTGCCCATCCATTCCGTATGCAGCCGTCTTTTCGAAGAAATCTTCACCTTCTGCGTCGGCCTCTGTCAAAGGCCCTTATCAGATGAAGTGTGATGCTAACTCCAACTTCTTCGTCGATCTTCCAGCAACTTCCCCAGCTGGTCAACAATTCCTTAGTAAAGTTGACCTCGGCGTTGCCTTCCTTGCTCTTGCCAATACTAAACTCACTGCGTACTGCGCAGCACTTCGTTTACTCTTCCCGAATTCAGCCGTCACACACGTTGGCCGGAAAGATGGCAAAGTAACCGCATATATCTCTGATCCCAAATTTGCACTTCAAGTTATAAATGATGGACTTTCTATTGGTGATCCTTTCCCCTACATGCCTACTGTTCTGAGTTTTTCCCCAGTCCCGCCAGAAATTTCTGACGAACTTTTACTATCCGCTGTGCAAAACTTTGGACAATCACCACCTTCTTCTCTTTGGCACAATCACCACCTTCTCCTCTTTCCCAACCCAGCCGAAAGATCGTTATCTTCTTGGCCTACGGCGAAATGTAAGAATAGTTTTTCCGTCTGATGAAGCGAAACTACGAGTTCCACCCAAGTTCAGTATTCGTTGTGATACGTACATCCGTGATATCAACATTACTGTGGACACTATGTGTTCTATCTGTAAAGGTTATGGACACCCTCGTGCCTTATGTCCACATCGCACTTCTACTACAACTTCGACGGCCCAAACACCGTCTGCTTCAGCGGTGCCCTCAACGACTTCAGCACAAGCCAAAAGCAAAAGTAGCACTACAGCCGTTGGTCAACGCGTGACTTCAGACAAAAGTAAAAGTAGCACTACAGCCGTTGGTCAACGCGTGACTTCAGACAAAAGTAAAAGTAGCACTACAGCCGTTGGTCAACGCGCTACTTCAGACAAAAGTAGCACTACAGCCGTTGGTCAACGCGTGACTTCGCAACGACCTGCAGAATCCGGACCAGTGTATCCTCCGTCACATTTTCCATCATACACGCCTTTGCTTGTTAGTTCACTCCTCCTCACCCCTCACTTGGGGGATGCTCAGGTACAGTCGTCTGTTTCTCCTGGTTGGTCCACTGCATCTAGCCATTTGAAAGTACCTGACAACCCCGATGCTACTACCCCTCCCTCGGACCGGCCGTTGTCAGAGGCTGGTTGAGTGAGTACTGTGTGATTGATTGCGAATCAAATCGACTGCTGTTCCAATAAGACTCTGTTAGCAGAGCGAGGGGAGTTGTTTTCTCCCCTCAAAAACTTGATTTTTCTTCTCTTTCGTTTTCAAAACGAAGGGAAGAAAAATTTTTTTCATTAATTTGAAAAAAGTGTTTCGGTGCAGTCAGTTCGGACTTAGAAAAACTGTCCTTGTAAGGGCAAAGTCCGGGCTGCGGTCAAAGCACGGTGCGCAACTCTGACACACGAGCGGGTACGTCGTCGTCGTGCCGGTCCCCCTGATCTACGGATCAGGCCAAATCCCGCACTCAACCAGGGTCAAGTGCAGGTTACAGCGGAAAGAACCCTAGAGTATCGCTGAGCACTTGACTGTCGAACGTTTTAAGTCTAACCGACCAGGGACACAGGTCCCAAGGCTTGCACTCGGCTAGCAACCCGAGTAGAGAGATGGCAGAGGACGCAGGGGCTCAAACCCCCGGTCCAAGTGAGCCCGTTGAGGCAGACTGCGACTTAGGAATTCCGTCGGAATTCGCAAGCGCAGTCAACTCCTTCTTCCAAGAGTTGGAGAGGATTCTAGAGAATCCTTCAAACAAGGTTCTGGTTAACACCAGAACCAAGATAAGAAAAGTAGCGAACTCGCTACAAGCAGCTTGCACCAAGCAAGTAATAGAGATGAGTCTCATCCAAGGAGACTCCAGGAAAGAAGTGAGCACGCTAGCGCGGCTCCAAAGACATATGCCGAAGCGGCTCGAGCAGAAGCCAGGCAAGGGGAATACGGCCCCTAAGCAAAAAACGTGTAAGAAGGAGGTAGCCAAGAAGGTGGCACCCAAGAGGGTCGAGAAGAGGCACGTGCTTCTCGTTTACCCCGCAACAGACAAGGGTTCTCCCTCGTCGGAAGACGTAAAGGCGGCTCTGCAAACTCAGATTTGCCCCGCCAAACTCCAGATTGGGGTTAAGGGAGTTAGAAAGGTCAATGGGGGAGGAGTAATGGTGGAATGCTCCTCCGCCAAAGATATAGAGAAACTGGATTCGGAGCTAAAGAGCAATGCAGTGACGAAGGAGAACCTTCGGTCCAGATTGCCAGCTAAGAGGAATCCAAGGTTTATCGTCTACGGGATAGACGGAAACCTGTCAAGGAAGAGGTCGAGCAATGTCTCGCGGAACAGAACCCAGAGTTGGAGGAGAGCAGCCTCCAGCTCAAGTTCTCGTTGAAGGTGAAGGGTGGGAAACGCCACTGGGTAGCAGAGGCGGACCCACTGACCTTCAAAAAAGTAACGAAGCGAGGCAAGCTCGGAGTGGGATGGACCGTCCACTCAGTAAGGGAATATCTGAGGGAGGTCCGTTGCTACAGGTGTAACGGGTTCGGGCACTTTAGATCAAGGTGCACCGAAGAGCAGGATAGATGTGCCCGGTGTGGGGAAACCGGGCACAAGCGCCAAGAGTGCAGCAATAGCCCGGTCTGCACTAACTGCTTGGCAAACAACAAGAGATTCAGGCGTCGAGTGGATGTAGGCCACTCGAGCCTAGACAAGGAATGCCCAAGCCTTGTCAGAGAACTGGCTCTGCTAAAAGAACGCACTCATTATGGATAATAAACCAAAGAGAGGCGTGAAGGTGCTTCAAATCAATCTGCACCACGCACGGGCAGCAACAACACAGGCCCTGGTGACAGCCACTGAGCAAAAAGCTCATATTCTGCTATTGCAGGAACCATTCGAACAGGGGGGAAGAGTGGTGGGCTTCCCTAACTCCTATCGGATCTACCACCCTAGGGTGGCAAAGCCCAGGGTGACCCGTCCCTAGCGGTTCTCGAGATAAAATGCTCCGAGAACGTGGTCGCCCTCGGCGTGGAATGTGGTGATGCGAAATTTTTAATGGTGAACGTATACAGTTCTCCGGCAGGCAATTTGAGAGAAACGCTGAATGAGCTAATGGCTCTATTAGGGGGAATTCCCCAGTCATGAGATAATAATAGCAGGCGACTTCAACGCGAAGAGTCCTCTCTGGGGCAATCAGAACGAGGACGAACGCGGCCAGCTACTAGTGGACTTTGCCAACGCGGCAGACCTGAGTTTCTTGAACGATCCAGAGAGCACCCCGACCTTCCAAGGGGCGAGGGGCTCCTCTTGGATCGACGTGACTCTCGTCAGAGTCTCAAAGCGCAGCCTTGTCCAGGATTGGCAAGTACTGGACGACGAGAGCTGCAGTGACCACCTAGCGCTATCTTTCGTTTTGGGATCGGAAAAGCCCATCCGACCCAAGCGCAAAAGATTCTTAATGAAGAATCTAGACTGGTGGGCTTTTAAAGCCAAGTTAACTACCTTGTTGGGAGGTAGGAGGGAAGAAGAGGCCGCAGAAGTGTCGGACCTCAACTCCCTCTTTGAAGAACTTACCAGTCAAATAACAACGCTATGCGAGAGTAGTAGGGGAAATAAAAGGGGAGCCAAGGACCCCCACCCCTGGTGGTCGGAGAAACTAAAAGCTCTTAGGGCGAGAGCTAGGCGGAGTAGGAAAGCTCTGCAAAGAGCAAAAGCTACTCCGCAAGACAGGGAAGTGCACAGAAGTGCATAAAAAGGCTCGTTCAGCATACAGGAGAGAACTGAATCTCTCGAAAATCTCCTACTGGAGAAAACTGTGTGAGTTTCAAACTCCGGCTGACCCTTTCGGGATCCCCTATAAGATCTCGAGGGGATCCATAACCGAACCGCTAAAACTAGCAGCGGTAGAAAGGGCAGACGGTAGCCTATCAAAGACTCTTGATAGTACCGTAGAAAGTCTCTTGGATTACCACTTCCAAGGAGACGAGGGAGAAGGGGACTCCCTCAACAAAAAGAAATAAGGGAAGAAAGTCGGATCCCGCCGGACACTGGTGAGGACCCCCCTTCACGAGAGACGAAGTGGAGAATGCCCTCTCCAGTCTAAATACGGGCAAAGCACCAGGCAAGGATGGGTTCGACCTCAGCATAGTCAGAGAAATCTACTATGCAAATCCCGGGTATTTTGTGGCGCTCCTAAACGAATGCCTCGGGAGGGGAATCTTCCCAGACTTGTGGAAAACAGCGGTGCTAGTTCTTTTCAACAAGACCGGAAAGAACAAAAATGACCCCGCAGCCTATAGGCCCATCTGCCTCCTCTCGGCGTGGAGCAAGGTGCTGGACAAGCTCATAACGAACAGAGCGCTTAGCTTCCTCATGGAGCAGGGAAAGCTAAACAGGAACCAATTTGGTTTCCTTCCGGGGCGTTGCGCAACGCAGGCAATTCGCAGCCTCCGAGAGAGGGCAGAGAGGAACAAAGCGGAGGGGCTCCATACCTGCTTCATCTCACTAGACGTGAGGGGGCATTCAACAGTGTCTGGTGGCCAATGGTTTTAACCAGACTTAAAGAACTTGGCTGTCCAAGGAACCTGTTCAAACTGATCAGCAGCTACCTGTCTGATAGAAGAGTCGAGTTCGAAGCGGGGAATGGGCAATCCTCGCGTTCGTACCATAGAGGGTGTCCGCAAGGATCCAACTCCGGGCCGCTCTGGTGGAATATAGTTGCTGATTCAGCACTGAACCTAGACCTGGGGCCCGCAGTGGAGATTCAAGCCTATGCGGACGATTTCGTTCTCGTGGTCTCCGCCTCAGGGAGACACGTGATCGAAGAGAAGCACATAGGGCCTTGGATGTGCTAGAAAATTGGAGCAGAGAAAGCAAACTGTGCTTCGCTCCTGAGAAGACCACTCTGCTAGCAATAGCTAAGAGAGGAGTAATGAAAACACCACCCCAGTGCAGATTCCAAGGGTGCACTATCAAGGCGGTGCGTGAAATGAAATACTTGGGTGTGGTCCTGGATCAGAGTCTATCAGGGCTGCCACACCTGAGGCACCTTAGAACAAGGTGCACGATGATTCTCAATAGATTGAATGGCATGAGGTTAACGGGCAAAACCAAGAAGGCCATCTATCAGAGAGGAATTGAAAGAATTCTGACGTATGCAAGTGGGGCATGGTGGAACCCCACAGTCAGAATGAAGACGGGGATAAACCAAATCCAAAAGGTTGGCCCTACTGGGGATAACCGGTTGTTTCCGCACAACGTCAACCCTAGCACTCCAAGTGCTGGCGGGGTGCAAGCCGGCAGACCTAGTAGTGGAAAGGGAGGCAGCAATGCACTGCCTAAGGTCAGGCGAGGACGCCTACCTTCTCGGTGCGCCGCATCGAGCCTCCGACATGGAGATGGAAAGTGTGGACTGGCAGATCCACCCTGCCGAGGAATTTGCCCACCGTGGGACAAGGAGAAACCCACGGGAGTTGGGCATGAGCTGTTCACGGACGGCTCAAAGTTGAAGGGACAAGTGGGGGCAGGCTTCTGTGCGTTCTCGGACGGGAACGAAGCCACTGCAGGAAGCGTGAAATTATCGCAGAATGCTTCGGTCTTTCAGGCTGAACTTCTGGCGATAGAGATGGCACTCACCTGGGCACTCCCCAGGCGTAGTGACGAAAGAATAAAACTCTACTCGGACAGTGAGGCAGCACTGCAGGCTCTGAGTAGATTCAGGGGAAGAAACCCCATCGTCCAGAGGATCAAAACCCTCTTGAGGGCAGAGGGAGATGGGGCAGTTAGTTTCCACTGGGTACGAAGCCATGTCGGAACCCTAGGAAACGAAAGGGCAGATCAGCTGGCGAAGGCAGCCACGCTGAAAGAGACGGTCGACGTGCAATGCAGAACGCCGCGAAGGTGCATTCGCGCAGCACTAGCACGTCGGACCATGACCGAATGGCAGGTCAGATGGGACACGGGAGAGACAGGGCGGAAGACACACAGAGTGTTTCCGAAAGTCTCGACCAAACGAGCACAGACAAACAAGCTCCTGAATCAGGTACTCAGTGGCCATGGCATCAGCCCTGAATACCTGGGCAGATTTGCCATCAGGAGCTGCACTTGTCCCTGCGGAAATAGAGCGGCAAGCATAGAACACTGCGTGCTCGAATGCAGTGGCTTCGCCGAATGGAGAAACACACTGATCCCAGGTGTGCAAAGAACGCGAAGATTGGATCTGCTCATCCAATCCTCCGTTAACAGAAGGGGATAATAGCCTTGGTTGAGAGGCTGACCCTCCAGCAACACACGATCTTCCCCAATCAAATGGGGACCGAAACGCAGGAGGTGAACGTGCACACCGAAAGCGAATCGGAAGATCAATGAGGGCGAAAGTCTGTAGGCAAGCAGACGATGAGACCACCAATGTAAATATTGTAAATAAATTTTGCTATCTCTTGATGTGAGTCCTAAGCATGAGGACAAGTGTATACATGTGTGTAGATGTTTTGTAAAAGAAAATAAAGGGAAATTATTCCCCAAAAAAAAGTTCGAGGGCAAGGAATCTTCCAGTCAACGATAAAGTAACAAACGACCTTTCCCGCCAGACAGAGCGGGAACCCAGACAAGGTATACTAGGTCGCCTGCCAGCACGTCACCACGGGCTGGTCTCACAAAGGCCATTGGGGTGGCCAGGGTCCGAACCAGTGTCTCAAGGCAGGATAATTGTCGCAACATGTCAAAATAACATCCAAGGTGCTCAATAAGTCCCCGTGGAGCCAAGACAGATTGGCGGAACGGGACAATGAAATCAGTATTACCCCTCCCTCGGGTTAGGGGAAAGCGTCGAAGGACCCACAATGCTCGTGCCAAGAAAACCCGAACAACGACAGACCGTAGCGATCACTCAGTCGGCTACACTGCATCAGATGCTTCTGTTGAACTTGATACCGATACTGGTTCTGTAGGCCCAGTGCTCTCACATGAATTTCTTTAATTTCGAAAAACTTTTTATCTTCCTCAAATTCCTGTCACTGGAGATGTTCTATATAATTTCCTTTCAGGTCCCCGTCAAAACAAAGAGTCGAAAACCTTTTTATCCTCTTATACTGCAATTCTACCATGTTCTTCCACAATTGCAAATCATCCGTTCTCATCTTCAAGCCGTGCCTCGTGAGACCTTTGGTGATTCGCGCTGGATAACGAAATTCGTTCGTCGTTTAGACCTCATTTGCATAGCAGCCGATGACACAATCCAGCTACCATCTGACATTTCCGTTCAAGAGAGTGAACTTGAATTGTAGGATGTCATGTGTTGTATCTTTTTTTTTTTTTTTTTGATTGGAGGTTTAACGACCACCATGAGCAACTGAATGGGCTATAAGCAGTCGCCCGTCCCTAATTTAGGGTCACTGCTTCCAGGGAAGGGAGAGAGCCAGTGCCGTAAGACAAACACAACATCCATGCCTCACCGGGATTCAAACCCCTGACCCCTTCCGGACGAATGATCAGAAGCCATCGCTTAGACCACTGCGCCACCGGGACGGCCTGTGTTGTATTTTTTGCAACAGGCTTCTGTCGCGATTGCGCCTCGCATATGCGTCTGCCTCAACTGACTCTCAGAAACGTCGCTTTTTCCGGGTTTGGTTCCCAAATTGAACCTGGTTTACTGATCCCTCAGTACATGTACAACTCCTTCTTTGAGAACTGTTCTTAATTACTTTGCCATTTGTAATTTTACTTGTATAAATTGTAACCTTGTAAAGTTCTTACCTGTGACATTCGCCACAAAGTTTTTACCATTGTACTCTACTTATTCATGTTATCACATTGTCTTTTACACTTTCTATTTGACATCAACCATTCTATTACCGCACATGTTGTACCTATTATTAATATTTCTTGCTCATTTGATATTAGCTTCTCATAGGCACCTACCCAGTGCTTCACTACATTGTACATAGTATTATAGCTATACCTTTATCTTTGTTGCGCATTTCAACTGGAATTGTTCATATTGATTACTGTGTATCTCTCGTGCATTACTCATGCACCATTGTTGTCGGTCACTTCTGTAGCTCAACTAATAACTGTGAAGATACTCATCTACTATGTTTCTATTACCATTGTATATAGCACATCATCATCTGTACATTTGTCATCTTCACTGTACATATGTTGTCAATTATGTTTCTGTTGGCACTGTAAATACATGCCCTCTGTACCCTCCTCTTAGGTTTTCTCAATAAACAATTTTGAAAGCCACAGAGTTGGTAGGGCATAATTGTCCAGATTGTCGAGGTAGACGTGCTGGTTAACAGGTTTGTCCACGATAACCAATGGGCCGGGACCATACCACGAAAACCACCCCCACACGAGTACACTGCCAGCTCCAAACTTGACCGTAGGAACACTAAATTGTGGTAAACAACATTCCCCCGTCTTCCGCCATACCCACACACAGCCATCAGATTGATGGATCGTGTATCTGGATTCATCAATTCACAGAACTTGTTTCCATCGATCTACGGTCCACGATAATTGTTCTTTACACCATGTTAAACAACGAGTAACATTCCGAGTGGAGATGAAAGGCTTATGAGCAGCCGCACGACCACGGTAACCCACGGAATGAAGTTCTATGCGAATGGTTCGTGTACATACCGAGGTTCCAGCGTTTTTACTCACTTGTACACTAAAGTCTTGTGCAAGTACTCCGTCGATTAGCTGTAACGACTCTCCTGAGGTTTCGACGTCCTCTATCACTGATTTTCTTTGGTCTGCCGGTACAATTTGCTGTTTCAGGCACGCCATGTGTCTTCCACTTATTCAGTACATCCAAAACAGTTGACTTGGATATGTTTAAACGCCTCTCGGTTTCTCTTATGGACAACCTCCTAATATAACACTCAACAATCTTTCCTTTCTCAAAGGCAGTTCTCTCCCGCAGCGACATTTTCACTCAACCTGATAGTGAGAATATGATCGCGGTCAGCTACAGGCTTATTTTCATACCTTTTCAGCTGTACCGCGCATCTTAACAACGCATCGGATCCGTTCATTTGCTTTTTCAGGGGTGTCCGGTTACTTATGTCAATATAGTGTATTTCCTCCCTAAACGAATCGCGGAACTGTTGTTTTTAGAGTGAAACTATTTATAGCTCGTACTAACATGCGGTGATACGCGGTCTGAAACGTAGGAAACCAGCTGGTAACTGTACCGGAAGTTTAACACAGTATGCAGCAGGATCAGATTTTAAATTGTAAATTGAGCGCTTTATGTCAAATTCGAAACAATGGTTGAAGAATTCCA
Organism: Macrothele yani; assembly: GCA_039090855.1. Classification (NCBI taxonomy): domain Eukaryota; kingdom Metazoa; phylum Arthropoda; class Arachnida; order Araneae; family Macrothelidae; genus Macrothele; species Macrothele yani. The sequence continues at coordinate 26,949,138 of CM076999.1, forward strand.
CTGAAAATCTTCTCGAAGAAATAACTTGAAACCACGGACGTGCCAAAGGTATTTGCCGCTCGGGTGCAAGCCCAAATTTGCTGCAGCCTTGTACGAGAATAATTTGCAATTTTTATTTATTTTTATATGAAATAAATATCTTTAGTAACATTATTTTCTATTTCCCGTAAATTAAGAGTTATAAAACACAATTTTCTCCTGTAAGACAGAAGGGGAAAAATCTGTAAAATTCTAGTTCAGATTACGCTGCGAACAATCCAAGAAGTCAGCTTCGACTCTCTCGTCAACTTATACAAAAGTCAGCTTTACCGGTAAAAGAAGGTTTCGCATACACTGAGTGGCCACTTTATTATGACCACCTGACAGTTTTAAGCAAATGAGCTGTGGCTGCATGCTCTTGCCGCCAGAGGGCGAGGCTAGTATAAAAAGGGAAAGCTTAGTGCTTGCGACAGTAGTAGAAGGGATTTTGGGGTGACGAGATGGGTAAAAAATGCGATTTGACGGACTTTCAACGTGGGATGATTGTAGAAGCTCGGAGTCATTAAGCGATTATCACCGAAACTGCTGCATTCGTGAAATGTTCCAGAGCAGCTGTTGTTAAAGTGTTTGAAGACTGGACTGTCAGCCAAAAAACTGGGTCTCTACGTGCAACGTGTGGTCGTCATCGACTAGCGACTGCTCGGGCGGAACGGAGAGTGTCCAGACTGGTAACAGACAACAGAAGGGAAACAGTGCAGCAAATTACAGACCATCTTAATCAAGGATACCTTCAAATGATCTCTGCACGCACTGTTCGCCGTACACTGCATCTGATGGAATATCGCAGCCGAAGTCCTGTTCGAAGACCTTTGCTGTCTGCAGTTAACAAGAGAAAATGTCTCCAGTTCGCACAGGAGCACAAAGATTGGTAATTGGTAACAAATTATGTGGTCCGATGAATCACGTTTTCAGTTACACCACGCCGATGGCAGAGTGAGAATTTGACGGAAACAGCACGAAGGCATGGACCCCAAATGCATTGCTTCAACCCTTCAAGCAGGTGGAGGCAACGTTATGGTTTGGGGAATGTTTTCCTGGCATGCTTTGGGCCCTTTAATTCGTGTTGATCAACGTCTGACTGGCACATCATATCTAAACATCGTTGCGGACCAAGTGCATCCCGTCATGTGGATGGTTTATCCCAATGGCGATGGCTACTTTCAACAAGATAATGCGTCCTGCCACAGTGCTCGTATTGTACAGGATTGGTTTCAGGAACATTCCGGTGAGTTTATTTTGCTTAGGTGGCCCCCACAATCTCCAGATATCAGCCCCATTGAGAATTTGTGGGATCAAGTTGAGCGAGCCACCAGACAGCTGGATCCACAACCCTGCAATCTCACACTCCTGGAAAGTGCTATTCATCAAGAATGGTCTTAGATTCCACAAATCACCTATCAATATCTCGTGGAGTCCATGCCACGAATAATCGACGCAGTATTAAACGCAAAAGGTGGCCCAACGAAGTACTGAGGGGTGGTCATAATAATGTGGCCCCTCAGTGAATATGCACTCATTGTCATAAAAATCCGCGCACCAAGGAGGCGTTCGATTGAAATGAGATTTTAGTAGTGTGGTGGTACATACCAAGGAAAGAAGTGATTACAATATCACAGCAGCAGGACGATTTCCCGCGGACATACGGTACACATTCCGGTCAGCGTTAGTACCGCGTTGGACTGCCTCCTGCTCGGATACATGCGGTGATACGGTCGGGCATGGAGTCAAAGCTACGCCGTATGTTATCCTGTGATAGATTGGTTCACACTTCTTGTAACTGACGCTTTAAATCACCAACACTGGGACATGGAGAAAGCTGGCGTCCCGTATGGTCCCACACGTGCTCGATGGGCGAGAGATCTGGCAGGCCATGGAGGCGTTGAAGCATGACGTAGACAGTCCTAGGGAAACACGATCCGTGTGCGGACGGGCGTTATCTTGGTGGAAAATGGCTCTGGGCCGCACTGCCAGGAAAGGCAGAACATGGGGCCGCAGGACCACCTGTACGTAGCGCTGGGCTGCCAAAGTTCCTCGGATCACTGACAGGGAAGTCCGGCTGTCATACGCGATGGCTCTCCAGACCATTACGCCTGCAGTTCGGGACGTGTATCGCTGTACAATGAAGTTGGGGTTGTAGCGCTCACCGGCGGTCCCCCACACTCTGACACGGTGGTCGTCCGTTCCCATACAGAAGCAGGATTTGTCGCTGAACACTATGCGTCGCTAGTCCGTAGCATTCCATGTTGCTCGCTGCTGACACTACTGCAGTTGACGCCGACGATTGTCAGGTGTTAATGGCCGAAAACGTAAGTGACGTCGAAAGTGCAGATTTGCCTCTACTAGGCGTCTGGAAACGGTTTTGGCGGACACAGGAGTCCCTTATACAGCTGTCACATGTCTCTGGATATTCGAGAAGGACGTCGCTGCATTTATGCGTGCCTCTCTCACGATCCCGCGGTCCTCAATCCTGGTGGTGTGTTTGGATAATCCGGAGCCAGTTCTCCGTGTCCAGGTGTCTTCTCATGTCCATTGCTTCCAACACGATCGCACCGTACTGTCCGACCGGCCCAAATGGTGGCCGACTCAGCGAGTCGGCCACCATGCCTCTTCTCATCCCAACGGAACGGGTAGTTCAAACTCCGTCAGTTGCTTGTACGCACATCTACGTCGGCTACTCGGCATGTCTATCGCTCAGGGATCTCACCTGACTCTTAGCGTGTATTTCGGCACGCATGTGGAGTCCCCTGCGCGGCACTTTGTAAGCCCCAAGGATTGCAATTGCAGCGCCGGTCTTGGACGCGCGGGCATGCGTAATCGCACGAAACTTTAATGATTTGCGTGCCTGCCTTCCCCGTAGATATTCACCGAGTTTCGCGTTTATCGCACGGTTTTTTCTGGTGCGCGAATTTTCATGACGATGAGTGTATATATATATATATATATATATATATATATATATATAGTAATTCCATCTTCTCCTGGAGCTTTCCCCCGCTTCATGTTCTTGATTGCATGAGCAACTTCTGCTGGGAGGACTGGAAGAACTCTGGTACCTTTCATGATGTCTGGAGTACATGTATCATCCCTTTCATATAATTTGGAGTAGAAATCTTTCACTCTTGTCAAAATTTCGCCTCTATTTCTTGTTATAGAACCATCTTCTTTTCTCAGAGCCATAATCTGTTTTCTTCCCTTACTGAGATGTCCCTTTGCTATCTTTAGGCTTTGGTTGTTTTCAATTGCTTTCCTCACTAGCTCACAGTTGAATTTCCTTACGTCTTCAGTGATACTTTTTCGTGCTGTCTTGCATAGCTCTATATATTCCACTTTGGAAGTCACATCTTCTTTAGTTGTCCTCATCTCTCTTCTTTTTTGCATCAACATTTTGGTTTTTCCTGATAATTTGTTCACATGCAACTTGTTCTTAGACCCAGCTAATTTTGTTGCTGTTTCCATAAGAGCTTTGGTTACTTTTCTGTTAACTTCCGAAATATCCACTTCTTCCGATGTTAGGCCTTCTAAAGCAGAGAATCTGTTCTTCAGTTCCAACTTGAAAGTATTATGGTGTTTTTTAAGGTTGGTTATGTCAATACATTCTGTTTGTCTTATGAGCTTGCCACGTTCCAGTTTAGTGTTGAGGTGCATCTTACATCTCACCAATCTATGGTCACTACCTGTGTTGAACTTGTTCAGCACACTGCATGACGAATTTTTTGTTACACATAATAAAATCTATTTCATTTGTCGTCCCATTTGGATGTCTCCATGTCCATTTCCTGTGTGGCTTTTTCTTGAAGAAGGAATTCAAGATGAAAAATCCTTCTGCCTCTGCAAACTCAACGAGAGTATTTCCACGCTGGTTTCTGTTTGCCGTGACCGAATTTACCTACTGAAGTTTCATTCTGTTGCCGGTGCCCTATTTTTGCATTGAAATCTCCCATAATTATCTTCAAGTGCTGCTTACCTTTATTATTTAGATGACGAATTTCCTCATAAAATTCTTCAATTTCTTCTTCAGGATGACTTCTTCATGATTTCTTCTTCAAGAAGCAAGTGGAGAAATTGAAACAGTACTCGCCCAAATTTTCACTCGATGCCTTAATGAAGGGAAGATTCCTGAGGATTGGAACAATGCTACAATGATCCTGCTACATAAAAAAGGTGACATTGAGGATCTCAGGAACTATAGACCTATCAGCCTCCTATCAGTGGTTTATAAAATCTTCACTAAAGTTCTTTCACACCGCTTGAAGGTAACACTGGACATGGCTCAACCGAGAGAACAAGCTGGATTCAGGAGTGGCTACAGCACAATAGATCATATCCACGTACTGAGAGAACTAATTGAAAGAGCGAGGGAATATGAACTTCCATTGTGCATGGCTTTTATCGATTATGAAAAAGCCTTTGATTCGGTGAAACCATCAGCAGTTACCACGGCTCTGAAATCCTGCGGTATTGAAGATGCATACATTAATATTATTAATAACATCTATGAAAATGCAAGTGCAAAGATTCGGCTGTTTGAAAATACAACACACATAAAAATTGGAAAGGGAGTGAGACAAGGTGACACCATATCTCCGAAGCTCTTTAATGCCACATTGGAAAATGTCTTTCAATCACTGAACTGGGAAAACAAAGGGATAAAGATTAATGGAGATTATCTAACCCACCTTCGTTTTGCTGATGACGTAGTCATTTTTGCAACTACCCCATCAGAGCTGCAGAGTATGATCCAGGAACTTGCTGACAAGAGTAAAGAAGTGGGATTAAAAATGAACTTTCAGAAGACAAAAGTGATGTTCAATGCTTTTACAAGAAATGAAGATTTATCGATTGATGGAGAACAACTGGAGATAACAGATACGTATGTTTATCTTGGACAGCAGATATCAAGTGAGGGTCACATTGATGAAGAAATTAATCGGCGTACAAAACTTGCCTGGAGAGCTTTTGGAAGAAACAGCATAATTTTCAAGAGCAATATGCCATTATGTCTTAAAAGAAAAGTGTTTGATCAATGCATCCTTCCAGTGCTTACGTATGGTGCAGAGACGTGGACCTTAACTAAAAGAGACATACAAAGGCTGCAGACAACTCAAAGAAGCATGGAGAGGTGCATGCTTGGTATAACTAGGAGAGATAAGAAGAGGAACTCGTGGATCCGAAAAATGACGAGAGTGGAAGACATCATGATCAGAGTTAAATCCCTGAAATGGCAATGGGCTGGACATACTGCCAGAAGGACAGACCATAGATGGACAGCCGAAATTTTAGATTGGATTTCAAGGGACAGGAAAAGACCCAGAAAAAGACCACATGGGAGATGGGTGGATGAAATTCGTAAATATGCGGGAGTGACATGGAGGAGACTGGCACAAGACAGACCGTTGTGGAGGAAACTTGGGGAGACCTTCGTCCAGCAGTGGATTGATAATGGTTGACAATGATGATGATGATGATATATATATATATTAGGGGTACACAAAAGTTTCCGCCGCTCCCGCTAGAGGCGGGCTGTAGGGTCTAACCGGCCGGCGACTCATGGTGTCAGTTCGTACATGAAGACAAGCATGGCGGTCGATAAAGTTCATGATGGTGTAAGTTATAAACTAAGAAATGATTTGCAACGGTAACTATGTTCATAATCGACAGACTCCTGAAATAATTTAAGTTTATTTATTCTTGAGTAAACACGAAACTAAAACGCTAATGAAAGTTAACTGATAAATACTAAACATAAAATTAATGAGCTATTAATCAACAACGTGTCCACACTTTAAGGTTATTTCGTACTTTTACTTTCTATTTAGTCTGTTTTAAAGAGTATTACCATAAATTTAATATCCCTTTGGCACTTCACGGAAAAACACTTTGTATATATATATAAACGCTTTGTCATCTAACTTCCTTCTTTTCTGTTTATGAATGTAGTAGACTTTGCATCCAAACACTTTTAAATTATTGATATTTGGTTTGACTCCATTCCACAACTCATACGGAGTTCTGTTACTTGCTTTAGTGATTAATCTATTATGCAAATACGTTGCTCTTCTCCCCAATATGCTTTTGGTAAATTTGCATTAATTAGCATTGATTTGCATATTTCAACTAAAGATCGATTTTTTTCTTTCGGCTACTCCATTTTTAGCTGGTGAATACACTATAGAAGTTTGATGAACGATACCTTCTTTTGTTAAATACTCTTCAGTTTCTTTACTGCAGTATTCTAGGCTTTCTCAAAAGTTTTACTTTTCTATTAAATTTATTTGTAGTAGAACTAACAAATTCTTTCAACTTTGCCAATACTTCATCTTTTCTGCTTATTACATATCATCATCATCATCATTGTCAACCATTATCAATCCACTGCTGGACGAAGGTCTCCCCAAGTTTCCTCCACAACGGTCTGTCTTGTGCCAGTCTCCTCCATGTCACCCCTGCATACTTTAGAATTTCATCCACCCATCTCCCATGTGGTCTTCTTCTGGGTCTTTTCCTGTCCCTTGGAATCCAATCTAAAATTTCGGCTGTCCATCGATGATCTGTCCTTCTGGCAGTATGTCCAGCCCATTGCCATTTCAGGGATTTAACTCTGATCATGATGTCTTCCACTCTTGTCATTTTTCGGATCCACGAGTTCCTCTTCTTATCTCTCCTGGTTACACCAAGTATGCACCTCTCCATGCTTCTTTGAGTTGTCTGCAGCCTTTGTATGTCTCTTTTAGTTAAGGTCCACGTCTCTGCACCATACGTAAGCACTGGAAGGATGCATTGATCAAACACTTTTCTTTTAAGACATAATGGCATATTGCTCTTGAAAATTATGCTGTTTCTTCCAAAAGCTCTCCAGGCAAGTTTTGTACGCCGATTAATTTCTTCATCAATGTGACCCTCACTTGATATCTGCTGTCCAAGATAAACGTACGTGTCTGTTATCTCCAGCTTTTCTCCATCAATCGATAAATCTTCATTTCTTGTAAAAGCATTGAACATCACTTTTGTCTTCTGAAAGTTCATTTTTAATCCCACTTCTTTACTCTTGTCAGCAAGTTCCTGGATCATACTCTGCAGCTCTGATGGGGTAGTTGCAAAAATGACTACGTCATCAGCAAAACGAAGGTGGGTTAGATAATCTCCATTAATCTTTATCCCCTTGTTTTCCCAGCTCAGCAACTGAAAAACACCCTCCAATGTGGCATTAAAGAGCTTCGGAGATATGGTGTCACCTTGTCTCACTCCCTTTCCAATTTTTACGTGTGTTGTATTTTCAAACAGCCTAATCTTTGCGCTTGCATTTTCATAGATGTTATTAATAATATTAATGTATGCATCTTCAATACCGCAGGTTTTCAGAGCCATTGTAACTGCTGATGGTTTCACCGAATCAAAGGCTTTTTCATAATCGATAAAAGCCATGCACTGTTGCATATCTATTGAAGTCATCTATAAAAGACAGGATATATATTTTTTTCTTCCCAAGCTTTCAACTTCAAAAGGCCCACATACATCTGAGTGTATTGGCTCTGACGGTTCTTTCGCTCCGTAAGATATCTGTTTCGGGTATGGTGTCTCTGTAAGTTCGCTCTAATGCATGAATCGCAACAAAAACTATGCTTACAATTATTTATTTTCATACCTTTTGCTAAATTTCGATTTTTCATTTCTTTAATTGCTTCAATACTTCTGTGTCCTAGTCTGAGATGTCATTTATAAATGCAGTTTTCATTTTTACACATATTATTCCCCAATTGTATTACGCAGCTTGTAACTTGTTTATCTTTATCTTTAACAACGATGAGTTCAAATAAACCATCTGCGGCAATGGCATTTGCAGCTATGGCTTGACCTTTGTTTATAGTGCAAGTATTTTCTTCAAATAGTATTTTAAAGCCTTTACTAGCAAACACTTTAAGTGACAAGAGATTTCCAACTAGGTCTGGGACATACAAAACATTTGATAGACTAATGGTGTGAACATTTCTCTCTAGAGTTTTTACTAGTACCTGACCTCCTCCAAAAATTTTTGACTTCAACATATGACCATTTGCAATAGTTACATTTTCATTTGATTTTTCTGTAATTCTATAAAAGAAATTTATGTAACTACACATATGTATAATTGCTCCTGAATCTACAATCCAAGACATTGAATTGTTTTGTGATACTAATGCTCTTTGTGCATCATCCTTTGTTATATCAAGTTTTGCATCTTTGCTTGTAACGCTAGCACAAAATCATCCTTCATATTTTTATTTTTGCTACATGTGTTCAACTTGTGTGACAGGTTGTTATTACTTTGTACTTTCCTGTTATAAATCGGCTGCTTAGGAGTAAACTTTGTTTTACTTTTGTGACTATTACTATGCTTATTATTAGCATTCAGATGCCAACACTCATATCTAACATGATTCGATTTGGGACAGTAAATACAATATCTTCTGGCTTTAAAATTAGAGACAGTAAAAGTGTTCTTTGTTTCATAAACTGAAAATCGTGTTTCAGAGTGTGTAACTGACCCCTCCTTAATATGCATTCTTCTCTCATACTCGTGAATTAATTTAGATTTCACATAATCCAGTGATAGTTTCTCATCATTTTTGCTTTCCAGAGCAGTTATCAATGTACAAGTACTATAACTTTGTGGCATACTACACAACAAAATTGCTACCATATGGATTTCTTTTATTTGTTCCCTAATATTGTTTAACTTCTCTCCCAGTTCGCTTACTTCTTTAATATGTGATTGCATTGGAATCAATTCAGTGTATTTTATACTGTACAATTTTCTTAACAAATACAATTTACTGGATAAATTGGTTCTTTCATGTACTCGTTTGAGTTTGTTCCAGGTATCCTTTGCACTGGTCTCGTGTAACACGTGATACAATTGTGAATCACCGATATACAAACCAATTAATGCTCTGCATTGCCCATCCTTTTTAACCCATGTTTCATCTACAGTTTGTGGTTTGGGTTCAAACACTACATCACTTAGGTTTTCTCTGATTAGTAACATTTCCATCCTAAATTTCCACGTTTCGTAGTTAGTTTCTGTCAGTTTTTCTATGTGAATATATTCTTTCGACATAGCCATTTTGCTGACTGTTTTGCTTTGTACTTAGTACTTGTGCCTTTTCTTTTCACTTATTCCCGAAGCTGCGATATTTAACTAGTCCTCAGTCTCATAATTAAAAAGTAATGATGGTGTAAGTTAAAAAACTAAGAAATGATTTGCAACGGTAACTATGTTCATAATCGACAGACTCCTGAAATAATTCATCGTTATTTATTCTTAACTAAACCCACAACTAAAACGCTAATGAAAGTTGACGGATAAAACTAAAAATAAAGTGAATGAGCTATTAATCAACAACGTGTCCGCACTTTAAGGTTATTTAGTACTTATGCTTTCTATTTAGTCTGTTTTAAACAGTCTTACCATAAATTTAATATCCATTTGCCACTTCACGGAAAAACACTTTGTATATTTCCTCGAGAATCCTTTTAGGTGCTGATAATACTCTTTTATAGAACTTTTTGTAAGAACAACAAACACAGCGTGTTCACACACTTCAAAACGACGCCACCTCCTCAACTGTCCAGGGTCGTGATCCCATAATTCTTTGCAACGAAGCACTGGTTGGCTGTTCGGCATCAACGCAACTGAAACTCACAAACGTAAACTTGCAATAGGTGTTCGACGAAAATAAAAGAAACGAGCAAAGGACGCTAACATCTAACAGTTCATTTGCGACACTGTTTGTTATTCATGTTTAATTTAGGGGAAAGTGCGAGTGAAACATACGGTTCAATATGTCAGGTATATGGCAAAAGGGTTATGGTGTGAGCGGACTTTTTGAGAATGGTTTGCCAGATTTCAGAGAGGTGATCTAAGCTTGGAAGACAAGCCACGTGCAGGTAGACCGCAGGAACTCGCAGACGAGGAGCTGGAATCGCTGTTGCAAGAGGATGCCACACAATCGACCACGCAACTGGCGAAACGTATGAAAGTGGCTCAATCGACGGTGGTACAACGTCTACAGGCCTTAGGAAAGATCCGTAAGATTGGTAAGTGGGTTCCGCATACTTTAAAGGAGCGTAATATTGGTCAACAATTGAACATCTGCATATCGTTGCTGAACAGGTTTCATGGGAAGAGTTTCTTGTGGAAAGTAGTCACCGGGGATGAAAAATGGGTCTACTGCGACAACCCCGTACGCAAATGATCATGGTTCGACCCAGGCCAGCCATCAACATCCACTGTAAAACAGGATATCCGCGGGAAAAAAGGTGCTATTGTGTGTGTTGTGAGATATGCATAGAGTGATGTGTTTCGAACTGTTGAAACCGGGCGGAACAATCACTGCACAACGATAAAGCCATCAGTTGATGAAACTGAATGCCGCAGTGGAACAAAAACGCCCATGGATAGGTAAAGGACGCCACCCAGTCATCCTGTTACACGATAATGCCAGACCACATGTCGATGCCACCACAAAATATACTCTTGAACAGTTACACTGGGAGGTTTTAACGCATCCGGCTAACTCACAGGACATTGCACCCAAAGACTTTCATCTGTTTCGCTCAATGCAACTTCCCTAGTCCAACAGCGGTTCACCACAGTTCAAGAGGTTAAAAATTTCGTCACTGCGTTCTTCAGCTCAAAACTCGAACCCTTCTATATCAGGGGCATTCATTTGTTGCCTGAAAAATGGAAAAGGTCATTGATGCTAACGGCCAATATTTCGTTGAATAAATGTGTACTGGTTTCCTGGTTGTTCCTGTCTCCTTCCTCTTTAAAACGGCGGAAACCTTTTCATACCATTAATACACTATCTACCAACAAGTAATTGGACACCTGTGATAGCAAAGGAAAACGAAGTTTATTCACCTTCAATAGTTGGTGGTGCCTCCATGAGCGGCGATTACAGCTGCGACCCTCCGGGGTCGCAGCTGTAATCGCCGCTCTCAACCAGGCGTTGTACGACGGCTAACGGTATTTTCTTCCACTCGGCTTGGAGAACACAGGTCAGTTCGTTTACCGATTTCGGACGGTGGGGGCACCCCTCAAGTCGACGCTCCAACTCGTACCAGAGGTGCTCGATAGGGTTAAGGTCCGGGCTCTGCGCAAGCCAGTCCATTCGATTAAACCCATTGTCACCATACCAAGCCACGGTGGACCTCGCAACATGACAGGTGGCATTGTCATCCTGAAAGTAACATGGGTCCACCCCATAAAACTGCCACAACGTAGGAAGCGCATGGTCATCCAAAATGGTGCAGTATGTCTCGGCGTTGAGTCTACCAGGAATTGCTACCAAGGGTCCCGTGCCATACCAGGAGAAACACCCCCATAGCATAATTCCACCGCCGCCGAACTTCACAGTTGGCACAATACATTCCGGCAGGAGGCGTTCTCCAGGCAGATGCCAAACCCAGACCCTGCCATCCGAACGGTAGAGGGTGAACCTTGATTCGTCGCTCCAGAGAACCTGTTTCCACTGTTCAACGGTCCAATGTCGACGTTCTCTGCACCACGTTAGCTGAGCAGCGCTATTGTACTTGGTGATCAAAGGTTTGTGGGCGGCAGCACGTCCATGATAACCGAGCAGATGCGCTTCCGTACGGATGGTATTCATCGAAAGAACACTCCCGGATGTTTATTGATACTCCTCGCGGATGTGGCCCATCGATTTGGTGCGGGTCTTTCGAATTTCTCTGGCCAGAACCGTCGGTCTCTAACTCCCAGTTTTGTAGGTCTGCCGGGTCGGGGCACACTCCGACAGTCACCTGTCATCTTCCACTTGCCAATTACGTAGGCTACTGTCGATTTTGGGTACTTCAACTCGCTGGATATGTCACGTATGGATCGGCCATTTCTGTGACACCCGACGATTACACCTTTCTCTAAATCAGAGAGCTCCAAACTGCGTGGCATCTTGCATGCGACTGGTTGCGTTGTTGTTTCCCACACGATATTTAACGGCAACGGCCTTGACGTGTATCAGGACCGCAGATATCGTCGATTGCAGGGGTGTCCAATAAATGGTTGGTAGATAGTGTATATATACACTGAAGAGAAATTGAATTAGAGATACCTGTCTAGTAACGTGTAGCACCACCTTTCGCCCTGATGATGGCGGCGATTCGTCTCGGCATGGACTCGACAAGACAACGGAAGCGTTGGCAAGCCATACGGATCCACGACCCCTGAAAAAGCTCCTACAATTCACGAAGATTTGATGGAGGGGGGTCAGAGCCTCGAACATCTCTTTCGATGGCATCCCATATGTGCTCGATGGGATTGAGGTCAGGTGACCTAGCTGGCCAAGGAAGCTAGGTCACGTCGGTGGAGTGCTCATCCTACTATTCGGATACAATTCGGGAGCGATGGCACGGTGCATTGTCTTGTTGCAGGTTGAGGTCCTGAGTGGAATGTTGAAGATGCACAAACGGGAGCAAATAGTCGTCCAGGATATCCTAGTAACGTTGACCTGTGAGGGACGATGTTACACGTACCAGGGGGTCCCATTTCAGTCCACGTAAACAGTCGGCAGAGCGAGAATGCCACCTCCCCCCAGCTTGAAGAGTACCCTGCTGGCAAGAAGGATCCATCGCTTCATGTGGTTTGCGCCGTACTCGTATCCTGCCATCCGCATGTATCAACGTGAATCTCGACTCATCAGTCCAGGCACCATTTTCCTACATGTCTAGGGTCCGGTGGCGATGTTCCCACGCCGATGATAATCTTTGCACCCTGTGATGTGCGGTCAGCAGCGGTACTCTCGTGGGACGATGGCTTCTGTACCCCGTTGCGAGGAGATGGTTCTGGATGGTGTGGCTGCTTACACGTTTCTGCGCACCAGCGTTAAATTGCCGAGTGATTTCTTGCGCTGTGGCCCGTCTATCCGCTGTTACAATGAGATCTAGCCGACGATGACCCCACTCATCCACACGCTGTTGTCCAGGGCAGTTGGCCCTTGCAGGAATGGTTTTACCGGATTCGATGTACTCACGGTGCACCCGTGACATAGTGGCTCGTGAAAATCTCAGTGCCTGCAAGACTTCCGAGATGGAGTGACTCATTCGTCGGTCTCCGACAATTTGCCCACGATCTAATGCGCTTAGATCCTTCGTCTTACCCATACTGTGTCCAACTCTTACTGATTCCCGTCGCATCGCTCATATAATGCTATCCCACACTCACCAACCAGCTTGGCCAGCGTGGTGAGTTATGGCCAAACCCCTCCAAAATGATTCCACAACTTAAATCTTGGCCCTCAGTCTCCGGCAGCTGGAATGTACCTGACCAAGGCAACGGCCAGTGCGACATGAAGGCAGAGGGTGCTAAGAATCCCCGGAGGACCTGACTAGGCTGCCATCTGATGCTGACCTTGGCTACGTATAATGGACGCTCACTATCTTCTGATTCAAGGCTTCTTGAATTGGAAGAGGAACTACAAATAATGAAGTGGGACATCGTCGGGCTAAGTGAGGTAAGGAGAAAAGGAAAAGATCTCATTGAACTGAAAAGTGGACATCTCTTCTACTATCGTGGGACAGATACTGGCAGAACTAGTGGTGTTGAATTTATAATAAACAAGAAACTGAAGGATAAAGTTGTAGAAGTTGAAAGTTCGTCTGACAGAGCTGCACGACTCGTTATCCAACTCTCGAGAAGATACCAGGCTCAGATTATTCAAACTTATGCACTCACCACAAGTCATCCTGAAGAAGAAATTGAAGAATTTTATGAGGAAATTCGTCATCTAAATAATAAAGGTAAGCAGCACTTGAAAATATTTATGGGAGATTTCAATGCAAAAATAGGGCAACGGCAACAGAATGAAACTTCAGTAGGTAAATTCGGTCACGGCAACAGAAACCAGCGTGGAAATAATTTCGTTGAGTTTGCAGAGGCCAAGGGGTTTTTCATCTTGAACTTCTTTTTCAAGAAAAAGCCGCACAGGAAATGGACATGGAGACATTCAAATGGGACGACAAGTGAAATTGATTTTATTATGTGTAACGAAAAATTCGTCATAGAAGACTGCAGTGTGCTAAACAAGTTCAACACAGGTAGTGACCATAGATTGGTGAGATGTAAGATGCACTTCAACACTAAACGCGAACGTGGCAAGCTCATAAGACAAACAAAATCTATTGACATAACCAACCTTAAAAAACACCATAATACCTTCGAGTTGGAACTGAAGAACAGGTTCTCTGCTTTAGAAGGCCTAACATCGGAAGAAGTGGACATCTCTGAAGTTAACAGAAAAGTAACCAAAGCTCTTATGGAAACAGCAACAAAATTAGCTGGGTCTAAGAACAAGTTGCATGTGAATAAATTATCAGGAAAAACCAAAATGTTGATGCAAAAAGAAGAGAGATGAGGACAACTAAAGAAGATGTGACTTCCAAAGTGGAATATATAGAGCTATGCAAGACAGTACGAAAAAGTATCACTGAAGGCGTAAGGAAATTCAAGTGTGAACTAGTGAGGAAAGCAATTGAAAACAACCAAAGCCTAAAGATAGCAAAGAGACATCTCAGTAAGGGAAGAAAACCGATTATGGCACTGAGAAAAGAAGATGGTTCTGTAACAAGAAATAGAGGCGAAATTTTGGCAAGAGTGAAAGATTTCTACTCCAAGTTATATGAAAGGGATGATGCATATACTTCAGACATCATGGATAGTACCAGTACCAGAGTTCTTCCAGTCCTCCCAGCAGAAGTGGCACATGCAATCAAGAACATGAAGCCGGGAAAAGCTCCAGGAGAAGATGGAATTACTGTAGACATCATACAAGAAGCAAGTGGAGAAATCAAAACAGTACTCGCCCAAATTTTCACTCGATGCCTTAATGAAGGGAAGATTCCTGAGGATTGGAAGAATTCTACAATGATTCTGCTACATAAAAAAGGTGACGTTGAGGATCTCAGGAACTACAGATTTATCAGCTTCGTATCAGTGGTTTATAAAATCTTCACTAAAGTTCTTTCACACCGTTTAAAGGTAACACTGGACAGGGCTCAACCGAGAGAACAAGCTGGATTCAGGAGTGGCTACAGCACAATAGATCATATCCACGTGCTGAGAGAACTAATTGAAAGAGCGAGGGAATATGAACTTCCATTGTGCATGGCTTTTATCGATTATGAAAAAGCCTTTGATTCGGTGAAACCACCAGCATTTACAATGGCCTTGAAATCCTGTATTGAAGATGCATACATTAATAATATTAATAACATCTATGAAAATGCAAGTGCAAAGATTCGGCTGTTTGAAAATACAACACACATAAAAATTGGAAAGGGAGTGAGACAAGGTGACAATATATCTCCGAAGCTCTTTAACGCCACATTGGAAAATGTCTTTCAATCACTGAACTGGGAAAACAAAAGGATAAAGATTAATGGAGATTATCTAACCCACCTTCGTTTTGCTGATGACATAGTCATTTTTGCAACTACCCCATCAGAGCTGCAGAGTATGATCCAAGAACATGTTGACAAGAGTAAAGAAGTGGGATTAAAAATGAAGTTTCAGAAGACTAAAGTGATGTTCAATGCTTTCACACGAAATGAAGATTTATCGATTGATGGAGAAAAGCTGGAGATAACAGACACGTACGTTTATCTTGGACAGCAGATATCAAGTGAGGGTCACATTGATGAAGAAATTAATCGGCGTACAAAACTTGCCTGGAGAGCTTATGGAAGAAACACCATAATTTTCAAGAGCAATATGCCATTATGTCTTAAAAGGAAAGTGTTTGATCAATGCATCCTTCCAGTGCTTACGTATGGTGCAGAGACGTGGACCTTAACTAAAGAGACATACAAAGGCTGCAGACAACTCAGAGTAGCATGGAGAGGTGCATGCTTGGTGTAACCAGGAGAGATAAGAAGAGGAACTCGAGGATCCGAAAAATGACAAGAGTGGAAGACATCATTATCAGAGTTAAATCCCTGAAATGGCAATGGGCTGGGCATACTGCCAGAAGGACAGACCATCGATGGACAGCCGAAATTTTAGATTGGATTTCAAGGGACAGGAAGAGATCCAGAAGAAGACCACATGGGAGATGGGTGGATTAAGTTCGAAAGTATGCGGGAGTGACATGGAGGAGACTGGCACAAGACAGACCGTTGTGGAGGAAACTTGGGGAGACCTTCGTCCAGCAGTGGATTGATAATGGTTGACAATGATCATGATGATTATATATATAGAGAGAGATAGAGATAGAGAGAGAGAGGGTTAAATAAATTGGGACTGTGGGTGTACGGTTCACACCTAGCACAACCCGAATAATCGCCCCTGATATATACTGTATATATGACAGATATGACACCATATCTCCGAAGCTCTTTAATGCCACATTGGAAAATGTCTTTCAATCACTGAACTGGGAAAACAAAGGGATAAAGATTAATGGAGATTATCTAACCCACCTTCGTTTTGCTGATGACGTAGTCATTTTTGCAACTACCCCATCAGAGCTGCAGAGTATGATCCAAGAACATGTTGACAACAGTAAAGAAGTGGGATTAAAAATGAACTTTCAGAAGACAAAAGTGATGTTTAATGCTTTTACAAGAAATGAAGATTTATCGATTGATGGAGAAAAACTGGAGATAACAGATACGTATGTTTATCTTGGACAGCAGATATCAAGTGAGGGTCACATTGATGAAGAAATTAATCGGCGTACAAAACTTGCCTGGAGAGCTTTTGGAAGAAACAGCATAATTTTCAAGAGCAATATGCCATTATGTCTTAAAAGAAAAGTGTTTGATCAATGCATCCTTCCAGTGCTTACGTATGGTGCAGAGACGTGGACCTTAACTAAAGAGACATACAAAGGCTGCAGACAACTCAAAGAAGCATGGAGAGGTGCATGCTTGGTGTAACCAGGAGAGATAAGAAGAGGAACTCGAGGATCCGAAAAATGACAAGAGTGGAAGACATCATTATCAGAGTTAAATCCCTGAAATGGCAATGGGCTGGGCATACTGCCAGAAGGACAGACCATCGATGGACATCAGAAATTTTAGATTGGATTCCAAGGGACAGGAAGAGATCCAGAAGAAGACCACATGGGAGATGGGTGGATTAAGTTCGAAAGTATGCGGGAGTGACATGGAGGAGACTGGCACAAGACTGACCGTTGTGGAGGAAACTTGGGGAGACCTTCGTCCAGCAGTGGATTGATAATGGTTGACAATGATCATGATGATTATATATATAGAGAGAGATAGAGATAGAGAGAGAGGGTTAAATAAATTGGGACTGTGGGTGTACGGTTCACACCTAGCACAACCCGAATAATCGCCCCTGATATATACTGTATATATGACAGAAGCATGGAGAGATGCATACTTGGTGTAACCAGAAAAGATAAGAAGTTGAACTCGTGGATAAGTTAACTGACAAGAGTGGAAGACATCACGATCAGAGTAAAATCTCTGAAATGACAATTGGCGAGACATGTTGCCAGATGAACGGACCACAGATGGACAACCGAAATTTTAGACAGGATTCCAAGGGACGGAAAAGGTCCAGGAGAAGACCACATTGGAGATGTGTGAATGAAATTCGAAAGCATTCGGGAGTGTGATGGAGAGTATAATATAATATGTCGTGGATTACATCGAAATTGTACCCCAGTCTTCGTTACCCTTATTGCATCGATTCCATTTTTCGACCTTACTCCAAAGCGTGGTTTTTCGGGAAACGCTGGAAGCTCTTCCTTTAAAATTTGCTAACAGTAAGGTAATTCAGAAAAGAAAATATGTATTTCTTGAACAACACTAAAAATGTTCACAATCTGTAGAGAAATTTTTCGTCGTTATTTACGAAAAGGTATAAAGTATCATCCGCTCAAAGTACATAAAATGCATAATGGTTTTAGGTCGAGAAATAATGTTTTTTGAAGTCCATTGTGTTCTTCCTTCATATTGGTTCCATTAGCCACGCATATCATGAATGCTGAAATCTTCAAGATTTAAAAAATCAGAAAAATAATTTTCAATCCTTTGCCCGCGGTATCCGTTACTGAACAAAACAGTAAAAATTATTTTCTGATTTCAAGGCATTTTCTGTTGAATTATAAAATGAATTATTTCTACTAAAAAAATAAACGTGCCACGTAGCATAACCATTTCACACAGTAAAACGTTTTCTTATCTTCTCTCACGTCACTGATATTAATTTATCAAAGGTAAAATTTGATTGCGGCGTCCTGCCGCTTCCGGAATCTGACGCCCGGGTGCTTCCCACACGTTGAACCAAAGCTTGGCGCGATCCTGCTTGGAACTATTTGTAGTGCGTGGTAACAAACTGAGAGCTGCGGTCTCAAACTCAAACAAATCCGCCGACAGCTGTAGCAAAAGAATGCATGTAGCACTTCATAAGTGCATTCTAAACATTTTGGCACAATCGATTAATATTGTCGCTCCTATTTTCCCGTAAGTGTTCTCCCATACAGGGTCTGTCTTATAGATAAAGTTACCCGTAGGTGTTTGAAAGATTGGTTGCGACGCCAACAACAAACGGAGTTTTGTTATAGCTTCGTTCACTGTTGGAGTGACGTTCTCGTATTTTACGCAAGAATGCAATGAGATATTGGTGCGTTTACGCAAAGTGTAATGTAAGAGATATTGTGCCAGGGTGCAAAGAAATGGTAATGTATAAAAATGAAATGAACTATTGCTGCGTGACGATATGGTAGTGTATAACACAAGATCAAATTTCAATATATATATCTGGAACTTTTATATATATATATATACTGACGGAAAAAAATCCCAACACCACGAAAAAATAGTTGTAGAGGAATGAAATGGCGGCAATACATTTGTATAGGTAACATATTTATTCGATTAAGGTTTCAAGATCACAGCTTAATGTAAGCGCGAGAAGAGCCATTTTAAATGTGAAATGCTGGTACATTAATAACCGGTGTAACCGCCAGAATGTTGAATGCAAGCACGCAAACGTTCATGCATTGTGTCGTACAGGTGCTGGATGTCAGTTTGTGGGATGGAGTTCCATGCCTGTTGCACTTGGTCGGTCAATACAGGGACGGTTAATGCTGGTTGGGGGTGACGCTGGAGTTATTGTCCAATGATGTCCCATACGTGCTCGATTGGTGAAAGATCTGGTGATCTAGCAGGCCACGGCAACATGTCGACACTTTGTAGAGCATGTTGGGTTACAACAGCGGTATGCGGGCGAGCGTTATCCTGTTGGAAAACACCCCCTGGAATGCTGTTCATGAATGGCAGCACAACAGGTTGAATCACCAGACCGACGTACAACTGTGCCGTCAGGGTGCGCGGGATAACCACGAGAGTGCTCCTGCTGTCATAGGAAATTGCTCCCCAGACCATAACTCCAGGTGTAGGTCCAGTGTGTCTCAGCAGCAGACAGGTTGGTTGCAGGCGCTCACCTGGCCTCCTAACCAACACACAGCCATCACTGGCACACAGGCAGAACCGGCTTTCATCAGAAAACACAACAGATCTCCACTCCGTCCTCCAATGAGCTCTAGCTTGACACCACTGACGTCGCAAACGGCAGTGGTTTGGAGTAAGTGGAATGCACGCTACAGGGCGTCTGGCTCGGAGCTGTCCTTCAAGTAACCGATTTGTAACAGTTCGTTGTGTCACTGTGGTGGCAACTGCAGCTCGAATTGCTGCTGCAGACGCGGTACGATGCGCCACGGCCATACGCCGTACACGGCGGTCTTCCCTCTCAGTAGTGCCACGTGGCCGGCCGGAACCGGGTCTTCTTGAGGCAGTACCTTCCCTTGACCACCGCTGCCAACAATCATGCACAGTGGCTACATTCCTTCCAAGTCGTTCTGCAATATTGCGTAAAGAAAATCCACCTTCTCGTAGCCCTATTACACGACCTCGTTCAAACTCCGTGAGCTGTTGATAATGGCTTCTTCGTCTTCTTAAAGGCATTCTTGACTAACATCAGCACACTACGTCGAATCTCAACGATAACTAACGCTCACGAACGTTACAGCGCGTATTTACAGCAAACCTGCTTTGCATGTTCCGAATGGCGCTCCTAGCGCCACACATATGCGCCGAGCGCGAAATTTGCATAGACGTCATCTTACAGATGTACTCTCACCGCCTACCGACTGTTGTTTATCTAACACAACCCCTTCTTGGTGTTGGGATTTTTTTCCGTCAGTGTATATATATATATATATACACTGGCGGAAAGTAAAAAAAGAACACCAAGAAGGAGACGTCTGATACCAACGAAATTTATACAGCATAATAACGGAATACAGAGGATAACGTGATCAAAACATTATGGCAAAATACAGGTGTATTTGCTGGTAAACTGAAAAATAACATTTCCATGTAACATGGTTAGTACGAGGTTGAACCGCCATGAACTGCGTCACACTGTGCAATTCGGGCATGGAGTCTGTCGTATAGATGTTGGATGTAAGTTTGGGGTATTGAGTTCCAAGCATCCTCAACCTGGATGCATAAATCGGATGGTCGTGGCTGGCCGTGGAGACCGGATAAGTCGTTGTCTCATAAAATCCCACACGTGCGCAATGGGGGGCAATTCCGGTGAACGTGCAGGCCATGGAAGTTGTCTCACACCCTGAAATGCATGTTGCGTTGCACGTGTCGTGTGTGGGCGTGCGTTATCTTGCTGGAAAACACCACGATGGACCGACCTTACAAATGACACAACAACGGGCTGAATGATGTTATTGATGTTGGAGGTGCTGTTTAACGTACCCGGTACGAAAGCTAGTTGTGTACGGGAGCGATAGCTGATCGCTCCCCACACATGCAGTCCAGGTGTAGGCCTTGTGTGTCGCTGGTGGATACAAGAAGGGTGGAGACGCTCCCCTGTGCGTCTGCGAACACGCATGCGGCCATCGGAGGCTCTCCCAAGCAGAATCTGCTTTCATCGCTGGACACGACAGATCGCCATTGCGTTCTCCAGTGCAGACTTTGGCGACACCACTGCAGCCGTTCCTGGCGGTGGGCTGGAGTCGGAGGTACACATGCCAGAGGCAACGTGCACGTAGTCCTGCATCCAGTAGACGGTTGCGGATTGTTCGCACAGTCACCTCAGGTGCAACGGCAGCTCGGATTTGCGTCGAAGTGGATGTTCTGCTTGACAACGACGCTCTTCTTATGCGTCAATCTGTCTGCTCATCATTCTAACTGTGACTCCCGGTTCCACGTCTTCTGGTGTGGGAATGTTCCTCGGATTATCTACGCCACCATCGTACCACCACCGATACTTCCCGTCCAATTCGCTCCGAAATACGACGATACAACCACCCGGCCTCGCGGAGTCCGACTAGACGACCTCGCTCAAAGTTCGATAACTGCTGAAATCGTACACGCCTTTCATGTCCAGGCATTGCAGCTTCTTCAGGGTCTTCGCACGTGTCCCTACGCCGACGACTGATTACATTCACTTCGCCGTACTCCTTAAATACCACCGACGATAATTTGCATATTATGCCGTGCTGTGGCGTAAGCGCTCACCGGTTGGTCCCGAAATTAACATCACACCTACGTAAACTCGACCCCATTAACCTATGTAAATTTCATGATCGTCCGCCAATTCCTTCTTGGTGTTCTTTTTTCACTTTCCGCCAGTGTATTATGTGAATAGCTTTTCTGTAATTACTTACTTTGGCAGTCGCATGGCAGAAATCAATTCCGACATTACACAGACAACCAATGACTGGGTCCAAAGTTTGTGCAACATGAGTTTTTTTGTCAGTTGCACCGTTCTATCATGTTGCTTAGAAAATCAATGCACGATTTGAAACTAAAGTCACACAACTCCAACATTTGTCTGTTTATCAAAATCTCAAATTAGGATAAATGACCGAAATTCTGGTGAGAACTTATTTTTCTATACTAAAACGGTGTAACGCAATTACTTCGTAGGCTTTCTGAGACGGATTTGTGTGGTCGTCTTGCACACAAATACTTATATCATTTACTGTGTAATGTAAATTAGATTCCTCTGAAGGATTACATGGAATTCAGTTTGGGCTTGTTTGTACATGTTCAAATGTCACAATTAATGAGATGCAATATTAAAAAAAATCCGGTATGATTCTTCTTTTTATGTTGTACCAACTTGAACAAAGGCTGAGAAGTCCCGTGGAGTCACTTTTTCTCTTTACACACTCTTCGCATTGGACTAAGACCAAAAAATCATAGAGGGTGAGTCGAAAGTTTTTTAATATTTGCAAAAAGGCATGTGCTGCTGCGGGTATGTCACGTGTTTAAACTAGTTCAAGTCACGCTCTGTAGTCAGTCGAAATGGATACACTGAAAAGCAATTGAATTAGAAATAGCTGTCCAGTAACGTGTAGTACCACCTTTTGCCCTGATGACGGCGGCGATTCGTCTCGGCATGGGCTCGACAAGACACCGTAAGCGTTGGGAAGCCATACGGATTCACAACCCCTGAACAAGCTCCCACAGTTCACGAAGATTTGATGGAGGGGGTCAGAGCCTCGAACATTTCTCTCGATGGCATCCCAGATGTGCTCGATGGGATTGAGGTCAGGTGACCTAGCTGGCTAAGAAAGCGAGGTCACGTCGGTGGAGTGTTCATTCAACCATTCGGATACAATTCGGGAGCTGCATTGTCTTGTTGCAGGATGAGGTCCCCAGTGGGATGTTGAAGACGCACAAACGGGAGCATATGGTGGTCCAGGATATCCCGGTAACGTTGACCTGTCAGTCCACGTAAACAGTCCCCAGACGAGAATGCCACCCACACCAGCTTGAAGAGTACCCTGCTGGCAAGAAGGATCCATCGCTTCATGTGGTTTGCGCCGTACTCGTATCCTGCCATCCGCATGTACCAACGTGAATATCGACTCATCAGTCCAGGCAACATTTTTCCACATGTCTAGGGTCCGGTGGCGTTTTTCCCGCGCTCATGCTAATATTTGCACCCTGTGATGTGCGGTCAGCAGCGGTACCCTCGTGGGACGCTGGCTTCTGTACCCCATAGCGAGGAGATGGTTCTGGATGATGTGGCTGCTTACACGTTTTTGTGCACCAGCGTTAAATTGCCGAGTGAATTCTTGCACTGAGGCCCGTCTATCAGCTGTTACAATGCGAGCTAGCCGACGATGACCCCGCTCATCCAAACGCTGTTGTCCACGGCAGTTGGCCCTTGCAGGGATGGTTTTACCGGATTCGATGTACTCACGGTGCACCCGTGACACAGTGGCTCGTGAAAATCCCAGTGCCTGCACGACTTCCGAGATGGAGTGACCCATTCGTCGGACCTCGACAATTTGCCCACGATCAAATGCGCTTAGATCTTTCGTCTTACCCATACTGCTCCCGACTCTTACTTATTCCCGGCGCATCATTCCTTATATTGTCGGATCGCTGCATACGCCATGTCGTTTTAGTTTACAGGGCCGCCCACAGCGCCACAGTTGCATAACGCCAACTGTCTCTAATTCAATTGCTCTTTAGTGTATAAGGTGGTAGTCGTTGCTGTGAACAGCGTTGCATGTCGTCGTTTTGTCAGTGGTTGGGAAGCCTAAGAGATGAACAGCCACAACGGGCTAATTAGGGAACGCTGGCTTTTCGAGTTTGAAATCGGCCATAACGCTACTCAAGCAACACGAAACATTTGTCGTGCGAAAGGGGATGGTTCCGTGAACCACAGCACCGCAACCAGATGGTTCAAGAAATTTCGCTCACGTGACAGAAACCTCGACGATCAGGCAAGGTCAGGTAGGTCGCGAACTGTAGATTCGGAGCAGTGACGTCTCCAAGGGGATGCGAGGGTGGATTTGAGCCCACACTGCAGCCCACACAGTTCAAAATGTGCCATTTTTTTAATATATTAAATATGATCTGGACTTTGGCAAGTAATAAGCATTGTGTTTTATTTCATGTAGTCCTGCGTATTTCCCACTAGAAAGTGTGTTGTTTACGTCTCCGTAGAAAGGTGGTCAAAATAGCATCCGAAGGGCCATAAAAATTCGGTTGTTCTCCATTCTTCCAATTCCTTAGTTTAAGCCTCTTTTTCATGTTTGTATGGTTAGAGGGCGAATCATAAAGGTGGATAGGGATTTACTTAGTGAGGTCATTACTAATTGCTCTACCATTCGTTTTCTTTCCAACACTGAAAGTGGAGTCTTAAGCTACACTAGCACTCAACTTCATGAGCACTAGAAACGTTTCCAAATGACACTAAAAATCGAAGATGCATTATAGCCAAGGGCGGGTTTAAGTATTACAGCGCCCTGGGCCAAGAAAAATCAGACGTTCCTAAGTAAACTTATTGTAAGAAATTTGAGGTCGATTAGAAATTCATATTTAAATTACATATAGATTTTTTATCACACAAAGAATCACCATATTCTCAAGAACAACCCAACCCTGTAAAACTTTTAGCACATGTATTATTTAAAACTGCGCATTGAAATAAAAATTTATAAATGTCGTTTTCTCACAAGTTTAATTCGCATAATTTTAAAACATCATTTCACAGTAAATTTTGATATTTACAAATTAAATTGTTTTTTATTAACACACTTCTGAAACATTTGCCTGCAAAATTTTGGATTTAAATTTACAACGTATGCAATATTAATTTTATAATTTTTTTTAAAATATAATAATAGCGATGCTACCAATGTTTATTATATATCGATTAAGTGACTGAGAGGTGGAAGAAATTAATGAACATAACTTATGTATAGTAAAATTACTCACCGCTAAAAGAATTTTTTTCTCGATTTCTTTGTGGCGAAACCCTCTACTATATCATCAAATGTTAATGTTTCTACAATGTTCGAAACCAAGTTGCCAATGCACTCGTTTTTTCTTGAGAACTAGATGTCCTCAAATAATTGTGGATGATTTTCAAAAGATAAAAACTTCTTTCTCCAGAGGTATTAGTGATGGGCATGCTAAGGTAAATCCTTAGGATAACACCAATGTTCGGAAAAGTTGAACCAATTCTTCTTTCCCTAATCACTTACAACATGTCCTCGACAGGGACACTAACACTTGAATCTGTCACTGCTTGTCTATCTAAATTATTCCAAATTTTCTGGAAATGAAGACATTCTTGTTAAAATTCTGGGCCTAAATGTTGAGAGTAAACTGTCAGTAGATTTTTTGCCTTTTGAGATATTGTTGTCTCATCAACATCTGATAATGGCGTTAGAAACGTAAACATGCTCTGCAAATGGGAATACGCATCTCGTCGACGTTTCAACTGCTGCATCAAGTATCAATGATCGTATGGAAAACGCATATTCGCATATGTTCCTTTACAATAAAAACAGTTTCTTTATTGCCATTCATCTCTTGAAATTACAGTTTTTTCCAACGGGTCTTCGTATCATTCTTCTTATATTCGTAGCACTAAGACAAAAGTTTTCGATCTTCCTCATACTTATCAAATTTATTCCGGAGATCACTTAGTATTCAATAAGTGAATCGTACAGTCTCACAGCAACTGAAAGGTCAATATTCACTTTCTGCAGTGTTTTATTGCAACTATCAATTCTTCGTAAAATATCACTCCAAAGCTCTAAGAGAATGCCCATTTCTAACAAACTCATCTTACCTAATAATCCCTCTGCTTCTAATCTTGCTTGTAATTTTTCACCGGTGTTTTCTGCTAAGTCTTGAAGTGCATCTCTAATGCAGGAATAACTAGAGCGTAAGGCCTTGCATGCATCAACCCTTGCTGACCATCGGGTTTCACATAACGGTTTGGGTACAAGAAGTGGAGATTGCGATCCAGATTAGCTGTGGAGCTTATGACTATCTTGAAGACTTGTCTTCAAGATTTGCCACCTATGTGATGAAGATCACCAAAACTTGTATATGTCCTGTACGAACATAAAAAAGATGTAGCTTCAAGGAAGCATCCCGCTGCGGATTTCCCAACCAAATTAAGAGAGTGTGCTGCGCATGGAATATAGTAGGCTAAACTGTTTTGGCTTTTTAATCGAGCTTGGAGACCTATTCACCAGACATATTTCTTGCATTGTCCTAAATTTGACCTCTGCAGTCTTTAACATCTATTTTTAAATCTTGTAACAGCTTCAATAAAGCCTTCTCCATGTCTTCTGCTTTATGACCAGTGTTGGGAAAGAAACAAATAAATCGTTCCTCTGGTTGTCCATTTTCAAGAACATAACAAAAAATAACTGCCAACTGGTCAACCTTTGACAAATCTGGAGTGGAGTCTTGAGTAATAGTGTAATATTTACTCGACTTCAACTCTTTAACTATTTCGTCAGTGACTGAAAAGGCCTATACGGAAATGAATTCTTCACATACATCCTTTGAAAATTATGAAACATCTCCACTTCCTTATTTCCAAATATTTTCTAATGTTGCTCCAGAAAAGGGTCAAATTTCCCTATCAATTCAAGGATGCCTAAGTAATTGTCATTATTATTATTCCCTAACTTGTCGTTCGCTCCATTTCCACGAAATGCTAATCCACGGGAAGACAGAAATTTGATGACTTCGATAATCCGTAAAAGTACTGCTTTCCAATAATTTTTCTCATTCATCAGTTGCTTAATTACAGCAGAATCAATTTTTCAACTATTCTTTGCACGTGTTATGAAACAATTTACAGACTCTACATGATCAAATGAAGCACTATGTGCTCGTATAAGTTTTTCGTGTTTCCAATCATTAAAACCTATACTTGAGAAAGAACTCTCTCGCTTTGCAAACGTTTACACGGTAAACAAAAAACGCGTCCAGTTGATTTAGAATATAATAGCCATTCTCTTATTTTAATTTCACCATTTTGAAGACGGTTATAAAATAATCCTTTTGAGGCAGATCTAAATCGATCACTATAAGATCTTTTTGAAACGGTAAAATCTATTTCGTTTAAATTTTTATTCGGAGGATTTTTTGTAATGTAATCAACAAATGAATTGTCTACTTTCCATTTAGCAGAATCTAATATCATATGATGTAACAAAAGTTCATTTCCTTCAACAGCTTGAAAATTTCCTCCAATATTCGTGTTAGACTTACCTTCCTCATCCGCACCATCGGAAGACTCACAAATTTGATCTTCGCTATGAGCCTTCATTTCTTGTTCAGTTGGCTCCCTCACTTCTTTATCGGTAGATCTTGTAACTGTGTCATCTTCTGCCGGTTTAAAAAAGTTTTATTGTTTTGGTATTTTTTTTAACAGTTGCCCTTCTTTTTCAATCTGTTTAAGCTTTCTTTTTCTATTTTCGCATCCAGAAACTTCGTAGACGACATTTTCGCTGACGGTGATAATTAATAGTAATGGTTTCTCCTAAAAGTGCAAAGCTAGAATGAAAACACACTTGTAAACTGGCGGGATGGCGGAGGGGGTATCCCAGAGCAGGCAGCTGGTGTCATAAGCTGAATTGGAATGCATTTTAACCATTACTCTGTCCTCTCTTGTCACCCACAATACCCTGGGGCTTTGACCTTTAATTCATGGAGTCCAATTCCGGTCTTTCAATCCACATCCCAGGGCTGTCCTCACGCTCAGAGTTTTCAGTGCCTTTATTGCCTTGTAAAAACTATGCGCCAGTGCAATGCCCCTCCCTTAGCCTTCCACTCTTGTTCCCCGTTTGCTGCGAGCTCAGTAAAAGAAATTCTTCTCTTCTCCTCCCTCTTCTGAGTTTTGATATTACCAGGAAGTCGGAAGAAATAGCTTCCTCGGGGGCTTCTGATTATTACTGAACTCACTTTCAAAATGAATAATTATTTTTAATAATTAAACACATCGAATGTAGTAACACCATTTAATAGTTTCTTAAGCATTAAAGGTATTATACTACTCAGTTTATAATTTGTAAAAATGAAAAATCCGATTTCATTCTCTTTTTATTTTTATTTGGAGGGGGGGGGGGGTCAGATAAAACGTCTTGTACCAAATGTATTGAAATTTTGTTGTCGCCCCTCTATGTGTAGCGCCCTGGGCCATGGCCCAGGTTGGCCCAATGGTAAACCCGCCCCTGATTATAGCTTTCAGATACGACTGAACAAGGACAGTGAAAGTGTGGAAAGTGGCCTAGGAGAGGAGTGCAAGGCAAAGTCGCTGGTTTGAAAGAAGGGAATGTTAAAGAGGGGAGTGGGGAAGTATTGTGTCTTCGTGGCACTACGTTAAAATTTGGTATAGATAAACAAAAACGACATTTTACTATAAATTGTCCAAGTACAGTACTGTTTTCGTATGCAAAAATGCAAACTTTTGGGACGCAATTTAAAACAATGTATTCAGAGCAAGCCAAAAAGTTGAAGGCGACATTCTAGTAACACTTGTGTCTTACACCAGTGGCGTAACTAGTTAGATCCGTGTGTTTTTTTTTTCTTTTTTCTTTTGATTGGATTTTTAACGACCACCGTGAGCAACTCAATGGGCTATAAGCAGTCACCCGTCCCTAATTTAGGGTCACTGGTTCCAGGGAAGGGAGAGAGCCAGAGCCGTAAGACAAACACGACATCCATGCCTCACCGGGATTCGAACCCGTACCCCGGTCGGACGAATAATCAGAGGCCATCGCTTAGACCACTGCGCCACCGGGGCGGCAGATCCGTGTGTGCGTGTGCGTGTGCGTGTGTCTAGGTGGAGGAGGTAAGAATTGCACGAATTCCCTTGAAGCTGGTATTGAAAAGCATTAAAATTCGTTCTTTTAGTGTTTCGTAAAAAAGAAAATCGCTTTCAAGCTTGCCCCACCAAAAATAATGCTCACGCACCCAGATTTCGAAGTCTAGCGACGTCCCTTATTTGGAGGCCGTGCGCCAAGCCATAGAGGCAAATCCGACAACCATCACTAGGAGATTATCAGGCGAGCTGGGCATATCACAGACCACCGTGGTTCGTCACCCTTTGGGAATTCGGCACGGTCAACAGGAGCTGCCGCATTGTCCCTCACGAACTGACGCCAGCTGAAGCTAACCGCCAAGTGGAAGTGTGCGCAAAACTCCTAAAAGTACCGCGCGATGTACGTTTCACCAAAATAACTGTTACGTGCGATGAAACGTGCGGTTCTATTTCCGTAATATAGAGACACAACGGCAGTGGTTGCGCCAGGGTAAGCTTCCAGAGCCTGTTGCCAAACGTTCGCGCTTCGAGCACAAGGTGATGCTCTGGGTCTGGTGGAATTTCGAAGAGGTAATCCATTGCGAATTTTTTCCAGACGGTAGGACCCTGAACGCCGTCATCTACTCTGAACAGCTGGAGGTGATATATACCGTTTTAGAGGAAAAGTGCCCGGCATTGGCGAACAGAAAGCGTGCTCTCCTACACAAGGACAACGCTCTGCCTCATACCGTGCGAACGACCCTGGCAAAACTCCAGGAACTTGAGGGCATCGAACTGATGCAACTCCCAGCGTGTAGTATGGACCTAGCCCCATCGTATTATTACTTGTTCCGGTCCATGGCCTACAATAAGACAACGCTCGGCCTCATACCGCGCGAACGACTCGGGCAAAACTCCAGGAACTTGAGGACATCGATCTGATGCCAAACCCAGCATGTAGTACGGACCTAGCCCCGTCATATTATCACTTGTTCCGATTCATGGCATACAATAAGAAAACGCCCGGCCTCATACCGCGCAAAATACCCTGGCAAAACTCCAGGAACTTGAGGACATCGAACTGATGCCACACCCAGCATGTAGTACGGACCTAGCCCCATCGTATTACTACTTGTTCCGGTCCATGGCCTACAATAAGAAAAGGCCCGGCTTCATACCGCGCAAAATACCCGGGCAAAACTCCAGGAACTTGAAGACATCGAACTGATGCCCCACCCAGCATATAGTACGGACCTAGCCCCGTCATATTATTACTTGTTCCGGTCCATGGCCTACAATAGGACAGCGCTCGACCTTATACCGCGCGAACCACCCGAGCAAAACTCCAGGAACTTGAGGTCATCGAACTGATGCCACACCCAGCATATAGTACGGACATAGCCCCGTCATATTATGGCTTTTTCCGGTCCATGGCCTACAATAGGACAACGCTCGGCTTCATACTGCGCAAACGATCCGGGCAAAACTCCAGGAACTTGAAGACATCAAACCGATGCCACATATAGTACGGACCTAGCCCCGTCATATTATTATTTGTTCCGGTCCATGGCCTACAATAACATAACGCTCGGCCTCATACCGAGCGAACGACCCGGGCAAAACTCCAGGAACTTGAATACATCGAACTGAAGCCACACCCAGCATATATTACTGACCTAGCCCCGTCATATTATTATTTGTTCCGGTCCATGGCCTACAATAAGACAACGCTCCGCCTCATACCGCGCGAACGACACGAGCAAAACTCCAGGAACTTGAGGGCATCGAACTGATGCCACACCCAGCATATATTACGGACCTAGCCCCGTCATATTATTACCTGTTCCGGTCCAACGCCTACAACAGGACAACGCTCGGCCTCATACCGCGCGAACGACCCAAACAAAACTCCAGGAACTTGAGGGCATCGAACTGATGCCACACCCAGCATATAGTACGGACCTAGCCCCGTCATATTATGGCTTGTTCCGGTCCATGGCCTACAATAGGACAACGCTCGGCCTCATACCGCGCGAACGACCCGCGCAAAACTCCAGGAACTTGAGGACATCGAACTGATGCCACACCCAGCATATATTACGGACCTAGTCCCGTCATATTATTACTTGTTCCGGTCCATGGCCTACAATAAGACGACGCTCGGCCTCATACCGCGCGAACGACCCGGGAAAAACACCAGGAACTTGAATACATCGAACTGATGCCATACCCAGCATATATTACAGACCCAGCCCCGTCATATTATTTTTTGTTCCGGTCCATGGCCTACAAGAGGACAACGCTCCGACTCATACCGCGCGAACGACCCGAGCAAAACTCCAGGAACTTGAGGGCATCGAACTGATGACACACACAGCATGTAGTACGGACCTTGCCCCGTGGTATTATTACTTCTTCTGGTCCATGGCATACAGTAGGACAACGCTAGGCCTCATACCGAGCGAACTACCCAGGCAAAACTCTAGGAACTTTAGGGCATCGAACTGATGCAACACCCAGCATAAATTACGGACCTAGCCCCGTCATATTATTACTTGCTCCGGTCCATGGTCTACAATAGGACAACGCTAGGCCTCATACCGCGCGAATGACCAGGGAAAAACTCCAGGAACTTGAAGTCATCGTACTGATGCCACACCCAGCATATAGTACGGACCTAGCCCCGTCATATTATAATTTGTTCCGGTCCATGGCCTGCAATAAGACAACGCTCGGCCTCAAGCCGCGCGAACGACCCGGGCAAAACTCCAGGAACTTGAAGACATCGAACTGATGACACACCCAGCATGTAGTACACCAGTGGTATTAATACTTCTTCTGGTCCATGGCATATAGTAGAACAACGCTCGGCTTCATACCGCGCAAACTACCCAGGCAAAACTCCAGGAGCTTGAGGGCATCGAACTGATGACCCACGCAGCATGTAGTACGGACCTTGCCCCGTGGTATTATTAATTCTTCTGGTCCATGGCATACAGTAGGACAACGCTAGGCCTCATACCGCGCGAACTACCCAGGCAAAACTCCAGGAACGGGAGGGCATTTAACTTATGCCATACCCAGCATATAGTACGGACCTAGCCACGTCATATAATTACTTGTTCCGGTCCATGGCCTACAATAGGACAACGCTCGGCCTTATACCGCGCGAACAACCTGAGCAAAACTCCAGGAACTTGAGGACATCGAACTGATGCCACACCTAGCATGTAGTACGGACCTAGCACCGTCATATTATTACTTGTTCCGGTCCATGGTCTACAATAGGACAACGCTAGGCCTCAAACCGCGCGAGCGACCCTGGCAAAACTCCAGGAACTTAAAGACATCGAACTGATGCCACACCCAGCATATAGTACGGACCTAGCCCCGTCATATTAGGGCTTGTTCGGGTCCATGGCCTACAATAGGACAACGCTCAGCCTCATACCGCGCAAAATACCCGGGTAAAACTCCAGGAACTTGAAGACATCGAACTGATGACACACCCAGCATGTAGTACGGACCTAGCCCCGTCATATTATTACTTGTTCCGGTCCATGGTGTACAATAGGACAACGCTATGCCTCATACCGCGCGAGCGACCCGAGCAAAACTTCAGGAACTTGAAGACATCGAACTGATGCGACACGCAGCATATAGTACGGACCTAGCCCTGTCATAATAGGGCTTGTTTCGGTCCATGGCTTACAATAGGACAACGCTCGGCCTCATACCGCGCAAAATACCCGGGCAAAACTCCAGGAACTTGAAGACATTGAACTGATGCCACACCCAGCATGTAGTACGGACCTTGCCCCGTGGTATTATTACTTCTTCTGGCCCATGGCATACAGTAGGATAACGCTCTGCGTCATACCGGGCGGACGACCCGAACAAAACTCCAGGAACTTGAGGGCATCGAACTGATGTCACACCTAGCCTGTAGTACAGACCTAGCCCCGTCATATTATTACTTGTTCCGATCCATGGTCTACAATAGGACAACGCTAGGCCTCATACCGCGCGAACGACCGGAGCGAAACTCCAGGAACTGGAGGACATCGAAGTGATGCCACACCCAGCATATAGTCCGGATCTTTCCCCGTCGGATTATTACTTTCTCCGGCCAATGGCTCACTTCCTTCGCAGGCGGCTCTTTAATAACCAGGAGGAGGTGGCACCTGGGGTGAAGGAGTTTTCCGCCTCGAAGGACAAGAACTGGTACCGCCGCGGAATTGAAAAACTTGCAGACAGATGACTAAAGACCGTGCAGCACAATGGCCTATACTTTGAATACTTGTTAGCTTTCGTCGTAAAGGTACGTATGAAGACATAAAGTGATCTAGATATTGCAAAACTTTCGATTCACCCTCTGTAACATCTGTGGCTGTTGAAAGAAGACCAACAGTTGTTCAAGTTGTTGCGAAGATATGTTTTAAACCCGTATGCGTAGAAAGAAGTAAGTCGGTCAATAAAGTGCGCATTAGGAGGAGTTTTACTTTTTCTAATGAGAAGTGCCTTGAAGGAAATGCCGCTTATTGGCTGATGCGTTTCCTGATTTCAATTTCATCATTTCGCGCAGAGAGGGAGTTGAAGAAAATTATTTAGGAAAAGGCATTGTTATGATGGGCTACATTAATTTATTTAACATGGAAAAACTTTGATCATTTTTCTATATAAAGTATTACTATGAATGAGTGGTGTTCATAATTTTTTATTTTTTTTTTTTGATTGGAGGTTTAACGACCACCGTGAGCAACTCAATGGGCTATAAGCAGTCGCCCGTCCTTAATTAAGGATCACTGGTTCCAGGGAAGGGAGAGAGCCAGTGCCGTAAGGCAAACACAATATCCATACATCACCGGGATTCGAACCCGGACCCCGTTCGGATGAATGATCTGGAGCCATCGCTTAGACCACTGCGCCACCGGGGCGGCTGTTCGTAATCCAATAAACAAAAAAAGTTTAGAAATAACCAAGGGAAATCTTACATAAAAATCCCACGGAAACAAATTTACGAAAAGCGAACTCACCACAACTCATCATTATCCATTAAAATAATTGAGAAGAGACAGTTAAGAAATTTTATCGACATTTTTTTCCTTTGTGAACTTTTTACCACTTCTGTTGAAAAAAGTAGATGCGTGTAGCATCATTCTGTTCGTCCCTCTGTGGAGACCATATCTCTGCAACTATTAGTTCGATTTGAAAAATTATTTTTGCTTTGTGTTATAGTTTAGTACATAATTGTTCCGATGATGTCGCGTGACATAAATTGTAATGTATCGCACGAGATTGTTGGCGTGCGTTGAATGCATGGTCTATTTGAAAACAACGATAGCGTCAGGCATAAAGGAAAGATCTGTAGAGTGGAAACAGACATAGGAGCCCATGGAAACTCCTCCCATAGAAAGTGGCGCCCCCACGGACCTAAAAGAGAAGCAAAATGTGACGTAAACCCGTGACGTCGGCAATAGTTGCTATGGCAACCCAGCGCAGGCGACAGCAGCG
The DNA here is from genome assembly GCA_039090855.1 of Macrothele yani. NCBI lineage: Eukaryota > Metazoa > Arthropoda > Arachnida > Araneae > Macrothelidae > Macrothele > Macrothele yani. The sequence goes on from CM076999.1 coordinate 26,983,306, forward strand.
CCACCGTACCATCTTGGAAGACATGCCTTTACTTCAGAAATAACAAAAAAATTACGAAGATGGAAAACAATTTTCACAAATGTTGGCCAATTATGGAAATACAGGCTACACAAATTCCGAGTAAAAAAAAGATAAGCCAAAAAGCTAACGAAGCTAATAACGTAGATGTCGAAGCAGATGACAATTGAATACAAATTAGAATTGAAAGTGAAGCAGAGTGGGTATGGAAGAAACAATCAAATGAACAACAGACACGTAAAAACCCAAAAGTTATGAATTCTGTAAGGAAAAGTAAACGATCAGTAAGTAATAATCAAAATAATACCACTTATTAGAATGCTAGAGAAAATGAAAACCAAAAAGAATCTTCAGTACTGCCGGATAGCAAGCCAAAGTCAACAGTCAAAGTAAAAAACATGACATTAATGGACAAAAATCACGTGGTTCGTATGCGTTACCTGGGAAACCAGCTGTCAATCAACTGTAGTTCTGTTTTAGGTCTAGTGTTAAAAGAAATCCGTCTTGTTGCACGATGATATTTATTCAGCTAAAAAATGAAATCTATATACAGTTTAAAAACACATGAGCACTTTCGGTGTCACATTGACACCTTCATCAGCTGTAATTTCACCATGTGGCTACATGCTGGTCTTAAGTACGTGGAGTAGATGCATCATGGGAAAGGTAATGTCAATGTCACATGATATACCAGATAACAAGACAATCAAAAAAAGGCATAGTTAGCCAATGATCACTTAACAGAAGCAATTGCTATTGTGCTGTCCTTCCCAACAAGATTGCTCCAAGGTTCAGGTAAAACATAAGGATAATAGTCATTACAGCAACGTGTATTATAAGCCGAAATATAGAGGCTTTCTGCAAATAACAAGGAATAAACAGAGTTAGGTGTGTTTATGATTTTAGCGTTGTCCCAGTCTGGGATGGAATTTCCAGCACTTATGGTTCTTGCAAAAGAGGTGCTTTGGCGATTCATTTTTAGATCATATCTGTGTTCATTTAATCTCAAATCCAAATTTCTTTTGGTAGAACCCACATAATGATTGTTTAGTTCACCAGAGATAGTGTCGAGCATAGGAATAACACACACACCCCATTTTTCCCCTTTTGTCAATTTTGTCACGATCATTGCGGATAATGGTATATAGATTGCATGATCGTATTCCAAATTGTATTTTATGACGAGAACATATGTTGGTAAGGAGGTTTACAATATGTGGATTAAAATCAACAGATCCAACATACTTTTTAGGCACTTGCTCACTAATTAAAGCAGTTGACATAGAAAACTGTACTTTATTGTGCACTCCCTTAACAACGTTGTCCGGGTAACCATGGTTTTTAGCGAGGGATGATATCCATTGTAGTTCTTGAGCTCTGGCGAAATGGCTAGAAGAATATGAATATGCTCTTCTAAATAGGAAGTGCAGAGCAGAAACTTTATGCTGAAAAATGTGAGCAGAATTGTACGGGATTAGAGTGGGTGTGGAAGTAGGTTTTCGATAAACGGCAAAAGACAGGGAATTGTCAGAAGGGGTACGAGTAATTTGAAAGTCAAGATAAGGTAAGACGAAATTATTTTCAAGTTCTATCGTGAGTTTGATGGAGGGGTATTGAGCAGACATAGCGTTGACAAACTGCTGTAACTGATTTATGGTATATGGCCAAATTACCAAGATGTCATCAACGTAACGGATATAGAGACTAGGTTTTTGTGGGAATTCTTGTATGACTTTATTTTCAATATGCTGTAGAAGAATTTCTGCTAAGACTGCGGATAAAGGTGAACCCATGGCTGTCCCGTCGGTTTGTTGGTAAAATATGTTCTGAAATTTGAAAAATGAACGCTTTTTAATGAGATGAACAGCATTCATTATGAAAGCAATATCATTGGCAGGAATGTCAGAATCAATGAGCAAAGCCTGAATCAACTGAAATGTAGCTTCCATAGGTACATTCGTGTATAAAGAAACTACATCTAGGGACGACAAAAAATAGGAATTTGGTAGTGGCTGAATTAACTTTAACCTATCAATAGCTTGTGTGGTGCTCTTTATTGAGTAGGAAGAATTCACTGTAAATTTGGTGAGATAACTTGCCAAAGCTTTTTCCAAAGGTCGGGTGGGGGCAATGTAACCTGATACAAGAGGGCGAATAGGGTACCCTTCCTTGTGTAGTTTTAATCTACCAAATAAATCAGGCACATGGCAGCCGGGGGGTGGATTGAAGGTTTTCCCATGATGCATCTACTCCGCGTACTTAAGACCAGCATGTAGCCACATGGTGAAATTACATCTGATGAAGGTGTCAATGTGACACCGAAAGTGCTCATGTGTTTTTAAACTGTATATAGATTTCATTTTTTAGCTGAATAAATATCATCGTGCAACAAGACGGATTTCTTTTAATACTAGTATTCATGCACGAATTATAGTGTCTACAGTTCTGTTTTAGGTCACTGGTGCGCTGCAGTCGACTTCATGACGTCATGAGTTTCAGCTTAATATAACGAATAAGGAGTTCCTAATTTAGGTTGAGAAACCCGAACCCACAGCACCATGCGGCTTTTCGCAGGTGAAATAGAATCTAACAGAGTTAGGAGCAGATTGCCCTGATAAAATAGCACGAAAGAAAAGTATGGAAATACACTGCTGGACAATTGCTAAGGACGGATCATAAACGGCTATATAGCGCATAAAAAGTAAGTGTATTTGGATGCCAAGTGAAATAAAATAATGTCAGAATGCCAGGACATTACAAGTAAGACAATTTATTGTGCTCGGAAATCCAGAAGGCTTTGGAACGTGTTCAAGGGACAAACAGGCCATTTTGTGCATAATACGTAAACGTGAAAAAAATGCAATTACCGTCCGCAGGCGTTCCGGCGTAAGATGTCAATACGGGATATGGCCACCATGGAGGGCGATGCAAGATTCCACACGTCGTGTCATGCTTTGCACAACATTATCAAGCAGCTGTTGGGGTAATTTATCTCATTCCTCTGTCAGTGCACGGATGAGGGTGTCCTTGTTTATTGGAGGGCAATGGCGACCAGCAAGACTCCTCCCCAAAGCATCCCACACATTTTCAATGGGATTCAGATCTGGAGAACGTGCTGGCCATACGAGGCGTTGAATATCCTCGCTCTCAAGACACTCCTGGACAGCGACTGTTCGATGACATGTTGCGTTGTCGTCCATGAAAATGAATCTATCACCGACAGCACCACGGAACATGCGAACATGAGGTAGCAGAACATCATTAATGTATCGTTGCCCAGTCATAGTCCCAGTTGGAAGCACATAGAGGAACGTACGGCCATTGATCATGATGCCAGCCCATACCATGACACTACATGTCGGATATCGGTCTTTTTCCTGTATGTTTGCTGTACAATATGCAGTACCACTATTACGCCAGATCAGTTGTCGTCGACAATCAGACGATAGACTGCATCTACTCTCATCTGAGAAGAGGACAGCAGACCAGTCGTTATCAGTCCAATTGCGATGTTGATGACACCATTGCAAACGGGCGGTACGGTGACGTCTGGACAAGGGGATGCACACAACAGGACGGCGGGCATATAGTCCTCCTTCATGCAAACGTCTGGCGACAGTTTTCCGGGAGATCCGCTTGCCAGTAGCAGCCATAAACTGATTTGTTACCTCACTAGCTGTGCTGCGCCGGTGTCTTTTTGTTGATAGCGCTATGTACCGATCTTCTGCAGGTGTCGTACTGCGAACACGTCCTCCCCCGTGACGTTTGCTACACTCTCCATTTGTTTGAAATGATTTCCAAAGCCTTGAAACAACACTGTGGCTGACGTCGAACTCCCTGGCAACATCTGTTATTTTTCGCCCTTCTTCAATCTTGCCAATAATACGGCCACGTGTAAAATCATCTAGGTGATGTCGGGAAGACATGTACTGAAAATTGCAAGTTCGTCAATTGATTCTTTCCCTTTCAACTTTGCGTTTGAACAACATCGGTCAATACGCGTCAAATCCTTTATATCTCTTATCAGCGCTATGACGTCACGAGCAAGTTTGTCAATCCAAAATTTGCATACGCACAACAAGTCTTACTGTATCCCGCACTTATGCTAATTTCCACATTTTCCTTCCTTCCCTTTTATGGTTGCTATTGTTGCAATTGTCATCCGTCCTTAGCAATTGTCCGGCAGTGTATTAGAGGAGAAGGAGTAGACGGTTACCGGTTAAGAAGTGAAGTTGTAAGCTGCTCTACATACTTACCTGTAACAACAAGCCATTCCAAGCGATATTTCTCTCCGCAGAAAAATGCCCGGTACACCTGTGCCACAGATGAGTACAGGGGGAAAAGAAGGAAAGGACACGGGAAAGGGGAAACTGAAAAAAAAAAACATCACACACAGAATAAGTTTCCCAGAGAAAAATCGACGTTCAACACCGGATAAGACAAAACTGGCCATTATCTCAGTGTTTCTCTCGGGTCCGCGATTGCTTCGTTACTCGTTAGCAAATGAGAGAAAAGATTTTTCCCCATTGGTTTAAAATTTTTTTTCTCAGGTTACTTTTGTTGATTCTTGTTTGACATGAAAGAGTAACCATAGCTGCGGTGGTGTGATCACAAGATTGCCGCCCCGGTGGCGCAGTGGTCTGATCATTCGCCCGTAAGGGGTCAGGGTTTGAATCCCGGTCAGGCATGGATGTTGTGTTTGTCTTACGGCACTGGCTCTCTCCCTTCCCTGGAACCAGTGACCCTAAATTAGGGACGGGCGACTGCTTATAGCCCATTGAGTTGCTCACGGTGGTCGTTAAACCTCCAATCAAAAAAAAAAAATCACAAGATTACACCGATCAAGGTTTAAGTTACTCATTTTGAGTAAACAACAGGAAAAAAAGCCACAATCAAGGTTTTTATTCCTTATTTAGGGAGCCGGTAGTATAAGGGCCAATCATTTTTTTTCTTCGCTACTTGTCTGCTTGTTGCTCAATTATGTGCAACAGCGGAAAAAATTAAGTCCTGTTTTATTTATTTATTATTTTCTTTTTTCTTTTTTTTAGTCAGAACTAATGCGTAAGAAAAAAAAATATTTTAAAAGACAAGACCAACAACACCTTGTTAGTTAGGGGGAGAGATATTCAGTACAAAAAAGATAAATCTTTTATGTAACATTTTGCTCGGCCCTTAAAAGGGCCCCAGCCAGTGTCTTCTCTATATATCCTTCCTTTATGGCGTCAGGGAAGGCTTGTGGGCAAAGAACGAAGCAATTGTATGACTAAGTTAGGGTGTTAATTGTATGTTTAACCGTTAGGCTGGCGCCATTACTCAGTTATTAAGGTGAGTTCTTTAAGTTTCTTAAAATAAATGTGTTGTTCCTACCACACACGAGTGAATCTTAGAAAAACTACCTCCTGGAACAGAACCCTAAAGTTACAACATAATCCTATTTAAAAAATAATTTTTGCATTGTGAAGCCCTAAATTTCAGAAAAATGATCCTTGCTTTTCGGTCCTTTTCAAATTTACAACTTCGCCTTTTGAGGCAGAAAATACGCCGATGAACCATTCCATTATGACTACCCCCAGCCAAGAGAAATGAGCGCGCCTGAAGACCGAACGGTGGAGCAGGTGAAGATCACAGGGCAGTATATACACTGGCGGAAAGTGAAAAAATAACACCAAGAAGGAATTGGCGGACGATCATGAAATTTACATATGTTAATGGGGTCGAGCTTACGTAGGTGTGATGCTAATTTTGGGTCCAACCGGTGAGCGCTTACGCCACAGCACCGCATAATATGCAAATTATCGTCGGTGTTATTTAAGGAGTACGGCAAAGTGAATGTAATCAGTCGTCGGCGTACGGACAAGTGCGAAGACCCTGAAGAAGCTGCATTGCCTGGACATGGAAGACGTGTACGATTTCAGCAGTTATCGGACTTTGACAGAGGTCGTCTAGTCGAACTCCGCGAGGCCGTGTGGTCGTATCGTCGTATTGAGGAGCGAATTGGACGGGAAGTATCGGTGGTGGTACGATGGTGGCGTAGATAGTCCGAGGAACATTCCCACACGAGAAGACGTGGAACCGGGAGTCGCAGACGGACTGATGAGCGGACCGATCGACGCATAAGAAGAGCGGCGTTCTCAAGCAGAACATCCACTGCGACGCAAATCCGAGCTGCCGTTGCACCTGAGGTGACTATGCGAACAATCCGCAACCGTCTACTGGATGCAGGACTACGTGCACGTGTGCCTCTGGCATGTGTACCTCTGACACCAGCCCACCGTCAGGAACGGCAGCAGTGGTATCGCCAAAGTCTGCACTGGAGAACGCAATGGCGATTTGTCGTGTTCAGCGATGAAAGCAGAATCTGCTTGGGAGCCTCCGATGGCCGTATGCATGTTTGCAGATACACAGGGGAGCATCTCCACCTTTCTTGCATCCGCCAGCGACACACAGGGCCTACATCTGGTCTCATGGTGTGGGGAGCGATCAGCTATCACTCCCGTACACAACTAGTGTTTGTACCGGGTACGTTAAACAGCACCTCCTTCATCAACAACATCATTCAGCCCGTTGTTGTGCCATTTGTAAGGTCGGTCCATCGTGGTGTTTTCCAGCAAGATTACGCACGCCCACAGACCGCACGTGCAACGCAACATGCACTTCAGGGTGTGAGACAACTTCCATGGCCTACACCTTCACCGGATTTGTCCCCCATTGAGCACGTGTGGGATTTTATGGGACAGCGACTTATCGGGTCTCCACGGCCAGCCACGACCATCCCCGTTTTACACCTCCAGGTTGAGGATGCTTGGAACTCAACACCCCAAACTTACATCCAACTTCTGTACGACAGACTCCATGCCAGAGTTGCACAGTGTGACGCAGTTCATAGCGGTTCAACCTCGTACTAACCATGTTACATGGAAATGTGTTTTTTCAGTTTACCTGCAAATACAGCTGTATTTTGCCATAATGTTTTGATCACGTTATCCTCTGTATTCCGTTATTATGCTGTATAAATTTCGTTGGTATCAGACGTCTCCTTCTTGGTGTTCTTTTTTCACTTTCCGCCAGTGTAACAGGTGAGTGTAACGCTGATAAGATCTCACCACGTACCGAACAAAACACACACAACGATTCCTGATTTTACCTGTTAAAGTACTTCTCTTGGCCTTCGCACTTTGTCTCCTTTAGATAATTATTACAGTAATAGTTTTGATGTTTCAGTGACTATCACTTTACATATAAGTGACAAGAATTATTTGAAACGTTACTTCCTTTTCCTTCCTTTCTGTCCTGCTGTTAGTGCTGCCACATCAAGAAAAACTTTTGGGGAGTTCAGACGCTACTCTAAGTTCAGCAAGTCTAATTTCAAGTTAAACTATTTCTACTTAAAAAAATAGCAGTCAAAGCGGAAAATTAAATGTCCTATGTACATCAGGTAATCTATCTTAAATATTTTGCATAAGAGAAGCTGCAAAATCATGCAGCATCGCGGTTTTTGTCACAGTAATCGGAGACAAAAGAAATTTCAGAATACGGACATTTTTGAAGCCCTTATGTTCTTAATCTTCTTCTTAGACTTTTGACATCTACTGCAGGATATAGACCACACCAGTCTTTTCCAATTTCCTCGATCCTTAGCCTCAGTCCATCATTTAACACCTATAAATTTCTGAAAGTCATCTCTCCACCTTGTTCTCTTGCACCCCCTTCGTCTCTTTCCAACCCTTTTGGAAGGTCAAGGACCGATGGAAAGTTGGGAAAACCCTCACCAAAAAACAAGAAAGAAGACTAAATAAAAAATCTCCCATATCTGTAACAACAATATTAGAACACTTCTGAAAGATGATAGATTAGAAGAACTAGAAAAGGCACTGGAATCTGTCAAATGGGATATTTTAGGACTTCCTGAGGTCAGAAGAGAAGGAACTGGCATTGTTGATACTCAAGATTATATAGCTTTTGTTCTGTGATATGCAAATGAATTGTGTGCGCTACCCGGTGAAAAAACAATACTTGTGGAAACTCGGAAACGTTGTGCATGATATGTATGAACGAAGTCTAAACATACTTAAATGATTTTTACAGTCTGACTTTAGAAGTCGAGTTTCTCTTAAAAAAGGAATCAAAATTACTCCACCAAAGGGAACATCTCAATTAATAAATCGTTGAAGAAAGGAACAACATTCTCTTAAACTAGAGGGTACATTTGATTTATAAAACCGTTGAATAACGAATTTTCCAGCTAGAGACAATATTTGAATAAAAAAACTGATAGCTATGGATGATTATGTTCATGGCGTAAGCAATCACGAGAAAAAAAGAAAACTTTTTGAGTAGGTGTTGTTGAAAGGTAGACAGACATTGTTCGGAATTAAAAAATACCACTCTGCTTCTACCGGTGAAATTTTACCAATAAAGATTCATGTATTATGTGAATTCCATTGATCACAGGCAAGTGATTCTCGTGAAAATCATTTTGTTGGATATAAACTTAAAACGCTGAGATTCCTGAACTAGAAATTTAAATTTGCGCAACTTTGTAGAAACATTATAATACCCACCTTCACAATGCTGTCGTTACACGATTTAAAAAGCAGGTCTCAGTTGCAATTAAAAAATGAACTTTATTTACATCTAAAACCCTCACAGGAAACATGCTAGTACTTTCGGACCCACACTGGGTCCATCATCGGGCAACATATTGGGCCAAACTCTTGTTTATAAGGAGGTGGTTAGTCACCTAAAGTCACTGGTTGGATGACGTAGTTCCATTTGACGCAGGCGCACTTCAGCATGATACACACATACACAAATAAAAATCACTACAGGTTAATATGATATTATGAATTGTGATAAAATGTACAATGGTTAAAAATGAAATGTCTCCATGACGATGATAATATACATGGTGAGTCATCGTTACAGCATTGGTTGGAGAATAAGTTGATAAAAATGCTCTCCATAAATAGTAAATTAGTTTTGTTGGATGCTGTTGCTAAGTATTTAACATTGTTCCAATCCGGTATATGGCAGCCCTCATTAACCAGTCGAGACGATCCTTTCCTTACATTGTAGGCATGTTCAGAAATCCTAGTCGAAATATTTCGAAGGGTGGATCCTATATATATGGAATCATGCACATTAGGGAGAGTAGCCTTTAGAGGTATAGAGTACACTCCGTGTCTATGTAAAGGGTTGACTTTATCACGATCTCTTTTGACCAAAGAAAGTAATTTTTGAGTCTGAATTTCAATATCCATATTTTGCTTGGCACACGCTTTTTTCAGGATCTGTGCAACATCGGGGATGTAATCAATGGAACCTACATAGGTGTTAGCTTCACCATTTCTTTTTAATGTCGAGAGTTTAGAACGTTGGCATTTATGCAGTTGTTTTAACACGTAATGGCGTGGATAGCCAAATTGGTTAGCCAAATCAAAAATATTTTGAATTTCACGGGTCCTTAGGGTGGCAGAAGATGAGTGAGTATATCCTCGGTTAAACAGGAATGCAAAAGCTGCATTCTTGTGTTGTGGAGGACTGAATGAAGAAAAAGGTATCAGAAAGGGGGGCTGAAGGTTTACGAAAAACCCGGAAAGAGAACGACCGAGTGGAGGGAAACCGAGTCAAGAACAGATCCAAGAAAGGTAAAGAATTCTGATCCTCCAATTCAACAGTAAAATTGATGGTTGGAAAGGGGGCAGATAAAAGGTCGGCGAACTCATGTAAATCATCAGCAGAATGTTGCCATGCTACCAAAATGTCATCAACATATCTCATATAAAAAAAATGTTTTACAAGGCACTGTTGAAGGACATTACTCTCAAGGTGCTGTAAAACTATCTCAGCTAAAAGTGGTGAAAGAGGTGAACCCATGGGAATGCCGGCAGTCTGACGAAACATGGTGTTATTGAATCGAAAAAATGTTCGCCGAGCAATTAGTCTTAAAGCTTCCATGATTGCCATACTCTCGGTAGGGGTTACACCTAAAGTCGGGAGCATATCTTCAATAATAGAATGGTCAGAATCAAGAGGGATACTAGGAAAAAGGGGAAACAACATCCAACGATGCTAGGATGAAAGGGTGATCCCAAAAGTCAAAGGACGTAATTTTGGCAAGAGCTTGGTTCGAACTATGAATGGAAAAGTGAGAATGAGAAATCAAAGGTTCAAAAACGAAGTAAGGCTTTTTTCTAAGGGCCGGGTGGTGTTGGCATAACCCAAAACCAATGGGCGAATGGGTTGGCCCTCTTTATACAATTTCACTTTGCCAAACAATTCGGGAATCCTAGGTCCATGGGGTGGATTCATATTATTAGCAATGGAGGGGGGGAAGGAAACCCTGATTTTTGAGTTTGCTAAGGGCAATGATAGTGGTACGAGTAGGATCAGTTCTGACTACCTCATGCGGTATTTTATCGATAGTTTCAGTCACTTTTCGAGTATATTCAGAGTGGTCCAAAATAACCAGTTGGTGTGACTTATCAGCTGTAGTGATGGAAATAGCAGGGTTTTGAGAAAGCTGGAGGAGTTGTTTCTTCTCTGTGAGTTCTTAGTTTGTATCGTTTGAGTTTTCGCTGCGATGACAGACAGAGCTCGGGTAATCCGATTCCGTGATGGTTCTTGTTCGTAGAACGGAAGTTTCGGTACAATAAGTGCTGTTTGGACTATAATATCAACTTTATTGTAATTAGTGTCTGGATAGCAGAATTTAGGTCCACGATTCAGTGCAGTTGCTTGGGTGGTATTAATAGATATAGTGCTGTAATTAACATAACTACTTGATGGTACGTTATTAGGCACTGAAGATCTTGAAGGATTAACTGAGTTATAAGGTCTGTATGCCATAAGTGCACAAAGTTAATTGATGTGTCTAGTCTGGAAACGTCTAAGTTCGGTCGTAAAAATAGAATTGCGTATAGTCATGACTCTATCTATCAAGACAGGGTGAGTTACTTTTGTTAGCCAAACATAAGCGTTGTATGATTTCCTATCAAGTAGGTAGATCGTTTACATCGTATCATACTAATTAACCTCTTTTGTTCAGCAGTAGACAGAATGTGGGCGTCTCTGAGTGAAACAGCACGCCTATTAATAGTCAAGAACTTAGGAATAACCTGTAATTCTTTGCAATTGAGTAGAAAGTCCAAATGTGCGCCCTCGTAAGTGAGTTTGCGTCTTGCTTGAAACATAATACCAGTGGCTCGTTCCATATTGAAGTTTGAAAGTAAGTAAACAGTTTCACAGTTACAGTACCAAAATGCAGCTTGGCATCCAAAATTCGTGGAGATTCGTGACAATAAATTATAATAACCACCTTCACAATGCTGTCGTTACACGATTTAAAAACGAGGTCTCAGTTGCAATTAAAAAATGAACTTTATTTACATTTGCATTATGAAACATTTTGCATTATGAAAGGTTCTTTCGTCTTTCAAGGGAAAGCGTTAATGACCATCGTGAGCAACTTTTAAAGCAGTAAACAGTCGTCCGTCCCTCACTCAGGGCCACTGTTTCCAAGGAAATGACGGAGCCAGCACCATCAGGCAAGTATACCACCTATGTATCTCGCTGGGCCGCCCTGGTGGCGCAGTGGTCTAAGCGATGGCCTCTGATCATTCGTCCGAACAGGGTCCGGGTTCGAATCCCGGTGAGGCATGGATGTTGTGTATGTCTTACGGCACTGGCTCTCTCCCTTCCCTAGGACCAGTGACCCTAAATTAGGGACGGGCGACTGCTTGTAGCCCATTGAGTTGCTCACGGTGGTCGTTAAACCTCCAACCAAAAAAAAAATCTTGCTGGACTTGAACATAGGCTCATCTCTAACAGAACATCAGAAGCCGGCGCTTAGATGATTCGTGCAGCCATCGAATTTCTTCGATTAGTACACTTATGGAACTATGTTTAGATTTGTAAGCTACATCTACTTTTTATAAGTTGCACGGACTTTTGCTTCCTTCCGTTTACGAGGACACCACTATGCTAAATATATGTTGGCGATAGCACATACATCAATTTTGGCCTTATGCATTTCTGAGCTCAGTTCCGAGAATAGACCTTTGTGTTCATCAAAGTAACATGATGTGATAGAAAAATAGATTCCGTTTCCGATTTATCAGAAAAATTCCTCTTAGAATCAGCAATTCCATTCCGAATAACAAAATGTATGCATCCACTACGTGAATATGTGGGTTAGGATATAAAATCAAAGGGAAATCTCCTTTTTACCAAATAACCGTCCTGCAGTCAAAACACACCTGGCTTCCTATCATGGCGACGGACGTTAACACCCCATGACTCTATCCAGAAAAAGCTTCTCTTCATACCTTAGTGTTTTCTTGCAGATATCGTCAACGGATAACAGAAAAACCAGGAATTTGTTCTAAACTGTTCGAAGACATTCCTGTGAAGTCGCGCGATGATGCTTTCTTTCCATTATGGACGTTTTCGCATTTAAACTCATTTAATGCTTCTCAAAATACACTGACAAGAAGTTTTATTACTACAAACAGAATAAGGATAACTTGTGAACAGAAAAGCAGCTGATAGAATATGATCTATTAAAAGCGTGAAGGCTCATGACATGCTACGGGCATGAGAACATATAAAGAAATTTAACATACTTTATCACCTTAAAGAACGTGCGATTTCTTTTAATTATCGCACATTATTAGCTTTCATTGTTATTTTTCAGTTCTGCAGCTTCTATTCGTTGTTTTGTCGTTAGTTTCTAGGTGTTTTTGATTTCTTAAAACAGCTCAACGGCATATTCGTGTGGGATGGTCTGATGTGATCCACTTTTGCTTTTGTATTATGTCTCTCAACCCGCTTTCCCACTTCTTTCGAATTTAAAAACCACCGTAAGTATCTAATACTATGAATGGCGCCTGCCAGTAACCAGTAATTTGGGTTACCGGCGAAAGATGGAGCCAGGTGAATGCGACGAGTCCACAACCATGACTCATCCAAGACTTGCGCCCGGCAGCTGATGAAATCATTAACCAGAAAACCGCGCCTCTCAGCACTAAGCCACTAGATGAACCATGTAACTTATAACGAAGTAAATTTCTCCGTCATTTTTGGTCTACGCCGGGATTCGAACCCGAGTCCGCTTATTCCGGAACAAGTCGCTATACTAACTGAGCTACGCAGACGTTCATTCTGATTGCTATCTGCCTTTATGTCGTGTGCAACCTTCTGGAAGGTACGTTACATCTCCCCCCGAAAGAGGGCCGGGGGCATGGCCCACGGGTCAGCCGTGACCATGAATCGTTGCAGGCAGCCATCCGCTGTAGAACGTGCATTTGAGAACTCCCAGCCAATCCGGTGTGCGGAATGCAACGTCACACACATTTATTTTTTGAAGTGCTGGAGAAGAGACTCTGATTTTTCCTATCTCGCGGTGTGAAAATAACATCACACCATTGCGAGATTTTGAACGGTCGGGTCATCCGGAAAGTTCGTGCGCCATTATAACGAAGTAAATTTCTCCGTCATTTTTGGTCTACGCCGGGATTCGAACCCGAGTCCTCTTATTCCGGAACAAGTTGCTCTACCAACTGAGCTACGCAGACGTTCATTCTGATTGCTATGTGCCTTTATATCGTGTGCGTCCTGCTGGCAGGTACGTCACAAACTTCGTGCACATATTTTTTATTCATTACTGTAAGGCTGTGGAGTTGCCGGGGGGGGGAGGAGTCGGGGTTTGAGCACCCCTTGAGGGGAGATTGATCACGAATTTAGAGCGATGTATATGTGCATACGAGGCTTTCAGCAATGGACCAAACCCATGGACCCCCCTCCCCAAATAAATTTCTAGCTACTCTACTACTGTAGGGTTCATCGGTCCAGAATTTGTTTTCCAAAGGTTATACTTTGATTTGTATTTGCCAAGTGAATACTGAATTGCGCTTCTACACTATCTACCAATAAGTAATTGGACACCCCTGCAATCGACGATATCTGCGGTCCTGATACACGTCACGGCCGCCGCCGTTAAATATCGTGTGGAAAACAACAACGCAACCAGTGGCATGCAAGATGCCACGCAGTTCGGAGCTCTCCGATTTCGAGAAAGGTGTAATCGTCGGGTATCACAGAAATGGTTGATCCATACATGACATATCCAGCGAGTTGAAGTACCCAAAATCGACAGTGGCCTACGTGATTGGCAAGTGGAAGATGAGAGGTGACTGTCGGAATGTGTCCCGACCCAGCAGACCCGCAAAACTGGAAGTCAGAGACCGACAGGTGCTGGCCAGAGAAATTCGGAAGAACCGCACCAAATCGATGGGCCGCATCCGCGAGGAGTTTCAACAGGCACCCGGGAGTGTTCTTTCGATGAATACCATCCGTAAGTAAGCCCATCTGCTCGGTTATCATGGACGTGCTGCCGACCACAAGCCTTTGATCACCAAGTCCAATAGCGCTGCTCGGCTAACGTGGTGCAAAGAACGTCGATAGTGGACCGTTGAACAGTGGAAACAGGTTCTCTGGAGCGACGAATCAAGGTTCACCCTCTACCGTTCGTATGGCAGTGTCTGGGTTTGGCGTCTGCATGGAGAACGCCTCCTGCCGGAATGTATTGTGCCAACTGTGAAGTTCGGCGGCGGTGGAATTATGCTATGGGGGTGTTTCTCCTGGTATGGCACAGGACCCTTGGTTGGAATTCCTGGTAGACTCAACGCCGAGACCCACTGCACCATTTTGGATGACCATGCGCTTCCTACGGTGTGGCAGTTTTACGGAGTGCACCCATGTTACTTTCAGGATGACAATGCCACCTGTCATGTTGCGAGGTTCACCATGGCTTGGTATGGTTACAATGGAGTTAGCCCGGACCTTAACCCTATCAAGCACCTCTGGGACGAGTTGGAGCGTCGACTTAAGGTATGCCCCTACCGTCCGAAATTGGTGAAGGAACTGACCTGTCTTCTCCAAGCCGAGTGGAAGAAGTCGTACAACGACGGTTAGCGGTATTTTCTTTCAGAGTAATTTTTTTCTACGAAATTAATTAATGATCAAAGTCTCTGTAAAATTTACGGATGACGAACTGTCGGACAGAATAACCGGACTAAAGGATGATACCTTTCATTTTTCAGCTGGTAAGGAAACAAACATTTCTGTTTATTCATATTTAAATTGAGGGCTGAATTTAATGGGAGACAAATGGAGAAAGCAATAAAACAAACGCGTTTTAATTCCAGTGCCCATGAGTTTCTTCTGAGTATTAAACATTTTCGTTTAGTTTGCTCCGTTTTCGGAATAAAAATTCAAGAACTCTCTTTTACCATCACATACGCTTTACATATGCGAAAGGTAATCATATGGAAGTGGAAATCGATATATGAAAATGACCCCAAGAACATGCATTCAGAACAAAACAAACAAAGCAAATACTGATTTATACCAGCTACCATTTGCTACTGTTTTTTTTTTTTTTTGGTCGAGTTTTTGGCATCAGGTTTCCTTTACTACATACATACCTAATAAAAAATTACTCAGAATATATAGTGTGCTTTATCGATTCCGTTGTTACATCGCTTCTGGTTGTGACACAGGTAGATGGAAGAGAGCAACAGATCTCTGCTTGAAAACAGCGAACATTGGCCGTCTTTGCTGCAATTCCTAGAGATGAGATGCCGCAGAGGAAATTTTTGTGAGAGGATGTTATTTTCCTTTGATAACTTTTAGGAGAAAAACTTTTGTAGAATGGCGTATTATTTAACTAATCCGAACAACGAAATGGAACCTTTAAAAACAGTGGAATTTCCTCACGATGAAAGAAGGATCATTTATCATGCTGTTTAAAAGGTATGGATTGAAAGATTTTTCTGAAAGTTGCATTTAGTTCTGATCAAAACTTGACATTCTCTCCAATGGAAAACATGATTTCATGATGAATGATCGAGACAGTTTAATTGATTTTGTTAAAACACTAATAAACAATGGAATCGAATGTATTTCAATGATATTTAATCGAAAACGTAAAATATCCATCACAACTTTGTGTATTCATGGGCCTTTTTTGGAAGCTAAATGCTAACGCCGCCAGTAACCCTTGCAAATTCCCAAATATTTTTAATACCGCAAATTTCAGTGCTTTCATCGAACTGTGTGTTGCATCTTTAATAAATTCCTCAAAATCTTCAGATCGTGAAAAACGAATATAAGATAATAATGCCACGATGATGATATTGCGCGATGTTTGTGATCTCCAAGTCCTAAGCACCATTTAATAGTATTCCTGAAAGAAGAACTTAAAGAAATGCATCTATTCTGCTCCAAGGAGAAAATTATTTTCTAGGATACTTTTATACCAAGAATGACAACTTAATTTCAAAGAATGAAAAGGCTAACGTTTAAAAGCGAATAAAATAGATTTCAAATATAAAAAAATTGCAAAAGGAGACGCTTCGTTTTGGAAGCCACAATTTCCCAAGTTGTCCGCAGAGAAGAAAGCCCTCAACCAACTTTTTTAATTCACATATCTTTACACTACGGAAATTAGAGTGGATCACGCATAGAGATTTCGAAAATCGCTCCGCCTACCCAAATGCGCTAATCAAAATGAACTGCCTACTTTCTGAGGTGAGGAAAGTAGATAAATTTCCTTTAAAACGTTAATCTATATCCGAGGCTATAAATCGTCCGAAAAATATTCACAACAAAGCAATAAAATGTCTTTTAAGGACTATGGCCACATGGTGGATTAGTGATTTCTCGAGGAATGTATAAAATTTACATTTCGAAATCATTTTGCTATAACTTGTTTTAATAATAGAACAGCAACTTTTCTTGAAACGAAACCGCAGCTCGAATAAACAGCTGAGAAATTCATGTTACATGAGCTATTTACATCGGCGGCATGAGCTGTGGTCATCATTGTGAATGAACAAATATATGCGATGTATATTCTTGAAAACACTCTTTTTTAAAAGTTGCAGAACATTTGCCGTCATCTGTTTAAAGTGAGTATTGTAAGCGACACAATTTGGCAAGATGACTGAATTCAGAAACACAGAAGAAAGTGATTTTAGAAAAGAGTTACAGCCACTCCTTTGTTGTCTGAATAATATTGGTATTGGATTTAAATACGAGAGTCCTCCTGTAGCATTTTGTAGCAGAGTTTTAACCAAAGTCTTCTGTACTCTGCATTTTTGTGCTCACTTCTATTCAATCAGTGTATCCATAAAAGAAATTGCGAGGCACTATCCAAGTATCATTAGCTTGCATGCATTTTATTTAATGTCGTATTTAATCGTATTGTTGTTGTGGGTCTCATTACGTCGTAAGAGAAATACAGCTCTCAAAATAATAGAAAGCATTGAATCCTTAAAGAATGCCATTCCTATGTGTCCACAGAAAAGATTTCTTGCTCCGACACGATGGTTAAGACCTGTCACTCATGCAGTTTCTCTGCTGTCTCCTATTCTATCGTTGATGTTTACGCTTATAACGATACCAAAGAAAAGCCAAAGCGAAGATATGATCAAAGAATACACTTTTGACACTTATGCCGATAATCGCAGTGATGAGTATTATGCACTGTTTTTTGTGATTGTTAGCATTGAATTGCATTGCTGTTTTACTATGGCATCTTATTCATCTCTCTTTCTTTCCTCTTTATGCTCAGAGTTAAGCAAAATTATTGACGTTTGTAAACTTCTGTTGGAAAACAAAGGTCACTCCTTTATCGAAACAGATATGAATGTGTTGGTGAAAGTTTACAAAGAGATACAGGTTCAAACATCTGAAATCGATTCGGTGTTTGCCTTTCCGATATTTTTCCAAATATCTTTCCAGATTTTAATGACATTCGTCTCCGTATCTGGAGTACAATCGGCTATAAAATACTCAGTGCACCCTGTTTGGGTTTTACACGATTCTTCATTATCAATAGTAACAATGGTATTCCTGCTGATGTTTATCTTCTGTGCTTCTCAAGTTCAAATGAAGAACCGGAATCTTACGAAACAAATGATAAAAGCCAAAGAGTATTTTCCCTACGAGTTGAGTGAAACAAAACGTGATGTTTTCATGTCCAGTCTCGTGTGCCAAGAAGATTTGGGTTTATCAGTTATGGGAATGTTTTCCATAACAAGAGGTACAATTCTGGCATTGTTCAGCTTTCTGGCAACTTATATGGTTTTGTTGCTTCAATTTGGATGAAATGTGAGTTGAATATCATCTGCTTGTTGTGGGCTATGCTTCCTGTGCTCACAAAAGCTTCTTTGTTTACATTCGAAATAATTTCACATTCTTATTAGCACACACTTTACTTGCAGGGATGAACCGGTTCGTCGGCTGTTTGGAAGATGTTGCGTCTTAAGGTTCGTTCTTTTCCTTATTCTGATTCTTCATGTAATTAAAGTTGTACGGGAAAGCATATAAATCAGCTCATAAACCCTGGTTAATGAACCGTATCAAGTGTTATTCAATGCAAGTTTTTATAGAAATGTGAAGAGATACTTTATTTGAACATTTGTTTTTTATTTTCAGGCAAAAAACCCACCTAAATGCGAAATCAAAAGTCGATTTCTTATCTTATTACGAAGCTCTTGGAAAATCCAACGCGAAAGCTGTTCTCACTGTTCAAAGTATAAACAGTTCTGTGCACGCATCGTTAAATGCAGAAATTAGATTAAAAACGTATTGAAATAAACTTCGAATTTCTGGTTGCTCAACATTTTTTGTATTTTTTGTGACCAGGTGAGATAATTTGGTACCATTCAAACCAAGAAAACCCGAAAGGAAATTTTAAATATCGAAATTTAAATTGGCAGTGATTTTGCTAGTTCGACATCTTTTGTAATTTGTGTAGCACCGTAAGGTTATTCGTTTGTTTAAAATTAAGATCAACAGGTGTGCGGAAAAATAATTTTTATGGCGATATATCTACAGGTAAGTGAACGGTAAGTTTTACAGTGGAATTGTGAATTGCATTTCAAGCATTTCAGGTGAAATCCTAATTTGCTTATTAACAAAATTAAAATGAAATACTTGAGAATGCAACGCCGTGAAGTGATAGAATCTATTTTAAAAACTCTTATCTCTGACGCTATTATACCATTTGCTTCTCCATAAACTCCCTGTAATTTCCCATTACTCCGTCTTAGAACCGGGATGAAGGCAGCTTACACAGCTCTAGAAAAAGATGCATAATACAAGTTTCTCAATAATTTTGGCAAAAGTTACATATATTTGTATCACTGTTTCAAATGCGACTTTATCCATTTGCGTTACTGATTTCAAATGCGAATTTTATCCCATCACCGCAAAGCATTTTTCTTCGTAAAATGATGTAACACTTTTGCCGAAGTATTCCTAAAACGGTTCGTTATCACATAGGAAGAATGTAGGAAAATTTAATTATTGAAAGTACACCAGCACATTTAAACCATATATTAATCGATCAAAAGTATCCGGAGAACTGCATGTCGAAACTCCGTGTAGTAGCAAAGCAATCAACATGAGTTGGTCTCCCCGTTATTTTTTCTTCTTCTTTTTAGTACGTCTTTTGTAAAAAAAGATCGTGCTTCTGTTATCGGTTTGTCCGTCCGTCCGTCTTTACCCACGCTATCTCAGCAACTATTAGTCCGATTTGAAAAATTCTTTTTCATTGGGAAGCTTGAAATATGCAAATGATGATCCTTTATTTCGTTTTTTTTTACGACGTACAATTTCGCCCGTAGAGGGCGTAAATGCAGATGCTGTCGAATTCAAAAATACGTTTTATTCCACATATTTGCTTCTCAACATCCCATTGAAAAAAAATTATATCCTTCGATTCCATTTATGTCGAAGAGTATTTTAGATATAGTTACTTTTTTCAAATTACGCACAGATTTTCCGCTAGGAGGCGTAAAAGTAAATTACATTTTTACCGATAACTCTTCTTCTAAAACTCCAATTTGAAAAAAGTTTCTTCAGCGGATACACCTCCTGACGTAAAACCTTTTGCATATAATTTCAAACTTTTGGTAAAGAATACTTTGGCCACCAGGGGGCGTAAGTGTTAATTTTTGCTTCTGATGTATGTGCCATAAAATCTTAGCTTCTAAACTATCGATTGAGAAAATTCTTTCATAGACTGATGCCACTCATATCGATAAACCTTTTCGGAATATTTTCTTCTTAAAATATTCCACAGTTTCTCCGCCTCCGCCAGGGGGCGTAGATGTATATCTTATTTTTGTCAATATCTTTACTTCTAGGAGTCCGATTTGAAAAATTCCTTTTTTGGCGGATAGTGTTTTCCGTGTGGCATGTTTTTCATATAATTTCAAAATTTTCAAGTGATTCATAGACTTCCCGCTAGGGGACGTAGCGGTAAATTGCGTTTCCCTCTATATCTCTGCTTCTAAATATCCGATTTGAAAAATTCTTTTTTCACAGGATACAGCTCCTGATGAGAAATTGTTTGCATATAATTTTTAATTTTTGTAAAAAAATAGTTTGGCCACCAGGGGGCGTAAATCTTAATTTCCGCTTCTGTTGTATTTGCAGCAAAATATGAGCTTCTAAATTCTCGATTGTAAAAAACGCCGTTTGTTCACCGATACTACTCATGTCGACAAACCTTTTAGGAAAATTTTCTTCTTGAAAAAATGCATGGTTTCTACGCCAGGAGGCGTAGATGTATATCTTATTTTTGCTAATATCTCTACTTCTAAGAGTACGATTTGAAAAATTCCTTCTTTGTTGGATAGTGTTTCCGATGCGAAATGTTTTCCCTATAAATTCAAAATTTTCAAGTAAATCATACACTTTTCGCTAGGGGGCACAAAGGTAAATTGCGTTTCTGCGTTATTTCTGCTCCTAAAGCTCTGATTTGAAAAATTCTTTCTGTATCGCATACAAGACCCGATGGAAAATATTTTTCACATAATTTCTAATGTTTGGTAAGGAATGGTTTAGCCACCAGGGGTCATATGTGTTAATTTCTCCTTCTGAAGTATTTGTTGCAAAATCAGGGACCGCTTATACCGATAAAACTTTTGAGAATATTTTCTTCCTAAAATAATGCATTGTTTTCCCACCAGGGGACGTAAAGTCACATCTTATTTTTGTCGATATCTCTGTTTCTAATAGTTCGTGAGCTCACGATTCCGTTTACAGCAATATCTGAGGGATTAAAAACCCGATTGAAAATCTTCTTTCTTTGGTCAGATCTATTGTTTTCCATACCGGTTCCATTGACTGAATAGCTTTTACAAATTTAAGTTGAGTCAGAACCGATTCAAAAGGCGTGCTTATTACACCCGAAAATTCGGTGTCAGCTTTCTTGTTTTGTTTAGTGGGGATTTAACGACCACCGTGAGCAACTCGATGGGCTATAAGCAGTCATCAGTCCCTAATTTAGGGCCATTGGTTCCAGAAAAGAGGGAGATCCAGTGCCCTAAGACAAACACAACATCCACGCCTCACCGGGATTCGAAACCGGACCCATCTCGGGGGAATGGTCAGGATTCTGCACTTAGACCACTGCGCCATCGGGGAGGCCATTACTGCTTCACAGTCTCCATTCGGCTGGGAAGGCTTTTCGCCAGATTTTGGAAACCTGCAGCGGGAATTGCCTTCTAGTCTGCCTCATGGATAATACACTGCTGGCCACCCAAAATGCAACACCAAGAAAGATCGGAGCATGCGTCGCCCGCGAGAGGACATGCAAACGATTAGCATTGCAGGGCATATGCAAATCATGTGCGCCCGGCACGCCACCGAGAAGCACTATAAGAAGGGTGCATAGAAGGCGGGGTGTAAGTAGTGGAAGTGTGTTGTGCTGCCGGATCTGTGCGTGGGAAGCTTCCTGGTTCCTCGTCGCAGAATACGGCAGTCATTCCAGCACGTTTCGGAGTTCGACAAAGGACGAATAGTGGCTTATTGCGACAGTGGTTTATCGTACCGAGACATCGGCCCCCGTGTGGGACGACATCCAGCCACAGTGAGTCGAGTAGGGATTCAGTGGGTGTAGGAGGGACGGACGGACCGATGTGAGCGATTGCTGCAGCCGCGGCACACCACCGAACGAGAGGACCGGCATGTTGTGCGGCGGGCATTGACGGCTCATACCGCCACATCACGAACGTTAGCGCAGGAATTAGGCTATGTTGCGCAACAACGTGTATCAGCAAGTACAGTTAGACGTCGTCTGCAGGAGCGGGGACTTGTCGCACGGTGCCCATTGCTCCAATACCATTGACGTTATACCACCGACGAGTGCGGCGGCAGTGGGCCGTTGAACGCCGTACCTGGACTACGGAATGGCACGACATTGTCTTCTCCGACGAAACCCGCTTCTGCCTGCAACTCCACGTTTGTCGGATCCGCGTGTGGCGGCACCGCGACGAGAGACTGTATGACGCCTGCATTATGCAACGCCATACCGGTCCGTCGCCTGGCGTTATTGTTTGGGGCGCAATTGAATATGACACCTGCACCCCTCTGGTACGCATCGGCGGTACACTCAACAGCCACAGCTACATCTCCGACGTTTTTGAGCCTGTAGTCTTCCCTTACCAGCAAAACCTGCCAACGGCCACGTTTCAACAGGACAATGCGCGCCCGCACGTGGTACGCATCGTGCAAAAATTTTCACGGCCCACCAGGTGACACTGCTGCAGGGGCCCGCCTGTTCTCCCGATATGTCGCCCATCGAACACGTCTAGTCGCTGATCTGCAACCGAGTGGTCCGGCAAGCACCACCCGCGGCTACGCCTGATGAATTGTGGCAACATGTGGAAGCAGCCTGCACCGACATACTCCAAGCCCACATCCAAAGCCTCTTTCGTTCGATGCCGCGGCGTGTTGCCGCTGTTATTACCAGCCATGGGGGCCATACGAACTATTGATGTCTGCGTGTTCCGCAAGTCACACGGGTCTGTAAGCTCAACCGTTTCATCTTTGCATCTGTTGTTATGTGCCCAGTAAATCTGACTTTGCTATCTCGTGTGCTTCTTGGTGTTGCATTTTGGGTGGCCAGCAGTGTAGTTAGGTGGGTCACCGATATCGGGCGGTTCACCCTTTTAAGTATCAAATGTATGATTTGATATTTCATATGTATTGGGTGCTAAGGTCTTTTACGTATCGGTCCTCCGCGTTCCAATGCATTCTAAAGATGTTCCATGGGGTTGAGATCGGATGTCTCTGCAAGCCAGTCAACTTCTAACATGCCCATATCAACAAATCATTCCTGCGCGAACCTCGTTTTGTGGACAGGAACATTGTCTTTCTGATAAAGAAAATGGCTTTCACTGAACTATTGCCATATTGCTGGGAGTACAGAATTATGGAGAATGTCATTATAGGCAGCAGAGGTAAGATTTCCAGGCAATGAGACTAGAGGGCCTTCCCCAAACCATGAAAGTATGATGCCTCCACCACATAGCTGAGATTTCCGGGCACTGGAACTAGGGTGCTTTGCCCAAGCTCCATAGCATGATGCCTTTACCACCAAATTCCAGAGTTGGTGTAACATTGTAGGGCAGGTGGCGTCCGCCAGGAATACTCCACTCCATGACTCGTCCGTCAGACTTCCAGTTGGTGAAACATGACTCATCGATCCAGATAATGCGTTTCCAGTGCTTCGGAGCTCATTGGCGCAGAAATTTACATCACCCCAACCAATGCTTCGAGTTTATCTTGCTGATGTTAGGCTTGTGTGTAAGATGTTGTGTTTGTGTTACCGCACTAGCTCTCTCCCTCCTCTGAAACCAGTGGCCCTAAGTTAGGGATGTGCTACTAATTATAGCCCACCCAGTTGCTCATTAAGGTAGGGATGTGCTACTAATTATAGCCCACCCAGTTGCTCATTAAGTTAGGGATGTGCTACTAATTATAGCCCACCCAGTTGCTCATTAAGTTAGGGATGTGCTACTAGTTATAGCCCACCCAGTTGCTCATTAAGATAGGGATGTGCTACTAATTATAGCCAACCCAGTTGCTCATTAAGTTAGGGATGTGCTATTAATTATAGCCCACCCAGTTGCTCATTAAGTTAGGGATGTGCTACTAATTATAGCCCACCCAGTTGCTCATTAAGTTAGGGATGTGCTACTAATTATAGCCCACCCAGTTGCTCATTAAGTTAGGGATGTGCTACTAATTATAGCCCACCCAGTTGCTCATTAAGTTAGGGATGTGCTACTAATTATAGCCCACCCAGTTGCTCATGGTAGTTGTTAAATGAACAAACAAAACCAGCAAAATTACTTTTGTTCGTAAGATCGTCACACGAGTGCAACAACAAAGCTGAATGGTCCCGAAGTCCCAATTTCGAAAGCTTCTTTTAATTGCTAATTGTAATTGCCAAATAGGTATAGTACATACATTACTCATAGCCCATATTAAGAAGCTACAATGCGCACCCTGTTCTATACATGTGTACTTAAGCATTCATGATACACATTACTACGATATTCTTGTAAGCAGTCCTGGGGCACCAGAATGCCAACGAGTTTCCCTTGCTTCAGTTGCATGTAAATTCCAGGGAATAAATCCCATCGAGCATTTCTGGAATGAGGTGGAACGGACTGTTCGTTGCAAGACTGTGCCGCTTTCCAGTTTTCAGTAGTCATTCTTTGTACAGCACTACAATCCCACGACGAGTCCAGCATTTCCTATGTCTGATTTGCGGAGTGGCAGCGCTGCTCTGCTGGACAAGGGCGGTAAACCATCCTACTAGAGATGCGCCGAATAAACTTGCATATCAGTATATATGATACGAACTATTTTCTAGTACCAACTCTTTATGTTAAGTATGTCAATGCGGTGTAACTATAGTTGGCACTAATTCAGCTACTGAAATTGCGTTTTCAGAGAGAAACTTCATATAAGAAATCATAGAGCATGTAAGTATACGTACAATATCCATATTTTGTTATCAGTTATATTCGATTTATTCGAGAGTAAAGAAACTGAATCTGTTACGTCTGCTGTGGGACTCACAGGTTCTTTTCGTAAACTCTATAACTGTCTCTATAATTATTCAATATACATATTTTCAAAAATGAATACATAAAGTCTTTATGAGTTTATTCAATAACAGAAAAGATTAATCTCTGAAATTAAGGATTCCGTATTCTCGCAACTCCGTAAATAAGTGGTGCCGTATTTCGGTGCATGGATAAATTATTTCAATTTCAGCTTCCACGGGTTTTCCCTCATGAAAGTGTGATGTAAAATGTTAATGTGTTCCAAACAAAAAATGTTTCGCAGTGCATTAATGGACTTGAAGTTTAAAATGCAGCAATTTGAATTTTTCAGCAACATTCTGCTTTGTGTAATAGGACGTTGAAGACCAAAGAAGCAAACTAACTTATTATAAACCCTCAAATACACGTGCTCCTTTCTCGGTAAATTTTGGAGGGAGTTTTATGAAAATTGGGTGACAATGGGTACAATCAAACGCTGTTCAGCAAGTCTTTCAAGTGGTTCTATTGGTGCTTGGTGCAAATGCTCACAGGTGTTCCTCAGGCGTTGTTTTTGATTATACTAGTAGGTTGAAGAGGACAAAATCGACCGAGAATTGTAAAACTCAGTACACAGTTATTAAGCTACAGTCTGTTTTTCAACTGTTTTGATTACTGGGTTACTGTTCCGATGAAATGTTTCATTCTTTTCATTGAATCAAACAAGTTAGCCTAAAGTTTTTGCAAAGATATAACTTTTCTTTCATAAAATGATGGATGGAATATCTATCGGAGTGAATCTCTCATCTACGGTAGACGTGACAAAACATAATTGGACGTACAATTCGGTGACAGGCGCTATTTTATTCATTAAAGAGAAAAAATACTTTGCACGCGACAGATTTTCTAGGCTGCAATGTGAATTCACCTCCGAATACGTGAATATCATAATTAATCAGATTATGCCGTGAGTGAGGAAAGAGATGTTTTTCCAAAGGGTGGAGAAACTTCCGTCAAGAAACACTGCCAGCGGATATGTATTATTTGAACACTGTGCTAACGTAACGCACAATTTAAAGAATGTAATGAAAATTATAACGTTTTAAGGTACAATCTTTGTTGGCAGCTAGAGTTGAATACTTCTTATAAGTCGTTAATTTAAAAGTAACATTCGCTTTTCTGACTTTGCGGTAATTCAAGGAAATAATACAGTAGCGGACAAAAGAATTTGGCGAAACACTTTTTCGACCATAATATTTTTTCTGCTGGACCAAATCGGGTCATTTTGGGATATGATATATGTTATTCAGTTATAAACATGACCCATATGCAGATGGATCGGAAACCTCAACACAGATCAAGTACCGAGCTTAATCGCAAAGATCATACAAATTGACCAACAAAGTAGGTGGGTATCACATACCTTTAATGCAACGATAACAGGACACAAGTACGAGAAAACGACAAAACAATAACTAATACTTAGTGGGATAACCACGAGATTTAATAACAGCTGCACAACGGGCCGGCATCGAGTCCACTAGCTTCTCGTCGGTGACCTGCGGAATTCGCGCCTATTCTGCAGACAGCTGGTCGAACTTCTGGGCCCCATTCCGGCAGGTTTTCTTCGCACATCATCTCTCCAGCTCCTCCCACATGTACTCGATGGGGTTTAGGTCTGGATATTGGCTTGGCCAGTCTAGAAGTGTGACTTGTTGCTGCTGGAAGGCTGCCTTCGCTACTCTGGAGGTGTGCTTCGGGTCGTTGTCTTGCTTGATGATCCATCCTGGTGGCATGTTCTGGTTTGCCCATGGGAAGACATCGTTGAAGAGCATGTTAGCGTAGCTCTGGCCGGTCATTATTCCGTCAATTTTGATGATGGGGCCCATTCCATTGCGAGAGAAAGCGCCGTAAACCATGAGCGATTCTACTCCGTGCTTGACAGTCGGCTGAATGATTTGGGTGTTGAAGCTCTGGCCACACGGACGTCGTACGTATCGGATGCCATCACTTCCAAACAAGTTGAACTTGCTCTCGTCGGTGAAAAGCACCTTTGTCCAGTGTCGATGACGGCGCGTGAACGCTACTCTGGCTCGTCGATTCTTGACTCCGATGAGTGGTTTCTTGGCGGAACGTCTTCCATTCAATCTCACCAGCAATGAGACGACGGGAGATGGTCATTCGGCTGACGTTCAGGTCGTCACTGTCGCGGAGTTCGGCGGCGATGTCTACAGCAGTCAAGGTGGGATCAGCACGAGATCGACGGAAGATGCGTCTATCCTGACGCAACGTAGTGGAACGAGGCCCATCACATTGCGGACTGTTCTCGACGGTCCCAATCTTCTTATAACGTTGCAGGATAGCTGAAATGAACTGGTGTCGGAACTTCAGGGCACTCGCAATGTCCGTTCAACGGTTCACTGTCGACGTTCTTTGCACCACGTTAGCCGAGCAGCGCTATTGGACTTGATGATCAAGCGCTTCTGGGCGGCAGCACGTCCACGATAACCGAGCAGATGGGCTTCCTTACGGATGGTATTCATCGAAAGAACACTCCAGGATGCCTGTTGAAACTCCTCGCAGATGTGGCCCATCGATTTGGTTCGGTTCTTCCGAATTTTTCTGGCCAGCACCCGTCGGTCTCTAACTCCCAGTTTTGTGGGTCTGCATGGTCGGGCGACATTCCGACAGTCACCTCTCATCTTCCACTTACCAATCACGTAGGTCACTGTCGATTTTGGGTACTTCAACTTGCTGGATATGTCACGTATGGATCGGCCATTTTTGTGATACCCGACGATTTCACCTTTCTCGAAATCAGAGAGCTCTGAACTGCGTGGCATCTTGCATGCGAATAGTTGCGTTGTTGTTTCCACACGATATTTAACGGCGGCGGCAGTGACGTGCATCAGGACCGCAGATATCGTCGATTGCAGGGGTGTCCAATTACTTGTTGGTGGATAGTGTACATTACTATGCTTTCTAATCAATGTTGTAATGACGACACACCATGTATACCAAGGCTAACTAGAAAGACAGGCTCCGGTGCCGAGACGAGCTACGGAGGTCACGTGACCACGGTAGTGCTGTTGTCGTCAGCCTCGGCGTTGGTTTTTGAGTCAACGAGCAAGGAGATTTGAAGCTGCGTTTTTGATGTTCAAAAACGAACCATAAGAGAATAAATTAAACGTTTAAAAAGACCAGAATTAAAATTAATCAGTCCAGTTTTTCACTGAAGTGAATTATTTAATACTTCCTATCTTGACAAACTTTCACTTCACTGAATTAATAATCCCGTATTTTTTTCGGTGAAAACAAATTTGATTTTTTTTTCGGTGCGTAAATACAGCTATAGCACGCACTACACACACAAGTACACAATTTATAAACGATTTTCCCTTAAAAATATATACGCTAAAAATTATTCGCCTTCCGCCACTATAAAGTTGAAAATAAAAGTTTCCCATTTCGATCTAGAAGTTCGCCATAGGTATGCTGGAAAATTATGAGAATCGTGATTTTTTAAGGACTTTTTATGACTAATATACATCATTTTCCAGGTTTGATTTTTTTAATTTTTACCATATGTATTATAAATATATGCGTTTATTGTAATAAATTAATATAGAAAGAAAAAGTTACCTCAATAACTGTGAAACAGCTAAGATTGATTCTCCACCACCCACTTATTTTTTCTCTACACAGTGAGTTTATTATTGTTGCATTCGTATTTTACTTAGTAATATCATAAACCAAAAAAACAAAACATCAATTATGATTAATAACTTTTAGTAAACACTAAGATTTATTAAGCTTTCTTTATTAACTGAACCAGTTCATCCAATTTTGTTTTCTTTTTTTTTTTTTTTTTTTTTTTTTTTTTCTGTTCCTAAAACTGTTTGACTTTGTAATGAGCTATGAATTCCCTGTATTTTCTTCTGAGCAGTCAGTATTTTCCATAAGGCTTGCTATAGTGTTCCCTCCTGGCTGGGGAATCCTTGAAACGCCAATAGAGTGAAGAAAATAACTCGTTTAAATTCTATTCAAAAACCTTTAAACTGTCTTGAAATGCACCATTGACAATATGTAGTCCGCAACTTCGAATGTCAATGTATCCATTGAATCCTCACGTAGCTGATTTTGCAGCACGTCGTAGAACTTCGAGTTGACAGCTGGACCATCCATAGACACCTGGATTAGCTTTCTCAAGCTTTAGCTTTTCAACACAAAAATTAAAGTTTTCCAAACCGATGTCAGCTGGTGCACACTTTAAAAATTTTGATCCATAGCACCTAGTAATAACTTTATCATAAACTATGAAAGAACAAGAATATCCATTTGTTTGCATTGAGTTTTCCTATTTAAACTCTTGTCAAATAACAGAACAAATTCATCATGATTTACATATTCTGTTAACAAAAACAGAAAATATGGTGAAATAGCATAACAACAAAGATGTGCATTTTTATTTTCACCATATGTCTTTTGCTATACGGCTGTCAGGAAATATGGCAAAAAAAGTTTGTCTTTTTGTTTGCACGAGTTATATGCAGAGTAGCAAAATGTAGATGTAAGAGCGCATGCTCTACGCTGATAGTTTCCAAATTGTTAGCGGATTTTGCCGATAGTGTTTGCTGGTAGATTAAAAACAATGAAAATGTTATTTACAGCATTTAAAACACTTGCTCAAGAATTTACTAATATTAATATACTTAATTTGATTTTAACTAGAAAAACTTTGAATTCTTTTGTTTATACAGACATTTCTGGCCTCTGGATTTCATTGAGACCTGGTTCT
The DNA here is from genome assembly GCA_039090855.1 of Macrothele yani. Classification (NCBI taxonomy): domain Eukaryota; kingdom Metazoa; phylum Arthropoda; class Arachnida; order Araneae; family Macrothelidae; genus Macrothele; species Macrothele yani. The sequence goes on from CM076999.1 coordinate 27,013,033, forward strand.
CAATGTATAAGCCCTGTATCAAAAGTTTTGTTTACACAAAAACAGTTTCAATTTTATTGCCAGGTTCTTCTTAAAGTTGCCAGTTATTAAAATCTTTTTCTTATGTATTTTGTAAGTCTACTAGTTTTGAATTAAGCTGGTCAAAATGCTATTTATAATTTTTGAAGGTTCATTAATGGAAGTGTTTTTCTGGGTATAAAAACTTTCTTTAATTAGTCTCTTGATTTTATGAGGTTTATAGTAAAATATTTTAATGTTTTACCATAAAGGTCCATTTCACACATATTGCAGCACATTCAACTGTAATGTACTTATTTTGGCCTCATCAGAATCTGTAATGTTCTAGTAATTATTTAATGTTTTATTAATTTTTCTTTAAATTATGTAATTCTATTTTTATCATGGTTTGTGCTTCGCTGGTTTGCAGCAAGTTTTCTGTTTCAGGGGTTGTGTACGCAGATACATTTTATTTTTATACAACTCTGGTTATATGAATAGTTGCTATATATAAGTTTCATAGCCCACAGCACCTCTGATCTCAGATATTCCGTGTGGGGTCACAAAAGCTCCCACATTTGTATTGCTTCAGCTTGAAGCTTACGTTTCTTTTCATGAGCTTTACGGTGGGAGACAGCTTTTCCACGTGGCATTGCACTTTCATGTAATCACTAATGGTGGTACGTGTAGAAATAGCAGCATTTGCACATTTATCAAGTTCCAAATGTATTTTACCTTTCATGCAGCTTTTCAATCCAGATACACCCATGTTGGAAATATCAAAGTTTCTCTAACCAAACTTCTTGGAATACACGTTTTCCAGTTATACTCCAAAAGAAGGAATAAAATAATCCATAACCAACGATCGAACAACAAACCACAACCTCGTTGTTTAATGAACAAAGTAACAAACGTGAGCGATAGAATGGAAAACACAAACAGGTGAACACGAACAAGCAATAAAATATGGAGCTCAAAGATTAAAGTACCTAACGAGCGTTTCTCAGGACACGTAACAGCGCGAGCGGTATTGGTTATTAAGCCCACGTGGCCACTGCTAGACGCTGAAGCTTCAGCGGTGGAGACATACTTTTAACGGAGAGTGCTCCCGCGTACACCCATAATACATTTTGCAAGTCTATGAAATATGTTCCCATTGACTATTTCATCTCACTTCATAGTTGTACACATAATTCATGCTAATCAGTCACTGCTCACAGAATTTATGCGTTTTGATTAGTTTTTGATAATAAAAAAAAATCAACTTACCTTCAGGCGGCAGTCTTCCAATTTTCTGGGACATGAAGCAAGAAATACTATCAAAAAGAGACAGATGGGCACAATTTTTACATATGTGCCACAAATGCCTATTTCAAATAGTTTCAAAGAAGGCAGGTGCTGGTCATCACTAGCTGCAACTGTATTCAGCTTCAGAATATTTCCCCCAACTTTATGTTTTTCCTTATCAGGTTGTAGGAACCTGCATCATCAAAATTTGCCACACACACACACACACACACACACACACACACACACAGCAATTTTATTTTATAAAACACTAACCATGTGAAAAATCAAGGTTGGTAACAAAGACATTTGACAATGCGTTCCCAAACACTCCAGCATTAAAATTACAATTTTACCACTAGCTAACACTTTAATACTAACCTGCAATTTCATTTACAATAAAAACACATACTAACTTTTCAATTTTTTTATTTTTCTAGCAGTACATTTATCACTATCTCTAAAATCATTCCTAACTTTAATTAAATTATTAATCATAATTTTGCTCGAACGCAAACATATGCCTTCTAATACACTACGAAGGTTTTTTTTACAGATGCATTGTTCTGTTAATCGTCATAAAAAATATCATGCTGTGAAAGTTTAATAGCACTCAGTTTGTACAACAGGGAGAGTTGATTTTGAACACTGTAAAACTTTTCAGCAAAGGACTCAATTTTTTTAAAACATGCCAGACTACAGCAGTAGCATATAAAGCACACTCAGTAGGAACAACTAACTTACCTCTGTCTAATTCTTTAATCAATTCACAAGGTACTGAGGAAACTTCAATATCAATTTCTTTATCAGACTGTAACCAAAATGTGCACTCAATGCATTTACCCAATTGTAACTGTTTCCTAACTGTAAAACCACAAATGTATGTTAAATTTATTAAAATATCATTGGGCACACTCTCTAATGTGAAATCTTCATCCAACACGTTAAGAAAGGGAGATACATCAACATTGTAAGTGCAGTCTTCTTTACAAGGAAGTAGAGTTTTCAAGTGTACATTACCATTGAGGGAACTTAAAAGTACCATACTTTTGAACCTTAAGTTTCCGCTCACTTTCAAGAAGCTGCACAAAGCTTATATAATAATTTGCTCCACTCAGCTGCCTGTAGTTTCCAAACCTACCTTCCAAATCGTCATTCTGGAACTTCCCAAGTAACAGATAATCAACTTTATACATTTTAAAAAGATAGGGTACAAGTTCTAAAAAAGTATCAGTAGTTGTAATTAATGACTGAAATGTTTGTGCAGTTAAAGCATCGGCAATGGGGACCGTGGTCCTCCATTTTTTTAACCACAAAGACATGGATTTAAAAAATTTAATTGAAAATCTTCATTCTCTCTAATTGGTTCCCTATATTTATCATTAAATCGCTTACCTTCAAATGCACTCTGCACATTTGCTATTTTCCACCATGTAGAAAAAATCTCTATAAACTGACAAGTTGCCTCATAACCAGGGAACATGGCATGCTTACTTGTTGCAATGCACTTTAGAGCGGCAATATTTTTTTCATTTATTATTCGCAGAGCAAATTTCACATTTTGCTTTTGTACACTTGAAGGATACAAAACTTTAGCAGACAAAAGATGACCATATTTAGCAAGAGAATTTTTTTCTAATTCATATAATAATTCTAGATGTTTATATTGAGCTTTTAAAAGCAAATCATTATTGACCATATCCGGAAATATGATGCAACGATTCTCACCTTTTTTTGTTATCCAGTTATTCCTAATACACTTAATTATATGAACAGAATCAAATATAAAAAACAATAACCTGGAACTGTCAACAGGGTGAATAATACTTGGTTGCAGAATTTTGTTAGGGGTTAAAAGTTCAAATGCTTTCCTATTAATTGCATTATTATCAGAAATCAAGGAAAGAACTTGAAAGCCAACCTTTTCAATTTCAACAAATACATTCAAAATCATCAATTTTAACTGTTCAGATGTTAAACTGTGAACAGGTGTAATACTTACCACATCTTTATATTTTGAAAACAAAGCTGAAATCATAAAGACTTGTGCAGTTTTTGCAGTTTTGCTGACATCAAACTGGCTACTACCAAATATTGATCCACCTTTGAAACTCATTTGTGGTTCAATGTATATTTCATCTAATAACAAGTTCACAACAAGCTCGTGTTGTTTTAAGTGTTGAATTTTACTTTTCAAATAGGTAACACTTCCTTGAAGAGTACTGCCTGAAATGGAAAATCTGTTAATTAGTTTTTGCAAGTTACGGGGATGTGGAAGGTACAAACATTTACTTTTGTAGAGGGCATAGTACGTTGAAGAAGAGTGGACATATATCGAAGATGCTAGAACCATGGTATTATTGCTATAATTTCTTAGGTTTTTTGGCATTTGGTGAATTTTTAACTGCTCACAAAAAAACTGTAATTGAGGTGAATCAGAAGACTGCAATGCGACAATAGCTGAATCTACAACATTTACTTCATCCTGCGTAACTGTTTGTTTTTCAACAAATGCTACCAATTCATCAAAATCATTTAGAGAATTCAAAACCTTCAAACTCTTAGGCAACCTGTTTTTACTAATCTTAATCTTACCTGCATAAATTTCAAATTCAAGATCATTAAATACAACAATGGATCCTGCAAGACAAGGTAAAGAACATGTAAAATCAACATAACAAAAAATAGTTTTACGATCATTACTTACAACTGTCCATTCCCTTTTGAATTTGTCTTTGTTTTCAAGATAATGCGTAATCAGATCCTGAGAGCAATTAATTTTTCTTTTCTCCAAATACTTGTTGTGATCTAAAAGACTTTGCTTTATAGCATTCTCAAAGTGAGATTCTTCCACATCTGCAAGCCTTCGAGTTGTACTAGGTGCAGCAGTTAAATAATGTGGTGCATTAGGGAATATTGTGGGCACAGACCCATCCCGCAGTGCTGGCACCTGTCGCTCAAATTCTTTTAACTCTCCATTGACAACCAGTTTGTCGACACGAATTACACACGATTCATGAAAATGCTTGATACAAACAACTGGATTTTTCTTACCTGTAAGATCTGTGGGAATTTTTCTAAGCCACTGACTCCTTAGGGGTTCTTTCTTTGGCAACTGAAACGTAGAGACCTTTTCATTCTGGCTTCTATAGTTTGATTTGCAACCAAATACACTACAAGTTCTGGGCATGATCTGTTTTTGTATTTGGGCTTCAATTTATCAATCTGTTGTTTACAAAGAAAAAAAGAGCATTCAGGAATGTTGTTTTAACTTGTTAAAGGCCTTAGGAGAAACATGAACCCCAGGAGGCCAAATATTACTTCATCTCTGTACACATTAAATACAGTCTACAAAGAAATTAGGGTTTATTTTTTCACTATAACCAGAACCAAATGTTTTTAAATTCTCTGATGTGAGAACACATTATGTTGCCTTATTTCATGTTTGTCACAGAAAATGGAAAATCAAAGTAACAAACAGGCGATACTGGTGTTTCTGCCAAAAATGAAGCCAAAATTTTAAGTGTAAATAATATAGCAGGAAAATCACTAGAGTAATACTTGTTAACTGTCTTGCAAGTTAAGGAAAATAGTAAAAATTAATCCTAAATCGAGTCTTTCTATGCTAAACGAATGTTAAATTTGTATAACCACAGTTAATGGTATAAAACATTTGTTCAAACGGAAGGCAATCGTTGAACTCTATTCAGTTATATGTATGTTGCTATGTCTAACAAGTCAGCATTTCGTGAAAAAAAAACTGCACAAGATATAAAAATTATCGCTTTGGTTCGAAATATTGTGAATTTAATTAAAATCTAACTATCCCGTAAATCCATTGAGTCAAAGCAATACTAAAACGTATTACACTTTGAAAACTTCAAAACAATATGCAACAACGTGGCGTTCGACTGCCTGACTGAGACACGTCGCTAAGGTAAATGAAAATAGTTTATTAGCTGCAATTAGAATAAAATAAGAACACCACAAGAGTCCAATCCACGGAAATTATAAAAAAAAAGTTCCTTCCATTCTTTGTAACTAACAGTTTCTTATCAAATAACTGACAAGCACAGACAGTGAAGTAACGTTTAGGCCTAAATGTGCTACAACTCTAAACCCATTTACAGAAAAAAAAATCACTTTTCTACTTACCAAAATTATTTTGTGTAATCCTTATGAGTGAACATGCACTTTTAAGCACATGTGTGGGATGTTTAATAGATTTATATATTGCACACACTTCAAAATGTAGAGAAAAATACCACCAGTAACAATGTCAAACGACAGCACACAGACGATAGCGTCAGCCACTGACTCAGCCTCGCGACAGACAGCACTACCGTGATCACGTGATTTCTCTGCACCGGAGCCTGTCTTTCTAGTTAGCCTTGATGTATACTGCCTTCCTCTTGGAAACATTATATTTTAAACCATTGTATGTGTAATCCATAACCGTCTTTATTTTGTGTTTCCCATTATTTGCATGTCCTGTATTTTATATCGAGTGCGCATGCGTCAATTTAGGAGCAGCGCCTTCATGCTGATGCATTGTGGTATGGATCTCCTAGTTTTAAAGATCGAAATCCTACCCATGCGGTTCCCGATGATGGGCCCATAGTGGGTCCGACAGATCTCGCATGTTTTTTTAACTTGGTTTTAGCTGTAAATAAAATTCGTCTTTTAGTTTGCAACTCTTTCCGTTTTTTTAATATCGTGTATAGACATCAGTTACATGATTGTTCTACACCAATGTCGGCTAAAAATAAATGTTTTAATTTTCTTTCAATCAACGTCTGAATTACTCTTCTATAATCTCCCACAATAGCTAAAAATACTGGTAGAAGGTAATATCGTGTATAGACAGCAGTGACATGATTGATGCTGATCAGTTGGCACGAATACCACGGACGTTTCGATTGGTGTACAAACAAAATAAAAATACAGTGATATAATTGAACACTATCAAATGAGAACGACGTTTACACTACCTATCTCTTAAAACAAAAACCAACTAAAGTAATATATTACTCTCGTTCAAAGCAAGGAGGTTAGAAGTAATAGGAGTTGGCCACAGCCACTCTCCCTGTGCTTCTGGCGTGACGTCATTTTTTATCAGCTGACTACGCCAATGCGCCCAACCTGAGAATCTCCTGTATATCTCTATGGGGAAATCGCGATTTTGAACGGGTTTTTCGGACCCGTACTCTATACATACAGGCATGAAAAAAATTAAGGCTGAAATATTCTTTCCCATAATAAAAAATTTCCAGAAAAAACAGGAAAATATGTGTTGGTATTTCTTTAAAAATTAAACAAAATAATGATTTTTTGAGCGGAAGTGCATAGTGCGCATGGTTTGTTACTGCTCATGTGCAAGTAACCATGCATACTGCCAATGTGCAAGTAACCATGTTTAAAATATAACCAAAAGCCTAATGTTACGAAATAAGAAGTCCGAAATATTCCTTCTTTCCATCCTGGGTTTGCATGCGCTAAGCAAAACTGCTTAAGCCACAGGAAGTGACGTCACGTTCCCAAACACCCGCAACGCAGACTCCCACCACCTCAGAGAGAGGACAGAAACAGCTCATCTGTTTTAGCTTCACTCAAAACGGGTCCCTTCACTTCCTCTTCTTCTAACCTCCTTGGTTCAAAGTATTCATCTCGAGAGCACAATGTGATATTATTACCACTTTACTTGAGTACAGTTGATTTTGTGGTGACGTCACTCGCACATTAGATTGGAGATAATAAATGTGCATTGCTTTTTACCAGAAGGCCCAGATCCACTACAACCAGGCAGTACAGAGTGCTCAGAAAGCTAAGCTTGGCAGACAGGGGACTCAATTCACCTAAATTGCTTCAAAGATGGTCTGAAGTGACTGATGTTCCTGTTAGTACATGTACTGTTAGGAGGAGGCTGCTTTAATATGACTTTGGTGGCTGCAAATGCAATCATAAGCCACTGTTAACTGCAAATCAAAGACAGCGTTGACTTCAGTGGGCAAAACAACATGTCTCACGGGCAACCAAGCAATGGGAAAATGCTCTTTTCAGTGATGAATCAGAATTTTGCCTTAGTGAGAATCAGAGTAGTGCCAATGTAAGGAGATTCAAGCATGAAGAATTCCATCCAAGTTGCTTAGTGACTACTATTAAGCATCATGTGAAGGTCATGGTTTGGAGCTGCATGTGTGCACACGGCGTTGGGAACCTCTATATTGTCGGTGGTACGATAAATGCTCAGTAATACATCTGGATATTAGAAAACAAGATGATACCATCATGTAGAAAACTTTATGATGGTAATTTTATTTTTCAATATGACATTGCTCCCCGTCTTTATGCCAAAGTAATGAAAAAGTGCTTTCAGGAAAAAAATGTTCAACATCTTGTTTGGCCAACAGAGTCACCGGACTTAAACCCTATCGAATATTTGTGGTTCAAAGTGCCGTATGAACTATAAAAAAAGAAGCCAACAACCAAAATTCAACTCATTGAAAATGTAATTCAAATTTAGAATCATATTGTTCAATCCAATTACAAAATCTTTTTCACAAAATGCCAGCAAGATGCAAAGCTGTGATTAAAACTGAAGGCTGGGCAACAAAGTATTAGGTACATATTATAATTTTGCTTCACTATATTTCTGTATTTAAGTGTTTCGGCTGTTTGAAAATACAACACACATAAAAATTGGAAAGGGAGTGAGACAAGGCGACACCATATCTCCCAAGCTCTTTAATGCCACATTGGAAAATGTCTTTCAATCACTGAACTGGGAAAACAACGGAATAAAGATTAATGGAGATTATCTAACACACCTTCGTTTTGCTGATGACGTAGTCATTTTCACAACTACCCCATCAGAGCTGCAGAGTTTAATCTATGAACTTGCTGACAAGAGTAAGGAAGTGGGATTAAAAATGAACTTTCAGAAGACAAAAGTGATGTTCAATGCTTTTACAAGAAATGAAGATTTATCGATTGATGGAAAAAAGCTGGACATAACAGATGCGTAGGTTTATCTTAGACAGCAGATATCAAGTGAGGGTCACATTGATGAAGAAATTAATCGGCGTACAACTTGCCTGGAGAGCTTTTGGAAGAAACAGCATAATTTTCAAGAGCAATATGCCATTATGTCTTAAAAGAAAAGTGTTTGATCAATGCATCATTCCAGTGCTTACGTATGGTGCAGAGACGTGGACCTTAACTGAAAGAGACATACAAAGGCTGCAGACAACTCAAAGCAGCATGGAGAGGTACATGCTTGGTGTAACCAGGAGAGATAAGAAGAGGAACTCGTGGATCCGAAAAATGACAAGAGTGGAAGACATCATGATTAGAGTTAAATCCCTGAAATGGCAAGGGGCTGGACATACTGCCAGAAGGACAGACCATCGATGGACAGCCGAAATTTTAGATTGGATTCCAAGGGACAGGAAAAGACCCGGAAGAAGACCACATGGGAGATGGGTAGATGGAATTCGAATGTATGCGGAATAACATGGAGGATACTGGCAGACCGTTGTGGAAGAGGCTTGGAGAGACCTTCGTGCAGCAGTGGATTGATAATGGTTGACAATGATGATGTTGATGAAATTTTATTTCACTCCATGAAATATAAAAACGATTTATTGCTGCAAACCTAAGTATTGGATAAATTATCCTTTTCATAATAATTTCGACTTGGTCATGATTTCTATATTGTATTTTAGGAACAGAAGTAGCTACAGCAAAAACCAAGATATTTTTGAAATCTCCATTAAATTTTGCGTCTGATGACATACACTCATCCTCAAAAAAAAAAAAAAAAAACAGTTCCATCCGGAAGTAAGTGTTACGGAGATTTAATACTAGAATTTTAGGCAAATATATTCAATCTCATTTCGCAGCTTTTATTTCGCTTTAGTGCTCAACGTCCTTTGTTTCCACAATGCGTGAGAAAATTTTACTTCGTCACCAAGGTATAGAAACATCGGAAGCACGGTTTATTTAGAGACGCTAGTTTGTCGCATCTTAAGCGCATGGGCCTTCGTATTTCGTAGACGCATTGGTACTGTCCAGCTGATTTGAACTTTTGCCTTCTTAATTTCAAAGCAGCCGACTCAAGGCGCAACCTCTTTTAATTTCTACCTTGAAGTTTTGTTAAGCCAACTCCGGCGTCTGCGATGGTGTCGTGCCAGATTGTCAAGAAGTTACTCAGAATGGCAGCAGGTGATCTTCAGTGACGAGTCCCACTTTTGTCTGGGAGAAGACGAACACCGAATCCGTGGATGAAGGCACCGTGGTCAGCACCAGGATGAACCGCTTGTTGTCGAGCGTTACACGTCCAGAAGGCCTGGTGTCATGGTGTGAGGTGTAATTGCCTGCGATGCCAGATAATCTTCGGTGTTCATTACAAGCACTTTAACAGCCCAACGTTACGTAAATGAAGTCCTGCAACCAGTGGCCTTACCTTTTCTGAACGCTCACTCCGGTGCAATTTTCCAACGGGACAACGCTCGTCCGCATACTGCTGCTGTTTCGAGAGCTTACCTTCAAGGCACTGACACTCAGCCATGGCCAGCCGCATCGCCAGCCCTATCGCCAATGGAAAATATGGGGAATGCTATTGGGCGCGCTATCCACTCTTCTCCCCTACCGCACAATCTGCAGGAACTGCGTGAGAAGATTCAAGCTGCGTGGGATGGCTTATCGCAGTACACCATTAGGAACCTATACAACTAAATGCTGAGACGTGCGGCATGCTGTGTGAACAAACATGACGGCCCAAAGCCATACCGAGAGACACTACTTATGTAACTGTATAAATATTGTCCATATCAGTCTCAATGTTTAATCATTTATTGTTCCTGGTAAGCTTTAGCTTCTTCTCGAATAGCACTACAATCCAACACGTTCTTCTGGATGCAACGTTTTTTGGACGATGAGTGTATGAATGATAAAATAACTATTTAAATTAGTTAGTTAAAAAAAGAGTTTAACTTAAATATTTACGGGTTCTGCATGTGATGCAACACTTTAGCCCACCACTGTGTACCTTTATTTGCTTTCCATTATAGCAGCGTCAGTCCTTGTATATTCCATCGTTTATACACTATCTACCAACAAGTAATTGGACACCCCCTGCAATCGACGATATCTGCGGTCCTGATACACGTCACGGCCGCCGCCGGTAAATATCGTGTGGGAAACAACAACGCAACCAGTCGCATGCAAGATGTCACACAGTCCGGAGCTGTCTGATTTCCAGAAAGGTGTAATCGTCGGGTATCACAGAAATGGCCGATCCATACGTGACATATCCAGCGAGTTGAAGTACCCAAAATCGACAGTGGCCTACGTGATTGGCAAGTGGAAGATGAGAGGTGACTGTCGGAATGTGCCCCGACCCGACAGACCCACAAAACTGGGAATTAGAGACCGATGGGTGCTGGTTGGGAAGAACCGCACCAAGTCGATGGGTCACATCCGCGAGGAGTTTCAACAGGCATACGTGAGTGTTCTTTTGATGAATACCATCCGTAAGGAAGCCCATCTGCTCGGTTATTAAGGACGTGCTGCCGCCCACAAGCCTTTGAACACCAAGTCCAATAGCGCTGCTCGGATAACGTGGTGCAAAGAACGTTGACAGTGGACCGCTGAACAGTGGAAACAAGTTCTCTGGAGCGACGAATCAAGGTTCATCCTCTACCGTTCGGATGGCAGGGTCTGGGTTTGGCGTCTGCCTGGAGAACGCCTCCTGCCGGAATGTATTGTGCCAGCTGTGAAGTTCGGCGGCGGTGGAATTATGCTATGGGGGTGTTTCTCCTGGTATGGCACAGGAGCCTTGGTCGCAATTCCTGGTAGACTCAACGCCGAGACCTACTGCACCATTTAGGATGACCATGCGCTTCCTACGTTGTGGCAGTTTTACGGGGTGGACCCATGTTATTTTCAGGATGACAATGCTACCTGTCATGTTGCGAGGTCCACCATGGCTTGGTATGGTGACAATGGGGTTAATCGAATGGGCTGGCCTGCGCAGAGCTAGGACGTTAACCCTATAGAGCACCTCTGGGATGAGTTGGAGCGTCGACTTAAGGGGTGCCCTCACCGTCCGAAATCGGTGAAGGAACTGACCGTCTTCTCCAAGCCGAGTGGAAGAAAATACCGCTAGCAGTCGTACAACGCCTGGTTGAGAGTACGCCCCGAAGAGTCGCAGCTGTAATCGCCGCTCGTGGAGGCTCCACCAACTATTGAAGGTGAATAAATTTCGTTTTCCTTTGCTATCACAGGTGTCCAATTACTTGTTGGTAGATAGTGTATATCAGAGGTGACAACTTATCATTGTGACAAAGGACTGTTTGGACTCCGTGTTCATGTGTGGCTGTGTCCGGCTTGAATATGGACTTTCCAGCTGTTTTTCGTAATACCTGACCAATGACAAGCAGCATATAGTTTTACACGCATTTCCAGTTATGTTTGATATTTGCATCCTCCGTTTCTGTATTTAATCTTTCCAAATATTTGAATAAACAAGAAAGATGACACCAAATTTTCCGTTGTAATGAGCACATCTTTTTAATCCTTGTTGAGGCGAATTAAATTCATCAAAGTTATTCAAAGTCAATGCAACCGCTTAGAAAAAAAAATGGATTTCTGCAATCGATAAAACATCCATAAATAGAAACAGCTACGCGGCGAAATTGCACTTCATTTTGGGAATAAAATACGCACACAAAGGTCTCGTAGTTGGGATTAATATTAATAAATCTGGCCGAAAAATAATTTTTTATATCGGGATTTCAGTCCCACACATATTGCTGTAAACGGAAACGTGAACTTCTGCCCTGTACGGGCAAACCTGGACTTTAAGAAAAATTTGTGAAATCTATTGCAAGCAGAGATATTGATAAAAATCAGATATACAACTTCACCCCTGGCGGAAAAACTATGCAATATTTTAAGCATTCCGAAAAGATTTTCCGAGGTGAGCGGAATCAGTTTGCGAAATAATTTTTTCAATTAAGTTTTCAGAAGCTTAGATTTTTGCTGCAAATACACGAAAAGCAGAAATAAACTTACGCCCCCGGTGGCTGAACCATTTTTTTGGTCCATAAAAAAAAATTTGGCTGAACCATTTTTTTGGTCAAAAATTAGAAATTATAATCAAAACATTTCCCAGTAGGAACTGCATCCGCCGCAAGAATAATTGTTCAAATCGGAGTTTTAGAAGCAGAGATATCGGTCAAAACACAATTTACGTTTACGCCCCTAGCGGAAGATCTATGCATTAATTGAAAAATTTGAAACCATATGAGAAACATTTCGCACCGGAAAAGCTTTCCAACGATAAAATAATTTTTTTAAATCAAACACTTAGAGGCAGAGATATGGATAAAAATGAGATATACATCTACGCCCCCTCCCTGCTGGGAAAACTATGCACTCTTTTAAGTAGGAAATATTATCGAAAGGTTTTCCGAGGTGAGCACGAAATAATTTTGTCAATTGAGTTTTCAGAAGCCCAGATTTTGCTACAAATAAGCAGAAGTAAACACTTACTCCCCCCTGGTGGCCAAACCATTATTTCCCCCAAAATTGGAAATTATATTAAAAACATTTCCCATGAAAATCTGTTTCCGATGCAGGTAAAATATTTTAAATCGGACTTTTTAGAAGCAGAGATATCTCGGAAAACACCGTTTACTTTTACGCCCTAGCGGAAAATCTAGGCATTACTTGAAAAAGAAATTGTGCTTGAAATAGTCTTCGTTATAAATGGCGTCGAAAGGAAGAATTTTTTTAATTGGATATTTTAAGCAAATATATGAAATAAAATGTATTTTGAATTCGACATCATCTGCATTTACATCCTCTAGCAGAGAAGTCGTGCATCGGAAATAAAACCGGATTGCAAGTGTCTTCATTCACACATTTCAAGCTTCGCAATGCAAAAAGAATTTTTGAAATAGGACTAATACACTGCTGGCTACCCAAAATGCAACACCAAGAAGGACACGAGATAGCAAAGCCAGATTTACTGGGCACATAACAACAGATACAAAAATGAAACGATTGAGCTTACAGGCCCGTGCGACTTGCGGAACACGCAGACATCAATAGTTCGTGTGGGCCCCATAGCTGGCAATAACGGCCACTACACGCCGCGGCATCGAACGAAAGAGGCTTTGGAGGTGGGCTTGCGGTATGTCGGTCCAGGCTGCTTCCACACGCTGCCACAATTTATCACGGGTTGTGCTTGCCGGGCCACTGGCCGATCAGCGACCAGACGTGTTCGATGGGCGACATATCTGGAGAACAGGCGGGCCACGGCAGCAGTGACAAATGGTAGGCCGTGAAGATTTGTTGTTGGACGATGCGTGCCACGAGTGGGCACGCATTGTCCTGTTGAAACGTGGCCGCTGGCATGTCCTGCAGGTAAGGGAGGACTACAGGCTCCAAAACGTCGAAGATATAGCGGTAGCTGTTGAGTGTACCGACGATCCGTACCAGAGGGGTACGGGTGCCATATCCAATTGCGCCCCAAATCAAAACTCCAGGCAACAGACCGGTATGGCGATGCATAATGCAGGCGTCATACAGTCTCTCGCCGCGGTGCCGCTACACGCGGATCCGACAGTCGTGGTGTTGCAGGCAAAAGCGGGATTCGTCGGAGAAGACAATGTCTTGCAATTCCGTAGTCCAGGTGCGGCGTTCTACGGCCCACTGCCGCCGCACTCGCCAGTGGTGTAACGTCAATGGTAATCGGAGCAATGGGCGCCGTGCGACAAGTCCCAGCTTCTGCAGACGACAGCGAACGGTACGTGCTGACACAGGTTGTTGCGCAACACACCATAATTCCTGCGCTAACTTTCGTGATATGGCTGTGCAAGCCGTCAATGCCCGCCGCACCACATGCCGGTCCTGTAGTTCGGTGGTGTGCCGCGGCTGCGACAATCGCTCGCTTCGGTCCGTCCGCCCTTCCCGCACCCACCGAATCCATAGTCGCCTCACTGTCGCTGGATGTCGTCCCACACGGGCGCCGATGTGTCTCGGTACGATAAACCGCTGTCGCGATAAGCCACTATTCGTCCTCTGTCGAACTCCGAAACGGGCTGGAATGACTGCCGTATTCTGCGACGAGGTATCAAGATGCTTCCCACGCACAGGTCCTGCAGCACAGCACACTTCCACTACATACACCCCACCTTCTGTGCACCCTTCTTCTAGTGCTTCTCGGTGGCGTGCCGGACGTACATGATTTGCATATGCCCAGCAATGCTAATCGTTTGCATGTCCTCTCGCTGGCGACGCATGCTGCGAACTTCAGGCCAATTGGATGCTTCCTTCTTGGTGTTGCAGTTTGGGTGGAGAGCAGTGTAGTGGAAGAGTTATGTGTGGTGTCCATAGGCGGACGGACAAACCGATAACACAAGTACGATCTTATTTTTTTACAAAAGACGTGCTGAAAACCTTTGTTTTGCAAGGAACGGATGCAACGAAAGATCATTGACGACAGCAAAATAATATAACTACAGCAATTAACACAGGAACACAAAGAACGTTGCCTGTGGTGGCTGACCACGTCAGTAATCCAACAATCCTCCCCCTAAAAAAACAAATTATTCCCATTATCATGAATATATCACTAATCTGTTTGATTGTAGTCTCAACAATTTTTATCTTCCTATTTTGTTTATTTACCAGGTTTGTTACTTGGAGAGTGATAAGAAAGAAGTTCTTCATGCTGAATAATCGTTAACAATATTCACAAAGCTGTCAAAGTACGATATACAAAAAGACGTTTTCAAATTGCAAATTAAAAACTACTTTATTTACAAATTAAAAACAGGTTAAAAGACGCAAGTTCTTTCAAGGCGTCAGGGCCCCTTCCTTAGGCTAAGTGCCACAAGTCACAAAGATGCAACCATTATATATTGTGTGACATAACCCATAATGCACCCCGCCACAAACACAAGTGATGCCATTTAAAGTAAATGAAAGTTCAAAAAGTAAAAAGTTTATGCTGATTCTTCTTCTTCAAATTGCTGGGTATTATGAGTAATAAACCGTTTCCACTATCGAGGAACAAACTCTGGTATCTCAGAATTACAGCATGTTGCACCAAAATTAATAATAAATAGGTTTTCCGAAAGAATTATTGTACGCTTGTTAAAATTAGAAGCAAGAACTTTGCAATTCATCCAATCCGGGGAAAACTCACCCTAGTTAACTGTAGTAGTTAAAGCTGTAGTAGTGGATCCCGTCCTAACTGCATATTTACGTTCTGACATCCGGATATTTAAAGTCCTGAGCGTTGATCCTATATAATATTTAACAGCATCATTCGTTAAGATTTACCAGCAAAGGGAGGAAGCGCCAATGGGCTCTCCCCTTTGCCCCATTTTAGCTGAGGTTCTCCTACAGTTACTTGAAGAAAGGGTTCTTCTGGACTTCCCTTATCAACCGCCACTTATGATAAGGTACGTAGATGACTTGTTGGTATTTTGGCCCCATTCCCTGTCCCTACGTGATGAATTTACTGAATGTCTATCCTTCCAGTTATCTTCCATTAAGTTTACTAGAAAATTGGAGAGAGAGGTTGCCCTTTCTGGATTTTCTGCTTTCCCGGGACCTGAATTCTAACCAAATCAAGTTTTCAGTTTATCGAAAACCGACGTTTGCCCCTTGTATCATCCCGTTTGCTTGATCTAATCCACCAGAACATAAAGCCTCTGTCCTTCGTTTTTTAATTAAACGTGCCTTCACGCATTCTTCGTCTTGTAGAGCTCGACATGAGGAATTGTCCAGAGTTTTGAACATAGCCCATTCTTTTCGTTATCCAGCTGACTTCTACCATGGACAATTACAACAGTTCCTTCGGTTGAGATTTACGACTTTGGTAACTGCGCCTTCCTCAACTAGGTACGTTGGTAAATTTGAATTTTTCCCTCTCTTGTGACCATTTTGAAAAAAGCTTGTTACAAACATAATCTAGCCTTTGGAATAAGTACCAGAAATATATTTTCTTTGGTACGAAATGACAGAGATACTGTCTCACTGTTATTATTTATGGAAAGCCTATATATTGCATCATTCGGATCTCGTTGCTGTAATGATTATGTCCCTAAAGTTATATCGGAACCATGGACTATTTTATTTAAATATTTTCATGATTTATTTTAAATGCACTGTGTAAATCATAGATGGCGTTGCGTCATTGCTGGTTTGTGATGATGATATTGTGTATATATGTATATATATATCTTGGTCTTATTCGCGAATGTAACATCTGAGGATGGGGACGTTGTGATCCTCGAAAGATCTCATGTGGTGTGTGTTTTCATTAGTAAAGCTTAAGTACATATAGTGTATCTGTGCTACATATTGTTCAGTCGATATTTTAACTTTCAACATTTTTAACACGAATTATCCTTCATCAAACTGGGAGTATATTGTATCCCCCTTGTTCCTTGGGACCCGAATGATGCTGTTAAATATTATATAGGATCCACGTTTAGGACTTTAAATATCCGGATGTCGGAACATAAATATGCTATTAGGACGGGATCCACTACTACAGCTTTAACTACTACAGCCAACTAGGGTGAGTTTTCTCCGGATGGGATGAATTCCAAAGTTCTTGCTTCTAATTTTAACAAGCGATTAATTTTTCTTTCGGAAAGCCTATTTATTATTGAGATTGGAGTAACATGCTGTAATTCTGAGCTACCAGCTTTTGTTCCTCGATAGTGGAAACGGTTTATTACTCATAATACCCAGCAATTTGAAGAAGAAGAATCAACATAAACTTTTTACTTTTTGAACTTTAATTTACTTTAAATGGCATCACTTGTGCTTGTGGCGGGATGCATTATGGGTTATGTCATTCAATATATACTGGTTGCACCTTTGTGACTTGTGGCACTTGGACTGAGATCTTTCAAGGCCATGAGGCCTTGAAAGATCTTGCGTCTTTTTAACCTGTTTTTAATTTGTAAATAAAATAGTTTTTAATTTGCAATTTGAAAACGTGTTTTGGAATATCGTACTCCGACAGCTTTATGAATATTGTTAGTGCTACAAAGAGAGATTTCTTTTATTGATCTACTTAAATTTTTTTATATTTTGCAGATTTTCTGGAATCTGATCTAATCCGAAACAAAATAGGATTTGGTGGTTTCGCTTAAATTTTCTATTATGAAACAACCTTTCAGTGATTTGCAAATACTCATTGCCTCGACAAAATGTAATGATCGGAAACAAGAATATGCAAAACAAATTTCGGCTTCCACAGATTCTGGTTTTCCATTGTTAGAAAATACGTAATCGTTATTCTAACACCAATTCAAGTCATTAAGCACGAATAAATGAGTCTGTTATGAAGCAAACGAATCCGCTCCCTGGATGGGCTATGCCCGGGCTATTGAACAGATCACGATCAGGGCCTGTGCTGATCTGTACTCTGTATACAATGCATCGATCAACAAATCGCATTGAATTAAAAAAAAAACGATGAAGATTTATCGGAGGTTCGGGCAAAATGTAGACTTTCCAGTATTATCGTACTTCTTGCAGGGAAGAAAACGTTAATAATATTTATCCCAGATATATAGTAGCGAACAAAAGTATTTGGCGAAACACTTTTTCGGCTATAAGTTTTTTTCTGCTGGACCAAATCGGGTCATTTTGGAATATGATATGTGTTATTCAGTTATAAAAATACAGTACAGTGATGAAAATTCATATGGGGCGAAACGCCAGTACAGTGATGAAAATTCGTACGGGGCGAAACGCCAGTACAGTGATGAAAATGCGTATAGGGCGAAACGCCAGTACAGTGATGAAAATTCGTATGGGGCGAAACGCCAGTGCAGTGATGAAAATTCGTATAGGGCGAAACGCCAGTAGAGTGATGAAAATTCGTATGGGGCGAAACGCCAGTAGAGTGATGAAAATTCGTATGGGGCGAAACGCCAGTAGAGTGATGAAAATTCGTATGGGGCGGAACGCTAGTACAGTGATGAAAATTCGTATGGGGCGAAACGCCAGTACAGTGATGAAAATTCGTACGGGGCGAAACGTCAGTACAGTGATGAAAATTCGTACGGGGCGAAACGCCAGTACAGTGATGAAAATTCGTATGGGGCGAAACGCCAGTACAGTGATGAAAATTCGTATGCGGAGAAACGCCAGTACAGTCATGAAAATTCGTATGGGACGAAACGCCAGTACAGTGATGAAAATTCGTATGGGTAGAAACGCCAGTACAGTGATGAAAATTCGTATGGGGCGAAACACCAGTACAGTGATGAAAATTCGTATAGGGCGAAACGCCAGTACAGTGATGAAAATTCGCATGGGGCGAAACGCCAGTACAGTGATGAAAATTCGTATGGGGCGAAACGCCACTACAGTGATGAAAATTCGTATGGGGCGGAACGCTAGTACAGTGATGAAAATTGCTATGGGGCGAAACGCCAGTACAGTGATGAAAATTCGTATGGGGCGAAACGCCAGTACAGTGATGAGAACGTGACGCCAGTGGGCAGACGAGGCTTTCACGCACAGAAATCCTGGAAATGGACTGCAAAGGCGCACGATTGCACAGGATGACAGACCCTTCTACGGAGTGATAGTGATCAGTAGTTCTGCGACATCCACTGTGTTAGCGTATCAGTGGGGTACTGTCACAGGTCAGGCTTTGTCCTCTAGCACAGTTCGACGTCGTGTGCTTAACAGAGGACTGGTTGCTAGCCGCCCATCGGTGAGCATTCCTTTGATCCTTAACCACAGACGTCTCAGGCTGCAATGTGGTTTCGAACACAGACATTAGCGCACTGGTTGGCAACAGGTCCTATTTTATGATGAGTCACGATTCAGCTTTGTGCACCATGATGGTTGCATACGTGTTTGAAGACATCGTAGTGAATGAAACCTTACAGCTTCATACCGGCCCACCGCCAAATGTCATGGTTTGGAGCGCTATTGGGTTCAATTCGCGATCTCGCCTGGTGCGAATTGAGGTAAGCCTCAACAACCATACATCATGAATGTTACGAGTTCACCACGTGTGACCTCATCACAGCATGGTAGATATTACTTCGTCCCTGGCCTGCACATTCGCCGGATATGTTCCCGTTTGAACATGTCCGACACATGGTAGCTAAGCGCCTCCGCCTGTTACCACAAAAGAACTGTGGTCTCGCATAGAATCAGTCTGGCAGGCTATTTCCCAGGACGATACCAAAAACCTCGTCCACTCAATGCCACGCCGTGTAGAAGGTGTTATCTTTGCTCGAGGAGGCTTCGCACGATACTGAGTTTTGACGCGAAAAATCCTGTATATCTCTGTAAATGTAATGAGTTATCTCCTGTAACATAAAGAATCTGTAATATGAATTTCATTTGAATAGCGTGATTCTTTCTTGGTGTTGTATTTTCACGAAAAGTAATGTATAAATTTGATGATGCTAGTAATAACTTAATTTACACAATAATACGACCCCAAATTGATTGGTAATTTCTGTCTCAGACCATAACGGTCGGAGACTTAGAAAATGAAACGGAGGTGAAGCAAATAACAAAACTAGAGAGCCCTGCTATCTGTCCCATCTTAAGTTTCACTCTCAGAGGTGGTTTGCAGCACTTTACTTAGTAAAATAATCAACCAAACATGGGAGAAAAGGAGGAGAAGGGAGAGTGGGGTTGGAAGACGAGGTTACCACAATATTATCACTGAAAAACAGAGTGATGATGAAAATGGAAATCCAAATAGTCAGGGGGATGAGCAACGAGATCTAAAAGAGAAAACGAATGCTTTTCTGAGGGTAAAGGAGTTTTATGGAGTAGGGAAACTTGCCAGAGAAAGCTGAATTTTTGCGGTGAAAATCAGTCTCGAATCAGCACCGTAAATGAGTTTACTATAACATTCAATTAGAAACCGCTCAGTATTCGATAATGCAGAATCTTCAGAAGTTATTTAGAAAAAGCGTGTTCTTTTAATGATCTCTGGTAAACATTTACGTAATAAACAGATCGTCTTTCGAGGGTAAAAAGTACAAAGAGCTTTCTGAGGCTTCTAATCATGGCATAATATTAAAAAAAGGTCTTACTTTAGTAGGATAGAACGGGGGACACGAGAACAAAAGAGAACCGAGAGCAGCTTCGCTGCTCTCGGCTGGGTGGGTGAGAGACGGGAGGGGGGGGGGAGATAACGCGAGAGGAGAGAGCGCGCTGTCGGAGTTGCTTGCGTGACGTCACGTGCCTCGGGCAGTGGTGGACGGTGACAGTGAACTTTATCGTTTGTGTGTTATAATTATTTTACATTAATGGGGATCCGGGAACAAATAGAGAGCCGAGAGGAAGGGATTTAGATTTGCGCCATTGTTGGCAATGACAGAATTTCATTGGGCGTTAGGACGCAACTTTGATGGGTGTCAAATGATTGAGTGGAAACAAGTGTCCGCCGAAATTTCTAGATGCTGGAGAACGAATTGGGCATCGTGCTGTATTTTGTTCTTTTTCTGTATAAGTCATGTGTGTGAGAGACGGATTCTTTCTTTTTTTCAGCGACATGTATCATTTGCCATTAAATTCCCATATGACTTTTTCCGTTTATGTTAATCTGATATTTCGATTTGTATAAATAACTGAAGTTGTAATTTCTTGATAATATAATTTCCCGAAAACATGAAAAGTTTAATAGAACAGGGTGGAAAATGGAGCAGTACTGAACTAAAGTCCACCTCTTCCGGAAGTTGAAACGATTTTAGGTTGAATTTTGAATTCTGTTACAATAAGAATTCAAAGAGAATCGTGCTTATGTTTAAACATGGATACGCGAATTTTTAACACGTGTTAAAATTACTACAATCTTTCGTTACTAACGTGATGCTTACAGAATTGGGCCTACTTTCCTCTGAGGTTCGATAACTTCGTGAATTTAACGGTTTCCATTGATCAAAACTTTGCGTATATTTCATTCACTCACTGACCAGTTCTAACATCTCAGATATCACACGTTCATGTGAAAACACCAGTGTTTGCTCTATTTCCTCTAGGCATTAACTTTCGTTTCTTTTTACATTCGTTTTAAATAGACTATCTCTATCACATCTGTTTTCTGAGATACGATCGCACCATTTATTTAATTACTTCAGGAACATATTAGTCTTGAACATAGAGAACAGTCAATCGTATTCTAAATATGCTTTCTCTTGATTCTTATAAACGAACAAACATCAAGAAGTCACTGAAACGAACATCATCAATTCCCTGCTTTCATGTCTTTGTCACATCAAATTCTATAGTTCCATAGCAATGATGTTCTTAACGCTTCACCTTGTATACAAATATTTTCCCTCTAATCTAAGAAGTTATTTTTCCAAAACAATAAGTAAACATCTTAGAACAATACAGTGAACAATGCACGTCACTTTCATAAAGTCTTAACAAAATGAGTTTATACATACAAATGTTATTTTCGATCATATCCACTTCGAAAGGTGAGAGCAAGCTAAGTCTTTCAGAAAACATTTACGAAATCATTATTATTATTTTTTTTACAAAAAGGCATTGAAACGCTCATTTTTTCTAAAAGGCAAAATTTGAGTTCACAAATTTTCAGCAGATCAGTTTTTTCTTTCATGAAATTTCTTGGCGTTAGTTTTCTCTTACATAAAATTTCTTCGGGTCAGTTTCTTTCATCAAATTGTCAGGTAAATATTTGAAAAGTTCATTTTTCACAAAGTTTATTCTTGACTCAAATAAATTTCAGCAAGTCAAAAATGGTTTTGTTGTTTTTACAAAGAGGGCGATTTTTTAAATTTTCCTTTTCTTATAATCGCAAAAATCTCATAGAATAACACGGGAAATGCCATCCAACTAAAAGTCAATAATTGAATCGTTCATTTTTCCTTAAAGTAAAAAAATTTAAAAGATCATTTCTCTAATAGTCAATATCTAATTTCACAAATTTTTACCAGATCATTTTTTATTTCATAAATTTTCTTCAGTTTAGTTTTTACGATTAAATATTTTACAAGAGTTTAGTTTTATTTATTTTTATTTTTCTATGGTTGTAAATAAAGTGTTTTCCAACAAGTAGGAAAATCATATTATAGTTTCTGGATTGAGAAATAGAGGATTTAATCGTGTCAAAAAAGTTCAGTTTACAGATTTGGTAACCTTTTTTGATGAATTGGTGATGAACCTGAAAAGCACCGTTTTGATTTCATTTTTTTACACCTTTTTGTGATTTTTATTTATCGAAGTGGTGTGCACTTGTTGATTCTAACTTCCAACCAGGATACATGGGAAAAACTCCATCCAGATTCTTTCAGCCCATTTTCAGTTCTTTTTTTCTTGTCCAATTTCAGAACCGTCTTTTCCTAAAATTTCTCAATATTTGACATGTGATGCAATGGCTTATTTGTAGTTTTCAGATTAAATGGTCTATAATCGAACTCTTCAGTCTTCATGTTTACGCTTCTGAAAAATAACTACCATGAAAATATTGCTTTTGATAGTTAAATGTGCTATCAAAGATTATTGAAGAATGCCCCCGACTGATTTCTGAATTTCTTTTTAAAATTTTGGTAGACATTTCGCTGAATCACCTTCGAGGGTTATTTTGTAAGTCTGCAGTCTTCCATTAGCAGCAGATTCCACAAGTACAAAATCTGACGAATGAGCAACCGATTGAGTCAACTCAGTGTTGGACGACCCCACAGTAGGGGTGTTATTACTGGTTCCTTCCAATGAAGCAGTACTAGATGAAGCAGTAGTTGATTTTTCGGATCCTCCTACATGAGGCTGATTGAACTTGTGAAATCTTATTTCATGTCGTTTTCTGTCAGACTGCCAAGAAAATTTAGAAGAGTAATGCAGACATCCAAATGGTTTTATAACACTGTGTGTCATCGCATACCTCTTAAGAGCAAATTTTCTTGTAAAAGTCTTGAAACAGATCGAAAACATAAAAACGAGAACAGGTACCACGATCCAATTCTGTCTCATCTCGATTCGCTAACAGTTCTTCAGACACTATCTGAGAAACAAAAGAAAGCATAAATTTAGAAATAAAATAAAATAAAGTAAATGTTTTTAATATCTATTACAATACCTTGAGAATATGTATATTAAAATAACACCTTATTGGAAAGTAATGTACATGTCTTATGGATGTTGTCAGATTTCTTAAGAAATTCTACATCAAAGATAGAAATTATTCAGAGAAGTAGGATATTAACTTGTTCTACTGATTTCTCGTTCTCTTCTGTGTTGAGGAAACACTCCATGATCGGACAATAAAAAGATGGTGATATCAGAAAGAAAATCATACTAGTGAAAGGTCAACTTGAAGACACCTCCAACTATAACACCAAATAGCAAATGCGTTTTGATCTTTATTGTAAACCACTCAAAAATATTCGAAATCACTTTTCGGTTGCCAGATTCTAGCCTATTCTCTTTATTATGATTATTTTTCACTCTGTTGCCCTTCCTGTAACGGAAAAGAACAAACTTTCATCTATTTTGAAGCATTCATCACCATCCGTATTCTCTTGCTAATTTGTCTCATATTCTCTTGCTAATTTTTCTAAAATCACGACTTAACATTTTATTTCAACTTCCACTGGTAAATTACAGTTCCCTTTTCCTTGCCTGTACATAATTCTAGATATCCGTCCAGAAAATTAAAGTACTGCTGCCAAGGCAAAAGGAATTGTAATTCACCAGTGGAAGTGTTTCCTCAACACAGAAGAGAACTAGAAATCAGTAGAACAAGTTAATATCCTACTTCTCTGAATAATTTCTATCTTTGATGTAGAATTTCTTAAGAAATCTGACAACATCCATAAGACATGTACATTACTTTCCAATAAGGTGTTATTTTAATATACATATTCCCAAGGTATTGTAATAGATATTAAAAACATTTACTTTATTTTATTTTATTTCTAAATTTATGCTTTCTTTTGTTTCTCAGATAGTGTCTGAAGAACTGTTAGCGAATCGAGATGAGACAGAATTGGATCGTGGTACCTGTTCTCGTTTTTATGTTTTCGATCTGTTTCATGACTTTTACAAGAAAATTTGCTCTTAAGAGGTATGCGATGACACACAGTGTTATAAAACCATTTGGATGTCTGCATTACTCTTCTAAATTTTCTTGGCAGTCTGACAGAAAACGACATGAAATAAGATTTCACAAGTTCAATCAGCCTCATGTAGGAGGATCCGAAAAATCAACTACTGCTTCATCTAGTACTGCTTCATTGGAAGGAACCAGTAATAACACCACTACTGTGGGGTCGTCCAACACTGAGTTGACTCAATCGGTTGCTCATTCGTCAGATTTTGTACTTGTGGAATCTGCTGCTAATGGAAGACTGCAGACTTACAAAATAACACTCGAAGGTGATTCAGCGAAATGTCTACCAAAATTTTAAAAAGAAATTCAGAAATCAGTCGGGGGCATTCTTCAATAATCTTTGATAGCACATTTAACTATCAAAAGCAATATTTTCATGGTAGTTATTTTTCAGAAGCGTAAACATGAAGACTGAAGAGTTCGATTATCGACCATTTAATCTGAAAACTACAAATAAGCCATTGCATCACATGTCAAATATTGAGAAATTTTAGGAAAAGACGGTTCTGAAATTGGACAAGAAAAAAGAACTGAAAATGGGCTGAAAGAATCTGGATGGAGTTTTTCCCATGTATCCTGGTTGGAAGTTAGAATCAACAAGTGCACACCACTTCGATAAATAAAAATCACAAAAAGGTGTAAAAAAATGAAATCAAAACGGTGCTTTTCAGGTTCATCACCAATTCATCAAAAAAGGTTACCAAATCTGTAAACTGAACTTTTTGACACGATTAAATCCTCTATTTCTCAATCCAGAAACTATAATATGATTTTCCTACTTGTTGGAAAACACTTTATTTTCAACCATAGAAAAATAAAAATAAATGAAACTAAACTCTTGTAAAATATTTAATCGTAAAAACTAAACTAAAGAAAATTTATGAAAGAAAAACTGATCTGGTAAAAATTTGTGAAATTAGATATTGACTATTAGAGAAATGATCGTTTATTTTTTTTTACTTTAAGGAAAAATGAACGATTCAATTATTGACTTTTAGTTGGATGGCATTTCCCGTGTTATTCTATGAGATTTTTGCGATTATAAGAAAAGGAAAATTTAAAAAATCGCCCTCTTTGTAAAAACAACAAAACCATTTTTGACTTGCTGAAATTTATTTGAGTCAAGAACAAACTTTGTGAAAAATGAACTTTTCAAATATTTACCTGACAATTTGATGAAAGAAACTGACCCGAAGAAATTTTATGTAAGAGAAAACTAACGCCAAGAAATTTCATGAAAGAAAAAACTGATCTGCTGAAAATTTGTGAACTCAAATTTTGCCTTTTAGAAAAATGAACGTTTCAATGCCTTTTGTAAAAAAAATAATAATAATGATTTCGTAAATGTTTTCTGAAAGACTTAGCTTGCTCTCACCTTCGAAGTGGATATGATCGAAAATAACATTTGTATGTATAAACTCATTTTGTTAAGACTTTATGAAGTGGCGTGCATTGTTCACTGTATTGTTCTAAGATGTTTACTTATTGTTTTGGAAAAATAACTTCTTAGATTAGAGGGAAAATATTTGTATACAAGGTGAAGCGTTAAGAACATCATTGCTATGGAACTATAGAATTTGATGTGACAAAGACATGAAAGCAGGAATTGATGATGTTCGTTTCAGTGTGGGGACTTCTTGATGTTTGTTCGTTTATAAGAATCAAGAGAAAGCATATTTAGAATACGATTGACTGTTCTCTATGTTCAAGACTAATATGTTCCTGAAGTAATTAAATAAATGGTGCGATCGTATCTCAGAAAACAGATGTGATAGAGATAGTCTATTTAAAACGAATGTAAAAAGAAACGAAAGTTAATGCCTAGAGGAAATAGAGCAAACACTGGTGTTTTCACATGAACGTGTGATATCTGAGATGTTAGAACTGGTCAGTGAGTGAATGAAATATACGCAAAGTTTTGATCAATGGAAACCGTTAAATTCACGAAGTTATCGAACCTCAGAGGAAAGTAGGCCCAATTCTGTAAGCATCACGTTAGTAACGAAAGATTGTAGTAATTTTAACACGTGTTAAAAATTCGCGTATCCATGTTTAAACATAAGCACGATTCTCTTTGAATTCTTATTGTAACAGAATTCAAAATTCAACCTAAAATCGTTTCAACTTCCGGAAGTGGTGGACTTTAGTTCAGTACTGCTCCATTTTCCACCCTGTTCTATGAAACTTTCATGTTTTCGGGAAATTATATTATCAAGAAATTACAACTTCAGTTATTTATACAAATCGAAATATCAGATTAACATAAACGGAAAAAGTCATATGGGAATTTAATGGCAAATGATACATGTCGCTGAAAAAAAGAAAGAATCCGTCTCTCACACACATGACTTATACAGAAAAAGAACAAAAATACAGCACGATGCCCAATTCGTTCTCCAGCATCTAGAAATTTCGGCGGACACTTGTTTCCACAAATCATTTGACACCCATCAAATTTGCGTCCTAACGCCCAATGAAATTCTGTCATAACCAACAAGGGCGCAAATCTAAATCCCTTCCTCTCGGCTCTCTATTTGTTCCCGGATCCCCATTAATGTAAAATAATTATAACACACAAACGATAAAGTTCACTGTCACAGTCCACCACTGCCCGAGGCACGTGACGTCACGCAAGCAACTCCGACAGCGCGCTCTCTCTCCTCTCGCGTTATCTCCCCCCCCTCCCGTCTCTCACCCACCCAGCCGAGAGCTCGTATCCCCGTTCTATCCTACTTACTTTGACCTTTGAAATATAGTGTTCCCCAGAATGAGTAAATAAAGATTGAAAATGATAAAATAAGACCCTTTTTTTAATATTATGCCATGATTAGAAGCCTCAAAAAGCTATTTGTACTTTTTTTAATTTTAGGAAAACTAACAGCTACAGTTGCGTTAATTCCATGGATTCATGCTACCCATTTTTGCAGCAAGATGAAGCAACATCCTTTGTTCGAAGGACATTAATTACGGATGGTTCCGTGTTGCTTTTATAATAATATTCAGTCCCGCAGATAATGACATGAAAAATTCAAAGAGTATTTCGTGTCTTTATCAAAGAAAACGAAACATTATAATTCTCTTGGGACTTATGCAGTCGTAGATAATTCGCTACACTCTGCAGCCCGTTGGGTCTGGACACAACGCATCTACCACTGTGTCGAACACGAAGAACTGAAAGAAAAAAAAAACACAGAAACCCCGAACTGATGAATGAAGTGGATGCAATCAGATGATCATAGGTGAAAGCTTCTCGCACTTTTCGTGGCAATTTCTCATTTGGATAATGATAGTCATTTACGTGACAACGGCAGGGACAAAAATTTCGGCTGCTGAAAAAACTAACAAAATATACACTGCTGGCCATCCAAAATGCAACACCAAAAAGGAAACATCCGATTGGCCTGAAATTCGCAGCATGCGTCGCACGCGAGAGGACATGAGAACGATTAGCATTGCAGGGCATATGCAAATCATGTGCGCTTGGCACGCCACCGAGAATCACTATAAGAAAGGTGCACAGACGACGTGCTGTAAGTAGTGGAAGTGTGTTGTGCTGCAGGACCTGTGCGTGGGAAGCTTCCTGATGCCTCGTTGCAGAATACGGCAGTCATTCCAGCACGTTTCGGAATTCGACAGAGAACGAATAGTGGCTTATGGCGACAGCGCTTTATCGTACCGAGACATCGGCGCACGTGTGGGACGACATCCAGCCACAGTGAGGCGAGTATGGATTCGGTGGGTGCAAGAGGGACGGACGTACCAACATGAGCGATTGCCGCAGCCGCGGCACACCACCAATCCAGAGAACCGGCATGTTGTGCGGCGGGCATTGACGGCTCGCACCGCCACATCACGAACGTTAGCGCAGGAATAAGGGTGTGTTGCGCAGCAACCTGTGTCAGCACGTATTGTTCGACGGCGTCTGCAGGAGCGGGGACTTGTCGCACGGCGCCCATTGCTGCGATTACAATTGACATTACACCAACGGCGAGCGCGGCAGCAGTGGGTCGTTGAAGGCCGCACCTGTACTACGGAATGGCACGAGATTGTCTTCTCCGACGAATCCCGCTTCTGCCTGCAACACCACGATGGTCGGATCAAGGTGTGGCGGCACCGCTGTGAGAGACTGTATGACGCCTGCATTATGCATCGCCATGGAGCGCAATTGGATATGACACCCGCACCCCTCTGGTATGCATCGCCGGTACACTCAACAGCCACCGCTACATCTCCGACGTTTTGGAGCCTGTAGTTCTCCCTTATCTGCAGGACCTGCCTGCGGCCACGTTTCAACAGGACGCCCGCACGTGGCACGTATCGTGCAACAATTCTTCATGGCTTACAAGGTGTCAATGGTGCTGTGGCCCACCTGTTCTCAAGATATGTCGCCCATCGAACTCGTCTGGTCGCTTATCGGCAACCGAGTGGCCCGGCAAGCGCCACCCACAGCTACGCCTGATGAAATGTGGCAACGTGTGGAAGCAGCCTGGACCAACATACCCCAAGCCCACATCCAAAGCCTCTTTCGTTCGATGCCGCAGCGTATAGCGGCCGTTATTGCCAGCTATGGGGGCCACACGAACTATTGATGTCTGCGTGTTCTGCAAATCGCACGGGCCTGTAAGCTCAATCGTTTCATCTTTGTATCTGTTGTTACACTGTTAAAAATTTCAGTTCAACGTTTCCCCATAATATGGTTTAATTGAATGAGTTTCTCCAAAAATTGGTTATTTCAAAATTAAGGAAGCAGACACTTAAACCAAATTTGGGTGGAACCCGCAGCAACAGTGTTTTTTTTAGCGATTTGGTTCAACCATGGTTTAATCTCTCAACCAAAAGCACGGCTGCAAATCATTTGCAATGGTGGAGATAGCCGGAGAATAGCAATTAGCAACTAACAGTGGCGTATCCAGATGGGGGTTCGGGGTTAGAACCCCTCCCTTGAGGGGAGACTGAGC
This sequence comes from Macrothele yani, assembly GCA_039090855.1. NCBI lineage: Eukaryota > Metazoa > Arthropoda > Arachnida > Araneae > Macrothelidae > Macrothele > Macrothele yani. The sequence continues at coordinate 27,042,427 of CM076999.1, forward strand.
ACGAATTTAAAGCGATATATACGTGTATACAAGGTTTTCACCAATGAACCAAACCCATGGAATCCCCCTTAAGGAATTTCTGGCTATACGCCCCTGACAACCGCGACCGTGGTTAGGTATACTTCCCAACGGCCAACGGTCGTTGTATTTCGTTGTCAATCGGATATCTTACACTGTGTAAAAAAAAACGTGAGTAGTTACTTTTTAAAATTTCGTTTATTATAATAATAAAAATAACGACATCGGTTACTCATGTTTGTTATTAGGCTGATGAACTGTGTACACGTCTGTATATTAGAGCCAACCAAAATAGCGTAAGCAAAAGCATGCGATTTGAAATAAAGCCTAGTTTTAATCACGTTTGTGTTCGTTTTAATAGGTTTATCTCATGACAAACCACTTAATGCTAGTCCAATAGCTTTGCCTCGGGAAAATCAACGTAGTGGGTTGTATTGTTAAAGATTCCTTTGACTTTGGGGGTGGGTTTATTCTAAAATATGCATATGTTTTACTATCAAATGTAATACAGTGCTTTACTTTTCTTCGTAGTGGAACTTTCCATTTTGCCATATTATATAATAACACGCATGTATTGATTTACATTTTTGTGGGTTTTTTTTTTCGTGTGGTCTAAGATGGGGTGTGATCATGATTTTGAGTAAATTCGGCAAATTTAATTTAGATATCTTGAGTGGGAAATTACCATATAATTTTTTTCTCTTAGTAGGAATTCTCCCATGTAGTTTAAAATCACTGCATAGTGCACCCAGGAATTCTTGTTGGAGGGGGCTATATAATTATATAGTATACGTACACGGGATGTAAGGTCAGGTGATGCGTAACATCACAGCCTCTCCTTGACAAATGTCAACCCCGCCTTCTCGTGGTGCATCCTGTTCCCACTAAAGGGGCTCTGACGACCGCCAATAGCGGTATAACTATAACATCGGGATCAGAGGAAATGCTATCCCACACTCACCAACCCGCTTGGCCAGCGTGGTGAGTTATGGCCAAACACCTCCAAAATGACTCTACAACTTAAATCTTGGCCCTCAGTCTCCGGCAGCTGGAATGTACCTGGCCAAGGCAGCGGCCAGTGCGACATGAAGGCAGAGGGTGCTAAGAATTCCCGGAGGACCGGACTAGGCTGCCATTTGATGCTGACCTTGGCTACCTATAACGGACGCTCCCTATCTTCTGATTCAAGGCTTCTTGAATTGGAAGAGGAACTACAAAGGATCAAGTGGGACATCGTCGGGCTAAGTGAGGTAAGGAGAAAAGGAGAAGATCTCATTGAACTGAAAAGTGGACATCTCTTCTATTATCGTGGGACAGATACTGGCAGAACTAGTGGTGTTGGATTTATAATAAACAAGAAACTGAAGGATAAAGTGGTAGAAGTTGAAAGTTCCTCTGACAGAGCTGCACGACTCGTTATCCAACTATCGAGAAGATACCAGGCTCAGATTATTCAAACTTATGCACCCACCACAAGTCATCCTGAAGAAGAAATTGAAGAATTTTATGAGGAAATTCGTCATCTAAATAATAAAGGTAAGCAGCACTTGAAGATAATTATGGGAGATTTCAATGCAAAAATAGGGCAACGGCAACAGAATGAAACTTCAGTAGGTAAATTCGGTCACGGCAACAGAAACCAGCGTGGAAATACTCTCGTTGAGTTTGCAGAGGCAGAAGGATTTTTCATCTTGAACTCCTTTTTCAAGAAAAAGCCACACAGGAAATGGACATGGAGACATCCAATTGGAACGACAAGTGAAATTGATTTTATTATGTGTAACAAAAAATTCGTCATCGAAGACTGCAGTGTGCTGAACAAGTTCAACACAGGTAGTGACCATAGATTGGTGAGATGTAAGATGCACCTAAACACTAAACTGGAACGTGGCAAGCTCATAAGACAAACAAAATGTATTGACATAACCAACCTTAAAAAACACCATAATACTTTCAAGTTAGAACTGAAGAACAGATTCTCTGCTTTAGAAGGCCTAACATCGGAAGAAGTGGATATTTCGGAAGTTAACAGAAAAGTAACCAAAGCTCTAATGGAAACAGCAACAAAACTAGCTGGTTCTAAGAACAAGTTGCATGTGAACAAATTATCAGGAAAAACCAAAATGTTGATGCAAAAAAGAAGAGAGATGAGGACAACTAAAGAAGATGTGACTTCCAAAGTGGAATATATAGAGCTATGCAAGACAACACGAAAAAGTATCACTGAAGACGTAAGGAAATTCAACTGTGAGCTAGTGAGGAAAGCAATTGAAAACAACCAAAGCCTTAAGATAGCAAAGGGACATCTCAGTAAGGGAAGAAAACAGATTATGGCTCTGAGAAAAGAAGATGGTTCTATAACAAGAAATAGAGGCGAAATTTTGACAAGAGTGAAAGATTTCTACTCCAAATTATATGAAAGGGATGATACATGTACTCCAGACATCATGAAAGGTACCAGAGTTCTTCCAGTCCTCCCAGCAGAAGTTGCTCATGCAATCAAGAACATGAAGCGGGGGAAAGCTCCAGGAGAAGCTGGAATTACTATAGACATCATACAAGAAGCAAGTGGAGAAATCGAAACAGTACTCGCCCAAATTTTCACTCGATGCCTTAATGAAGGGAAGATTCCTGAGGATTGGAACAATGCTACAATGATCCTGCTACATAAAAAAGGTGACATTGAGGATCTCAGGAACTACAGACCTATCAGCCTCCTATCAGTGGTTTATAAAATCTTCACTAAAGTTCTTTCACACCGCTTGAAGGTGACACTGGACATGGCTCAACCGAGAGAACAAGCTGGATTCAGGAGTGGCTACAGCACAATAGATCATATCCACGTACTGAGAGAACTAATTGAAAGAGCGAGGGAATATGAACTTCCATTGTGCATGGCTTTTATCGATTATGAAAAAGCCTTTGATTCGGTGAAACCATCAGCAGTTACCACGGCTCTGAAATCCTGCGGTATTGAAGATGCATACATTAATATTATTAATAACATCTATGAAAATGCAAGTGCAAAGATTCAGCTGTTTGAAAATACAACACACATAAAAATTGGAAAGGGAGTGAGACAAGGTGACACCATATCTCCGAAGCTCTTTAATGCCACATTGGAAAATGTCTTTAATCACTGAACTGGGAAAACAAGGGGATAAAGATTAATGGAGATTATCTAACCCACCTTCGTTTTGCTGATGACGTAGTCATTTTTGCAACTACCCCATCAGATCTGCAGAGTATGATCCAGGAACTTGCTGACAAGAGTAAAGAAGTGGGATTAAAAATAAACTTTCAGAAGACAAAAGTGATGTTCAATGCTTTTACAAGAAATGAAGATTTATCGATTGATGGAGAAAAACTGGAGATAACAGACACGGACAGCAGATATCAAGTGAGGGTCACATTGATGAAGAAATTAATCGGCGTACAAAACTTGCCTGGAGAGCTTTTGGAAGAAACAGCATAATTTTCAAGAGCAATATGCCATTATGTCTTAAAAGAAAAGTGTTTGATCAATGCATCCTTCCAGTGCTTACGTATGGTGCAGAGACGTGGACCTTAACTAAAAGAGACATACAAAGGCTGCAGACAACTCAAAGTACCATGGAGAGGTACATGCTTGGTATAACCAGGAGAGATAAGAAGAGAAACTCGTGGATCCGAAAAATGACGAGAGTGGAAGACATCATGATCAGGGTTAAATCCCTGAAATGGCAATGGGCTGGACATACTGCCAGAAGGACAGACCATAGATGGACAGCCGAAATTTTAGATTGGATTCCAAGGGACAGGAAAAGACCCAGAAGAAGACCACATGGGAGATGGGTGGATGAAATTCGTAAATATGCGGGAGTGACATGGAGGAGACTGGCACAAGACAGACCGTTGTGGAGGAAACTTGGGGAGACCTTCGTCCAGCAGTGGATTGATAATGGTTGACAATGATGATGATGATGATGATACGTACACAATGTGTGTACATATATATGTAGTGTATAACTATAGTTTATATACGGTTGTGGCGTACGTCGCTCTTTATCTCTTTGGGGCCTTGGGAAGAAGACACTATGTAATTTTTCGAACATGTAAAATAATATTTTTGAATGTTTCTTACATTAGAAAAAATGCTTTAAATTTTTTCTTCAACTTTTATTTTGTTCTGATGGTTTACAAAAACTTCCATTTTTCGTCAAAGAACCTCCCCTTCCCCGGAAAAAAATTCAATATACGTCCCTGTATTCAGCCCTGAGTGAATCCTACAGACACTTATCAACTTGTCTTGAGATTGGGGAGGCATTCACTTCTGCTTTATAGAACAGCAGCTAGATTTGACAGCTTTCTTTTTCTTTTCTTTTTGTTTTCTTAGCACTCTGAACTTGTCTACGTAAAACAACTGCGCGAAGGCACCACAATTTGTGATGTACGTCGCTCTTAATCTCTTTAGGAAAAAAACACTATGTAATTTTTTGAACATGTAAAATACAGGGTGTTTCAGAAAATTTGATATCATTTGAGATGTAAATATCTGAGTAACTAAATCGTCTAGGCAAATGAAACTAAACAGGCTTAGTGTTGAGCAAAATAAAATTTATTTGTTAAAATTTGAATGAAAAATTTAAAGTTATGTGGTTTCTTGAACGATTTCACAAGTTTTCAATATGCGCACCACCGCCTGTGACACAGCACATGTTAAGTCGGTAGTCCAGCTTCTGTCAAACACAACGCAGCTTGTCTCTGATGTGCTCAGAGCGGAAGAGATGGTCGTGCAGGTTCGGGAAACATTTCTGTGAAGCCCCAGGAAATCCATAAGAAGAGCAAGTCTGGAAACCCAGATTCCTCCAAAGACAGTTTGGCGTGACGCAAGGGAACGCTTTGGAATGACACCCTACAAGCAAAAGCGTAAGCAATTCTGTATCAGAGAAACTTGAAAAAGACGAGTTTGAAAATCGTCGTTTTCAGTGAGGAAACCACATTTCATACGGATGGCAAAATCAACAAGCATATTGTTCTCATTTGGCGCGAAGAAAATCCCTGTGCCACATTTGAGGGACATGCTGCATTGTGCTTGGCAGGAGTGTGACAGGGACATGCTGCATCGTGCTTGGCAGGAGAGTAACAGGGACATGCTGCATTGTGCTTGGCAGGAGTGTGACAGGGACATGCTGCATTGTGCTTGGCAGGAGTGTGACAGGGACATGCTGCATTGTGCTTGGCAGGAGTGTGACAGGGACATGCTGCATTGTGCTTGGCAGGGAGTGTGACAGGGACATGCTGCATTGTGCTTGGCAGGAGTGTGACAGGGACATGCTGCATTGTGCTTGGCAGGAGTGTGACAGGGACATGCTGCAATGTGTTTGGCAGGAGTGTGACAGGGACATGCTGCATCGTGCTTGCAGATGTGCAGCAGTGTCACAGGCCATTTTGAAAACTCGTGAAATCACTGTGAATTTAACTCTTGCCGATAACTACATACATGAAAAACTACCGAAATGACACGATAACTATTTTAACTCCAATGTTAAAATATTTAATATATACATTTAAAAAGATGATATAATAAAACATGCACACACATGAGATCTTTCGGTACCCAAAGTGGGTACCATCTTCAGATGCTGTTAAAATTCACCAAACGAACGTGACAAGCACTGTGATATTTATATAAGACACACAGTCGTAATGGCGTAATTAGTATGAAATGGACTTAACCAATGAGTGGGACAACATTTGTTACTGGTCAAACATAGTAATAATAGGTTAAGTCTATTGATTTATTAATACCTAACCCGACAAACCCAAGTATGTTTTCCACGGTATAGGTATAAATTCTGGTAAATTATCATTACATGCTGTATTCCCATATTTCATAATATACAAACTCTCAACAAATCTTAAAGTTGATCTAGATTTTGGTGCGTTGAGAATTTTAATCTCATCCCAGGTAGGAAGGTAATTCTACACCAGGATTTATGGCCTACAGTAGGCTCTAGCAAAGTTGCTGAGATAAAGCACGTACAGTCTGAGGATTGCAGCATTTTTCAAATTCTCAGCCAATGGAAGCAAGCTAATATTTTCAGGGTTATGTAAACAAAGTCTGTTTTATTAAAGCGTTGAAATTAAAATTATGTACCAAAGCATAACCTTGGTTTTCAAGTCATGCTAAAGCTGTGGTTGTATCTATTTTTAACATCATATTTATGTTATTTTAAACTAGCTGATATTGAACGAAAAGTGTAGCCTATGTACACTTTTTGTTGTTCAATTTCTTCTATGCTGTTAAGAGGGATAATATATACACCATGTTTCATATCAAAAGGCACAGTGTCTCCTCTGTCTTTCAGAAGTAAGGACCTAATGTTGTTTGTGTTTATTCCAATATCAAAATCATATTTATGACATATCGTTTTCATGGAATAGCACAATTTCGGTGCAAAGGGAAGAGAACCAATGTATTTTCTTTGTTTCGGTTCATATATAGATGTTAATGTTGTAGTCCTGTTCCTTTTAATCTTGGCTACTATCCTATGTATGGTTTCATCTGGATATCCATGATTACTGGGGGATATTATAAATGGTATCCATTTATTGCTTTTGAAGAGCTGTGATGGACGATTGAGTGAAAGCTTTTCTTATAAGAAAATATGTCGATGATTCTTTGTAGCTCAATGGGTGTGCTGATGCCCAAGGTATTTGTATCGTATCTGATTCTGGTTTTCTATATACTGAATGATTAATAGTTGATTTAGATGGGTTTCTAGTAAGCATGATATCTAGAAATGGTAAATTATAATTACTTCAATTTTCTGCAGTACATTTTAGTGTTAAATACATTTGATAACTCAGATACAAATGTTGATAAGTATTCCAAAGGATGGTTCCAGAGTACCAGAATATCATCTACATATCTGAGATATAATATAGGTCTGTAACTAGTTGACTGAAGAACTTTGTTTTCCGATTCTTGCAAGCAGATTTCTGCAATGGTTGGGGAAAGGGGAGACCCCATTGGTGCCCTTCATATTGCTGATATATTATCTCATCGAACTTAAAGTAAGATCTCTTGTAAACTAGAGATAGTGCTGGTAATACAGCTTCCACCCCAGGAGATGGGGTTCCCAATGTCAAAAGAGAGGATTTCATGTTGTCCTGTACCTGTTGTACTGGAACACTCTGGAACAGAGATACAACATCTAAGGAAAGCATGTTAAAGGGTTGTGTAATTGGAGAAATTGATTTAATTTGATCCAGTACTTGAGTGGAATTGGTAACAGAAAAAGTTGAGTTATTAATGAGAGGTCGAAAATATTGAGCTAAGGCTTTTTCCAGTGGGCGGGTGGGATGCTATGTTGAGCAGCAACTAATAATCTAAGGGGGTGTCCAGTCTTACGTAACTTTAGTTTTCCAAATAATTCTGGGACTCTAGGTCCTGATGGGTTAAACAGTTTTGAAGTTAATGGAAGTGGGAAGTAGTGAGTTTTGAAGTTAATGGAAGTGGGAAGTAGTGAATGTTTTTTTAATCTGTTAACAGCTGTAATTGTAGCAGGATAGCGTACCTAAAGTTTGCGTACCCACAAGATAAATACAAAGACTTCAATATTGTGCTTCAACTAGAGAAAATTGTTGGAACCTTTCCACCTGCAATTCAATAACAGACCAGGTATGAACTTTTAAAAACTTTGAACTCTAAGAACTATGGTATTCATAATGAAGAAACTTTAAACAATAGAGAAGAAATCAAACAGTTACAAACATTACACAACCCGATAGAATTTTCGATATATTCTACGGACCAGTCCCCACTGGTAGTTATTATGAATAGAGGTTAATTTGCTGGCCATCAAATTAAATGCTTACTATAAAGATTGGTTGGTTTTGAAGAGACTGTTAGAAACATGCATTTCGTTAGCAAAAATTCTTAGAAAATATAGTCTTTCTTTTTCACTAATCGCAAGATATTAAGAACAAAAAATAAGAATATAATCGAAGTGAAATGAGAGGGAAAATAAACAACAACAACAACAACAACAACAAAAAAGAATATGTAGCTTGGTAAGTAAATTTGAAAATTCTGAAAATTACGAAGCATTATCATCCGTGCTTAAAACAATCATTTTTTGACTGCAATCAAATTGAATGGTGAAGTTTGTTTTTGTGAAGCAGCAAAATACTGGATGGTACAAAAGGAAATAATAATTTAGTGGTTTTATCTCGGTTACCAGTGAATTCAATTCCAGTTAGAAATCAAAGGGTAATTAATATGTTGACAAAATGAAACTTTCTATTGAATCCATACCACACTGTGTTATCCCTAAAGACCAAATCCCTGCTACAATTACAGCTGTTAACAGATTAAAAAAATCATTCACTACTTTCCACTTCCATTACTTCAAAATTGTTTAACCCATCAGGACCTAGAGTCTCAGAATTATTTGGAAAACTAAAGTTACATAAGACTGGACACCCCCTTAGATTATTAGTTGCTGCTCAACATAGCATCCCACCCGCCCACTGAAAAATGCCTTAGCTCAATATTTTCGGCCTCTCATTAATAACTCAACTTTTTCTGCTACCAATTCCACTCAAGTACTGGATCGAATTTAATCAATTTCTCCAATTACATAACCCTTTAACATGCTTTCCTTAGATGTTGTATCTCTGTTCCCGAGTGTTCCAGTACAATAGGTACATGAATCCTCTCTTTTGGTACCCACTTTGGGTACCGAAAAGATCTCGTGTGTACATATTTTATTATATCCTCTTTTTAAATGTATATATTAAATATTTTAACACTGGAGTTAAAATAGTTATTGTGTCATTTCGGTAGTATTTCATGTATGTACTTGTGAAATCGTTCATGAAATCCACATACCTTTGAATTTCTCATTGAAATTTTGATGAATAAATCTTATTTTGCTCAATATCAAGCCTGTTTAGTTTTATTTGCGTTGACTATTTAGTTAGATATTTACATCTCAAATGATATAAAATTTTCTGAAACACCCTGTAATATTTTTAATTTTTAATTTGTGACGTACGTTGCTCTTAATCTCTTTGAAGCTTTGGGAAGAAGACACCATGTCAGACACTATGTAATTTTTTGAACATGTAAAAACATAATTTTGAATGTTTAATTGTGACGTACATCGTTCTTAAGCTCCTTGGAGTGGGCTTAAGCCCCCTTCCTGGGCGCGCGCCTATGATTTGCACGGTTGAATTCAAAGGTTAGCTATGGAGTACAGATATGTACAGACATATTCTTTTATTTATGTTATATTAATGAAGAGGAAATAGTCAAACAACTTACGAACTTGCATCTGAGTACATTGTGTGTATAACAGAGGTTCTCAAACTTTTTTCTTAAAGTACCCGTTGGGAATATTTTAGCTGAAAAAACTGCTTCCGCTTGAGTGTTAGGAATATACCTTATTACTAAATGAAAAGTTTGTTCCATTTATGTGTGTATGTATGTGGGTATAAAAATACAAATACATGTTTATTTGCAAAAATTGCATGAATGGCTAGAAAAATCAAATAACATTGATAAAGACACATTTAGTATCAATGAGGTGTATGAGCTTTGCAAAGGTCATCAATATTTGGAGTTATCTATAGAAACATGCGACTCAAAATATTTTCTATATTAGGTTCGTAGCCCTTTCAGCAGGCAATCAGTCAAAGAGAACTGTTGTCTATTTTATCCTCCTAATGAATAACAAGGCTAATAACAAATGTCTCCTAATCATCCCCTAAATGATTGCTTAAGATAAAACTCTTTCTGATATGCAGGCCCAATCGTTTCAGCATTATTTGGTCCACTTTTGAGACTGCGAACCAGGGTTGGGATTTTAGTGATTTTAACATGAGCATTTAAAACTGGTTTAAACCGTGAAAAACTGGCAGAAACATATAGCATGCTTTTAAACAATTTGTAAGTATTAATAGATATATAAAATAGTAAGAAACTTGCCTTCAAGCGAACTGCAATATTCGTCTTTATTTTTATAATTATTTTATTACAATTATTAAGAGTGGAAAAGTGTCAAAAAATATTTTTCGTTAAGATTTTTGTTTTGTACAGAATTGATTTCATTGATCTAAAATTATGCAACTGCCAATGAATTGCAGAACCAGTAGTCTGGTTCATTTTTCCCTCGTAGCATCCGATAGCACATTTGTTGACTCCTAAATGATTCCTGAGCTTAGAGTGTATAAATCCATAGAAAAAGCTTTCAACTGAAGCTGAGCTGGCAGGACTTGGCAGCAAAAGTACTGCTAGTTCAGAAGCAGGCTCAGTTGTAAAGCCATTAAATTTAGAAATTCCTTTCCACCAAATCATGGGATTCCTATGGATGAATAAAGTCTGGGTAAATTTGTACCTTAGCGTCCTAAATTATTTCAACGGAAGAATTTAACTGTGTGGGGAAAGTGCGACGTACAATTTTTTAAGCATGCAAAATAATGGGGAAAGGCGCAAAAATACAGTATTTGTAGAGAACAAGAAATAATTTCATTGAAGTATTTACCTGGGAGTGCGATGGTTTGGTAGAGTACGTGCGGTAGGCCTAGGACAACAGAGTGGCGACAGCGTCAAGGTGTAAGCCGGTGAATAGAAGCTTCGTTGAGAAGGGCAAGTTACAGGCGGAAGAATACAACAGAAAGTGGTTGAGCAGTACGTAGTCATACAAGCGTCTTGTAGGAATACATTGAAGGAAAGAGGTCCGCTTTACGCAGCATTGTTAGTGGTGTTAGTAGCTTTTGCAACAGCGTTAGTGGCTCTTTCCAAAGTCATGAGTCTCCATACTTCATTTCGGATTTCGTTAGGGCTTAAAATTTCATTTTCCGGCACAATATGACAACAAGCTCTTGGGCTCCCTGCTATACTACGATTTTTGAATTAAAGAAACTCCTTCATTTTCAACAAGACCCGTTTCAGGAGGGAAAAATGTGAGCTACGATGTACGGAATAAAAGCACAAATACAAATGAATTGGTTGAACAAATCTACTACCTTGTACATCTTCAAAACCATAATCAAAACTTGCCATTCAACCGGAACCTAAAGTTCATACTGGGCACTTCTGTGGTACATGAAAACATTTACATTTCTTTGCATTCGGAAGCATTGTGAAACTAATAATAACATATCACACTTTTCTTTCTCAAAAATTAATAAAACATCTGAACTACTTCTTTCTACTTACACACAATTACACGATGCATCACACTCCTCCGAAAAATATCCGCCACTCTTGTATTCTTCCGCACATTCACTACCAACTGTTACTCCCTTCTGACGCACGGAACCTTGATGTCGTGTCCGTTAACATCGCTTCACCCTCCCGCACGAATTGCTGCAAACCATCGTACTGACAGGTAAATACTTCGGAAAAAATATTTCTTTTTATCTAAAAGTTTTATTTTTTTCGCACCTTTCCCCATTATTTTGCATGCTTAAAAAATTGTACGTCGCACTTTTCCCACACAGTTAAATTTTTCTGACGAAATAATTTAGGACGCTAAAGTACACGTTAACCAAAGTCGGCATCCCTTCTTGGGATGGTAGAATTTCTGTTTTATTTTCAGATCGACAATGTTTCCACACTAGTGTGTTGCAGTTACAGTGGCAAGACATTTTGCGGATTGTTGTGGAGACAGACTTGAAATAATGTTTTGCTTGGTTAACAAAATATGTGAAGGAGATTATACTCTGCTCTTTAGCCCCCCCCCCAAAAAAAATACCCCGCCCCTCAATAAACTTCGGGAGGGAAAAGCTTTGAGATCAAGATCAAGTGATTCGAGGTCCTTGTATGCTCTAACTCCTGAAAATAAAGCAAAAGGACTAAGGAGACCTAAATACTACCAAAAGGTGAAAGAGATCACACACTACATTTTTTGTGCAAGAAAAGCCTCAACACTCCCCCCAATAAACTCCTTGAGGGGGCCCCAGGAGGTGAAAAAGCCTTGAAAATGAGATCAAGTGATCCAAGGTAATGGTGTGATTCTCAATCTCCTGCAAAAAACGAATGGTTACCTAAATACTGCTAAAAGAAAAGGTGAAGGTGATCATGCACTACATTTTTGGTCCAAAAAAGTACCCCCCCCCCCCCCCCAAATAACATCCCTGGAGGTAGCATGGAGCAAGAAAAAACTTAAAATAAATAATGCGAGCGGTAAATAACACAATCGCTTTTCTTAAAAATAGAAATAATCCTGAAATACAAGAAACAGAAATTTGGTTGTTAATTACCATGTAGAAAAGGCTGCAAAAATAAAAAAAACCTAACGCTGAAATATAACTAGAAGCTAAAGAGCAAATACTAAGTAAAAAACTACAAAACTATGTAAGAACGATTAATAATGTAATTGCTTTAGTTAAAATAGAAATGATGCTGACGTATAAGAAATGGTGATTTAGGTGATAAATACCATGTTAAAAATGCTGCAAAAATTAAAAATGAAAAACCAACACTGAAAACTCCACATGAATTCAGCGAGATATGAATCCGTTCCTCTTTGTTTTTTATTTCGCCATTTGCATGAACTCCACCATCTCGGTGATGATGACCCATGCATTGGGCACTCCACTATGAATCTTCTTTTTCATGATGTTTATCCTTAGTGATATCATATTACCATCAATATAAGTGCACTGATGCCCTACCAAGCGGTAGTTCATTTACTAGCAAGAGGGGTGGCAGCATCGTGTTTCCTCAATATGTATACACACACTGGAAACTTTAAAATAACTACATATCACTCTTCTTAAAATAACTATATAACCAAAAGGGGAAGATTAGTATATAGATTCTCAAAGTTGTAGCTATTTATATCTATGTTAATAATCAGGGCTTGAAAAATACTGTGCCTGAGATGTCCGGGGCATATAAATTATTAGGTAAAGCTGGTTTTATGTGTGTGCCACGGAAAATTTATCTTTTAAGATAACAAATCAGAACCCTCACTTTTTTTGCATATTTTGCATTTTCATTTTAAGGGTCTATATTCAAAATGTTCAGTGCATAAAGTACGTGATGACGCTGAGATTAGTATTTGAGAAATGTAGTAATCTGCCATGCCATGTTCCTTTTGTGGAATTTTCACCCATTGTCAATAAACACAGGCTGCTAGTTCCATCAGAGGCATGCATTCAGTCACTGGCGTTAAACAACATTTGAAGCAAAATTATATATGCTTCCAATTTCTGGACCTAGAGCATAATATAATTAAAGAAGGGATATTCTTCTGTGCTTGGCACTCCGTAACAATAATAAAACTTCCAGTGATTGGCAGTGAAAAGCAGCATGACATGAGATGACTGTCCTTTTTTCTTGTAGTAGAAAATACTATTCTGAACTTTATTTTAAAATTTAATTGCCCAGTCTGGGCAACTAGATTTTTTGTTTACCAGCCTAGGCCAATGATTCACATGCCCCGGGCATCTCGGGCATGATACCCTGATACATATAAGCAAAAATATGTACAGTACATAATTTCATACGTATAGATTAATTAAAACATTTATTTCTTTACTACTACTTTATCCAAAACTTTCCATTACAAAAAAAATTACCTTTGCTTGTCTCTATGGGCACTATTTCACAATTACAGCATTGCAATCTTATGCGTAACGAAAATTTCTGTAGTACACGCTAACTTTTCAATGAAAATTTCGTAATGTTTTAAGAAAATTATTTTGCTTTAGAATTTTTTCTGTCCCCCTTGACTTTTGTTATAACGAGCTTCTACTGTTACTCCTTTTTTTTACTGAATCTGGTAAAAGCTGGCCATGAAAATGACAGGAAACTATATCATGTGCAGTTTCTTTTCTTTGTAACGTAATTAATGTTAAATGAAAAAAAAATCGATTGCGTTCTAAAGTTCTGTGAGTGAAATCTTTACCTGTGTCACTTTAAACAGGACTTGAAAATTATCTGAAATATCACATGCCCAGCTGGGTATGTACACAAATTATTTACGTATCCAGATAATAAAACTTGAATGCCCAGGAAAATTTATATTTTAAGATAAATCAGAAGCCAATTCTTTTTTAAGTTAAAAGATAGGAATTTTTTTTACATGTTATGCATTTCTGTTTTAAGATGATAGTGCACAAATTGGTACAAAATGATACAATTAAATGGTTTTTTGAGAAATTTAGGGATTCTGCCGTGTTCTTTTCATCGAAGTTTTTTTTTTTTTGCCAATTGTCACTAAACACCTGATTTGTACATCAATGAAAAATTGTTTCACTATCTTCAGGTATTTCCAAAATATTATAAATACAACTATTTAATAGCATTTCAAAAGGATTTTGTGTTCCGAAATGGTTTCCTTATGGCAACGCACCAAGGGAAGGACCACGTTAATCACTGAAGTCATTTCTAAAACATCCCATACAGGAAAATTTAATATTTTAGAAATATTGATGATATTCATTAATGTTCTAGAATGATTCATCCAGAATCAGGGTCTAAAGCGTTTCTTTTTCTGGGTGGGGGGTCTGAGATTTGAAATGGTGCCCCATCAAGTTCAAGCTTCCACTTCTATTCAAGTTTTTTTTTTCTGATACCTTAATTATGGGGAATCAGTATGATCTTTCAAAAGCAGCACTTCCAGTTTTTGACAATTTTACTAAAAATGTGAAAAGTAGGTAAATATCCAAAAAATTAGAAATGAGAAACGACCGTAAAAGTTGAGGAAACACTGACAACACAGTGCTCAGTAGAATGTAAAATGAAATAGCACACAAGGTAGTGAATGTGAAAACAAGAAAAGCCTCACTCAACCCTATGTGAAATGTAGTACTAATCAAAACCTTAATGAAAAACTAACTTAAACACCACTGTGGATTGAATACCCTATAGATGCAATGTACTTGGATACCAGTTCGTAGATCTGTTTGTCATGAATATAACCTGTAAATATAAGAATATGCTTGTATGTGTCTTTACTACATAACTGTCCTTTGTATTCATTTATGCAAATACTGTATTAGTACATGTGCAAATTAAAATGTCTAAAAGGAACAATGTATTGCTCAACCAACTGTGTACAGAGTTCGTAAAGCCAAATGTCAAACAAATCTGTGTGTAACTGATGTCATTATTTATCAAATTGTAATAAACCTAATTTTAAGATATGAAAATATCATTACCCACATTTAAAACTGAATTGATTGGTAATAAACCAAGCATCAAACACTTTAACACTCACGCACTTCCGCAAAAAACATGCATTTACCTGCGCACTCTTCCACAAAAAGCGTGCATTTACTGTAAAATCGTGTGACTACTTGTCATGAGGCTGAATATGGTCAAACTATAAATACAGGGATTGCTCTGAAATTCAAATGAGCAAGGTCAAACTTTTTAATTTCAGATTACAACTTAACTGAAAACTGTATTCAGTTAATTAAGCCTGTGAAATTCAGTCTTAGCTGAAATCAGTCAAACTGTATTTTTAAGGAATTGTTCTTCAAATTGCGGCTTAACTGAAAACGGTCAAATTTTATTTTTATGTGCATTACTATGGTTTAACTGAAAATGGTCAAATTTTGTTTTTACGAGCATTGCCTTTCAAATTACGGGCTTAGTATTTACGGTTGAGATCTTAATTTTACTTGCTGTCACGAAACGGGCCAGGCCGTAATTTTACGGGCAACGGTCGGACCCTAGCTGCCGGGCGCTGCTCGTAATTTAAAGGCGAAATTTTCAGCAGTGTGTAAGGGTAAGTTTACTTGTTAAACTATTTGTTATTTTTTAAGTGACCCCTGCATTTTTAAAATGTGATGTTTTAAGTTTATTTCAAGCACTTATACAGAACGGTAGATCACAAACCCTAAGCCTTATTTGTTATTAGAAAAGGTATGCCCACAGTTTAGTCTTTTTGTTTATTTTTTCAAATCTTATGATTGCAATAGTTATTTTATAGCCTAAATTTATTACATAATTTTTTAAACAATTTATCAAATACCTGTATTCCGTAATTTTTCGACTGCCATCTGGAAAACTCCCCCACCCCCTCAAAAAATTGCAAGCAATGACCTATTTGCAGTGTTAAAATTAGAAATAAATCTGCTACAGGCCCAGAGAACCACTCGAATTTCCAAATCACTGGTCCGCCAAAAAAAAAAAAAAAAAAAACGAGAAACAGTACGCATTTTTTGTATATGTAGAAAATAAGGTATCATTTTCATTGGAGTATATCGCAAATTTAGAACAATGTGAAGATATTTCAAATTAGATATAGAACACATGAAGATATTTCTAATGAATAAAAACAAAACATGGTACGCAGTGGGAGTAATTTGGAAAAAAAATGTGACCAGTGTATACCAAAAGTTGGTAGTTCCCTTATTTTTATTGGTCCAGAAATTGCACAAAATATACTAATACATATTTGCCAACTTTTACGGTTTATCTGTAAAATTTATGGATTTCTGCTTGATTTTACTGATTTATGGATACAGGTCTTTTTTTTACGGGTTTTTTAATATTTCGATTGCTCAATCAAAATGATTGCAATGAAATTATCAATGAAAACTCAATCAAAATTATGTGCAATGATTGCTCAATTGCTAATCATTGCACATATTGCAATAAGAAAGGTCACACTAAAAATGAATGCTGCCATACTTACATCTAAATATACCTATTTATTTTAAATATAATAGTATAAAATAGAAAATTGAACATAGGTTTATTTGATTTTATATTTGACAGTAGCTTGCTTGCACATAATAAATCATTTGATATGATCTTTATTTACAGCCCATTTTATTTAAATAAGGATCAGTACATGTTGTGAGGTTGAACTGAACATGTACTGATCCTTATTTATATAAAATGTGCTGTAAATGAAGAGCATATCAAATGAAAAAATAAATAAAAAAATCGGCGTTAGGTTGAACCATAATTTGGTATTAAGTTGAACCATAATTTGGTTCAACCTAACGGCAAATTTTGGTAAAGGTTGAACCATAATGTCGTTCAACCTAACGGCAAATTATGGTAAAGGCTGAACCATAATTTGGTATTAAGTTGAACCATAATTTGGTTCAACCTAACGGAAAATTATGGTGCAGGTTGAAACATAATTTGGCGTAAATGTTGCACCACTCCTTGGTATGAAGGTTGCCCCAAGTTATGGTTGCAGCTAATTTTTTTCCTTACTTAGTCCATATTTTGGTGCAACCTTTCACCAAATTTTTAACAGTGTATGTGTCCAGTAAATCTGGCTTTGCTATCTCGTGTCCTTCTTGGTGTTGCATTTTGGGTGACCAGCAGTGTATAAATACGAAAGAATTGTTTTCTAATTGACATTTGGCAAGTGACCATGTCACAAAATTTAGACACACCGCAGTTTACGTTCCTTTTTGGAACAAAATGACGGTCTTAGATGGCTTCACAGATCAGCTCAACATTTTTAGGAGACAGAAAACCTGCACGGCCCAGGTGGCGCAGTGGTCTATAATCTTTCGTCCGAGAAGGGTACGGGTTCGAATCTGGATGTTGTGTTTGTCTTACGGAATTATCTCCCTCCCTTCTCTGGAATATTTTTTTTATTGGAGGTTTAACGACCACCATGAGCAACTCAATGGGCTATAAGCAGTCGCCCGTCCCTAATTTAGGGTCACCGGTTCCAGGGAAGGGAGAGAGCCAGTGCCGTAAGACAAACACAACATCCATGCCTCACCGGGATTCGAACCCGGACCCCTTCGGACGAATGATCAGAGGCCAACGCCTTAGACCACTGCGCCACCGGGGCGGCTCTCTAGAATAAGTTACTCTAAATTAGGGACGGGCGAATGCTTATAGCCCATCGAGTTGCTTACGGTGGTAGTTAACCCTTTAACCGACTGGAATGAATGAACTCGGAGTTAGGAAAATGGGTTGAAATCAGCTCGCACGGATTTATTCATTGTCTAAGTGGACGGGAAGTGTTTGGAACGAGTCAGCTTGCGTATGAGAAAGATTTGCTTCACCTTTTAGCTAAATTATTCAAAGTGGTCATTTTCAGCGATGATTGATGCTAATCCTTTCAAACTGATTACCCTTTAAAAGAGCTGTAACAATGACGAAGAACCTCAGAAAGGACAGAGAAGAAGTTCAAGTCACTAGTTTTACTACCCAGTGGTACTATGCGCTAGTCACGTCTTGAGTTATGGAGTAGAGAATAAAGAATTTTAAACGCCTGTCACCAAGAAAGGACTAGTGGGATACCAATCCTCAAACATTATCTCCAACTAGTAGTGCTATGATTAAAACTTTCGAGAGCCATAAATATATTTTTACAAGTAAGGAAATTTAAAGTATAACAAATTACAATATTAATTATATCTTTATTAATTAATAGTGTAACTTATTTATGATTTTAAGTTTTAATATTAACTTGATATCATCATCATCATCATTGTCAACCATTATCAATCCACTGCTGGACGAAGGTCTCCCCAAGTTTCCTCCACAACGGTCTGTCTTGTGCCAGTCTCCTCCATGTCACCCCTGCATACTTTCGAATTTCATCCACCCATCTCCCATGTGGTCTTCTTCTGGGTCTTTTCCTGTCCCTTGGAATCCAATCTAAAATTTCGGCTGTCCATCGATGATCTGTCCTTCTGGCAGTATGTCCAGCCCATTGCCATTTCAGGGATTTAACTCTGATCATGATGTCTTCCACTCTTGTCATTTTTCGGATCCACGAGTTCCTCTTCTTATCTCTCCTGGTTACACCAAGTATGCACCTCTCCATGCTACTTTGAGTTGTCTGCAGCCTTTGTATGTCTCTTTTAGTTAAGGTCCACGTCTCTGCACCATACGTAAGCACTGGAAGGATGCATTGATCAAACACTTTTCTTTTAAGACATAATGGCATATTGCTCTTGAAAATTATGCTGTTTCTTCCAAAAGCTCTCCAGGCAAGTTTTGTACGCCGATTAATTTCTTCATCAATGTGACCCTCACTTGATATCTGCTGTCCAAGATAAACGTACGTATCTGTTATCTCCAGCTTTTCTCCATCAATCGATAAATCTTCATTTCTTGTAAAAGCATTGAACATCACTTTTGTCTTCTGAAAGTTCATTTTTAATCCCACTTCTTTACTCTTGTCAGCAAGTTCCTGGATCATACTCTGCAGCTCTGATGGGGTAGTTGCAAAAATGACTACGTCATCAGCAAAACGAAGGTGGGTTAGATAATCTCCATTAATCTTTATACCCTTGTTTTCCCAGCTCAGCGACTGAAAAACACCCTCCAATGTGGCATTAAAGAGCTTCGGAGATATGGTGTCGCCTTGTCTCACTCCCTTTCCAATTTTTACGTGTGTTGTATTTTCAAACAGCCTAATCTTTGCACTTGCATTTTCATAGATGTTATTAATAATATTAATGTATGCATCTTCAATACCGCAGGTTTTCAGAGCCATTGTAACTGCTGATGGTTTCACCGAATCAAAGGCTTTTTCATAATCGATAAAAGCCATGCACAATGGAAGCTCATATTCCCTCGCTCTTTCAATTAGTTCTCTCAGCACGTGGATATGATCTATTGTGCTGTAGCCACTCCTGAATCCAGCTTGTTCTCTCGGTTGAGCCATGTCCAGTGTTACCTTCAAGCGGTGTGAAAGAACTTTAGTGAAGATTTTATAAACTACTGATAGGAGGCTGATAGGTCTGTAGTTTCCGAGATCCTCAATGTCACCTTTCTTATGTAGCAGGATCATTGTAGCGGTGTTCCAATCCTCAGGAATCTTTCCTTCATTAAAGCATCGAGTGAAAATTTGGGCGAGTACTGTTTCGATTTCTCCACTTGCTTCTTGTATGATGTCTACAGTAATTCCATCTTCTCCTGGAGCTTTTCCTCGCTTCACGTTCTTGATTGCATGTGCAACTTCTGCTGGAAGGACTGGAGGAACTCTGGTACTGGTATCTTTCATGATGTCTGGAGTGCATATATCATCCCTTTCATATAATTTGGAGTAGAAATCTTTCACTCTTGTCAAAATTTCGCCTCTATTTCTTGTTACAGAACCATCTTCTTTTCTCAGTGCCATAATCTGTTTTTCCTATTACTGAGATGTCCCTTTGCTATCTTTAGGCTTTGGTTGTTTTCAATTGCTTTCCTCACTAGTTCACAGTTGAATTTCCTTACGTCTTCAGTGATACTTTTTCGTACTGTCTTGCATAGCTCTAAATATTCCACTTTGGAAGTCACATCTTCTTTAGTTGTCCTCATCTCTCTTCTTTTTTGCATCAACATTTTGGTTTTCCTGATAATTTATTCACATGCAACTTGTTCTTAGACCCAGCTAATTTTGTTGCTGTTTCCATAAGAGCTTTGGTTACTTTTCTGTTAACTTCAGAGATGTCCACTTCTTCCGATGTTAGGCCTTCTAAAGCAGAGAACCTGTTCTTCAGTTCTAACTTGAAGGTATTATGGTGTTTTTTAAGGTTGGTTATGTCAATAGATTTTGTTTGTCTTATGAGCTTGCCACGTTCAAGTTTAGTGTTGAGGTGCATCTTACATCTCACCAATCTATGGTCACTACCTGTGTTGAACTTGTTCAGCACACTGCAGTCTTCTATGACGAATTTTTTGTTACACATAATAAAATCAATTTCACTTGTCGTCCCATTTGGATGTCTCCATGTCCATTTCCTGTGTGGCTTTTTCTTGAAGAAGGAGTTCAAGATGAAAAACCCTTCTGCCTCTGCAAACTCAACGAGAGTATTTCGACGCTGATTTCTGTTGCCGTGACCGAATTTACCTACTGAAGTTTCATTCTGTTGCCGTTGCCCTATTTTTGCATTGATATCTCCCATAATTATTTTCAAGTGCTGCTTACCTTTATTATTTAGATGACAAATTTCCTCATAAAATTCTTCAATTTCTTCTTCAGGATGACTTGTGGTGGGTGCATAAGTTTGAATAATCTGAGCCTGGTATCTTTTCGAGAGTTGGATAACAAGTCGTGCAGCTCTGTCAGAGGAACTTTCAACTTCTACAACTTTATTCTTGAGTTTCTTGTTCAGTTTCTAACTTGATATCATCATCATCATCATTGTCAACCATTATCAATCCACTGCTGGACGAAGGTCTCCCCAAGTTTCCTCCACAACGGTCTGTCTTGTGCCAGTCTCCTCCATGTCACTCCCGCATATTTACGAATTTCATCCACCCATCTCCCATGTGGTCTTTTTCTGGGTCTTTTCCTGTCCCTTGGAATCCAATCTAAAATTTCGGCTGTCCATCTATGGTCTGTTCTTCTGGCAGTATGTCCAGCCCATTGCCATTTCAGGGATTTAACTCTGATCAAGATGTCTTCCACTCTCGTCATTTTTCGGATCCACGAGTTCCTCTTCTTATCTCTCCTGGTTATACCAAGCATGCACCTCTCCATGCTTCTTTGAGTTGTCTGCAGCCTTTGTATGTCTCTTTTAGTTAAGGTCCACGTCTCTGCACCATACGTAAGCACTGGAAGGATGCATTGATCAAACACTTTTCTTTTAAGACATAATGGCATATTGCTCTTGAAAATTATGCTGTTTCTTCCAAAAGCTCTCCAGGCAAGTTTTGTACGCCGATTAATTTCTTCATCAATGTGACCCTCACTTGATATCTGCTGTCCAAGAGAAACATACGTATCTGTTATCTCCAGTTTCTCTCCATCAATCGATAAATCTTCATTTCTTGTAAAAGCATTGAACATCACTTTTGTCTTCTGAAAGTTCATTTTTAATCCCACTTCTTTACTCTTGTCAGCAAGTTCCTGGATCATACTCTGCAGCTCTGATGGGGTAGTTGCAAAAATGACTACGTCATCAGCAAAACGAAGGTGGGTTAGATAATCTCCATTAATCTTTATCCCTTTGTTTTCCCAGTTCAGTGATTGAAAGACATTTTCCAATGTGGCATTAAAGAGCTTCGGAGATATGGTGTCACCTTGTCTCACTCCCTTTCCAATGTTTATGTGTGTCTAACTTGATATAATAAATATTAAATCACAGTTGTAGAAACAGCAAAGCGTCACAGACTCCACGTTCGTTCGCGTCCGTAAACAACTACACGTACCTCCCCTAGTAGGGGATTCCCCGCTTTCACATTTTGCCATTGCTAACGTTGTCTTGCCCAGTAGAGGGCGCCCGTGCACTCACTTATTAGTCATTTTGAGCACCTGCCTACATGTTGCTCAATTAACCCTAACACTCCCTCTGTAGACCCTCTTCACGCTCGCTTTCCTTTCTCTGACGTCACGCTTCAAAGTTTTGAGAGACCTATGAAACAAATGAAATTATTCTCCATAGCAAAAGCTATGCTACGGAAAAAATAATTTTACAAATAAATCGTCCTGGAGCAGAGATAGCGAGTTGTTTTGTGTATTTTTTACAACTGCGCATTACTTAAAAAGGGCAATGTTCCCAATATTCACTGTAGCGAATGACATGCATTAAAAAAAGAAATTCTTCAGTAGTGTCGAAGTTTTGAGAGACCTATGAAACAAATGAAATCATCATTATGTGAATAAAATCCTTTAAAAATTTTATAAATTCAACTATGATAGCATTATTTTCATTTTCAATTTTACTTCAGAGCCAACCAACGAGCCACATGTGGCTCGCAAGCCGCAGTTTGCCGACCCCTGGACTAGTGCAATGCCTACCAACAATGACAGGTTCATGGCCAGTGTTGATCGGTGAGAGGGAAAAGGTATTATTGTACGGCAGCTTTCGTAAAACCCGAACGCTATCTGAATATTTCTGTTTGGTAAGCGTGGAGAATTCGGGAAACATTTAGTTCAGATTCATCGGTCGCTTAAAAGGTTAAGCCTTCAATTCATAAAGGAAAAGAAGCGGAAGATCTGCATAACAGTTTTGCACACAAATGTAACTTTTTTAATTTTCATTTAATCTTCGCCATTTTGTTTGTTTGATGGTTTTACGGCTACCGTGAACAACTCAATGGGTTACAAGCAGTCGGTCGTCCCAAATTTGAAGCCATTTTTTCCACGGATGGGAAAAAGCCAATTCCATAAGACAAACACACCAAACTGAATTTGGACCTCGCTCATACGAATTGTTAAAAGCCTCGTATTACTAGGCCATCTGTATGTCCAGTCGTCCTGGATACATTTTCTTTTTTCAGTTTTCATGGGTACATTCGTTTTCTTCCAGGGGACTTTAGTACTTGAATCTTAGCTCTTTTTCTTTCCAGAAAATTTCTATTATATGCGGTCCAAAGTCGCACTTTGAAAAATTCTTCTGCCTCCACATCAGAAGAATTTTGTCTTCTCTTCCCCATTTCTTAGCTCTGTAAAGTTCCTGTGAAACCACACTTCCAAAATTCTATCTTGTGTACCCTTTTCTTCTCGGTTTTGTAAATTTCTTATGGCATATATTAAATATTTTTTCTTTTCTGTCTTGCATGCCTGTTCTTCGGTTTTGCATAATTATTTTCGTATCCTCTTTAGTACGAATATTCTATTCTGTAAAACACTTAGCACGGTTTTGTTGAATTCTAATAACTATTCATTGCGAGTTTTCTGCCCTGTAGTCAAATTGCATATTGCATAAGAAATCTAAAACCTGTGAAATGACTTTTAATAGCTGAACTTGAATTCACTGCGACTGCAAGATATTCAAAGGTGAACTGCAAATACACTGCAGACCACCCAAAATGCAACACCAAGAAGGACACGAGATTGAAAAGCCAGATTTACTGGACACATAACAACAGATACAAAGATGAAACGATTGAACTTACAGGCCCGTGCGACTTGCGGAACACGCAGACATCAATAGTTCGTGTGGCCCCCATGGCTGGCAATAACGGCCGCTACAGGCCGCGGCATCAAACGAAAGAGGCTTTGGATGTGGGCTTGGGGTATGTCGGTCCAAGCTGCTTCCACACGTTGCCACAGTTCATCAGGCGTAGCCGAGGGTGGTGCTTGCCGGGCCACTCGGTTGCCCATCAGAGACTAGACGTGTTCGATGGACGACATATCGGGAGAACAGGCGGGCCACGGCAGTTGTGACACCTGGTGGGCCGTGAAGAATTGTTGCACGATGCGTGCCACGTGCGAGCGCACATTGTCCTGTAGAAACGTGGCTGCTGACAGGTCCTGAAGGTAAGGGAGAACTACAGGCTTCAAAACGTCGGAGATGTAGCGGTGGCTGTTGACTGTACCGGCGATGCGTACCAGAGGGGAGGGTGCGGGTGTCATATCCAATTACGCCCCAAACCATAACGCCAGGCGACTGACCTGTATGGCGATTCATAGTGCAGGCGTCATACAGTCTCTTGCCGCGGTGCCGCCACTCGCGGATCCGACCATCGTGGTGTTGCAGGCAGAAGCGGGATTCGTCGGAGAAGACAATATCGTGCGATTCCGTTGTCCAGGTGCGGCGTTCAACGGCCCGCTGCCGCCGCACTCGCCGGTGGTGTAACATCAATGGTAATCGGAGAAATGGGTGCCGTATGAAAAGTCCCAGCTTCTGCAGACGACGTCGAACGGTACGTGCTGACCCAAGTTGTTGCGCAACACACCCTAATTCCTGCGCTAACGTTCGTAATGTGGCGGTGCGAGCAGTCAATGCCCGGCACACAACATGCCGTTCCTCTTGTTTGGTTGGGTACCGCGCCTGCGGTAATCGCTCACGTCGGTCCATCCGTCCCTCCTGCACTCACCGAATCCATACTCGCCTCACTGTGGCTGGATGTCGTCATACACGGGCGCCGATGTCTCAGTACGATAAACCTCTGTCGCGATAAGCCACTATTCGTCCTCGGTCAACTTCGAAACTCTGCGACGAAGCATCAGGAAGCTTCCAACACACAGTTCCGGCACCACAACACACTTCCACTACTTACACCCCGCCTTCTGTGCACCCTTCTTATAGTGTTTCTCGGTGGCGTGCCGGGCGCACATGATTTGCATATGCCCTGCAATGCTAATCGTTTGCATGTCCTCTCGCGGGCGACGCATGCTGCGAATTTCAGGCCAATCGGATGCTTCCTTCTTGGTGTTGCATTTTGGATGGCCAGCAGTGTACGTGGATTCTGGTTATGGACAGCTTGAAAGCAACAGTTAACGGAATTTTCCATTTCGAAGAAATGAAATTATGATTCCCTTAAACTGATTAGTTGTGAGAAATCGGTGTCTGTTGAGCTTAGTAAAGAAAAGAAATTTCTCTTTCACGAGTTGAGAATATTTATTAGACATAGCACTGCTTTTAGGCGGTCAGTCACCAAAGTATGTCTGACGGCTACACAAAGACCAAGAAAAATAGGTTTCTGTTCTTTTTAGGAATAAAAACTTCCCCCCCCAATACCCTGAAGATGTTGATCCCTTTTCCACCGCTCTCAGCTCTGGCAACGGTTCGGGTGGCCACTTCCGGATGGCCACTTTCGTACTTATAAACGACGTAAAATGGCCACGGATGGTTGAGAACGACGAATGCGATCATGTTCATGATGCCCCCACAGTCCCTCGAGCCTCGAATTTTATCGTTGCTCTGGGCTGTCCACTACCCGCGTGCCGCTGGGATGTGCCGTCCTCGACCCATTGGCGTCAACATCGTCAGATTGCGGCGTCGCTTTGATCAAATGCTTAGCGATACGGCGACTTGACCAAACGGCCTATGTCAGCCCAATTACGTCGTATACGTCCTCTATCAAACTCGCTCAGTTGCTCATATTTCACACAGATCCCACGTCGAAGGATCCTCACAGACCGTGGAGGTTAATGCAATCCCGATCCGCTGTCACAACTGTCGCAATTGTCCTTGCGTGCGAACCGTCCTCTTGATATACCATCCTCCATGCGCGGTTCCCATGCGCTGCATTGGGCAACTACACTATCTGCAAACAAGTAATCGGACACCTGTGATAGCAAAGAAAAACGAAGTTTATTCACCTTCAATAGTTGGTGGAGCCTCCACGAGCGGCGATTACAGCTGCGACCCTCCAGGGCATACTCTCAACCAGACGTTGTACGACTGCTAGCGGTATTTTCTTCCACTCGGCTTGGAGAAGACAGGTCAGTTCCTTCACCGATTTCGGACAGTGGGGGCACGCCTTAAGTCGACGCTAAAACTCGTCCCAGAGGTGCTCGATAGGGTTAAGGTCCGGCTCTGCGCAGGCCAGTCCATTCGATTACCCCATTGTCACCATACCAAGCCATGGTGGACCTCGCAACATGACAGGTAGCATTGTCATCCTGAAAGTAACATGGCTCCGCCCCATAAAACTGCCAAAACGAAGGAAGCGCATGGTCATCCAAAATGGTGCAGTAGAACTCGGCGTTGAGTCTACCAGGAATTGCGACCAAGAGTCAGATGCCATAGCAGGAAAAACACCCCCACAGCTCAATTCCACCGCCGCCGAACTTCACAGTTGACACAATACATTTCGGCAGGAGGCGTTCTCCAGGCAGACGCCAAACCCAGACCCTGCCATCCGAACCGTAGAGGGTGAACCTTGATTTGTCGCCCCAGAGAACCTGTTTCCACTGTTCAACGGTCCAGTGTCGACGTTCTTTGCACCACGTTAGCCGAGCAGCGCTATTGAGCTTGGTGATCAAAGGCTTGTGGGAGGCAGCACGTCCATGATAACCGAGCAGATGGGCTTCCTTACGGATGTTATTCATCGAAAGAACACTCCCGGATGCCTCTTGAAACTCCTCGCGGATGTGGCTCATTGATTTGGTGCGGTTCTTCCGAATTTTTTGGCCAGCACCCGTCGGTCTCTAACTCCCAGTTTTGTGCGTCTGCCGGGTCAGGGCACAATCCGACAGTCACCTCTCATCTTCCACTTGCCAATCACGTAGGCCACTGTCGATTTTGGGTACTTCAACTCGCTGGATATGTCACGTATGGATCGGCCATTTCTGTGATACCCGACGATTACTCCTTTCTCGAAATCAGAGAGCTCCGAACAGCGTGGCATCTTGCATGCGACTGGTTGCGTTGTTCTTTCCCACACGATATTTAACGGCGGCGGCCGTGACGTGTATCAGGGCCGCAGATATCGTCGATTGCAGGGGTGTCCAATTACTTTTTGGTAGATAGTGTATTTCGTCATGGGTCGTTATTTTTAATCATTTGCACATTCGGCATTGAGGTACTTCATACGTGGTTTCATCAGGATCGAACGACTTTCTGGTGGTGCTGCATTTTTTTAAAGAGCATTTTTCACTGCTCTGAGCTGGGCAGTGGAAAGTCATCAGAGTCTACTGCCCACACAAAGACCCAGAAAAGAGAATTTCTGTGATTCTTAGGAATGCATATCCTTCTCTAACACACTGGGAGTGTTTATCACATATTTTACTGTTTTTACCAGGCAGGGGAATAACACTGAATTATATCCTCCTCGGTGACTGTATTGTTTTCCTACAAGCAAATATACAAAAAACGTGAGAAAAGAGATTGGGAGACGTAACGCACGTATAGTAAATGCGGGTAACTTTAAAAAAACCCACAAAGGTGTGACCTGTTGTTTGCTACTGATATTACATAATTCGTACGAACTAGATCACAAATGGTTAAATTTTACTCCAAGAAAAATTACTATGTAAAAGCAATCTCAACTACAAGGGAAAACAAGAAAGATGACACCGAATTTTCGGGTGTAATAAGCACGTCTTTTGAATCCGTTCTGACGCAAATTAAATTTATCAAAGCTATTCAAAGTCAATGGAACCGGTATGGAAAACAATAGTATCTGACGGAAGAAAGAAGTTTTTCAATCGGGTCTTTAATCCCTCAGATATTGCTGTAAATGGAATAGTGAGCTTACGAACTCTTAGAAACAAAGTTATCGACAAAAATAATATGTGACTTTACGTCCCTTAATGGGAAAACCATGCATTATTTTTGGAAGAAAGTATTCGCAAAAGGTTTATCCGTATAAGCGGTATCGGTCCAAGAAAAAAATTTTTAGTCGAGTTTTCAGGATCCCAGATTTTGCTACAAATACATCAGAAGTAGAAATTAACACCTATCACCTCTAGTGGCCAAACGATTCTTTACAAAACATAAGAAATTACGTGAAAAATATTTTCCGTCAGGTCTTGGATGCGATACAGGAAGAATTTTTCAAATCGGAGTTTTAGGAGCAGAAAACGCAATTTACACTGTGCGCCCTAGCGGAAAGTCTATATTTTACTTGAAAATTATGAATTTATAGGAAAAACATTTAGCATCGGAAACACTATCCAACAAAGAAGGAATTTTTCAAATCGGACTTTTAAGAAGTAGAGATATTGACAAAAATAAGATATATATCTACGCCTCATGTCGTAGAAACCGCGCACTATTTTAAGAAGAAAATGTTTCTAAAAGATTTGTCGACATGAGTAGTATCGGTCTACAAACGACGTTATTTTCAATCGAGAATTTAGAAACTCATATTTTGCTGCAAATACATCAGAAGCGGAAATTAAGGTTTACGCCTCCTGATGGCCAAACCATTTTTTTACAAAAATTAGAAATTATGTGCAAACGATTTCTCATCAGGAGCTGTATCCGGTGCAGAAATAATTTTTCAGATCGGAGATTTAGAAGCAGAGATATAGGGGGAAACGCAATTTACCTTTACGCCCCCTAGCGGAAAGTCTATGAATTACGTGAAAATTTTGAAATTATATGAAAAACATGCGACACGGAAAACACTATCCAACAAAGCAGGAATTTTTCAAATCGGACTCCTAGAAGTAGAGATATTGACAAAAATAAGACATACATCTACGCCCTCTGGCGGAGAAACTGGAATATTTTAGGAAGAAAATATTCCGAAAAGGTTTATCGATGTGAGTGGCATCAGTTCACGAAAGACCTTTTTCAATCGATATTTTAGAAGCTCAGATTTTATGGCAAATACATCAGAAGCGAAAATTAACACTTACACCCCCTGGTGGCCAAAGTATTCTTTACCAAAAATTCGAAATTATATGCAAAAGATTGTGCATTAGGAGATGTATCCGCTGAATTTTTTTTTCAAATCGGAGTTTTAGAAGAAGAGTTATCGGGAAAAACGCAATTTTCTTTTACGCCCCCTAGCGGAAAATCTGTGCGTAATTTGAAAAAGAAACTATATCCAAAATACTCTTCGACATAAATGGAATCGAAAGATAAAACAATTTTTTCAATCGGATGTTTAGAAGCAAATATGTGGAATAAAACGTAATTTTGAATTCGACATCATCTGCATTTACGCCCTCTAGCGGCAAAATTGTACATCGTAAAAAAAAAAAACGAAATAAAGGATCATCATTCGTACATTTGAAGCTTTCGAATGCAAAAATAATTTTCAAATCGGACTAATAGTTGCAGAGATACCGTGGGTACAGACGGACGGACAAACCGATAACATAAGCACGATCTTGTTTTACAAAAGACGTGCTAAGAAATGGAGAAGTCCAAAACCCCCTGCATTCGGTCCTTAAAAATGTCCATAGAAGCGCTCACGTAATGTATTTCAGCTTCATCACTCCAGATCAGGCGTAACGCCCCCTTCGCGATAACAAGAAGCACACCCGATTGCCTTGCAACATCAGCTCTTAGAAACTGTCGGCTACAAAGAAATGTGTTAGAGGGAGGAATCGTTCGTTTCCCCCACCCGCGGCAATTAGCTCTAAGGAACACTTACTTGCCGAACCACTTCCTGACAGCAATTACTGGCGATGCGCTGCGTCAAGAAAGACCTTGAATGACGAATAGCATTTTACCTTCCTCTGCATGCATGCTGAAGAAATCGTACACCACAATATTTGCAAAACTGGGTTATTACACATTTGGATACGCAGAACTACTTTCGAAAATCGTAAGTGAACGGAATCACACATCGTGAATATTGCGTATCCCCTTCTGGATCCGCCAAATCTTTCTAAGGTCATTACGTGTTTATTTTTTGTTCTTATGTAACAGCCTGTTCTATATCACGAGGCTTTGATTTGTGATGTACAGTAGCGAACAAAATTACTTAGCGAAACCCTTTTTCGACCATAATATTTTTTCTGCTGGACCAAATCGGGTCATTTTGGGATATGATATGTGTTTTTCAGTTGTAAACTTGACCCATATGCAGATGGATCGGAAACCTTAACACAGATCAACTACCGAGCATAATCGCAAAGATCATGCAAATTGACCAACAAAGTACGTGTGTATCAGATTCATTTAATGCAACGATAACAGAAAACAAGTACGAGAAAAAGACAAAACAATAACTAATACTTAATGAGAAAACCACGAGACTTAATAACAGCTGCACAACGGGCCGGTGCCGCCCCGGTGGCGCAGTGGTCTAAGGCGCTGGCCTCTGATCATTCGTCCGTAAGGGGTCCGGGTTCGAATCCCGGTCAGGCGTGGATGCTGTGTTTGTCTTACGGCACTGGCTCTCTCCCTTCCCTGGAACCATTGACCCTAAATTAGGTACGGGCGACTGCTTATAGCCCATTTAGTTGCTCACGGTGGTCGTTAAACCTCCAATAAAAAAAAACAAAAGGCCGGCATCGAGTTCACTACCTTCTCGACGGTGACCTGCGGAATTCGCGCCCATTCTGCAAACAGCTGGTTGAACTTGTGGGCCCTATTCCGGCAGGTTTTCTTCGCACATCGTCTCTCCAGCTCCTTCCACACGTACTCGATGGGGTTGAGGTCAGGAGATTGGCTTGGCTAGTCTAGAAGTGTGACCTGTTGCTGCTGGAAGGCTGCCTTCGCTACTCTGGACATGTCTTTCGGGTCGTTGTCTTGCTGCATGATCCGTCCGGGTGGCATGTTCTGGTTTGCCCATGGGAAGACATCGTTGATGAGCATGTTTGTGTAGCTCTTGCCGGTCATTATTCCGTCAATCTTGATGATTGGGGCCCATTCCATTGCGAGAGAAGGCGTCGTAAACCATGAGCGATCCTCCTCCATGCTTGACAGTCGACTGAATGAACTGGGGTTTGAATCTCTGGCCACACGGACGTCGTACGTATCGGATGCCATCACTTCCGAACAAGTTGAACTTGCTCTCGTCGTTGTAAAGCACCTTACTCCAGTCCGCCGGGGTCCAGTGTCGATGACGGTGCGCGAACGCGACTCTGGCTCGTCGATTCTTGACTCCGATGAGTGGTTTCTTGGCGGGACGTCTTCCATTCAATCTCATCAGCAATGAGACGACGGGAGATGGTCATTCGGCTGACGTTCAGGTCGTCACTGTCGCGGAATTCGGTGGCGATGTCCACAGCAGTCAAGGTGGGATCAGCACGAGATCGACGGAGGATGCGTCTATCCTGACGCAACGTAGTGGAACGAGGCCTACCACATCGCGGACTGTTCTCGACGGTCCCAGTCTTCTTATAACGTTGCAGGATAGCTGTAATGGACTGGTGTCGGATCTTCAGGGCCCTCGCAATGTCGGTGGCGCGCATTCCGGATTCGATCATGTTCACTGCCACCTGCCGAGCTCCAACAGGGATCTCCGCCTTTTTACCCATTTCTGAAAACCTAAGATTGACTTATTATTACACTACACATCACAAAACCCACAAAAATCACAAGAAAAACATTAATACATGCAGCAAACAAATGGGTAATAATAGGCGACTCTTGAATATGGCCCATTTCGAACGACAAATCCGCTCTGAGCGAAATACAAACTACGCGGCATCGTAACCCACGAATCAACACATATCATATCCCAAAATGACCCGATTTGGTCCAACAGAAAAAAATTATGGTCGAAAAAGTGTTTCGCCAAATACTTTTGTTCGTTACTGTATACGCACGTCCTCCGCCAAGTGATGAAGGTCATGTTGTGCGGAATTTCTGCTTCCTTTTGATACCTTCGAAATTACCGTTACCAACAGGAATGTATACAATACAATGATTGTGTGTTTTAAATTTTA
Source organism: Macrothele yani (assembly GCA_039090855.1). NCBI lineage: Eukaryota > Metazoa > Arthropoda > Arachnida > Araneae > Macrothelidae > Macrothele > Macrothele yani. The sequence goes on from CM076999.1 coordinate 27,074,340, forward strand.
TTAACGTTAGTTAAAAAAATTAATTTTAAGTACTTTGTTAAAAAAATTAGTGTTTTATGAAGTTTCATCAACAAATAAAGCATTGGGCATCTATGCGGTTCAAATGTGTTACTTTTCAAAGACCTTAGCGATCATGTTTTCTTTCACTTCTTAGATTTTTCACAGCTATTAAAGCAACGCAGTAACGCAAATTTACGAGATGCACATTCCAATGCAAATGCTTGGTTAAGTTTTTTTTTTGTTTTTTGTTTCTTTGGAGAAGACCGAAACTCGGTTTTACAACCAACTTATGAAGGAGGTGAAATCAGTTCAGGAAATGATACTCAACGGACAAAACATTAGAGATACCTACCTAATAGTGTATTGGTCCTTCTCTAGCGCGAATAACAGCCTGCAGACTCTAAGAAATCGACTCCACCAGATAGAGGAGGTTTTCCGAACGTAACGCCAACCATGCCTTTTGAAGCCTGGTCCATAACTCCGCTCGAGACGTCTGTTTGGAATCCAGGGATCTCATGTTCCGCTCAACGGAATCCAAGAGAAGATTTTAATCCGGAGACCTTGGGGTCCACTGGATGGTTCCAAACCCAGATGAGTTTTCCTTGAGCTATGTCTGGGTAGCTGGGGTCAGGTGTGGTGGTGCATTGTCCTTCTGAAATAGGCCATCGTCCAGTCCAGAAGCGTGTGGGTGATCAGCTAGCACATGCTGCTAGCGCTCAGAGGTCAAGGACCTCTCCAGACGGACTAAAGGACCTCATGAGTCCCACGAGAAGGCTTCCCAAGCCATCATAGAGGCACCTACACATTGAACAAAGTCGACCTGGTACGACTGAGCCATGTCCTCATGCAGTCGACGGAACACACGTAACCTCCCGTCAGTTCGGTACAGCTGAAAAAGGGATTTCTTTAACCATCCGATGCGGCACCACCCTGCAGAGGCCCAGTTTTGATGTTTACAACGTAGTAAATGTCTTTTCGTAATGCTACGTTAGTTTAAAACATCACCATACGATGAAATAGTTCCTAAATTAAACCTTAACGCCCAGACGAAACATTTAAAACAGAAGTCAAACTTACGGAAATGGACTTTTATTTCTCCAGCATAGATGTAGCACTTCACATAACAAATCGGTATCAACATTCCACATTAAACACACCACACACCAACAACGCTACGTTTCACAACGCTCTACATTAATCGCTCCACATTAATCGCTCCACAACGCTCCACCAACAACTGTTTACTCGTAGTTTATATCTCTGGTTCTTATCTAATAACAGGCATACGTCACGATCATTCAACCTCAATTGTTGCCAACAGAATTCGTTTGAGAGAAAAGATATCACGTTAAGTGTGAAGTATAACTGAGAACAAACTCAAGATTTACATAGGGAAAGAAACGAAACAGGAAAGTTTATTTATAATATACGTCACATGTTCCCTACAGCAGACGAGGCATAATGTGCGATGCTCAGCAATCAACAGTGGCACACGAGTAGGGCGTCAGAACCCATACCCCATGTTATGCAGATTGCGTCGGCAACCGTACCCCATGTTATGCAGATTGTGCGTCGGCACCCGTAGCCCATGCTATGCAGATTGCGTTGGCACCGTAGCTCATGCTATGCAGATTGCGTCGGCACCCGTAGCTCATGTTATGCGCAGATTGCGTCGGCACCCGTAGCCCATGTTGTGCAGATTGCGTCGACACCCGTAGCCCATGTTGTGCAGATTGGGTCGGCATCCGTAGCCCATGTTGTGCAGATTGCGTCGGCAACCGTAGCCCATGTTATGCAGCTTGCGTCGGCACCCGTAGCCCATGTTATGCAGATTGCGTCGTCACCCGTAGCCCATGTTATGCAGATTGCGTCGGCACCCGTAGCCCATGTTATGCAGCTTGCGTCGGCACCCGCAGCCCATGTTATGCAGATTGCGTCGGCACCTGTAGCCCATGTTGTGAAGATAGCGGCGTCACCCGTAGCCCATGTTATGCAGATTGCGTCGGCCCCCGTAGCCCATGTTATGCAGATTACGTCGGCAGCTGTGGCCCATGTTATGCAGATTGCGTCGGCCCCCGTAGCCCATGTTATGAAGATTGCGTCGGCACCCGTAGCCCATGTTATGCAGATTGCGTCGTCACCCGTAGCCCATGTTGTGCAGATTGCGTCGGCACCCGTAGCCCATGTTATGCCGATTGCGTCGTAACGTTCGTTCGCTGACGCTGCTTAGGTCTCCGACATTTAAACTTGATGGGATTTGTTCCGCCGTTACTAAGCGGTTGATCTGTTCAAGCCTGGATAATCTACGTCGACCGCGGGGATGTTTTGATGTCAAGGCACAATCATTGGTGCACGTTTTTCAGGAGCTTCACAAACTGGAACTGCAGAAATGGTAGATGCAATACGAGGAACAGTATCGAAGATCATGACGATTTATCAAGAATGATGCGGCGTTGCCTCCAAATGTGCATATTGTGGACTCCATGCGTAGATGTCTGATAAGGACAGGCGAACATTTCAATGGATTGTACAACGGGAGCTATAGATCACGGCACCGCAAACAGCAGCAGATTTGAACACTGGTCGGAATGATTCGGTTTCAACTGTAACAGTTTGTCGTGAACTCCATCGTGCCGGTATTCATGGAAGTGCTGAGATCCACAAACCTCTGATTACCAACATCGATGCAACAAAACGTGTAAGGTGGTGCAATGCACATAAAAACTGGGATTTTAAAGACTGACAGCATGTCATTTGGTCTAACGAATCGCGATTCTAATGGTTCCCCACCATTGGCTGACTGTATCTCTGGCGAAAACCTGTAGAAGTGTACCAGCCTGACTGGGTAGTTCTAACAGTTAAGCGTGGAGGTGTATCCCTAGCGCATTGGGGTGACAGATTATGGCATACCTTAGGGTCATTGTTATTCTGAAGGGTCGTGTCACCACTGCCACGTACAAACCCATTCTTAGGGAACACCTGTACCCAATATTTCAGGCATTGTTCCCTAATGGCCGTCCATGATTTCAAGAGGATAATGCGCCCGTGCATTGTGCGAAACGTGTCAAGTTGTGGTTTACAGAGCATGAAGATGAGGTTTAACAGCTACCCTGACCACCTCAATCTCCAGACTTCAATACTATTGAACATTTGTGGGAATATCTTGAACAAAAGGTCAAATCACACTTTTCACCTCCTACATTACTGGTACAGTTGTGATATATTTTAGAGGAAGAACGGTCCGAAATTTCATTATCGTATGTGCATGATTTGTGCAAGTCTATTCCAAGTCGAATTGCTTCTATTCTGGAAGCCGGATATGGGCTTACAGCTTATTAATAAAACGTTATACAAACAGTAAGCGTTTCCATTATTTTGATAAACCCGTGTGTTTATTATATTCCATTTCATTTCTTTAAATTACTCCAGTTAAAAATTCCAATTTCCCTTAGATGTCTTCACATGAAGAATATTCTAGGCTCACTTGAAATAGCGCAGAGTTCTAACGCTTGAGGCTTACACTCCTGTTAAGTTTCCCGCAGTTTTACTGCTTGAATAAATGCGATAGCAAAACTTCTGTCACCGCAGCGCATCTTCTACTGTGCTAAATATTTTGCATTTATTTTCTAATTTTTTATTACGCACTGTTTTGCAGTTAAGCAGGGTAAGTAAACATTTTTATTCTTTTCTAAACCTCGACTGCAAAAATTTTCTTTTAATCCAACGCTACTGATTACGAAACATGTTTTTTGTATATATTATACTCATTGTGATATATGGTTTCCGCCCAAGTGATGTACATATATGCATATTCCATTTATGCTTATATGCATATTCCATCAAATATACTAGTCACAAAATGTTAGGGATATAGCGGTTTCGAAAGGAAAGCGTGGTGATACGCAAATTTAGCGACTACTGGAGATCGGTTATCAGCGTGGGTAGCTATGGTATTTGTAAATTTGCGTCATGCCAACACAGCACGTAGCGTGCGAGCTTCGATAAAAGCACCGTGCGAGAAGTGGAAAACGGGTCGTTTCGCCGCTTGGTGTAGAATTTTGCTGAATGTATTCAGTGTGGAATTGACCTGAAATGATGTCCAGACAACGTTTAAGCATTGACAACAGAAATAGGGCTGTTGGCATGTGCGGCAGATCGATGTGGCTGCTGCTTCAGGAGTTTCGTAAAGTGCGGTAAGTCGGCTACCCACAAGATTTCTACGGCATAGAAATATTGCAGATCGACTCAGAAGTGGTCGCCCGAGGATAACCTATAAGAGGCAAGATTATTACCAGACGTTAAGTGCTCGGAGAAGTCCTAGTATCACCAGTAGGCAACTCTGAGAATCACTTCGAGCAGCTTCTGGTGTCATGGCATGTAGTCCCCCCCCACCGACTTAGATTACTGGCATACTGGGTAAAGTGATTTCAGGTGCACATTTCCCTCGTTCCCGTTTACCTTAACTTTTCACCTTACTAGTATCTAGCACACCATGCAACAAGTGTGTCAATTGGCCAACTCATGTGCTTTGTTTATTATTATTGATAGACATTTTAGTTATGCCTATAATAATTAAAAATAGAAAGCCTTGTAAGTATGTAAAGAAGAATTTTTATTTACAAAGTAAGAGTAAAACCTTCAGAAGTACTCACAGAACAATTTATATAAAAGATTGTTTTCTTGCTTGGCCTTAGTAAATCTGTTAATCATCCAAGAAAGTTTATTTGTTTATTTATTTGTAAATCTGTTAATCACTCCAGAAAGGTTTATTGTTTTATTTATTTGTAAATCTGTTAATCACCCCAGAAACGTTTATTTGTTTATTTATTCGTAAATCTCTTAATCACCCCAGAAAAGTTTATTGTTTTATTTATTTGTAAATCTGTTAATCACCCCAGATATGTTTATTTGTTTATTTATTCGTAAATCTGTTAATCACCCCAGAAAAGTTTTTTTATTTGTAAATCTTTTAATCACCCCAGAAAAGTAAAGTTTATTTGTTCATTTATTTGTAAATCTGTTAACCACCCCAGAAAAGTTTATTTGTTTATTTATTTGTAAATCTGTTAATTACCCCAGAAAAGTTTATTTATTTGTAAATATTTTAATCACCCAGAAAAAGTTTATTTGCTTATTTATTCGTAAATCTGTTAATCACCCCAGAAAAGTTTATTTGTTTATTTATTCGTAAATCTTTTAATTACCCCCAAAAAAGATTATTTGTTTATTTATTTGTAAATCTGTTAATCACCCCAGAAAAGTTTATTTGTTTATTTATTTGTAAATCTGTTAATCACACCAGAAAAGTTTATTTGTTTATTTATTCATAAATCTGTTAATCACCCCAGAAAAGTTTATTTGTTTATTTATTCATAAATCTGTTAATCACCCCAGAAAAGTTTATTTATTCGTAAATCTGTTAATCACCCCAGAAAAGTTTATTTATTTATAAATTTGTTAATCACCCCAGAAAAGTTTATTTGTTTGTAAATCTGTTAATCACCCCAGAAAAGTTTATTTGTTTATTTATTCGTAAATCTCTTAATCACCCCAGAAAGGTTTATTTGTTTATTTATTCGTAAATGTCTTAATCACCCCAGAAAAGTTTATTTGTTTGTAAATCTGTTAATCACCCCAGAAAAGTTTATTTGTTTATTTATTCGTAAATCTCTTAATCACCCCAGAAAAGTTTATTTATTTGTAAATTTGTTAATCACCCCAGAAAAGTTTATTTGTTTGTAAATCTGTTAATCACCCCAGAAAAGTTTATTTGTTTATTTATTCGTAAATCTGTTAATCACCCCAGAAAAGTTTATTTATTTGTAAATATGTTAATCACCCCAGAAAAGTTTATTTATTTGTAAATCTGTTAATCACCCAGAAAAGTTTATTTGTAAATCTGTTAACCACCCCAGAAATGTTTATTTGTTTATTTATTCGTAAATCTCTTAATCCCCCTAAGAAAGTTTATTTGTTTATTTATTCGTAAATCCGTTAATCACCCCAGGAAAGTTTATTTGTTTATTTATTTGTAAATCTGTTAATCACCCCAGAAAAGTTTATTTGTTTATTTATTCGTAAATCTTTTAATTACCCCAAAAAAGATTATTTGTTTATTTATTTGTAAATCTGTTAATCACCCCAAAAAAGTTTATTTGTTTATTTATTTGTAAATCTGTTAATCACCCCAGAAAAGTTTATTTGTTTATTTATTTGTAAATCTGTTAATCACCCCAAAAAAGTTTATTTGTTTATTTATTCATAAATCTGTTAATCACCCCAGAAAAGTTTATTTATTCGTAAATCTGTTAATCACCCCAGAAAAGTTTATTTATTTATAAATTTGTTAATCACCCCAGAAAAGTTTATTTGTTTGTAAATCTGTTAATCACCCCAGAAAAGTTTATTTGTTTATTTATTCGTAAATGTCTTAATCACCCCAGAAAAGTTTATTTGTTTGTAAATCTGTTAATCACCCCAGAAAAGTTTATTTGTTTATTTATTCGTAAATCTCTTAATCACCCCAGAAAAGTTTATTTATTTGTAAATTTGTTAATCACCCCAGAAAAGTTTATTTGTTTGTAAATCTGTTAATCACCCCAGAAAAGTTTATTTGTTTATTTATTCGTAAATCTGTTAATCACCCCAGAAAAGTTTATTTATTTGTAAATATGTTAATCACCCCAGAAAAGTTTATTTATTTGTAAATCTGTTAATCACCCAGAAAAGTTTATTTGTAAATCTGTTAACCACCCCAGAAATGTTTATTTGTTTATTTATTCGTAAATCTCTTAATCCCCCTAAGAAAGTTTATTTGTTTATTTATTCGTAAATCCGTTAATCACCCCAGGAAAGTTTATTTGTTTATTTATTTGTAAATCTGTTAATCACCCCAGAAAAGTTTATTTGTTTATTTATTCGTAAATCTGTTAATCACCCAAGGAAAGTTTATTTGTTTATTTATTTGTAAATCTGTTAATCACCCCAGAAAAGTTTATTTGTTTATTTATCGTAAATCTGTTAATTACCCCCAAAAAAGATTATCTGTTTATTTATTTGTAAATCTGTTAATCACCCCAAAAAGTTTATTTGTTTATTTATTTGTAAATCTGTTAATCACCCCAGAAAAGTTTATTTGTTTATTTATTTGTAAATCTGTTAATCACCCCAGAAAAGTTTATTTGTTTATTTATTCGTAAATCTGTTAATCACCCCAGAAAAGTTTATTTATTTGTAAATCTGTTAATCACCCCAGAAAAGTTTATTTATTTGTAAATTTGTTAATCACCCCAGAAAAGTTTATTTGTTTGTAAATCTGTTAATCACCCCAGAAAAGTTTATTTGTTTATTTATTCGTAAATGTCTTAATCACCCCAGAAAAGTTTATTTGTTTGTAAATCTGTTAATCACCCCAGAAAAGTTTATTTGTTTATTTATTCGTAAATCTCTTAATCACCCCAGAAAATTTTATTTGTTTGTAAATCTGTTAATCACCCCAGAAAAGTTTATTTATTTGTAAATTTGTTAATCACCCCAGAAAAGTTTATTTGTTTGTAAATCTGTTAATCACCCCAGAAAAGTTTATTTGTTTATTTATTCGTAAATCTGTTAATCACCCCAGAAAAGTTTATTTATTCGTAAATCTGTTAATCACCCCGGAAAAGTTTATTTATTTGTAAATCTATTAATCACCCAGAAAAGTTTATTTATTTGTAAATCTGTTAATCACCCCAGAAAAGTTTATTTGTATCGTTACATCCTTCTTAGAGCACACTAACCCTAGCGCATTCAGTTTACTGCCCACAAGAACTGATCTTTTAGAGTTTTTCACTTTGCTTAGGACAGAAAACCCCTTTTTTTTCGCTGTACAGTTAGTAACTGGTAAAGTAAGGAAAGTAAGTCCCTAACACAATTTCCAGGTTAGGGAAATTTTTTTGGAGGCTATTATGTGTGTGTCTTATGTAACAGTACAGTTCTGATATTGTTGTCACTGTTTTTAGCTGAACGTACATCTTGGAATGAGAGCACTCGTTGCCCTAATCACTATTAATGTGCTCTTAACAGCACGGTTCTAATTTCAGTGCAGTTTCCATAATATCTTGGTTTTCCGCTTTTAGTGATACTAGAAGAAACAACACTTTTCAAAGCTATTTATCAGAGCCTCATAGGCTTTTCCTCCTTCTTGCGAAGTTAACTATCAATAAATAATGATTTTGAGAAATACACCAGTTCTGGATTTTGTTCCTTCATCTGGATTGCCTTATATACCTCACTATTCATCCGCAAACACTTTACGTTTCTTACTCACGGTGCACTTGGTGTTTCACGTCCGCAAATAATAAAGGCACATTTTTCATAGCTTTCGAATTAATTCCCTTTTTAGCACGTCTTTCGTAAAAAAAGATCGTGCTTATGTTACCGGTTTGTCCGTCCGTCCGTCTGTACCCACGATATCTCTGCAACTATCAGTCCGATTTGAAAAATTCTTTTTGAATTGGGAAGCTTGAAATATGCGAATGGTGTTCTTTCATTCCATTTTTTACGATGTACAATTTTTCCGCTAGAGAGCGTAAATGCAGATGATGTCGAATTCAAATATACGTTTTATTCCACATATTTGCTTCTAAACATCCGATTGAAAAAATGCTTTTATTTTTCGATTCCATTTATGTGGAAGAGTATTTTAGATATAGTTACTTTTTTAAATTATGCATAGATTTTCCGTTACGGGGCGTAAAAGTAAATTACATTTTTCCCGATAACTCTTCTTCTAAAACTCCGATTTGAAATTTCTTTTCTTCAGCGGATACACCTCCTGATGGAAAATCTTTTGTATATAATTTCTAATTTTCGGTAAAGAATACTTTGGCCACTAGGGGGCGTAAGTGTTAACTTTTGCTTCTGATGTATTGGCCATAAAATCTGAGCTTCTAAAATATCGATTGAAAAAATTCTTTCATGGACTGATGCCACTCACATCGGTAAACCTTTCGCAATATTTTGTTCTTAAAATATACCACAGTTTCTCCACCAGGGGCGTAGATGTATATCTTATTTTTGTCAATATCTCTACTTCTAGGAGTCCGATTTGAAAAATTCCTTCTTTGTTGGATAGTGTTTTCAGTGTGACATGGTTTTCATATAATTTCAAAAATTTAAAGTAATTCGTAGACTTTCCGCTAGGGGGCGTAAAGGTAAATTGTTTTCCCCTTATATCTCTGCTTCTAAATCTCCGATTTGAAAAATTCTTTCTGCATTGGATACAGCTCCCGATGGGAAATCCTTTGCACGTAATTTCTAATTTTTGTAAAAAATGGTTTGGCCACCAGGGGACGTAAGTCTTAATTTCCGCTTCTGATGTATTTGCAGCAGAATATGAGCTCCTAAAATCCCGATTGCAAAAAAGTCGTTAGTTGACCGATACTACTCATGTTGACAAACCTTTTAGGAACATTTTCTTCGTGAAATAATGCATGGTTTCTACGCCAGGGGGCGTAGATGTATATCTTATTTTTGTCAACATCTCTACTTCTAGGAGTCCGATTTGAAAAATTTTATCTTTGTTGGATACTGTTTCCGATGCGAAATGTTTTTCCTGTAAATTCAAGATTTTCAAGTAAGTCATAGACTTTCCGCTAGAGGACACAAAGGAAAATTGCGTTTTCTGCGTTATTTCTGCTTCTAAAACGCCGATTTGAAACATTCTTCATGTATCACATACACGAACTGATGAAAAATATTTTTCACATAATTTCTAATGTTTCGTAAAGAATGTTTTGGCCACTAGGGGGCTTTCTGCTTCTGATGTATTTGTAGCAAAATCTGGTCTTCGGAAAGCTCATTTTTTTTTCGTGGACCGATTCCGCTCATATGAAAAACCTTTTGAGAATACTATCTTCCTAAAATAATGCATGCCTTTTCCCACCAGGGGACGTAAAGTCACATAATATTTTTGTCGATATCTCTGGGTTTTTTTGTTGTTTTTTTTTATTGGAGGTTTAACGACCACCGTGAGCAACTCGATGGGCTATAAGCAGTCGCCCGTCCCTAATGTAGGGTCACTGGTTCCAGGGAAGGGAGAGAGCCAGTGCCGTAAGACAAACACAACATCCATGCCTGACCGGGATTCGAACCCGGACCCCTTACGGACGAATGATCAGAGGCCAGCGTCTTAGACCGCTGCGCCACCGGGGCGGCTATCTCTTTTTCTAAGAGTCCGATTTGAAAAAAATATTTCTGTGTTGGAGAGCGTTTCCAGTGCGAAATGTTTCTCATATAAATTCATGTTTTTTAACGCACAAGTCTGCAACTAGAGGGCGTAGGCTCACGATTCCGTTTACGGCAATATTTGAGGGATTAGAAACCCGATTGAAAAACTTCTTTTTTCCGTCAGATACTATTTTGTTCCATACCGGCTCCATTGACTTTGAATAGGTTTGATAAATTTAATTTGCGTCCGAACGGATTCAAAAGACGTGCTTATTACACCCGAAAATTCGGTGTCATCTTTCTTGTTTTCATTCAAAAGCTCATCCAAAGTTTGAAATTGAATGGTGGCTGCTACAGTCTTGAGAGTTTGTTTTTGTAAATTGTTGCAATCCTTACTGACCCTCTCTAAAATATCATTCCAGAAGACAAAAAGGAAAGAAGTTTCAAAATTACGAAATTTGAACTCAAGCCCATCAGCTTCAAACCGAGTTCTGGTTTCATAGAAGAATCTTCAGATAAGTCCTGTAAAGCGTTTTGAATTTCCCTAAAGCTTCGTACTAAAGCATTTGTGCCATCTGCTCTGGAAGACCAACGAGTTTCAGATAATGATTTTACCACACGGATATTGCTTTCTTTTTCAAGATACCATTTTAAAATATCTCACGTGTGTGTTGATGCGGAGAAAAAATTATCGAGCTCCTGAACCAATCTGAAATGCTGCTGCCTCAGTACAGCATTCAGCAGCAGCAACAAATCCCAAAAGATTCTGTAAGTGGGCAGCACAGGAAACATATTCGTCTAGCGAATCGTGGTTTTAATTCCAGCTTGGAGTCCTTAGTACGGAACCGACATGTCAGACGCATTGTCATAGCTTTGTCCCCGATAAAACTTAATGTCTAAGTCCAATTGTGAAAGACAATTCATCGCAGCCTCTTCTAAGGAGTGTACATTTTCAGGGGAAAACGTGAACAGACATTCTTTTGTAACTGCCTCAAGCAGGGAAACATAACGCAGGACTAAAGCTAACTCATCAGCATGAGAAGAATCAGGAGTCGAATCACCAATGAGGGACTAGTATCGAGCGTGTTTGATTTCTTCGAGAATCTTTTGTAATACACAATTTTTCATAATACGAATAAACTCATTACAAGCTTAAGCAGATAAGTACGAGACATGTACTTTGCCTTTATTTCCGTACTTTGTAATATGCAGTGCAAGGAAGGGGTCGTATTCACTTATTAACTCCAGGTATCCAAGATACATACCATTGGAGGTAGATCGTATCTGCTCATCACCCTCCTGGAAAGGTTGTGACGTATATTCTAAAATAACTTTCCTTTTTAGTTCCTTTTCCTATGTTAATTGAGTTTGTTCTCCTTTATACTTCCAAACTTAACCTTTTCTCTTACAAAAATGAGGTTGGCAACACAATTGAGGTCAGAGAGAAAGTGACGTATGAATGTGATAAGAACGATGGACATAAAGGACGATACAACACTTGCTCATGTGGGTGGATGTGTGTGTGTGTGTAGACGTTCGATCGCAAAGATAAAAGTGAAGTTTACCTGCTGTGTTATATGTTGGATCTACTGAAAGAGTGCTGGACCAATAAAAAGTTATCGTAAGTTGACTTCTGTTTATTTATATTTCGTGTGGCCGTAAACTATTGCATCGTATTCTTATTTAGTTCAACATTCCTTAGTCATTGTTTTAGACATAGCGTAACACCAATCTTGCTCACGAAAAAGACCTTACGGTATAAGGTGGACTCTGAACTGAGAGAAAATCTTACAACAGACGCGATTCTTACTTAATAGGACATCTCACAAGTACTTAACCTTTTCTTCATACTGTGTCGTTAATATATGTTAATAACTTTCATGGCCTTTTTCTGCTCCAAGAATAAGCAGGTGAGGAAATAAAAATCTTGCTCGGCACCAAACGTGGAGGTATCATCCTTTTAAATGCGTCATTGAATTATAAAAAAACGAACACAATAATAAGGGTGGAATATTCTGCTTACTTTTTCGAACAACTGTCTCTCCATTGTTTCCTTCGTATGTACCGTATTTGGATCTATTTTAATTCTGTTTTTTCCTGTTCTTATTACTGCCCATATGTACAGTAATTTTCTCACTCGAGGAATCCTTGAAATCGAAAAAGTATAATTAAAAAAAATATTAAAAAAATCGTGTCTTAAAAATAGTATTTCCCTCTTGCGCCCCTCTTGCCCAGTTATAAAACTGGGGCTGACAGTATGTACTCAAACGACACAAAACCGTCTTAACGAGTACTAACTCAGAGCAAGGAGGCATCTAAGATGTATAGCATTGAAATCAGCTCACCGTCATCAAAGGTGTATCTAAGTTCAACAGTACATGGCACAGAATATAGAGTGGCACAATATAATTTTCATAGACGAATCCCGTTTCTCTCTTTATCCTGATACTCAACGAGGACACTTATGAAAGAGATCCGGCACGCGAATGCAACCACACTATGTTCAGTCCGTCCACCCTGACAACGGCCGTCAGTTCTATTCTGGGAAGGAGTGTGTTTTAACGGAGGTACTTCTTCGTATGTTTGTCAAGGCAACATGAATGCCTCAGTGTACCGAAACTAGATTACTGTACCCATTGTGACACTGTTTCACGCTGCTATTGGTTATGCATTCCGTTTTAGTTTTTTTTATTGCAGATTTTAGAGACCACCGTGAGCAACTCAATGGGCTATAAGCAAGGAGGTTATATTACTGGAGACACCACTCCTATCTACGCAGCATTGACCGCCATAAGTCACCGCCTGTGCTGCAAATGACGTCATGAGCAGGCACGACGCAGCCGCAGAAGAGAAGCTGCTTGGAAACCAATGGAACAAAAGCTTCTAAGCGTATAATCAGATAAAATGAGTAATTTAATAATCTTTATTCACAATACACAAGCTTACTGTTTCATCAACGGTATAATTTAGTTCGTTTTTGCCTGCTTGTGACGTCACACCACAGATTAGCTGTGACCCATGGCGGCAGAACCAGTGGTGTCTCCAGTAATATACCCTCCTTGGCTATAAGCAGTCGCCCGTCTCTAATTCAGGACCAATGGTTCCAGAGAAGGGAGAGAGCCAGTGCCTTAAGACAAACACAACATCCACGTCTCACCGGGGTTCGAACTCGGACTCTTTTCGGACGAATGATCAGAAACCATCGCTTAGACCACTGAGCGCCCCCGGGGCGGCTTCCATTTCCCCGATAACAATAAAACCAGTCACTGTGCGTGGAGCGTGCTTCAGGGGCTGGATAATCATGGGATGGAAGGAATAGCAGAGTTCCGATCCGTGTTGCATGTAATATGGGATGAGCTGCTCCAGACACGCATCAATAATTTCATTGTAAGAATACCTCATATGCGTCAAGACATCCTTCGACACAGAGGTGGTGTTACTGGGTACTGAAATTTAGAGGTATGGATATTTTTCGAATTTGCCATTTGTCTTTATTACAAGGCTACGTTGTTGTGTGCAGAAATTGCATAATAGATTGTTTTTGTAAACGCACTCTTTATCGTTTGTGTTTCGTAGCTTCACTAATGTTATTTCAATGCATGTTACTTGAATCAGATACTATACCGTGCAAATTAATTGGGGCAAGCTATTTTATTCTCAGAATTGTAATGTGATCGCCAGTTGAAGTCGGAAACCCACGTAAACCGGTTTTATCAGCTGTGAGGTGGTGTGACTGTTAGAACGCGATAGTAAGAATGTGGTTTGACCGGTTTTAAACAGGAACTAGGAACTTCAGCTTCAGTTGTGAGCTTTCGTGTGTGACAGGTGGATGTTAATTTTTTGCTCTCTGTGAGTACGTGTTGCTTTCGTGTATTGAAAAATGGATATTTCCCCAAGGAAGCGTGCAAAAATTATTGCTCTGAAGGATCACACTTCTATGACAGTGAGAGATATCGCTTCTGCAGTTTTTGTAGGAAAATCAAGTGTATCAAGACTGCTTACGCGATACAATGCAACTGGATCATCGTCTCAAAAAAGGAGAGGTTTATGTGGAAGAAAACGAAAAAACCTCCACGAACCGATAAATATATAATTAGAAATAGTAAAATGAATCCAAAAAAAAAAAACAAGCACCGACATGCAAAGAGATTTATTGGCTAGTGGTTGTAATGTTGGTGATTCAACTGTACGCCATAAGTTGGCCGGAAGGCAAGAAGACCAACGAAAAAACAATATTTTAATGCGAAAGTGAAGATAAAACGTTTAGCATGGGGCAAAAAATTAAAATCATGGACTGCTGACGACTAGAAAAAGGTAATTTTCAGTGACGAAACTCATTTATTTGTGCAGGGTTACCAAGCAAATGTCGTTAGACGAAGCAACTGTGAAAACTTAAGACCTGAGCATGTCAAACAAACTGTAAAACACCCACTGAAACAGTTGTTTTGGGGGTTTTTCACATCAAATGGCACTGGAAGCTTAGTTCCTGTTCAAGGTATGATGAATTCAGCCAAGTACGTAGAAATATTACAACGTAGGATTGTTCCATTCTTGCAAACTTTTGACGGGACATTTCAACATGACTTGGCCCCATGTCACAATTCGAAATTGGTCAAGGATTTCATGCTGGAAAATCAAATTCATTTGTTTGATTGGCCTGGAAATTCACCAGACTTAAATCCCATAGAAAACTTGTGGAATATTTTGAAGAGACGTTTTAGGTAAAATGGACTGTACAACCAAAGAACGCATGATAACGAATGCTATAAAAGTGTGGTTTATGAAGTCAAAAATATGTGCACTCAATTAGTAGAGTCAATGCCAAAACGAATTCAAGAGGTCATTTCTTCTAAAGGAGGACATACTTTATACTAATGCAGGTATTTATCAGTGTTTATCAAGGCATAGAATTATATAAAGACATAGTTTTGGAAAAAACTGATTTTTTACTTTGTCCCAATTAATTTGCACACTATAGTACATACATCCTTCATTTCATAGATTATCCCTAAGTTTATGTGACCAATGTGTAAGGGATGATTTTTGTAATTGATCATCTCTTATACGTATTTGATATATTCGAGCATATGAAAACTTAAACATACCAAATATAGAAACGAGTAACATACTCTTCAGTGTGTCAAACTATTTGCATATTTCTTCTTCTGTTGGTATTTTACTACGTTCATGAGCAACTCTCAGAAACTATGAGCAAGCTGTCGTCCCTGATTTGGAACCACTTCTTCCAGAGAAGGTGAGAGCCAATGCTTTTGGACAAGTGCATCGAACATGTCTCAGTTGGCACTCGTGTCCATCTCAGATAAATATCCAGAGACCAGCGTCTCATACTTCTCGGCCACCAGGATGGCACATATTTTTACTAAGACAAACAAAATGTATTGACATAACCAACCTTAAAAAACACCATAATACGTTCAAGTTGGAACTGAAGAACAGATTCTCTGCTTTAGAAGGCCTAACATCGGAAGAAGTGGATATTTCTGAAGTTAACAGAAAAGTAACCAAAGCTCTTATGGAAACAGCAACAAAATTAGCTGGGTCTAAGAACAAATTGCATGTGAACAAATTATCAGGAAAAACCAAAATGTTGATGCAAAAAAGAAGAGAGATGAGGACAACTGAAGAAGATTTGACTTTCAAAGTGGAATATATAGAGCTATGCAAGACAGTACGAAAAAGTATCACTGAAGACGTAAGGAAATTCAACTGTGAACTAGTAAGGAAGCAATTGAAAACAACCAAAGCCTAAAGATAGCAAAGGGACATCTCAGTAAGGGAAGAAAACAGATTATGGCACTGAGAAAAGAAGATGGTTCTGTAACAAGAAATAGAGGCGAAATTTTGACAAGAGTGAAATATTTCTACCCCAAATTATATGAAAGGGATGATACATGTACTCCAGACATCATGAAAGGTACCAGTACCAGAGTTCTTCCAGTCCTCCCAGCAGAAGTTGCACATGCAATCAAGAACATGAAGCGGGGGAAAGCTCTAGGAGAAGATGGAATTACTGTAGACATCGTACAAGAAGCAAGTGGAGAAATCGAAACAGTACTCGCCCAAATTTTCATTTAATGTTTTAATGAAGGGATGATTCCTGAGGATTGGAACAATGCTACAATGATCCTGCTACATAAAAAAGGTGACATTGAGGATCTCAGGAACTACAGACCTATCAGCCTCCAATCAGTGGTTTATAAAATCTTCACTAAAGTTCTTTCACACCTCTTGAAGATAACACCGAACATGGCTCAACCGAGAGAACAAGCTGGATTCAGGAGTGGCTACAGTACAATAGATCATATCCACGTACTGAGAGAACTAATTGAAAGAGCGAGGGAATGTGAACTTCCATTGTGCATGGCTTTTATCGATTATGAAAAAGCCTTTGATTCGGTGAAACCATCAGCAGTTGCAATGGCTCTGAAATCCTGCGGTATTGAAGATGCATACATTAATATTATTAAAAACATCTATGAAAATGCAAGCGCAAAGATTCGGCTGTTTGAAAATACAACACACATAAAAAATGGAAAGGGAGTGAGAGAAGTTGACACCATATCTCCGAAGCTCTTTAATGCCACATTGGAAAATATCTTTCAATCACTGAACTGGGAAAACAAAGGGATAAAGATTAATGGAGATTATCTAACCCACCTTCGTTTTGCTGATGACGTAGTCATTTTTGCAACTACCCCATCACAGCTGCAGAGTAGGATCCAGGAACTTGCTGACAAGAGTAAAGAAGTGGGATTAAAAATGAACTTTCAGAAGACAAAAGTGATGTTCAATGCTTTTACAAGAAATGAAGATTTTACGATTGATGGAGAAAAGCTGGAGATAACAGACACGTACGTTTATCTTGGACAGCAGATATCAAGTGAGGGTCACATTGATGAAGAAATTAATCGGCATACAAAACTTGCCTGGAGAGCTTTTGGAAGAAACAGCATAATTTTCAAGAGCAATACGCTGTTATATCTTAAAAGAAAAGTGTTTGATCAATGCATCCTTCCAGTGCTTACGTATGGTGCAGAGACGTGGACCTTAACTAAAGGAGACATACAAAGGCTGCAGACAACTCAAAGCAGCATGGAGAGGTGCATGCTTGGTGTAACCAGGAGAGATAAGAAGAGGAACTCGTGGATCCGAAAAATGACAAGAGTGGAAGACATCATGATTAGAGTTAAATACCTGAAATGGCAATGGGCTGGACATACTGCCAGAAGGACAGACCATCGATGGACAGCCGAAATTTTAGATTGGATTCCAAAGGACAGGAAAAGACCCAGAAAAAGACCACATGGGAGATGTGTGGATGAAATTCGAAAGTATGCGGGAGTGACATGGAGGAAACTCGCACAAGACAGACCGTTGTGGAGGAAACTTGGGGAGACCTTGTCCAGCAGTGGATTGATAGTGGTTGACAATGATGATGATTCGTATCAAAAAGTCAGATAAAAGAATTATTTTTACAATGGGTATCATTTGTTACGATGAAGGCTGCACAGATTGCCCCCCTGAAATAATGCACATCTTTACCGCAGAAATATTTTCTGTTTGCTGCCTATATCTGTTTCTTAACGCTTTTCATTGCCTATCTTCTACATCTGGGAACATTTTTACATATGTTTTCTGCATTTTCATGTGGCACAATATTAGGGTGCTCAAGTGTGCATTTCCACTTCTAAGATATTTTTTTAATTCGTTTCCAGTTGGACTGCTTTTTCTTTGGAGGACACATTCTCAATTATTATACACCGTTTGCTCGAAAACTTCATACGCCAATAAATGATCAATAATTATTACATTTATGTTCCCAGACATTATTTTATTTAAAATATAAGGTAATGCATATTTAAATAAAAAAAAAAAAAAAAAAAAAGGATTTAAAATGCATAACCAAGTAGAGCACCCAAGAAGAAGCTGCAAAGGGAGAGACTACCGAGATCCTAACGAGGCCAGATTTCTACAAGGAAAATGTATGGTACGAGCTGCCAATTGTATGGCGCATATTTAGATAAAAATTGTGTGTAGTGACATTTTTTCATTATTATGTAACCATGATCCATGACGCATGGTGTTCGGAACGCGATGGCGTGTGCTTGACATGAAATGTGCATTTCCCAAAACGGTAAACACTTGAACGAATTTCAATTTTGTTTATTTTGCATTGTGTACCGTATAAGTTAAAAAAGCTGTCCGATCGAAGCGCGAAAGCTCGGTGTTAAGTAAATATATATACATTTGCCTGCAAAAGAAAAATAACTGATAACAGCTTCAAGTTTCATATATATTTTATGTGGTAATACTTTCAATTATTCGGTGTCATCTTAATATTGTTTAACACAGTAGTTGCAACATCTGTGAAGTGTTCCTTTCAGAAGACATATCATGAAAATATAGCCCGTGTCGGTCACATAGAAAATGAAGACTTTTACCAGAAACTAAAAGCCACTTTTAGTAAACTGCGAAGTAACTTACTATACTGTGCAAATAAATTTAGACAAAGCAAAAAATCACTCTTTTTTCCAAAACTATGCCTTGATATACACTGATAAATACCTGTATTAGTATGAAGTACGTCCTCCTTTAGCAGAAATGACCTCTTGAATTCGTTTTGACATTGACTCCACTAATTGAGTGCACATATTTTTGACTTCATAATCGTGGAACCACACTTTTATAGCATTCGTTATCATGCGTTCTTTGGTTGTACAGTCCATTTTACCTAAACGTCTCTTAAAAATATTCCACAAGTTTTCTATGGGATTTAAGTCTGGTGAATTTCCAGGCCAATCAAGCAAATGAATTTGATTTTCCAGCATAAAATTCTTGACAAATTTCGAATTGTGACATGGGGCCAAGTCATGTTGAAGTGTCCCGTCAAAAGTTTGCAAAAATGGAACAATCCTACGTTGTAATATTTCTACGTATTTGGCTGAATTCATCGTACCTTGAACAGGAACTAAGCTTCCAGTGCCATTTGATGCAAAACAAAAACCACAAAACATCTGTTTCAGAGGGTGTTTTACAGTTTGTTTGACATGCTCAGGTCTTAAGGGTTAACAGTTAATTCGTCTGACGACATTTGCTTGGTAACCCTGCACAAATAAATGAGTTTCATCACTGTAAATTACCTTTTTCCAGTCGTCAGCAGTCCATGATTTATATTTTTTGGCCCATGCTAAACGTTTTATCTTCATTTTCGCATTCAAATATTGTTTTTTCGTTGGTCTTCTTGCCTTCCGGCCAAATTCCAGAAGCCTACGGAGTACAGTTGAATCACTAACATCACAACCACTAGCCAATAAATCTCTTTGAAGGTCAGTGCTTGCTTTTTTTGGATTCATTTTACTATTTCTGATTAGATATTTATCGGTTCGTGGAGTTGTTTTTCGGTTTTTTCCATATTTACCTCTCTTTTTTGGAGACGGGGGTCCAGATGCATTGTATAACGTAAGCAGTCTTGATACACTTCATTTGCCTACACCAACTGCAGAAGCGACATATCTCACTGTCATAGAAGTGTGATCCTTCAGAGCAATTATTTTTGCACGCTTCCTTGGGGAAATATTCATTTTTCAATACACGAAAGCAACAGGTACTCACAGAGAGCAAAAACTAACACCCAACTGTCACAGACGAAAGCTCACAACTGAAGCTGAAATGCCTATTTCCTATTTAAAACAGGTCAAACCACATTCTTGCTATCAAGTTCTAACAGTCACACCCCCTCACAGCTGATAAAACCGGTTTACGTGGGTTTCCGACATCAACTGGCAATCACATTACAATTCTGAGAATAAAATAACTTGTCCCAATTAACTTGCACGGTATAGTACCTCCAAAGAAAGAAGTTGTGATAACTTGTGTTGTTGAGAGCAGTTTTTGTCAAAAGTGAGAACACGTGGTATTTTAATGGCAATGCGATTCTCAAAGAAAACAAACCCTAGAAATCGTGATATAAATATTCTTTCATATAAATATGTGTTTAAAATCAAAATATGCTTTAAAATGGTATTGTTAACCAAAAATATGAAATTTTAAAATTCTCTGTTCGTAACATTTAAAATATTAGATATGTGGAAACATCTGAGTCGAAAACCACACGCACTTTTGACTTCTGGAAAAAGCTGTTTTGTAATTTAAATTCTTTCTCAGTATCCTCAAATCTTAAAGCAACAGGAAACATTTCTTAAATGCGGGGAAATTCATCTATCTAATATCTGTCGAAACCTTCTCGTGGCTATGATCGAAACCTTCTCGTGGCTATAAGAATTGTTTTTAGATTTGATTGCATGGGCGTATGTAGATGTTTTTCGGGGATGGGCAAACAAAAATAGAAGTTTTTGAAATCCACCAGGGTAAAATAAAGGCTAATGAAAAATAGAAAAAATTAAAGCATTTTTTTGCTAATGTAAGTTGATGCAGTTTCATTGAATTAAGGCATTTTTTTAAATATGCGTCGCATTTAAAAAAAAAAGGTAAAAAGGAAGTACTTTTGTTTTTATCTTTTGAAACAAGAAATACTACTCTTGTCAGTATTGCTTGCAAAATCAAGTAATACTGGTGAGGTTAGCTCTTCTATGAAATCGAAGGAGAGCAAAGTGTGCCAGCATTTAACCTCAGAAAATTAGATTCGTAAAGCACGTGTTATACATGTCATGTGCTTCATTCAAATTTGTCCCACTTACTTTCAAGAGAGTCTTACTGAGAAACAGTGACATCAGTTATATTAAAATACAGTTTGATCATATTAAAATATGATTAAATTTATACAATAAATGAAATATGAAGCTAAAATTAATTTGTAACATGATAGACATTAGCCAGAAGAGAACGTAAACGCATCTAACTATTTCCACAGTCATAGATCATTCACCCTGAAGTTTCACGATTATATAATTATTAGTAGTTTAAGCGCAAAATGTATAGCTTAAAGTAAAATTCAGCTAGAAGTTTAAAAGTAATATGTATTTTTCCAACATGTAGCATTCCCAACATGAAAGGAGGTTTCAAATGTTGTTCTTTTCTATTCTGTTTGTAGGAATGTTAACACTCATTTGAAATATGTTAAACAAAGTTCATTTGGAAAACTTGCCTCTTACCATTGCTAACAAGAATCAGCGTTTATTTCACGACAGATACAAACACTGGTAACATTAATTTTCTTACCTGTATGCACAAAACACAAGAACTTTGTTGAAAAGGTAGAAATGCGAAATGCTCTTTAGTACAACTCTGTTTAGATTTTTTTATTTCATGCACCAAAACACGCTCAGCACATGAAACTTTGAACCCTTACCTTCGTCTACTTGCTAGCTTGAAGAGATTTGCAAGTAAAAATGAGTTCGCGTTCAGATCTCGTTCGGTTATTTTGCTTACAAGTTATTTCTGCAGGAAAAAAGTTATTTCCATCACTAAGAAGAGCATGAAGTAGATAGTCGATTGTTTTCATGTTTCAAACTTAATGTTACAAACGAAAGATTTCTTAGGAAACAGAAGGTACACACGATAAGAGAAAAATGGGAGTAAGGGAACTCCAAATTTCCAGTCATTCGTGGGAATTGTTGATTCCCCGTGTCGTGAACAATTTGAAGTAGTGTTTTGGTAATGCAAAATAAGTGTGCATTACTTTGAATTTACAGTAATGAAAATTAATGAAACCAAGTAATTTTTCTTGCCTACATGTATGGATATTTTGTAATGCCGTGCAGAGAATGCAAGAAGGACTTCAAAGAAAATATTCTCAATTTCATCCAACTTGATACAAGAGAACTACGTAGGTTACCACAAAAATGAATATGGCTGTAATCGTGCCTCCAGTTAAAGAAAACATTCCCAAAACTGTAAGACCCAAACCTTCTTGCGATACGAGGTTTGACATCAGAAGATCAACTTTATTTTCACGTAATTCGTAGGGAAAATGTTCTTTGGCTTTCATCAACTGCTTCGTCAGAATTCGGTTCTTTGAATGAACTTGAGAAGCAGACAAGAGAAACCTCAGCAGAAAGCTCACTGGTACTATCAGTAACGAAATTTCGTGCAAAATCCACACTGGGTGCACGGGATCCCCAACGGCTGCCGGTAGTGCGTTTACACCGAGGCCTATGACTACGATCTGATAAGACAGAGTAAAAATAATTGGCAAGTTTAGCGCTGAATCCATTTCGGAAATTTGATTCTGTAGCCCCTCATAAGTTTTCATCAGTACATTCACATCAGTAATACTTAGGGAATTTACTTTGTCCGCCAGCAGAAGTCTGCAAACATCTAGAATATTACCCAACTCTACGCAGAGCGCGGAAATGAACAGTGATGAATAAGAAGCCATGGTGAAACAGCAATGAAGCTCGATGCTCACTACCACAAAAAACAACGGAAAATACTCCTCATTGCGATCTTCGACGTAAGTATCAAAAGTGTATTCTTTTATCAAATCTGTGGAATGACTTTTTTAGGTATCGTTAGAAGCATAAATATCAGCGAGAGTCCTGGAGCCAACACGGAAGCAACGTAAGTGGAGGGTTTTAACCAACGGAGTGGAGCAAGAAGACATTTTTGAGGACAACTAGGAATTTCATTTTTAAGGGATTCAATGTTTTCCACTATGTTTAGAAATCTCTCTCTCCTGCGGCGAAATGAGATCGCCAAAAACAATGCCAACAAGTCCGCCAATATATAGAATATGTAAAGAGTTAATACGCCGTCTTTGTACTTTGATATTTCCTTTACGGCGACGCTTATTGCATAAAGCAAAGCACAGAAATGCAAGACACAAAGGATATATGTTAACACTCTCCTGTGAATTCTTACAGGGGACCTCTCGTACTGAAGACCGGCTCCCACGTTGTTCAGACAACACAGAATTGGCTCCAATTTTTTCTTAGATCATTTTCTTCCATGTTCCCACACTCGGCCATGCTGTTAAACTATATTATAAAGAATGCAAATCCCTTTAACATGTGATAGAAAATGTTCTGAAGCTTTGTCTTAAAACTGCTTGTTATTTAACATTGCTCAACGCACTTCGTTAATTCGCTAACCACACTAATCCATGAGACACAAACAACTTTAGCATAAGTTTTTTACCTTGTTCTAATGTTTTTTTTGTTGCGTTTTTTATCACTAATTGCAGCAAAAATGATGCCTGCTTAAAATACGTTGTTCCACCTAAAATTCAAATGAAGGATGTTATTCTTTCAAAGATATTTTCCTTGTTGTTTTTCAAAGTTCTTTGAACGTTAATAGCTGTAAGATGTAGATTCTGAATGTAGATATCTCATAATGTTTCTAGGATATATTATTTATTTTCATCGTCTTAGAACGTTAGAGAAGTAAGCAGTAAAGTTTAAATGGCACAGAAATAGTATAGAATATTTTTTCTAATTTTCTGTGAGTAACAATTGGTTGCCCACAATACTTTCTCTGATACAAGGTATATGTAAATCGGAGAATTAGTGTAAGTGCTCCCGTCTTTGTAAAAATTTATGGACTTCTTTGGTATCTTCGAAATATTTTCTTAGTCTTTAAATTTCCGAGCAGTTGCCGTGGTATTAAAGGTCACCACATTTGTGCTTTCTCAGTATAAATTAGTGCACATGATTAAGAAAGGTTTCTTGCTTATCATTTACAGCTGAGTCTCAGCACACTTCTTTCAGTTTCCTGGATAAACCTTTGTATTTATTACAGTATTTTCAGATTGCTAAGCGACACGGTTTTTTAACTTTTGATCAAGAGAAGTTAGTAGACACTAAAGCCTCCGTTAATGGAAAAACTTCGATATCTGCAACGAAAAGTAATTTTGCGTGGCACCAGGAATGATCAAAGCTTTGAATGTGAAATCTTCAAAATTAATTAAATGGAACTATTGTTTTCCATTTGCCACACGATCAATAAAACTGTCTGGCATGTTAAACACAAAACTGGCCGTTTTGTTGATTATCAGGTAAAGTTTTAAATCAGTATTTGTTGTTAGTTTAAATGACTTTCGAACGCATACCTCTGAAAGTGCATAATGAATTTTCCTTCCTTTCACAGAAACGAAGTGCTGTTGAAAAATCCTGCGCCCTGTTTGTAGCTCACAAAAGCGTCATAAGAGGAATTTATTTCATTCATTAATGCCTTTAGCTAACAGTCACAGATTCCAGTACGCAAGCTTCAAACACCAGGAAAGTCTGCACCTCTATCAGAATGCTGTCCCAAATTAATACTCTCTGATAGAAATTTCCTTCGCAGCTGCTGCTAGCCTGAACACGGAAACGAACTGAGTGTTTGTCCGATGCTTTCAACAATGCATCTAATTTCCTCTACGTCATCAGCTGCGTGTGTAGCTCTCTGAAATGTTGGAAGAACAGGGTCAGGTTTTTTTCATCCCTTTGCATTGAATACTTGCGCCCGAGGTCATTTCTATTTGCCCACATCGATGTGGCTACTCTTCTCGTTTATAAATTCAACACGATGATAAATGAGAGTTCCGGTATTTTTAATGAGGAAACGAAAAGATCCAAAATGAATGCCCTTTAACCTGCATAAAAACTTCGTAGCTACTGCACCTGCATTAAACAACTTTCACTCTTCTCGATCATTTCCCTGTTATTCAAGTTCAGAGATTCTCCAGGAGAAAAAAATGTGGGTAGCAATTATGTTTCATTATCAGCTGGCGGAAAACGGAAGTAGGCTTTATGTCCTACTACTGTGACCAAAATTTTATTTCATTGTCAGTGTACGCTACGCAGCTTGCAAATACCAACATCAATTTAGAAAGCAAACAGAATTATCAGCCGTTATTAATTTATTTCCAGCAATTTAGCTCTTCAGTATAAAGAGCCCACTATCTCAGCTTAATTATTAAACGATAATTTAAACAGAAACATATATTACCGAGAAAATTAATAACGCATGGTTCGGATAACCCTATAAAGCCGCATAAATTCATCTGAGCAGATCAAAAACTGCAACTCACCTACTTATTGTATTTCCCCACATTACCAATATGGATTTATGATCCATACTTACAATGGACGCTCCTATCTTCTGATTCAAGGCTTCTTGAATTGGAAGAGGAATTACAAAGGATCAAGTGGGACATCGTGGGGCTAAGTGAGGTAAGGAGAAAAGGAGAAGATCTCATCGAACTGAAAAGTGGACATCTCTTCTACTATCGTGGGACAGATACTGGCAGAACTAGTGGTGTTGGATTTATAATAAACAAGAAACTGAAGGATAAAGTTGTAGAAGTTGAAAGTTCCTCTGACAGAGCTGCACGACTTGTTATCCAACTCTCGAAAAGATACCAGGCTCAGATTATTCAAACTTATGCACCCACCACAAGTCATTCTGAAGAAGAAATTGAAGAATTTTATGAGGAAATTTGTCGTCTAAATAATAAAGGTAAGCAGCACTTGAAAATAATTATGGGAGATTTCAATGCAAAAATAGGGCAACGGCAACAGAATGAAACTTCAGTAGGTAAATTCGGTCACGGCAACAGAAACCTGCGTGGAAATACTCTCGTTGAGTTTGCAGAGGCAGAAGGGTTTTTCATCTTGAACTCCTTCTTCAAGAAAAAGCCACACAGGAAATGGACATGGAGACATCCAAATGGGACGACAAATGAAATTGATTTTATTATGTGTAACAAAAAATTCGTCATAGAAGACTGCAGTGTGCTAAACAAGTTCAACACAGGTAGTGACCATAGATTGGTGAGATGTAAGATGCACCTCAACACTAAACTTGAATGTGGCAAGCTCATAAGACAAACAAAACCAATTGACATAACCAATCTTAAAAAACACCATAATACCTTCAAGTTGGAACTGAAGAACAGGTTCTCTGCTTTGGAAGGCCTAACATCGGAAGAAGTGGACATCTCTGAAGTTAACAGAAAAGTAACCAAAGCTCTTATGGAAACAGCAACAAAATTAGCTGGGTCTAAGAACAAGTTGCATGTAAACAAATTATCAGGAAAAACCAAAATGTTGATGCAAAAAAGAAGAGAGATGAGGACAACTAAAGAAGATGTGACTTCCAAAGTGGAATATATAGAGCTATGCAAGACAGTAAGAAAAAGTATCACTGAAGACTTAAGAAAAATTCAACTGTGAACTAGTGAGGAAAGCAATTAAAAACAACCAAAGCCTAAAGATAGCAAAGGGACATCTCGGTAAGGGAAGAAAACAGATTATGGCACTGAGAAAAGAAGATGGTTCTGTAACAAGAAATAGAGGCGAAATTTTGACAAGAGTGAAAGATTTCTACTCCAAATTATATGAAAGGGATGATACATGCACTCCAGACATCATGAAAGATACCAGTACCAGAGTTCCTCCAGTCCTTCCAGCAGAAGTTGCACATGCAATCAAGAACATGAAGCGGGGAAAAGCTCCAGGAGAAGATGGAATTACTGTAGACATCATACAAGAAGCAAGTGGAGAAATCGAAACAGTACTCGCCCAAATTTTCACTCGATGCCTTAATGAAGGAAAGATTCCTGAGGATTGGAAAACCGCTACAATGATCCTGCTACATAAGAAAGGTGACAATGAGGATCTTGGAAACTACAGACCTATCAGCCTCCTATCAGTAGTTTATAAAATCTTCACTAAAGTTCTTTCACACCGCTTGAAGGTAACACTGGACATGGCTCAACCGAGAGAACAAGCTGGATTCAGGAGTGGCTACAGCACAATAGATCATATCCACGTACTGAGAGAACTAATTGAAAGAGCGAGGGAATATGAACTTCCTCTGTGCATGGCTTTTATCGATTTTGAAAAAGCCTTTGATTCGGTGAAACCATCAGCAGTTACAATGGCTCTAAAAACCTGCGGTATTGAAGATGCATACATTAATATTATTAATAACATCTATGAAAATGCAAGTGCAAAGATTCGGCTGTTTGAAAATACAACACACATAAAAATTGGAAAGGGAGTAAGACAAGGTGACACCATATCTCCGAAGCTCTTTAATGCCACATTGGAGGGTGTTTTTCAGTCGCTGAGCTGGGAAAACAAAGGGATAAAGATTAATGGAGATTATCTAACCCACCTTCGTTTTGCTGATGACGTAGTCATTTTTGCAACTACCCCATCAGAGCTGCAGAGTATGATCCAGGAACTTGCTGACAAGAGTAAAGAAGTGGGATTAAAAATGAACTTTCAGAAGACAAAAGTGATGTTCAATGCTTTTACAAGAAATGAAGATTTATCGATTGATGGAGAAAAGCTGGAGATAACAGACACGTACGTTTATCTTGGACAGCAGATATCAAGTGAGGGTCACATTGATGAAGAAATTAATCGGCGTACAAAACTTGCCTGGAGAGCTTTTGGAAGAAACAGCATAATTTTCAAGAGCAATATGCCATTATGTCTTAAAAGAAAAGTGTTTGATCAATGCATCCTTCCAGTGCTTACGTATGGTGCAGAGACGTGGACCTTAACTAAAAGAGACATACAAAGGCTGCAGACAACTCAAAGCAGCATGGAGAGGTGCATGCTTGGTGTAACCAGGAGAGATAAGAAGAGGAACTCGTGGATCCGAAAAATGACAAGAGTGGAAGACATCATGATCAGAGTTAAATCCCTGAAATGGCAATGGGCTGGACATACTGCCAGAAGGACAGATCATCGATGGACAGCTGAAATTTTAGATTGGATTCCAAGGGACAGGAAAAGACCCAGAAGAAGACCACATGGGAGATGGGTGGATGAAATTCGAAAGTATGCAGGGGTGACATGGAGGAGACTGGCACAAGACAGACCGTTGTGGAGGAAACTTGGGGAGACCTTCGTCCAGCAGTGGATTGATAATGGTTGACAATGATGATGATGATGATTGGTATTGAAGTAAAAACATCAAAATTCCGTTATATTTTCAGCCTAGTGTTCATTTAAGTTCATTTGAAGGTACTGTAAATGATGTCAAGTGTTTCCACTCCAGATTCTAACTTTTATCCTATAAACAGTGGTAAACTCATATTACATGATCAGTGAAGTTACGATTTAAAATAGCGCCAATCTCCTCACGTGAATGCCGTTATTCACATACCGACCACTGAATTAAAAGCTTTTATTCATTACCGGGTTGGATCTCCTTTATCTCGAATTACAGCACGCATGCGGTTAGGCATAGATACCACAAGGTGTTGCTGTGCATCTACGTCTACAACATACCAGATTCACCAGGTGGTCCTTTCACTGGCTCAGATTTAACGGAAGATGGGGATCTGCATGTCCCGTACATTTTCAATGGGGTTCAGACTTAAGCTTTGTTGTATCTAGTGAATATGGAAGGTGGTTCACGTCGTTGTCATGATCGCTAAACCACTACTGAACATATCTTGCGCGATGGACACTTGTATTGTCGTCCGTTAGACAGCGTCAGCTACTGGATAAAAATTCAACATTCCAGAATGGACTTGATCGGCAACAATGTTCAGATAACCCTTGGACACGATACTCGGCCTTCCTGAAATATCAGAGGACCCGTTCTATACCAACAGAGCGCACCCCACAGGATGACAACATCTCGAGAACCTTCAGATATGTTTAAAAGGCAAGCCATCGCTTCATGGATCTCCAGCCGAGCTCTATGCGTACCGTCGGTACAGAACGAACAATGTGTACCGCGGCTCGTCGGATCACATGACCTTTTCCAGTGTCTAGTCACGGTGTTTCTGACACCACCGTAGACGAACATTCCTGTTCTTCGCAAAAATCAGTGGTTTCTGTATAAGCATGTGATTGCCAGTATGGATCGTTTTCAATTCCCTGCTTATACGTTGCTCAGATGTGGGTCGGGAACAGCCTTCATTGAATGCTTCGGTCAATTGCTACACCCAGGAAGTCCAATTTCTCCATACAAGCCTTCTCAGACAACGGCGATTTCGTTCCTCACAGATTGTCGTCGCGCCATAGCATTTAGACAAGCAATGAGGGGTTATCTTTCCATCATTCGGATATCTCACCTTTTAAGGAACCAGTCAGCTCTGCTTTTTTCCAAATTATCGCTCCAGCCGGACGAACACCCACAATAGGCCCTTTATCAAACTTCGAAAGATCTTTAGTTTTTAACATTGTGATGAACACTACAGACGATTATTGACGAGCAGCAGTCTTAAGTACCTACCTATATCAAGTGGTGACGCATACGACCTCGTATTTTGCATATATAATGCGTAAGGGACGTTTAGGTGCATCTGCGTAAAGGTTTCTAATCCAGTGGCCGGTATGTGTAGGAGGCTGAACAGATAAGACTCTTCTCAATTAGTTGTTTAAGATCCCACTATCACGAACTTTAAACAAGCAAGCGCAACAACTTTTGTTTTGGCAGCCAACGTCATCTCAGGCAAAGAACGTTTCTGGACACGACAGATCCATTCTTTGCAAGAGGTTAAACTTTTGTACAGATAAAGCGTATTTAAAAAGAAGAGAACGATGTCTGACAAAAGCATGACACCATGACCTCGAACGCAACAAAAATGGCTTTTGATAAAAGCGTCAGAGATAAAAAAGTTTCCTCACGCAACTACTCTTTATTTTAAACCGCAAGATCAATAGTAAGTTACCTTTTGCGTTATGTAAGAGAAAACTTGGAATGATAAATTCTAGAAAACCATTTAAGCGAATTTTTAAAAAGTTGCGCGTTTTGAAGACAAAATGTAGTGTCTAATGCAAATATGCGTGTTATCTTAATCTCTATAAGAAAAGTACTGAAATTGAAAACCTTGTGGATAATATCCAATGAAGTGAGAGATACCTAAATTAAAAGCACTGCTTTTCTTTATGTGGAGTTTAACTACTCACATGAGCCGCTCTGGTGAATACAAGCAGCGGTTTTTCTATAATTTATGAACGCTGGCTGTAAGGAGGAGACAAAGGTAGAGCAGTAAGAGAAATACACCACACACGTGTCATCCGGGGCTTAAACACGAGCCCAACTCCGACGCTTAGCCAGTATCCTACGCATCTGACCACTCATCCATCGGGAAAGCAGAATTGTTTCTTTTAATATCTGTAGAAGTTTAAATATCGTAGTACGGAACATTTCAATTCAAGCAGCTTACAGAAATTTTTTTTGCATCAGATGAACAGGAAAAGGAACGGGAAATAAGGCTTCTGTCAACAGTAATTGGATTCAGACAGAATGTTTCAAAGAGACTTTCAGAAATGCGGGCATTGTTTCAAATGTTAATACATCTTAAA
The DNA here is from genome assembly GCA_039090855.1 of Macrothele yani. Lineage (NCBI taxonomy): Eukaryota > Metazoa > Arthropoda > Arachnida > Araneae > Macrothelidae > Macrothele > Macrothele yani. Next base: position 27,104,786 of record CM076999.1, read on the forward strand.
GATAAATTAAGTCAGCTAGTATGAGGAGTGCATTCGTCACTATTAAAGCTACTGGGTGTCAAACCATTTTTGTTTCATTTCCACACATGAGAAATGAAGTTATCTTTGAAACACAGACTGTAATATCTGCACTGTCTAAAGAAATTAGAAAGCAGGAAACGGTACAGAAATGCATAAAAATATTTGGTCATATGCGAAATTTGCGCCACATTAAAAAATGAACATTTGCGCCACCACCTATAAAACTACATTTTACAAAGCAGGAAACGGTACAGAAATGCATAAAAATATTTGGTCATATGCGAAATTTGCGCCACATTAAAAATGAACATTTACGCCACCACCTATAAAACTACATTTTACAAAGCAGGAAACGGTACAGAAATGCATAAAATATTTGGTCAGATGCGAAATTTGCGCCACATTAAAAAATGAACATTTACGCCACCACCTATAAAACTACATTTTACTAAGCAGGAAACGGTACAGAAATGCATAAAAATATTTGGTCATATGCGAAATTTGCGCCACATTAAAAATGAACATTTACGCCACCACCTATAAAACTGCATTTTACAAAGCAGGAAACGCTACAGAAATGCATAAAATATTTGGTCATATGCGAAATTTGCGCCACATTAAAAATGAACATTTACGCCACCACCTATAAAACTACATTTTACAAAGCAGGAAACGGTACAGAAATGCATAAAAATGTTTGGTCATATCCGAAATTTGCGCCACATTAAAAATGATCATTTACGCCACCACCTATAAAACTACATTTTACAAAGCAGGAAACGCTACAGAAATGCATAAAAATGTTTGGTCATATGCGAAATTTGCGCCACATTAAAATATGAACATTTACACCACCACCTATAAAACTACATTTTACAAAGCAGGAAACGGTACAGAAATGCATAAAAATGTTTGGTCATATCCGAAATTTGCGCCACATTAAAAAATGACCATTTACGCCACCACCTATAAAACTACATTTTATAAAGCAGGAAACGGTACAGAAATGCATAAAAATGTTTGGTCATATCCGAAATTTGCGCCACATAAAAATATGAACATTTACGCCACCACCTATAAAACTACATTTTACAAAGCCAGATATGTTTGAAAAGGTTTGTTCAAGGTTCAACGTATCGAGTGTCAACAGAAGATTTAAAATTCTCTTTTTGTTGTTTAACGACCGCCACGAGCCACCGATAATGTTCTAAACAGTCGCTATTTCCTTATTTAGTGCTACTGGTTCCAAGGAGAGGATAGATCCAATGCTGTATGGTGCCCACGCTCCAACTCGGAAAAATGGCCCTCGTTCGTACATTAATAACAAATGCTTCACCAAGTCCTTTCAAATAAGATATAACATTTTAGAGACACTACGATCTTGAAAATTTCGGGAAACTAGAACATTGTGTTGATGCAAAAACTCGAGAAGTTTTAATGAAATTCTGATGAGCACGTTTCTTGTAAATCAATCGCAAACTTCAGGATGGCAGACAAAATGTGGCAAATCTTGAGCAATAGGCTGGGAGGGATAATAATGAGCAATAGGCGGGAGGATAATCTTGAGCAATAGGCGGGGAGGGATAATCTTGAGCAATAGGCGGGAGGATAATCTTGAGCAATAGGCGGGGAGGGATAATAATGACCGCCGTGAGTATGAAATGCTATAAATAATCTTCCGTCCCTGATTTGGGATCACTATTGCCAGGGAAGGATCAGAATTAGGGTCATGGAGCAATCATACACCAGTGCTTCATCTGGGATCAGGTGAACAGGAGAAAAACCGAGCCAACTGGGAAGGTTAGCCAGAAGCCCATTCCTCTTACTATTTGATCACCGAGGCAGTATTGCTGATAGTGTTAGGGTGATTCAAAAGTCATTGTCGTTTCGAAAAGTCGTTCTGTGTCAGGCAATTACTCAGTGCGCATGCGTTATATAGATAAGAACAGCGCATGATCGGAAAACCGGTATCGTCTAGTTGGTATAAATAGGAGCACACGCGGTCGTGATTCATTGGAAATGTTTCTGCTGTGAAAGCAATGGAGGAGAAATACACAATCCGAATGCTTTACGACTTTCTTTCGAAAAAATTGGCCACAGCTGCTGCAGCGAGGGAAATTTGTGCTCTGGAAGGAGAAGGAGCAGTGTCAGAAATAACGGCAACATTTTGGTTTCACCGATACAAAAACGGGTAGTGCAGCATTGAACACAAAGTACGCTGTGGAAAACATTCAATCGACGGTGAATTCTGAAACTGTATGCTAAGCCGTAGAGTCAAATACATGCGCAAGCCCTAGACAACTGTCAAATTAGCTGAGAATACCTCAGCCCACAATTATTCGTGAACTGTATAAGCTCCGCAAGACGCACAGAAGCTGTCGACAAGTACTCCATGTTCTGACTGCTGCTGAAGCTTAGCCACGTGTTCATGTGTCTCGCTAATTGCTGGGAAATCCCCAGGACGACCATTTCTTTAGACGAATTGTGAACATGTGATGAAAAGCGGATATTTTTTCGGAATCCTGACATGAGAGAACAATGGTTAGATCCCCAAAATCCACCGGAACCAGTCGCAAAAAGGGAACGATTTGAGCACAAAACTATACTATGCGTATGCTGGAAGGTTTTTTTTTTGATTGGAGGTTTAACGACCACCGTGAGCAACTCAATGGGCTATAAGCAGTCGCCCGTCCCTAATTTAGGGTCACTGGTTCCAGGGAAGGGAGAGAGCCAGTGCCGTAAGACAAACACAACATCCATGCCTCACCGGGATTCGAACCCGCACCCCTTACGGACGAATGATCAGAGGCTAGCGCCTTAGACCACTGCGCCACCGGGGCGGCAACAGGAAGGTTGAGGATCCATTCATTAGAAATTGGTTCCTGATGGCCGCGGCATTATGCGCAGCTGTACTGTGGCTAGTTAGAATAGATGTACACCGCTTTAAGGCTCTACGAGACCCGCCATCTTGTATTGTGCCTTCTCTTGTTAACCAACGGGCAAGCGTATTTCACAAATCGCTCGGGCAATTTTGGAACACCGTTTGTGGCTAACGCAAGATATATGATAAATAAAGAGTTCCCTGGTTTCAGAATTTTTATTGACCTTTCCCTTCATTTTTTATCTGCAGCGAAAGTCGTACCAAAACGTCTTTCATAGTTTTATTAATTAATAAAAAATATTTAAATATTTCAAAATGAAAATCTGAAGCCAGGGAACTCTTTATTTATAATATATCTTGCGTTAGCCACAAAAGGTGTTCCAAAATGTGCAAAATTGCCCGAGCAATTTGTGAAATACGCTTGCCCGTTGGTTAACAAGAGAAGGCAAATACAAGATGGCGGGTCTCGTAGAGCCTTAAGCCAAAAGTACTCTGCTGTTGTGAACGGTAAACGAGTTATCCTCCTACAGGATAATGCTCCTGTTCAACGTGCTCGGTCAACTAACGAAAAAATACAGGATCTGGAGAGTTATGACCTAATGTCCCAACCTGCTTGTAGTTCAGAACTTGCGCCTTCGAAATACTATTTATTCAGGTCCATGGCACATTTTCTTCGTGAGAAACACTTCCAGAACATCCACGATGTTGACCTTGCAGTCCAAGATCTTCGCCTCGAAACCAAAGCTGACGGGAGGTTCAAGACATGGCATGAGAATGGTGTAAATCCTTCGATTATGATGGACTCTATTTTGAAGATTAAACTTTTACGTTTATGCATTGGCAAACGCTTTCATCAATTGTCAGAAAACAGCATTGACTTTATATCACCCTGGTACTGCGGAAAAGTTTCAAAAGGAACAAAAGAGGAACAGAAAAAAAAACTGACATTAACTGCTTCCAAAAAGGTGAAGTCAATCAGTGATTGCTTCTTACTCTCGTGACGTATATTCTAAATTAACTTTCCTTTTCAGTTTCTTTCTCTATGTAAATCTTGAGTTTATTCTCAGTTATATTTCACTCTTAACGTGATATCTTTTCTCTCAAACGAATACGTTTGGCAACATGAAGTTGAATGCACGTGACGTATGCCTGATATAAGAACGAGAGATAAAAACGACTACTAAACTGTTGCTTGGAGAGCGTTGAAAGAGAGCGTTGTGTTAAGAGCTGTGTGGTGTGTTTAAATGTTGATACCGGTTTGTTATGGAAGTGCCACATCCTGAATAAAGCATATTTTCCGTAAGTTTGACTTCTGTTGTTCACATGTTTCGTCTGGCCGTTAAGGTTTAATTTAGGAACTATTTCATCTTATGGTTGTGTTTTTAAAATAACGTAGAAATACGAAAAGACTTCTACGTCATACTCTTTATACCAACGAACTGCTTTTCCTAAAGATCAATAATTTTCAGAGTACACTTTTTTAGTGTTCTTGTTTTTTTGATTGGAGGTTTAACGACCACCGTGAGCAACTCAATGGGCTATAAGCAGTCGCCCGTCCTTAATTTAGGGCCACTGGTTCCAGGGAAGGGAGAGAGCCAGTGCCGTAAGACAAACACAACATCCGTGCCTCACCGGGATTCGAACCCGGACCCCTTTCGAACGAATGATCAGAAGCCATCGCTTAGACCACAGCGCCACCGGGGCGGCATTTTAGTGTTCTGTAATGCATTACGATCAAGTGTGCGAGAGTGTTTGAAAACATTAGTCACGTTGCTTCGTTAAGTACCTACTATGCAGCAACGCCACTGAAGCAGTTTTACCAATTAACTCACTGCTCAGTAGATTTCACGTTCCAACGCTGAAGCTTATGTGGGAATTAAGAAGTTACTCATGCAAGGGAGGAACAGTCTTTCATCTTAAAACGAAAACTGGGTTTGATATTTTGGCTTTTGTTTAGTGGTATAAAATTATGGAAGCATTTTATTTTAGTAATTGTCGATTTTGTAACGCATCTACGCTAATTATAACGAAGTAAATTTCTCCGTCATTTTTATCCACGCCGGGATTCGAACCCGAGGCCGCTTATTCCGGAACAAGTCGCTCTACCAACTGAGCTACGCAGACGTTTTATTCTGATTCCTATCTGCCTATATGTCGTGTGCGTCCTGCTGGCAGGTACGTCACACCTCCCCCCCCCGAAAGAGGGCCGGGGCATGGCCCACGGGTCAGCCGTGACCATGAATCGTTGCAGGCAGCCATCCACTGTAGAACGTGCACTTGAGAACTCCCAGTCAGTCTGGTGTGTGGAATGCAACATCACACATTTTTTTATTTTTCGAAGCGCTGGAGAAGGAATTCTCTGATTTTTCCTATCTCGCGGTGTTGAAATAACATCACACCATTGCGAGATTTTGAACGGTCGGGTCATCCGGATAGTTCGGGCGGCAATTATAACGAAGTAAATTTCTCCGTCATTTTTGGTCTACGCCGGGATTCGAACCCGAGGCCGCTTATTCCGGAACAAGTCGCTCTACCAACTGAGCTACGCAGACGTTTTATTCTGCTTCCTATCTGCCTATATGTCGTGTGCGTCCTGCTGGCAGGTACGTCACATCTCCCCCCCCGAAAGAAGGCCGGGGGCATGGCCCACGGGTCAGCCGTGACCATGAATCGTTGCAGGCAGCCATCCACTGTAGAACGTGCACTTGAGAACTCCCAGTCAGTCTGGTGTGTGGAATGCAACATCACACATTTTTTTTATTTTTCGAAGCGCTGGAGAAGGAATTCTCTGATTTTTCCTATCTCGCGGTGTGGAAATAACATCACACCATTGCGAGATTTTGAACGGTCGGGTCATCCGGATAGTTCGGGCGGCAATTATAACGAAGTAAATTTCTCCGTCATTTTTGGTCTACGCCGGGATTCGAACCCGAGGCCGCTTATTCTGGAACAAGTGGCTCTACCAACTGAGCTACGCAGACGTTTTATTCTGATTCCTATCTGCCTTTATGTCGTGCGCGTCCTGCTGGCAGGTACGTCACATAATGTCCTAAATTGTGGAAACCTTTTGGAAAATTTGTATTTCTGAGGTTTCATTACTCATAACATCAGAATTTTTTCATAATGACGCCATAAAATTATATATTATTAGAAAGATAATTTACTACAGAGTGTAATGCAGCACACTTTATTTAAAACATTTTATTTGAAAAAAGTTAGTCACATAAGACCCGATGAATCGTATAACTTCTCACCGTTTCGGTTAGTATCAGGAAACCTTTTTCCGCAATTACAGCCTTACAATGGTGTCCCATGGAGTGAACCAAGCGTTTCAGTTGATCAGGTGTTATAATGTGAAACCAAGTTCGATTGAGTGCTGCTATCAATTACGCTTTATTCCGTGGTTGCTTCTGACCTACAACTTTCTTTAATCGGCTCCACAGATTTTCTATTAGTTTCAGGTCAGGGCTAACATATGGCTATTCTAGCAGTGTAATATATTTTTTCTGAAACCATTTTTTGCCGAAAGCAGCAACATGACTAGGAGCTGAATCCTGTTGAAATACATAGGCTCCATTTTCCTGGGATTATTATTAATAACATCTATGAAAATGCAAGTGCAAAGATTCGGCTGTTTGAAAATACAACACACATAAAAATTGGAAAGGGAGTGAGCTCTTTAATGCCACATTGGAAAATGTCTTTCAATCACTGAACTGGGAAAACAAAGGGAAAAAGATTAATGGAGATTATCTAACCCACCTTCGTTTTGCTGATGACGTAGTAATTTTTGCAACTATCCCATCAGAGCTGCAGAGTAGGATCCAGGAACTTGCCGCAAGAGTAAAGAAGTGGGATTAAAAACGAACTTTCAGAAGACAAAAGTGATGTTCAACGCTTTTACAAAAAATGAAGATTTACCGATTGATGTAGAAAAACTGGAGATAACAGACACGTACGTTTATCTTGGACAGCAGATGTCAAGTGAGAGTCAAATTGATGATGAAATTAATCTGCGTACAACTTGCCTGGAGAGCTTTTGGAAGAAACAGCATAATTTTCAAGAGCAATATGCCATTATGTCTTAAAAGAAAAGTGTTTGATCAATGCATCCTTCCAGTGCTTACGTATGGTGCAGAGACGTGGACCTTAACTAAAAGAGGTATACAAAGGCTGCAAACAACTCAAAGTAGCATGGAGAGGTGCATGCTTGGTGTAACAAGGAGAGATAAGCAGAGGAACTCGTGGATCTGAAAAATGACATGATCAGAGTTAAATCCCTGAAATGGCAATGGGCTGGACATACTGCCAGAAGGACAGACCATCGATGGACAGCCGAAATTTTAGATTGGATTTCAAGGGACAGGAAAATCCCCAGAAGAAGACCACATGGGAGATGGGTGGATGAAATTCGAATGTATGCGGGAGTAACATGGAGGAGACTGGAACAAGACAGGCCGTTGTGGAAGAACCTTGGGGAGACCTTCGTCCAGCAGTGGATTGATAATGGTTGACAATGATGATAATGATCCTGGGAAAGATCATGTGCCGAAGGCTTCAGTTTTAGCTCAAGTAGGTATATCATTGATGTATTTTTGCGATTTAAAGCACCATTAATTACACAAATTCTTCCCACACCCTTTTCTGTCATACAACCCCAGATCATAACAGTTACTGGATGCTTCATGGTAAATGTAATGCATTCAGGCAGCAAATCTCTCTTTTCCATTTTCTTCTTGCATACTTTATCCCATCATTACGAAATATGGATATTGTGGTCTCATCACTCCAAATGACTGTGTCCTATTATTCCTCAGACCAATTAACATGGTTTCTAACCTGTCCTAATCTCTTCCTTTTTTTTTTTTGGGAGATAGATATTGCTTTCTTTTCTCTTGGAATTCTAGAATTTAAACTAAAATCTTTGAGTCTGGTCCTAACAGTCGTAGCACTTGCCTTCATACCACACTGAGACAATTCATTTTTAATTGACTCAGATGATTTTCTCCTGTCACTCAAACACAATCTGTTATTCTTCTATCACAACATGCTGTTGGGCACATTTTCCTGACTTTACCAGTTTGTTTTTGAATTGACTGAGTCTGCTGATATCTCTCGCACAGTTTAGAAGTACCTCATTTGGTTAGATTTCCACCTATTTTCTTTATAATTTGGTATTAAGTGTATCCTTGACATTGCTTTCTAGATTACCAGTCAACCCTTTTCACTCTCTCTGACATCTTCCTAAGTTACACAGCTTACTAAGGTATCAAAGAATAGAAAAATCCGTGAAAAAAAACAGTGGCCAACTTGAGGACACTCACACAACTGAATAGGAATTTTATTGTTAGCTTAGATACTTGAAAATGAGAGTTGACTCATACTAGCACCATATTGGTTCCATGCTATGTCATAATAACACCTGATTGGGTCTCAGAACAATCAGTCTCATTGCTCAGTTTTGAGTTAAGGAAATCTGCTTGTTATTATACATAAGGCAGTTTTGTTTTTATTTTTCTGGTTATTTGGCTATAATGCTTGATAGAATAAAGATAATGCAACACAGTTTGTTGCATTACATTCTGCAGTAAATTATCTTTCTAATGATACCAATTTTTATGGTATTATTCTAAAAACGACTAATTTTAAGAGCAATCAAACATTAGAAATACAAATTTTCCTAAAGTTTTCCACAGTTGTGGCCACTAGTGTACATATATCTTCACCGTTATGCAAGATAAAACCTTCAGTTTTCGGCCTCTTAAATTAAAAGATGATGATATAATTTATACCAGTCTTCTGAATTCAGAAGGACTAGGAAATGGATTTGCAAAAAATTAAATGCTTCAATTAATTTCTTTCCCATATAAGAATGTCATTGAGTATAGAATTGATCTACAACTTGTTAACGGTAAATTTCTCAAGAAAGTAAAGGACAGAACCGATACACCAAGTAGTTCTGAAAACCAATCTCGTAATTTGAATCCATCAAAGCAACAGGAAGAACATTTATGCTCCATGCAAGAACATAAGAAATTCAATTTTTTAAAGCAGAAAGTTTTCGTTGTTCAAAAAAAAAATAAAAAAAAAAATAGGTCAAGTAGCTTTCTGTTGGTGTGTTCGATTATTTTTAAGGTTCTTTGAAAAAGTAAATGAAGAGATCTTTTGTTGGTGTGCATGATTACTTTCAGGATTCTTTATTTAGAATTTTAGAATAAATATGAGGAAAGGTTCACCAAAAGTCATTGCCCTTTGGAAGAGAGTTTTATAGAACATAATTAATATGAGCTTACATGAGCTTATGCTTCATTTCGATGGTACGAAACGAAACTTCGAACATCACGGCCCACCTTCGGAACACAGTGAGGTATAAAAGTCGCTATTGTAAATTAGATTATCTACCAACAAGTAATTGGACACCCCTGCAATCGACGATATCTGCGGTCCTGATACACGTCACGGCCACCGCCGTTAAATATCGTGTGGGAAACAACAACACAACCAGTCGCATGCAAGATGCCACGCAGCTCGGAGCTCTCTGATTTCGAGAAAGGTGTAATCGTCAGGTATCACAGAAATGGCCGATCCATACGTGACATATCCAGCGAGTTGAAGTACCCAAAATCGACAGTGGCCTACGTGATTGGTAAATGGAAGATGAGAGGTGACTGTCGGAATGTGCGCAGACCCAGCAGACCCACAAAACTGGGAGTTAGAGACCGACAGGTGCTGGCTAGAGAAATTCGGAAGAACCGTACCAAATCAATAGGCCACATCCGCGAGGAGTTTCAACAGGCATCCGGGAGTGTTCTTTCGATGAATACCATCCGTAAGGAGGCCCATCTGCTCGGTTGTCATGGACGTGCTGCCGCCCACAAGCCTTTAATCACCAAGTCCAATAGCGCTGCTCGGCTAACGTGGTGCAAAGAACGTCGACAGTGGACCGTTGAACAGTGGAAACAGGTTCTCTGGAGCGACTAATCAAGGTTCACCCAGTACCGTTCCGATGGTGGGGTCCGGGTTTGGCGTCTGGCTGGAGAACGCCTCCTGCCGGACTGTATTTTGCCAATTGTGAAGTTCGGCGGTGGTGGAATTATGCTATGGGGGTGTTTCTCCTGGTATGGCACGGGACCCTTGGTCGCAATTCCTGGTAGACACAACTCCGTGACCTACTGCACCATTTTGGATGACCATGCGCTTCCTTCGTTGTGGCAGTTTTACGGAGTGGACCCATGTTACTTTCAGGATGACAATGCCACCTGTCATGTTGCAAGTTCCACCATGGCTTGGTATGGTGACAATGGGGTTAATCTAATGGACTGGCCTGCACAGAGCCCGGACCTTAACCCTATCGAGCACTTCTGGGACGAGTTGGAGCGTCGACTTAAGGGGTGCCCCCACCCTCCGAAATCGGTAAAGGAAGAACTGACCTTTCTTCTCCGAGCCGAGTGGAAGAAAATACCGCTAGCCGTTGTACAACGCCTGGTTGAGAATATGCCCCGGAGGGTCGCAGCTGTAATCGCCGCTCGTGGAGGCTCCACCAACTATTGAAGGTGAATAAATTTCGTTTTTCTTTGCTATCACAGGTGTCCAATTACTTGTTGGTAGATAGTGTATGTCCTTCTTCAGCTTCCGAAGCCTCTAAGGCTCTGGGCTGCAAACCTAAACATATTTAAAAACTATTGGTTTCCTTTCCTTTCCTGTCGGGCGAAAGCAGTCTTTCTTGACCTTGTTGGACGCAGTCTCTCCATCGTTTTTGTATGTCTTCCCTGAGGTAATTTTTCATTAATCTTCATGTCGAACATATGTCTGCGTGTTCTTTCTTTGTTCAGTCCCTCCACATGATCTAGCCATTTTATTCTATACGATTTGAGTTAAAAAAAAAAACGAAGGGGATTTATACAAGTCACACACTTCGACAGTTGTGTGGTTATCAAATATTCAGTGCGAAACTGAAAGGAGTACAAGACAGATCCGTCAGACAGTGAGTTTTTCTTTGTAAATGGAACAACGCTGTAAGCACATAAGAACAATGCAGTTTACACAAACATTTTGAACCATCTGAAGAACGGCGTTCTTGTCACAAGATAATTATTCAGGCATTCCATGTGGATTGAAAGCACAAAAAACAAATTACCTTTGAGCTGTTCGATAAAATATACGATGATAGCATGCTTTGTTACCTGTGAGGGTTTCTTGTTGAAAGATTTTTTTTTCCTTATGCATCATGCCAATTTCAACCTCCAAACGAAGAGAATGTTGGGTCCTGCATGGTTCAGTATCTGTAATAATTTCTGCGATAACAGTGCAGAATCAGTTCATAGAATTAGGTCTCTGGTATCTGCACAATCTCGTTGGTTCCAGATATCTAGAAGTGGTTCCAGATATCTAGAAGTGCCGCTTGCTTGTGCAGTGACTGTTGCGTGGCTTTACTGTACACCCTGTGTATCATCATCATCATCATCATTGTCAACCATTATCAATCCACTGCTGGACGAAGGTCTCCCCAAGTTTCCTCCACAACGGTCTGCCTTGTGCCAGTCTCCTCCATGTCACTCCCGCATACTTTCGAATTTCATCCACCCATCTTCCATGTGGTCTTTTTCTGGGTCTTTTCCTGTCCTTTAGAATCCAATCTAAAATTTCGGCTGTCCGTCGATGGTCTGTCCTTCTGGCAGTATGTCCAGCCCATTGCCATTTCAGGTATTTAACTCTGATTATGATGTCTTCCACTCTTGTCATTTTTCGGATCCACGAGTTCCTCTTCTGATCTCTCCTGGTTACACCAAGCATGCACCTCTCCATGCTGCTTTGAGTTGTCTGCAGCCTTTGTATGTCTCTTTTAGTTAAGGTCCACGTCTCTGCACCATACGTAAGCACTGGAAGGATGCATTGATCAAACACTTTTCTTTTAAGACATAATGGCATATTGCTCTTGAAAATTATGCTCTTTCTTCCAAAAGCTCTCCAGGCAAGTTTTGTACGCCGATTAATTTCTTCACCAATGTGGCCCTCACTTGATATCTGCTGTCCAAGATAATCGTACGTGTCTGTTATCTCCAGCTTTTCTCCATCAATCGATAAATCCTCATTTCTTGTAAAAGCATTGTACATCACTTTTGTCTTCTGAAAGTTCATTTTTAATCCCACCTCTTTACTCTTGTCAGCAAGTTCCTGGATCATACTCTGTAGCTCTGATGGGGTAGTTGCAAAAATGACTATGACATCAGCAAAACGAAGGTGGGTTAGATAATCTCCATTAATCTTTATCCCTTTGTTTTCCCAGTTCAGTGATTGAAAGACATTTTCCAATGTGGCATTAAAGAGCTTCGGAGATATGGTGTCACCTTGTCTGACTCCTTTTCCAATTTTTATGTGTGTTGTATTTTCAAACAGCCGAATCTTTGCACTTGCATTTTCGTAGATGTTATTAATAATATTAATGTATGCATCTTCAATACCGCAGGATTTCAGAGCCATTGCAACTGCTGATGGTTTCACCGAATCAAAGGCTTTTTCATAATCGATAAAAGCCATGCACAATGGAAGTTCATATTCCCTCGCTCTTTCAATTAGTTCTCTCTGTACGTGGATATGATCTATTGTGCTGTAGCCACTCCTGAATCCAGCTTGTTCTCTCGGTTGAGCCATGTCCAGTATCACCTTTAAGCGGTGTGAAAGAACTTTAGTGAAGATTTTATAAACCACTGATAGGAGGCTGATAGGTCTGTAGTTCCTGAGATCCTCAATGTCACCTTTTTTATGTAGCAAGATCATTGTAGCGTTGTTCCAATCCTCAGGAATTTTCCCTTCATTAAGGCATCGAGTGAAAATTTGGGCGAGTACTGTTTCGATTTCTCCACTTGCTTCTTGTATGATGTCTACAGTAATTCCATCTTCTCCTGGAGCTTTTCCCCGCTTCATGTTCTTGATTGCATGTGCAACTTCTGCTGGAAGGACTGGAAGAACTCTGGTACTGGTACCTCTCATGATGTCTGGAGTACATGTATCATCCCTTTCATATAACTTGGAGTAGAAATCTTTCACTCTTGTCAAAATTTCGCCTCTATTTCTTGTTACAGAACCATCTTCTTTTCTCAGTGCCATAATCTGTTTTTCCTATTACTGAGATGTCCCTTTGCTATCTTTAGGCTTTGGTTGTTTTCAATTGCTTTCCTTACTAGTTCACAGTTGAATTTCCTTACGTCTTCAGTGATACTTTTTCGTACTGTCTTGCATAGCTCTATATATTCCACTTTGGAAGTCACATCTTCTTTAGTTGTCCTCATCACTCTTCTTTTTTGCATCAACATTTTGGTTTTTCCTGATAATTTGTTCACATGCAATTTGTTCTTAGACCCAGCTAATTTTGTTGCTGTTTCCATAAGAGCTTTGGTTACTTTTCTGTTAACTTCAGAAATATCCACTTCTTCCGATGTTAGGCCTTCTAAAGCAGAGAATCTGTTCTTCAGTTCCAATTTGAAGGTATTATGGTGTTTTTTAAGGTTGGTTATGTCAATACATTTTGTTTGTCTTATGAGCTTGCTACGTTCGAGTTTAGTGTTGAGGTGCATCTTACATCTCACCAATCTATGGTCACTGCCTGTGTTGAACTTGTTTAGCACACTGCAGTCTTCTATGACGAATTTTTTGTTACACATAATAAAATCAATTTCACTTGTCGTCCCATTTGGATGTCTCGATGTCCATTTCCTGTGTGGCTTTTTCTTGAAAAAGGAGTTCAAGAAGAAAAACCCTTCTGCCTCTGCAAACTCTACGAGAGTATTTCCACGCTGGTTTCTGTTGCCGTGACCGAATTTACCTACTGAAGTTTCATTCTGTTGCCGTTGCCCTATTTTTGCATTGAAATCTCCCATAATTATCTTCAAGTGCTGCTTACCTTTATTATTTAGATCACGAATTTCCTCATAAAATTCTTCAATTTCTTCTTCAGCATGACTTGTGGTGGGTGCATAAGTTTGAATAATCTGAGCCTGGTATCTTCTCGAGAGTTAGATAACGAGTCGTGCTGCTCTGTCAGAGGAACTTTCAACTTCTACAACTTTATCCTTCAGTTTCTTGTTTATTATAAATCCAACACCACTAGTTCTGCCAGTATCTGTCCCACGATAGTAGAAGAGATGTCCACATTTCAGTTCAATGAGATCTTCTCCTTTTCTCCTTACCTCACTTAGCCCGACGATGTCCCACTTGATCCTTCGTAGTTCCTCTTCCAATTCAAGAAGCCTTGAATCAGAAGATAGGGAGCGTCCGTTATACGTTGCCAAGGTCAGCATCAGATGGCAGCCTAGTCCGGTCCTCCGGAGATTCTTAGCACCCTCTGCCTTCATGTCGCACTGGCCGCTGCCTTGGCCAGGTACATTCCAGCTGCCGGAGACTGAGGGCCAACATTTAAGTTGTGGAGTCATTTTGGAGGGGTTTGGCCATAACTCACCACGCTGGCCAAGGGGGTTGGTGAGTGTGGGATAGCATTTCCTCAAATCCCGATGGTATAGTTATACCGCTATTGGCGGTCGTCAGAGCCCCTTTAGTGGGAACAGGATGTACCACGAGAAGGCGGGGTTGACATTTGTCAAGGAGGATACATCATTTTTATTTGAAATGTTCAATTAAAGAAATGTTGCCAAAAAATGTGAGTTCAATGAAAACTTCTTGAAAAGGGAGGTTAAATTGGGTTCACTGTTTTTTACCTTTTTACCAGCTACAAAGGTCATATTTTCTTATACACGTTTTCTTGTGCTGTGGAAGGAAAACTTCCTAGGAGTTCTTATGTTTCACACATACCACCACCGTAACAAGCCTGATTTGTGTTTGAAGCAGAAAATATGCCTCGTCCCCTAAAAACTTTACGTTTTTCTCTTACGACATTAAATCCCGTATTCGATGACAATTTTGTGCGTTGTAAAATCTTTGTCGCAACAACATTTCTTTATCAACAAGTTAGTAAAATCATGCAATGCATTGATACGCTTTCCAACATACCAGAAATTATTACTCAAGTTATGTGGTGATAATGGCTGTGGAATAAATCTCGCTCCTGTGTCCTGACCTTTGACCCCATTTCGATGATATTCAACAGAACCGGTTCACTATACCTCCGGAACAACATGAAAAAGGTTTGGTGCAATAGAAGCAGTTTTACGCAAGTTATGGGAATAATGGCTGTGAAATAAATCTGGTTTTTGTGCAATGACCTTTCACCCCATTTCGTTGATATTAAACAGAACCGGTTCACTATAACTCCGGAACAACATGATAAAGTTTTGTCGCAATCCAAGCATTTCAGGTAAGTTGTGATGCACAAGGGCAATGGAATGGATCCCACTCCAGTGTCCTGACCTTTAACCCCATTTCGCCCATTTCCAATAGTGTTCGTCCCCAGTGGCTCCCTACCACATACTAAAATTTCATCGAAATCGAACCATATTTACGCATGTTGTGACGCATAAGGGAAATGGAATGGATCCCGCTTTTATGACCTGACCTTTGACCCCATTTCGCCCATTTTCAATAGAGTTCGTCCTCATGTGGTTCGTTACCACATACTGAAATTTCATTGAAATCCAACCATTTTTACGCAAGTTATGACGCATAAGGGCAACGGAACAAATCCCGCTCTTATGCCCTGCCTGACCTTTGACCCCATTTCGCCCATTTTCAATAGGGTTCCCTACCACATACCAAAATTTCCTCGAAATCGAACCATATTTATGCATGTTATGACGCATAAAGGCAATGGAATGGATCCCTCTTTTATGTCCTGACCTTTGACCCATTGCGCCCATTTTCAATAGGACTCGTCCCCAGGTGGATCCCTACGACATACTAAACTTTCATAGAAATCGAACAATTTTTACGCAAGTTATGACGCATAAGAGCAATGGAATGGATCCCGTTCCTATGTCCTGACCTTTGACCCTGCTTCGCCCATTTTCAATAGGATTCGTCCCCAGGTGGTCCCCTACTACATACCAAAATTTCATCGAAATCGAACCATTTTCACGGGAGTTATCGTGCGGACGGACGGACGGACAAAGGTGGAGCATATACGCTTCTTCAACCTACGGTTGGAAAGCGTAAAAAAGAAATATACTTGGCCCTCAGTCTCCGGCAGCTGGAATGTACCTGGCCAAGGCAGCAGCCAGTGCGACATGAAGGCAGAGGGTGCTAAGAATCCCCGGAAGACCGGACTAGGCTGCCATTTGATGCTGACCTTGGCTACTTACAATGGACGCTCCCTATCTTCTGATTCAAGGCTTCTGGAATTGGAAGAGGAACTACGAAGGATCAAGTGGGACATCGTCGGGCCAAGTGAGGTAAGGAGAAAAGGAGAAGATCTCATTGAACTGAAAAGTGGACATCTCTTCTACTATCGTGGGACAGATACTGGCAGAACTAGTGGTGTTGGATTTATAATAAACAAGAAACTGAAGGATAAAGTTGTAGAAGTTGAAAGTTCCTCTGACAGAGCAGCACGACTCGTTATCTAACTCTCGAGAAGATACCAGGCTCAGATTATTCAAACTTATGCACCCACCACAAGTCATGCTGAAGAAGAAATTGAAGAATTTTATGAGGAAATTCGTGATCTGAATAATAAAGGTAAGCAGCACTTGAAGATAATTATGGGAGATTTCAATGCAAAAATAGGGCAACGGCAACAGAATGAAACTTCAGTAGGTAAATTCGGTCACGGCAACAGAAACCAGCGTGGAAATACTCTCGTAGAGTTTGCAGAGGCAGAAGGGTTTTTCATCTTGAACTCCTTTTTCAAGAAAAAGCCACACAGGAAATGGACATCGAGACATCCAAATGGGACGACAAGTGAAATTGATTTTATTATGTGTAACAAAAAATTCGTCATAGAAGACTGCAGTATGCTAAACAAGTTCAACACAGGCAGTGACCATAGATTGGTGAGATGTAAGATGCACCTCAACACTAAACTCGAACGTAGCAAGCTCATAAGACAAACAAAATGTATTGACATAACCAACCTTAAAAAACACCATAATACCTTCAAATTGGAACTGAAGAACAGATTCTCTGCTTTAGAAGGCCTAACATCGGAAGAAGTGGATATTTCTGAAGTTAACAGAAAAGTAACCAAAGCTCTTATGGAAACAGCAACAAAATTAGCTGGGTCTAAGAACAAGTTGCATGTGAACAAATTATCAGGAAAAACCAAAATGTTGATGCAGAAAAGAAGAGTGATGAGGACAACTAAAGAAGATGTGACTTCCAAAGTGGAATATATAGAGCTATGCAAGACAGCACGAAAAAGTATCACTGAAGACGTAAGGAAATTCAACTGTGAACTAGTGAGGAAAGCAATTGAAAACAACCAAAGCCTAAAGATAGCAAAGGGACATCTCAGTAAGGAAAGAAAACAGATTATGGCTCTGAGAAAAGAAGATGGTTCTATAACAAGAAATAGAGGCGAAATTTTGACAAGAGTGAAAGATTTCTACTCCAAATTATATATAAGGGATGATACATGTACTCTAGACATCATGAAAGGTACCAGAGTTCTTCCAGTCCTCCCAGCAGAAGTTGCTCATGCAATCAAGAACATGAAGCGGGGGAAAGCTCCAGGAGAAGATGGAATTACTGTAGACATCATACAAGAAGCAAGTGGAGAAATTGAAATAGTACTCGCCCAAATTTTCACTCGATGCCTTAATGAAGGGAAAATTCCTGAGGATTGGAACAATGCTACAATGATCCTGCTACATAAAAAAGGTGACATTGAGGATCTCAGGAACTACAGACCTATCAGCCTCCTATCAGTGGTTTATAAAATCTTCACTAAAGTTCTTTCACACCGTTTGAAGGTAACACTGGACATGGCTCAACCGAGAGAACAAGCTGGATTCAGGAGTGGCTACAGCACAATAGATCATATCCACGTACTGAGAGAACTAATTGAAAGAGCGAGGGAATATGAACTTTCATTGTGCATGGCTTTTATCGATTATGAAAAAACCTTTGATTCGGTGAAACCATCAGCAGTTACCACGGCTCTGAAATCCTGCGGTATTGAAGATGCATACATTAATATTATTAATAACATCTATGAAAATGCAAGTGCAAAGATTCGGCTGTTTGAAAATACAACACACATAAAAATTGGAAAGGGAGTGAGACAAGGTGACACCATATCTCCGAAGCTCTTTAATGCCACATTGGAAAATGTCTTTCAATCACTGAACTGGGAAAACAAAGGGATAAAGATTAATGGAGATTATCTAACCCACCTTCGTTTTGCTGATGACGTAGTCATTTTTGCAACTACCCCATCAGAGCTGCAGAGTATGATCCAGGAACTTGCTGACAAGAGTAAAGAAGTGGGATTAAAAATGAACTTTCAGACGACAAAAGTGATGTTCAATGCTTTTACAAGAAATGAAGATTTATCGATTGATGGAGAAAAACTGGAGATAACAGATACGTATGTTTATCTTGGACAGCAGATATCAAGTGAGGGTCACATTGATGAAGAAATTAATCGGCGTACAAAACTTGCCTGGAGAGCTTTTGGAAGAAACAGCATAATTTTCAAGAGCAATATGCCATTATGTCTTAAAAGAAAAGTGTTTGATCAATGCATCCTTCCAGTGCTTACGTATGGTGCAGAGACGTGGACCTTAACTAAAAGAGACATACAAAGGCTGCAGACAACTCAAAGTAGCATGGAGAGGTGCATGCTTGGTATAACCAGGAGAGATAAGAAGAGGAACTCGTGGATCCGAAAAATGACGAGAGTGGAAGACATCATGATCAGAGTTAAATCCCTGAAATGGCAATGGGCTGGACATACTGCCAGAAGGACAGACCATAGATGGACAGCCGTAATTTTAGATTGGATTCCAAGGGACAGGAAAAGACCCAGAAAAAGACCACATGGGAGATGGGTGGATGAACTTCGTAAATATGCGGGAGTGACATGGAGGAGACTGGCACAAGACAGACCGTTGTGGAGGAAACTTGGGGAGACCTTCGTCCAGTAGTGGATTGATAATGGTTGACAATGATGATGATGATGACATTCACCATAATGTAAAAAACACTTTTTCAAAAACTTTGATTGCTGCATTATTTTCTTGAAAACAAATCTGTTTTATGTTAATTATTTTAAATTTAATGAAATATGTTATGTTTTCATAAGGTTATGGCTTTTGAAGACGGTACTGAACTGTGACATTCAGGAGAGGTTAGACTATTTGTGCAGTATTGAGTTGAATTTCTTAAAAGTTCTGCAGTACGTTAGTCCTTTTTATAGACAGTTGTGCGTGTGCTATCAATGATGACTTCATCAGCATAATATCGTTTTCTCCGAATATTTATAAAAGAAAAAATGGCGTCGTCGTTTAATCAGATAGATGAAATTCCTGATAATTGCAATCGATTCAATCTAACTGAGTGGATGCTCGCTAGTCAGGTTGCTGGCCAAGATTAAAGGTAAACAAAGTCTGACCTAACTTTATTATCGTTATAGCGTAACCTTTGTGCATTATGAATCATTCATTTTACCGGTTTCATTTCCCCAAAACTGAATTAGGAGAAAATGATAAATTTATCAATTATTGCTGTGCTTACTTAGTGTCCTGTGATGCTATAAAAACATCCGTTGATTTATCCCAGATCAAGAAAGCGTCGGGAAAAAAGTGATTGCATAAATGATTTGTTTTACAGATTGCACTTCGCAACACAGCAGCAAAAAGTATCAATTTCCGGGAACTTGAGTTAAGGTGTTACGATGCAATCACGTGACACAATGGACACGCGATCACGAAGATCACAGAGTAATAGCAACTTACGTTCAAACAAGAGAATTTCGCTTTTCTTCGCATGTTTGCCTGATAATAGGGAAAGACCTCGCTTGACAGGAGAGCAAACACCATATTATCTTTGACCTTGAGTACCGGTTTCATCGCGATGATTTTAGTGCATCAAATGAAACACCCTCCCGAGTCAAACACACAATCATCACATGAAGAATAATGGAGTTATCCATGCAGATTCTATAAGAAAGAGTGAACAGTTTTTGAGAGGGAGACGCAAATGCATTAAAATATACACTGAAGTGCTAAAAAAACTGGTACAGACGAGCTTATGCAAAATACATAGCAACGTCACCTATGCGCGTACTCGGTTGCGTCCGCCAGTGCGTATATAAAGCGATAGACATCCTTGCTGTCAGAGCTATTTTCGGCGTGAGAATGACAAGTAATAACGAATTAAGCGATTTTCAACGCGGTGTCATAGTTGGCGCTCGGGAGATGGGCCATAGTATTTTGGAGGTAGAAACGAAGTTTGGATTTTCACGGACAACCATTGCAAGGGTGTATCATGACTACAAGAATTCCGGCAAAACCTCCAACCTACGATACCAGTTTGGCCGTAAAAAGACTTTGGGTGAACGTGACCATCGTCGGCTGTCAAGAATCGTTTCACGCGATAGGCGTGCAACACTCTCGCAGGTATCATCGGTATTCAATGCAGGAGCCTCAACGAGCATCAGCGTCCGGACTGTGCAACGTACCCTTCACGATATGGGCTTTGGTAGCCGACGCCCAACTCGAGTCCCCTTGATCTGTGCACGACACAAACCTAAGCGCCTCGCTTGGGCACGGTAACACCGCCACTGGACACTTAATTACTGGAAACAAGTAGCCTGGTCTGACGAGTCCCGTATCCAAATGTACCGGGCAAATGGAAAGATTCGTGTGTGGCGCAAACCCCATGAAGCCATGGATCTTGCCTGTCAACAGGGAACTGTACCGGCTGGTGAGGGGTCCGTAATAGTATGGGGTGTGTTTAGCTGGAATTCACTGGGACCCTGGTATGTCTACAAACCTCTGTGACCGGCCAATGCTATGTGTGCATCCTTTCTGACGAGGTACACCCGTTCATGTCCTGCATTGATGCTGATGGGTTGGGCCTGTTCCAACAGGCCAAGGCACCTCCACGCAAGTGTCGGGACGCCACATTATGGTTAGAGGAGCATTCATCTGAGTTTGGGATGTTGCCATTCCCACCCAATTCCCCAGATCTGAACGTGATAGAACACATTTGGGATGCCATGCTATCGAACACAGGAATCCGAGACCTCGGAATACACCCGAATTGAGGAACGCTCTGCAGGAAGTGTGGTGTGCATTGCCTACAGCATATTTCCAGAAGCTAGTCAAGTCCATGCCCAGTCGTATTTCTGCAATCCTGCGCTCCCTTGGGGGACCTACCAAGTATTAGACTGGTGTACCAGTTTTCAGTGTACATCAAAACATATTTCAAAGGCAGTTATGCTTTATTAACTGCTGTTGACAACAGAGAATGATGAACTGTTTCAACACTGAAACTTCAAAAGTTAAGCTTCATAAATTATTAAATGAAATAAGATTTATGTTTGTATAATGTGTGAATGGCCAGCTTGTGACGTAGATGACGTACTACGTGCTGTGTATGAGTAAAA
The DNA here is from genome assembly GCA_039090855.1 of Macrothele yani. Classification (NCBI taxonomy): domain Eukaryota; kingdom Metazoa; phylum Arthropoda; class Arachnida; order Araneae; family Macrothelidae; genus Macrothele; species Macrothele yani. The sequence goes on from CM076999.1 coordinate 27,126,184, forward strand.
TCGGCAAAGTTGCAGCGGATTGACTTGCCGGCTTAGTTCAGTTGGGAGAATATCCTACTCCTGAGTAGGAAGACGTGGGTCGCGGATTTGAATATTGGGTTAAACAACAGGCAGAAAAAAGTTTACTTAATAAGCTGTAGAGTAAGAAGACTTTCTAACTTCTTTACTTAACGACGCAAATTTCTCATATTCCGGCTTTATGACTAAATTTAGGAATGTCCGGGTGTCCGAAAAAAACGTCATATTTGATATAACAATTTCACTTACCCAGAACCACTGAAGATCCAAGCTAAATTTCAAAATACATGCTATCAAGTTAAATAGTTGGAACTCATCTGTCTTCCAGTTGTTCAATTCCAGCACGGGCCACTCCGGTGGCCAAGTGGTCTAAGTGTTGGCTCATGACCAGTAGTCCGTGAAGGAATCCGGGTTCGAATCCCGTTAGGCATGGATGTTGTGTTTGACTTACGGCACTGACTCTCTCACTTCCCTGGAACCAGTGACCCTAAATTAGGCACGGGAGACTTCTTATAGCCCACTGAGTTGCTCACTGTGATCGTTAAACCTTCAATAAAACAAAAGAATCCTGCACGGTACGAACCAAGCTTTCGGTTCAAAGGAAAATAACTTTTGGCACTCGCGTTCGGCATTATCCAAAGTAGTTAACTGCTTGCCACGGAGAAAATGCAACATCGCCCGAGACAAGCGATAGTCTGAAGGGGCAAGGTTGAGGCTGTATGCTGGATGAGGCAGCAGGTCGATTCTATGGTAGTTCTTGGAAGATCAACGTGTGTCAGATTAGCGGTATGAGGTTTTGAGTTGTCTTCTTGCAGTAGTGCTCGCATTCGGTTGACTAAGACAGGATGTTTCTGCTCAGGCCTAACGAGAGGGAGAAAATGCGAAATCGCCCGAAACAAACGATAGTCTGAAGGGGCAAGGTTGAGGCTGTATGCTGGATGAGGCAGCAGGTCGATTCTATGTAGTTCTTGGAAGATCAACGTGTGTCAGATTAGCGGTATGAGGTTTTGAGTTGTCTTCTTGCAGTAGTGCTCGCATTCGGTTGACTAAGACAGGATATTTCTGCTCAGGCCTAACGAGAGGGAGAAAATGCGAAATCGCCCGAAACAAACGATAGTCTGAAGGGGGCAAGGTTGAGGCTGTATGCTGGATGAGGCAGCAGGTCGATTCTATGTAGTTCTTGGAAGATCAACGTGTGTCAGATTAGCGGTATGAGGTTTTGAGTTGTCTTCTTGCAGTAGTGCTCGCATTCGGTTGACTAAGACAGGATATTTCTGCTCAGGCCTAACGAGAAGGAGAAAATGCGAAATCGCCCGAAACAAACGATAGTCTGAAGGGGCAAGGTTGAGGCTGTATGCTGGATGAGGCGGCAGGTCGATTCTATGTAGTTCTTGGAAGATCAACGTGTGTCAGATTAGCGGTATGAGGTTTTGAGTTGTCTTCTTGCAGTAGTGCTCGCATTCGGTTGACTAAGACAGGATATTTCTGCTCAGGCCTAACGAGAAGGAGAAAATGCGAAATCGCCCGAAACAAACGATAGTCTGAAGGGGCAAGGTTGAGGCTGTATGCTGGATGAGGCAGCAGGTCGATTCTATGTAGTTCTTGGAAGATCAACGTGTGTCAGATTAGCGGTATGAGGTTTTGAGTTGTCTTCTTGTAGTAGTGCTCGCATTCGGTTGACTAAGACAGGATATTTCTGCTCAGGCCTAACGAGAGGGAGAAAATGCGAAATCGCCCGAAACAAACGATAGTCTGAAGGGGCAAGGTTGAGGCTGTATGCTGGATGAGGCAGCAGGTCGATTCTATGTAGTTCTTGGAGGATCAACGTGTGTCAGATTAGCGGTATGAGGTTTTGAGTTGTCTTCTTGCAGTAGTGCTCGCATTCGGTTGACTAAGACAGGATATTTCTGCTCAGGCCTAACGAGAGGGAGAAAATGCGAAATCGCCCGAAACAAACGATAGTCTGAAGGGGCAAGGTTGAGGCTGTATGCTGGATGAGGCAGCAGGTCGATTCTATGTAGTTCTTGGAAGATCAACATGTGTCCGATTAGCGGAATGAAGTTTTGAGTTGTCTTCTTGCAGTAGTGCTCGCATTCGGTTTACTAAGGCAGGATACTTCTGCTCAGGCCTAACGAGAGGGGGGGGGGGGTGCTGTAGCACCAGGACCCAGAGCCCGTTTCTACAGTAATTTTTTTGTAATTATTATTATGTGGTGTCCGAATATTTTTCAAGCTATACTGTCACCAAGGTTGGGAAGTTATGCGTAAAAAAACATTTTCTACGTGACGCGTAAAATAAGCGTAAAATGCGTAATTTATGTCATAAATGTAACAAATGTAATAAATTCAAAAAAAAAAAAAAAGAATTGAAGAGTTGCAACCTGTCAGGTTTCGTGAAGATTGAAGTGTTGCAACTGGTTGGGTTGTCGGGAAGTAGGGGTGTGGTGAAATAGGGATATGTGAGGAAACGGAAATATGGATTCCACTGGGGCTCGAGCTCGCTCTCCACGGCCAACTGGTTGGGTTGTCGGGAAGTAGGGGTGTGGTGAAATAGGGATATGTGAGGAAACGGAAATATGGATTCCACTGGGGCTCGAGCTCGCTCTCCACGGCCCTGCTTCTGCTGAAGTTTGTCATACATCCTGTCCAACTTCTGAGAATACAGTTCGGCACAGATAGATCGACCATTCGAAATGAGCTAAAAGGGAATTACACTTTCATAATTCCACCATACTCACAGCGTGAACTATTCCTCATAACGTCCGCGTTTGGGAATAGGTAAAGCTGGTTCACCTCTATTTAACTACTGTTGTGAAGAATCTGGATTACGCCGAAATATCCAGTTTTCATCTCCAGTATCTATACGTTTGATAAGTCGAGTATCGCGTGGATTTCTGTGCAGTTTCTCTCATACCTCGACACGTCTTTGAGACTGTGCTTTGGTGAGCTTATGAGGCACCTTACGGTATCTGCAAACCTTTTCGATTTCAAGCAGGCATTCAAGGATGGTAGATTTGGAAACTCTTAGTTCTTCTGATAAATTGTATGTGATTGTTCGTGGGTCGTCTTCCACAATCGTTTGCAGGGCATTCGACACAACAGCAGAGGGCCTACCCGAAACTTCCTTTCCTTTCAAACTCGAGTCACCAGCCGCTAATATCTTGAGCCATGTTTGCGCGGTCCGAGTAACCTCCAGGCCTTCACCTTCAACATCGTTAATTTTTTGGATTGCCGCACGTGCTTTCAGCTCCTGGTTTCCAGTAATGTCGCAATGGAACCAATATTTTCAAACTTTGTAGCCATTGCAATAGACCCCGGTATGTCCAACCGTTGGGTCGCGACATGTGCTTCTCGCGTCGATTGATTCCCCACAGTACGGGCTTTCAATCGCCTACAGCAGTGGTTCCCAAACTTTTTGCATTCGCGGACCGGCAAAACATTCGGAAAACTTTCGCGGACGGGTGATACCGAAATTAAATCTTTAGATTATTTTCGAGCATTTAATCTCGTAATATTCTGTATTATAAGATCACTGCGTGCAATCCATAATTTATGTACCAGATTATTCCATGTCACCTCCTTTCAGTTAATATCATTTAACCTGTTACGGTTCTTTAATGATTAATAAGTGCAATCCATAATTAATATACCACAATATTCTCCTTACCGTTAATATTTTCTCTGGGGTCAATGCGACATCTGTTGCTGCTGCTCTGCGATATTCTTCTCGAGCCATGGTTCCAGGTCGTTTCTGCAAGACGCAATGCAGCATTAATAGCCATTAAATTCCTGTGCTTTGTTTTGATTGCCGAAACAGCTAATCATGATCATATGTAGAGGATTTTAGGAAGGGAGTGCCTGACCCCAGTTCTTAAACAACCTTTAGACATAGGAAGCTAGGAGATTTGGGCTAGAGTGCCCGATAGGAAAGTGACACGGAAGCGAAGTAGAAAGGGGAGGAAGACGCCCTTATTTATTACCGGGGGCCAGTACCCGGGGTCCGACGGCTTAATTTGCCCATCCGACGCACGGCGGATATTTAGTGGATCGAGTGTTCGTACCTGCCTGGGATCGAACCTGAGGTCCTTTCCGTGGCAGTCACGAACGTTGCCCACAGGCTACCCGCGGCCCCCGAAACAGCTGAAAAGGTTTTCTCGCCTTAAATACGTAGTCGAAAACGTTACCAATGATTTTAGAGCTTTGTCACTGTGACTTGAGTATTCTTTCTCCATAATATCCCAAAACTGAGTCAAAGATTTGGATCTGAATATTAAGACCAGACTGGCACAAGAAGGAAGTTCAATGAAGCGTTCCTTTTCCTGGTGAGTTAGTCTGCAGGAGTTCAGATCTTATGTGAAGAGATTGGAGATCCAAGCGTCCTTGAATCTTCTGCGGCAGGCGTTAAAAAATATTTAGATCTAGATTTCCTTTTACTTTGACTCCATTTTGATTCACAAGAAAAATAAATAAATTCACGCGTTTCTCACGGACCGGCAGAAAAAATCTCGCGAACTGGTACCGGTCCGTGGACTGGCGGTTGGGAAACATTGGTCTCCAGCATAAGAAAACTGCCCCGCAGAAGATATGCATATTTACATCATGGAACTCTCCTATGCAAAAACGCAGTTTTTTTCCAGACAACCCAATAATGACCCAAATCTTAAAAACGCCATTTATTTAGCAAGCGCATTTATAACGTAATGTCTTTTTTTGAGCAAGAATGGTGTTACGCTATGTTTAAACCCATGACTAAGGAATGTTGAACTAAATAAGAATACGATGCAATAGTTCCAAACTAAGCATTTACGGCCAGACGAAACATATGCAGAAGTCAGGCTCACGATTACCTTTTATTGGTCCAGCATTATTTCAGTAGATCCAACATACACTATCTACCAACAAGTAATTGGACACCTGTGATAGCAAATGAAAACGAAGTTTATTTACCTTCAATAGTTGGTGGAGCCTCCACGAGCGGCGATTACAGCTGCGACCCTCCGGGGCATACTCTCAACCAGGCGTTGTACGACGGCTAGCGATATTTTCTTCCACTCGGCTTGGAGAAGACAGGTCAGTTCCTTCACCGATTTCGGACTGTGGGGCACCCCTTAAATCGACGCTCCAACTCGTCCCAAAGGTGCTCGATAGGGTTAAGGTCCGGGCTCTGTGCAGGCCAGTCTATTCGATTAGCCCCATTGTCACCATACCAAACCATGGTAGACCTCGCAACATGATAAGTGGCATTGTCATCATGAAAGTAACATGGGTCTACCCCGTAAAACTGCCACAACGTAGGAAGCACATGGTCATCCAAAATGGTGCAGTAGGTCTCGGCGTTGAGTCTACCAGGAATTGCGACCAAGGGTCTAGTGCCATACCAGGATAAACACCCCCCATAGCATAATTCCATCGCCGCCGAACTTCACAGTTGGTGCAATACATTCTGGCCGAAGGAGTTCTCCTGGCAGACGCCAAACCCACACCCTGCCATCCGAACGGTAGAGGGTGAACCTTGATTCGTCGCTCCAGAGAACCTGTTTCCACTGTTCAACGGACCACTGTCGACGTTCTTTGCACCACGTTAGCCGAGCAGTGCTATTGGACTTGGTGATAAAAGGCTTGTGGGCGGCAGCACGTCCATGATAACCGAGCAGATGGGCTTCCTTACGGATGGTATTCATCGAAAGAACACTCCCGGATGCCAGTTGAAACTCCTGGCGGATGTGGCCCATCGATTTGGTGCGGTTCTTCCGAATTTCTCTGGCCAGCACCCGTCGGTCTCTAACTCCCAGTTTTGTGGGTCTGCCGGGTCGGCGCACATTCTGACAGTCACCTCTCATCTTCCACTTACCAATCACGTAGGCCTCTGACGATTTTGGGTACTTCAGCTCGTTGGATATGTCATGTATGGATCGGCTATTTCTGTGATACCAGACGATTACACCTTTCTCAAATCAGAGAGCTCCGAACTGCGTAGCATCTTGCATGCGACTGGTTGCGTTGTTGTTTCCTACACGATATTTAACGGTGGCGGCCGTGACGTGTATCAGGACCGCCGATATCGTCGTTTGCAGGGATGTCCAATTACTTGTTGGTAGACAGTGTATAACGCAGCAGGTGAACTTCATATTTTCCTCAGCGATCGAATGTCTACACACACAGACACATCCCCATGAGTAACTGTCGTATCGTCCTTTTTATCTATCGTTCTTATCACGTTCATACGTCACTTTCTCTCTGACGTCAAATGTGTTTCGGACCTCATTCTTGTGAGAGAGAAGATATCACGTTAAGTTTGGAAGTATAAAAGAGAAGAAACTCAATTTACATAGGAAGAGGAACTAAAAATGATAGTTATTTTAGAATATACGTCACATCATCTCCCTCGTATTTTTTTTAGTCTTGTTGTGCCCAGAACCTATCAATCTAGTAGAGGTCTCCATTTAAAACATAATCTGATCATTCAGATAAGAACTTACCCAATACATGAAGACATTCGTTGAACAGTTGCTAGCAGCCGACTTCAAATCAATACACAAATACTCTAAACATCGAAAATATTGCATAGACATATTAATACAGCATCATGAGATGTATACTTTCATCACTACAATACCCTAAACATGCATTGACATACGGTGCGGAGAACCAAGATACCGAACGAAGAAACATTTCAATATATCCCCAATTTGCATAGAAAGATATAACGAAGTAAATTTCTCCGTCATTTTTGTCCACGCCGGGGATCGAACCCGGGTCCCCTCATTCCGGAATAAGTCACTCTACCAATTGAGCTACGCGGACGTTCGTTCTGACTGCTATCTGCTTTTATGTCGTGTACGTCCTGCTGGGAGGTACGTCACATCTCCCCCCCCCGAAAGAGTGCCGGGGGCATGGCCCACGGGTCAGCCGTGACCATCTGTCTTTCATTTGACCACATCACTCTCTTCCTGTCTTTCATTTGACCACATCACTCTCTTCCTGTCTTTCATTTGACCACATCACTCTCTTTCATTATTCTACAGTGCACTCGCGGCATTCTGGGCACCAAGTAAGCAATATGTTATTTTTATTTTTTGGTTTTTCACTGACACAAATGACGTCCGAATGGCAGGTTATTTAAATACCTTTGAAACGTTGCAATTGAGAAACCAGGAATTTCCTTTGTTTCGTTAACCATGGCTCCCACCAAATAACATCTTATACAATTAGGCCTTTTTAACACGTCATTTGTGAAAAAAGAAAACAAAAGTAGGTGCTTATGGTATCACCGTGTCAGTCAGTCTGCCTGTGGTCACCATATCTCTGCAACTATTAATCCGATTTAAAAAAATAGTTTTACGTTGGGAAGCATGAAATGGGAGAACGACGATTCTTGCTTTCCACCTTTTTCTCCGATGCATAACTTCGCCGCCAGAGAGCGTAAATACAGATGCTATCGAATTCAAAATACCTTTTATTCCATAATATTCCTTTTCCGATTGAAATCATCCTTCCTACCTTCCGATACCTTTTATAAAGAAAACTATTTCGGGTACACTTTCATTTTCAAGTCGTGTTCAGTTTTTTCTCTAGGGAAGTAAAGTTAAATTTCGATTTCTCCGATATCTCTGCTTCTAAAAGTCCGATTTGAAAAATTCTTTTTGCATCGGATAGCGCTACTGGTGCCTTGGAAGTAAAGTTAAATTTCGATTTCTCCGATATCTCTGCTTCTAAAAGTCCGATTTGAAAAATTCTTTTTGCATCGGATAGCGCTACCTGGTGCCTTATGCTCTGCATGCAATTTTTTAATTTTTGGTAAAGGTCGGTTTTGCTACTAAGGCGCGTGAAAGTATATTACTATTTCTGATGTTTTTGCAGGAATGTCAGCACTTCTGAGAACTCAATTGAAAACATTCTTTTGTGATCAGACACCGTTTGCCACAAAAAACCTTTTAAGAATACTTTCTGCTCAAAATAACGTATAGTTTTTCCACCAGGCTGCGTAGTTGTATATCTTATTTTTCTCGATATCTCTACCCCTGATAATAGGATTTGAAAAATTATTTCTTTTTCAGAGAGAATTTTCGGTGCGAAGTATTTCCCATACGATTTTTAAATTTTTTTTAACACGTACATTTATTACCAGATCACATAAGTTTACGTTTACGTTTACATCATATTTACAGCAATTTCTGTGCGTCTAAACATACGATTTGAAAAATCCGTTTTCGCTCAGGTAGTGCTAACTACCACAACATTTTCTGTACATTTTCTGCCCAAATCAGTGCACAATTTCCCAGAAAGGGAGCGCAAAATTTTAATCTGTCTTTCTCGATATGTGTACTTCTCAAAGTTCAATTTGAAAAAAACATTCTAACACTGGATGCCATTCATCGTGTGGAACACTTTTCATGTAATTGTGAGTTTTTTGTAGTATACAGTTCTGGCGCTAGGTGGAGTCACAATGTACTGAAGTTTACAACCGTACCTCCTCTTTTAGAAATCCTGTTGCAAAAGTTCTTTCTGTACTGTAAGGCATTCGCTCCAGTAAAGATGGGAACATTATCCTCTTTAGAGAATACAATTTTCCCACAAGGGGGCGTAAAACGTCAAAATTGCTTTCTTGCTTTCGCAGCTTCCAAGAGATGTATTTGAAAACTCTTTTTCCTCAGCATAGATTTTGCTATGAAGAATTCTTTTATTGATAGCAAATTTTGTGCTTTTACGTTATCAGTATTTTTCTGCCAGGAGGCTTCAACGTATATTTCTATTTGAAGGAACAAACTTGATTCTGAAAATCTCTCAGAAAAATCATTTTCTGTAGGATACTCTTCATTATGAAGAATATTTTGAACCCATTTTCTTCTTTAACTAACACGAAGCTTTTCGTCTAGAGCACGTAAAGCTATATCACGTTTTCCTCTATATCTCTCCTTCTAACTGTTCGATTTGAAACCCCTTTATCTCTAATATACTTTCGCTGTGAGAAATATTTTGTGCGCACCCTGTTTTACTTTTCAGCCGCAAGTGGGTGTACGCAGCTGTTCTTATTTCAGGATGTTTTATCGATTTTAGAAATACGATTGATTCTTTTAACTGGTTCCACTGACTCTGAAAACCTCTGCTGACATTACAGATTTTTAAATTATGCTCAGTTTTTCCCAAGGTCGTGTATTTTCTTTTTTGCTGAATTTTGAGATTTTCTAAAACTCTGATTTGAAATATATTTTACGTGTGGACAACGATTAAAAAAAGTGCTCATAACAACCAAAAATTCGATGTCATCTCCCTTGTTCAAATTTAGATAGATCTAGGGTTTCTCCCATGTTTACATGAGCTTCTGAAGCCGAGTATTGTGCAAGCTATTTAATACGGAGAAGGCTAAATGTTACCAACCCACGAGAATGTCACATTTACACATATTTACGTTTATTGTGTGCGACTGCTTTGCCATAAATATTAAAAATTCTTCAGCCAGTGTTGGCATAAGAAAACCGTATTTATACATCTTTGGGAAAGACGAAATGTAATGCCCGTCTTTGAGACCGCATTATTAATCACTTTGACAATGAATTCGCATTTTTGTTACAGAAGGCATTGCAGACAAGACTCTTCTTTTGGTTTACTTTTTATTGGAGGTTTTTGGATTTGGATTTTTTGGATTGGAGGTTTAACGACCACCGTGAGCAACTCAATGGGCTATAAGCAGTCGCCCATCCCTAATTTACGGTCACTGGTTCCAGGGAAGGGAGAGAGCCAGTGCCGTAAGACAAACACAACATCCATGCCTCACCGGGATTCGAACCCGGACCCCTTACGGACGAATGATCAGAGGCCAACGCCTTAGACCACTGCGCCACCGGGGCGGCTATTGGAGGTTTAACGACCACCGTGAGCAACTCAATGGGCTATAAGCAGTCGCCCGTCCCTAATTTAGGGTCACTGGTCCCAGGGAAGGGAGAGAACCTGTGCCGTAAGATAAGGACAACATCCATGCCTCACCGGGATTCGAACCCGGACCGCGCTCGGACGAATGATCAGAGGCCATCGCTTAGACCACTGCGCCACGGCTTGTGTTACTTTACCAGATACTTTAGCGAATTAGTGCTAATTTTTCTGGTCTTACAATATCACAAAATTAGGAGAATACATTGGATCTATATTGGTCATTATTAATATTCATTTCATCGCATTTCAAGGTACATGATTAACTGATGCAACGCAAAGTACACACAAATGAATATTAATGTAAAATGCATTGTCGTGCCAAACGCTTCCTCTCTTCGCTTGTCGATCGAGCAAATAACTCTCTACTGATATTTTCGGATCGATTTCACACGCCTGCAATTTCGCTGGATTGGTTGGTTTTTACGTGCCAGTAGCAGAGTTCGAGGGGCTGTGCTTCAAAATAAAGCCGAGAGATGAAACGGTGTGTTTTAATATTTCTAGGTCCACGCACATCAAAATTTGCCAAGTTTTCCTTGGTGATTCTTCCGGTCAGATTTTTATTCTTATTACACGTGCTACACGTCTACGTCGACGTCTTTGAAGGGTGACATTATCTTTAAAAAGCACAAATCTTTTGTTCAATGCTCTTGATTGTTGCACACATGGATAATATTCCCGAAATAACCGAAGTCAACAAAGGAAATATCTTCTATGAGATAGTAGGCCTGCCTTTCGTTGTTTAATAAAAGAAAGACTTTTTTGTGATGAGTAGCAACTTTTAAACTTTATATTCTAAGAAGGCTTATAGATAAATAAGGAGTATTTGTCTTTTAAAAGATATTAGAAATTTATATCCAGTACATCAGGTGCCACTATAAAGTCCACCCATTGTATAAGTCTTGCACATGGCAGAGGACAAGACGAATTAAATCAGGATGCTCAAAAACAAAGACGATTGTATACATAGTTTAAGAAGACCTGCATAAAGTTTTGCACTTTCCAGAAATCTCCAGGAAATGTTTTTTCGTCCGTGTATCTTAAGATCGTTAGGAAAGATTATTGACTGCATTTTAACACTTTTAGCGGCAACTACGCGACGTAGTTTTATTGTGGAGTTGAAGAAGTTTCAGTAATTATATTCTTGAGTCTAACGCTAGCAATACATTTCGTTATTATTTCACTTGTTTTACTGAAGAAAATTCACCGGACAAGTTCTTTTTTCTAGGAACTTAATCAAAAGGGAAGTTTTCCCAAACTATTAGTAGCATGTTACCGCTTGTCTGAATGTTTAACAACACTGTCAATTTTCACTCAAATTATTCTTGACTTCCTGAAAGAAATCGCAAGGCCATTTTTAGAGAGTATGATTCAGTTTTCTAACGAAGGGGGAAGTACTTTCAAAGCAAACTTGAAAACTTTCATATATTGCCTGAATAATGTGGGTATAAACATAAGCACTGGCGTTCCTTTGTCAAAATATCCTTGGAAAGCATTATCAAAAGCATTTTGCCTCTTGCATTTTGTTGCAATTTTTCATATTTTAGCTGTAATATTATATGACCTGAAGGAATACAGTGTCTCAGCTGCTTCAGATACATTTTCTGCGGCGACGTGGCTGTTGTTATTTGCTTTATGGATCTCAATGCACCTGAAGAGAGCAACATTTCGAAATTTGATATGTGGTTTTCAGTTGCTTGAGAGAGATGTTTATGAATGCTTTCAGGAAGCGATACCCTGTTCAGCATGGTGGTTAAGGCATATGACTTACGGAATATCACTTGTGCCTATCCTTGTGTCACTGGTGTTCCTTCTTCTAATGATATATCTAGAGGAGGATATCGTACTAGAGGTCGACAGATGCAGTTTAGGTTTTTTCAAAGACATTCACAGAGACATTGGATATGTATTTTATTTCACTCTTCTGTGTCATGATTTGCACTTCGCATTCGCCTTGGTTTGTTATTCTTCACTGTTTCTCTCTGCACTGTGTTTGGAGATTTCCAGGGTGATGGAATTCTGCCTAAATAAATTGAAAAGGAAAGGCAATCCTCCTCTTAATGCAACTGACGTACAAGTAATCATAAAAACATACGAAAAACTTCAGAATCAAATTAACGGATTGGATACAGCTTTAACGTTTCCGATATCACTTATTCTTACATCGCAGATATGCACTTTATTCACATCAGTTACATCTATCCAGGATCAAATAAGAAAATCATTTGACCCCTATGAGTTTATGTACTATGCTCTGTATGTCACAGTATCTATCACATTTCTTTTTATATTTATTTTATCTGCTTCCCAAGTGCATTTTAAAAACAAGAGCTTGACAAAAGAAATGTCAAAAATATTTCCCATACACGGGACTGAAACCAATACGGACGCTCTTGTTATAAATCTTATTTGTCATCAAGACTTGGGGCTTACAGTTATGGGAATGATGCCCATAACCAGAGACATGGTTCTAACGCTGTCCAGTTTTTTAGTAACTTATGTCGTGTTACTAGTGCAGTTCGGATGAAGATTTGTTTATGCGTGTCGTGTCAGGTGAATCAAGAATTTCACACAAAAAAAAAAAAAAAATCTACTATTGCCAAAAATACCTTACCTGTGGCAATAAATGTACGCGTACCCCATGCGTAATTGTTATAAACGGTAAGAAAAGTGGGCTCGTTTGCGTTTGTAAGGAAACCTGTTTAATAAATAAATAAAGTACTCCACTTGAGCTATAGTTTGCAATAAAAAAAAATCGGTACAAACACTGTAACAGGCATCTCGATATATGCCTGGAAGCATTACTTCTCCCAAAACTCAGAGGCAATAAATGTACGCGTACCCAGATCTAGCAAACCATCACCACTTCGTGGATCTTTCCTTTGCATCATACATGTCGGCAACTCGCCTAGACATGCATTTGACGTTGGCACGACAAAGGTCTTGCGGAATGGTGGCCTACACTTCTTGAAGAACAGTCTTCACACTGTTAAAAGTTTTGTAGTAGATTGCACCAAAACATAGTGCTACACAAGCTGCACAACTTTCTGAGAAACGATATACCATTGTGTGGTGCAAATAAACGCCCAATAACATGGTAAAACCTTGTATCATAATGTAGCGCAACCTTGTACCATAACGTAGTACAAAGTTGCACCATGTTGTTGGGGTTTTTTTTTTTGCACCACAAAGCGTTGTATCTTTTCTCAGAAAGTGGTGCAGCTTGTGTAACACCACTTTTTGGTGCAACCTACCACAAAATGTTTAACAGTGTGGCTGATCTTTTGCTCCGGGCTTGCGTTTTCGCACATCTTTCTTGAGGACACCCCACACGTCCTCGATTGAGCTCATATCGTGGAAATTGAGGACCCAGTACAGGACTTAGACCCCATTTTGGTGAAGCCAAGTAGGGGTGGAGCGTGCAGTACGCGGCTTCGCAAGATCTTGCTGGAAGATCGCATCTCTCTTAGGACGAAGGCGGGGCACGGAAGATAGAAAATGCTGTTGCAAAATTGCCTGGAAGCGTTGTGAATTGACAGTCCCTTCATACAGAACCAAATCACCAATGCCAGAATAACCAAAACACCCCCACACTTGCACAGTGCCTGAAAACATGACCTCTTGTTTTACACAATTTTGGGCTCCCTTATTGACTCTCTGACCGATATATGTGTATAGGACTGGGAAGGGCGACTCATCAGACCAAATCAATCTCCGCTATTGACCCTCAGTCATGGAAGGTGGTCCCTGGCACATGCAAACCGCTCGTTTTGCCGAATTGGCGTCAACATGGTCTTTCACTTACTCTTGCATGATTCGTAGCCCATGTCATGTAGCCTGTTGTTAGGCAGTTCGTTGAGACGCAGGTCAGTCGATGCTTTTGCTCCACAGTTTTGTAGCTTCCACGAACGTACGAGGTGGGGTATTTCATGACAAGGGGACGCAAAATTCTATCTTTCCTGGCAGTAGTTGTTGGCGGTCTACCTTTGCTGCACCTAGGGGCGATGGAAACGGTTTCCTCCTAGTGTCTGCAGAACGTTCTGACAGTAGACTCGTTAGTTCAAACCCAATTGCCGAGCAATCTGCCGCGTAGCTGAGCCATTTCGTTGTTTCTGGAAGATCTTCTCAAGTACCTGTAGTGTTAACCTCTGTTTTGCTATGTTCTCGAGTTTTGAACAAAGCAGAGACTGCACCAGATTTTATACTACCCTTCGTTTGCATATTTTAGACATGCATGCCCAACCGAGTTTGCGTGTCTAGCCCAGCAACGTCTGGTGAATGCTAGGTGCGTGCAAATTCATTGCCTTCGAGTTTTGGGAAGAGTAATGCTTCCAGGCATATATCGAGATGCCTGTCTCATTGTTTGTGTCGGTTTTTATTGAAAATATAGCTCATGTGAAGTACTTTGTTTATTAAACAGGTTTCCTTACAAACGCAAACGAGTCAGCTTTTCTTACCGTTTATAACAACCACGCATAGGATGAGCCGGCGTTTATTGCCACGAGTGAGGTAGTTTCTTGTGCTTCATGCGTTGTAGAAAGCTTCGCGAAAAACTGAAAAAAAAATGAAGTCGTGTGCAGAAAATAAAGCAGAGAATTACTTGCCATTACTACGTATGCGGAAAATCAGAAAATGATCGCGGAGTTGTCAGACACGAAAAGTATTTTGAGTCAGTTCGTCTGCATTTAAAAACTGAGCAGTTTCAAAAAATCAATACATCGTTTGATAGTGAAATGAAACCAGGGATAGTGCTTTCGTAATAAAGTTTAGACTTTTTGAGATTTATTGTAAACGATTTTCGTAGTGTTTTCTAGATTTCTTCTTGTCCGTGCTCTAGAGTTTTAATAAAAATAGAATAGCATCTGAAATCAAATTTCCTGCCAAATTAAAATGTTTAACGTACAAACGACAGACGAATATTTTCATCAAAGCTAAATTAACAAAAAATTTGACATTCACATAAAAAAATTTCATTCGGAATGCTAACATGGTGTTATTTCTCATAAGGAAATGCAGTGTTTATTCAAATTGGCAAAACAAACTAGGTTATATCATCACCAAGTCTTAAGCTTAGTGTACTAATCTGCCCCAGTTCCGACGAATAAGCATATGAGGAGATTGTGAACTTTATAACGTTGCATCTAAATAAGTGA
The DNA here is from genome assembly GCA_039090855.1 of Macrothele yani. Classification (NCBI taxonomy): domain Eukaryota; kingdom Metazoa; phylum Arthropoda; class Arachnida; order Araneae; family Macrothelidae; genus Macrothele; species Macrothele yani. Next base: position 27,141,281 of record CM076999.1, read on the forward strand.
AATACGGAAATGTCCAAATACAAATATTCCCTTAATCATTTGGATTGCCTTCTAATTCTCAGAGCTTCGGCAAAGAACTTCAAATAAAAAATAGTAATTATTCATCGGCTTTTCATATGCAATTATCCGGAAAGTATTTTTTAGATGCACGGGGAATATTTTTTATAATAATACAACTGTAATATGACATAATTGTTTTTTTAGAAACAAAAGTTTCCTTATTCAAGTATTTATTAGCTTACACTTTTATGAAAACAAAAGCTTGCACGTAGTACAAATCATAGATCGCTTTCATTTCAAGAAAAAAGGGGAACGCATCCTTTTAGGTCATTTTCAGTTATCAAATTTAGTGAAAATAACTGTTGGTTTTCTAAATTAGAAAAAAGAAACATTTTGCTTCATATTGCTGTGTACGGTAAGTAAGTAAAAGGCAGAAATTACTGAAGCTGAGTTTATTAAACTTGTCTTAGGTTGAATATAATATTTTACTTCTGATGATGAGCGATTTGAGGAGGCAAACTAATGCTCCTCAGAAAAGCAACAAATAGAAATCCCATATATTTCGTATTAATTTTTTTTAAAGTAAAAAGATTCTCTTCTGTTATGTGAGCTTTACAAAACAAAAGTTATCCCAAAGCCATATTTCGGAACTTTCATACGCTAACTCATTATACTGAAAACGAAATCCCTTTTGAACATAAATTTATATTCCTAAGAATCGCAGTTAATCTCAAAATCATTGCATTTCTGTATTTAAAGATTATTTGGGACACGAACACGTATTTTACTTTACAAAAACTTTATATCACAAAAACAGCAGGATTTATCTTCAGCCATGTTGTCAGAGTTCAGAAGATTTAAAAGCACCACATTTCCGCAGTCGTAACAAAATAAATGTGTTCGGTTTATTTTCGAGCCTGCTATTACATCTGCCAAAAGGCGATTCAGTTTCTTGTTATCTGAATACTTGGCGAGAGTGGAGCAAATTTCTTCCAACATTTAGATGCCACAGAATAATGAACTTCTGGGGATGAATTCGAGATTGCTTCATCATGGATTTTCTAAGTTTCACAAATAAATTTAAGATAATATGTATTTTTTTCTTACGGTCTTTTCAACATGAAACGCAATAACGTTGTTATTAAAATTGGATCTGATGAGTAATAGTAACAATGTAATATGCCTACATATACATACAGCAGCAAAAGTAACGAAAAGAAAAGAATGGATTTTTTTGCATTGAAAACGTTTTGTAACAGAGCTACTAAATTTGATTTTTTAATCCAAAGCACATTAGCCTTTAGAATTGTAAAAGGTTTGTAACTTACATTTAAGTTTGACGCCTCGGTGGGCATGTGAACAGAGACAGGGGCTGCTCGTAAATCGTCTAAGCTGTGTCCTGTCTCCAATTTTGGATGAGTTATAAGAGGATAATGACCAGCATGAGGATTCCCTGATGCTGGTCATTTTCCTTCTTGGAATTAATAGTCTTAAATTACTGACGGACAACTGTTGAACGTCATTAAATTTATCCGAAAATATTCAAGTTTCTGTACATGCTGTTACTCACTTTACAAAACTAGTTAAGTACATATTTTTCTTTTCGTATTTTAAATTCATTTCAGTAATTATCCGAATTACAAAAGCGAAATTACTATTTCTTTTTTTTCGTAAATCACAGTGTTTTTTACCTTGCTGCCTTGTATTAGGATAATATTCTCTAAAACCGGAACAGTTAGTCTTCATCTTATTTTGATAAAAAGTCAGGCTTTTCTTTATAAAGAGCACGTGTCACCATGGCGTATCAGTCAAATGGACAATGTAGCAACGATAAGCCTGCCGGCGTAGTTCAGTTGAGATAACAGCAGCTCCGGGACAGAAACATGTGAGTTCGAATCCCACTGTTGGCAAAAAAACTAGGTTATATCACCCAGAGCGGTATTTACATTTTTGTATAACCCAATCTCATGAGTTATGCATTTGTCCATCGGCTAGAAGAGTGTTTTAATATTATAGGGTTTGGATGTAATTCGAGATATTTTAAATTCTCGCATGTTGAACACTATTAAATGTTAATACAGCAGTTTATCGGTCTCTGAAAGGTATATTATTAATATCTTTCAGAGACCGATAAGCAAAAATGCAAGAATTGTAATTTACAATATTCCAATTGGTAATTATTGCCGTTTTCATCCAGATTCGTTTTTGTCACAATAGCACATCCGAATATAAGAGGACTTCAATGTACGTACAGTGAAACTTGTCAAATAGGTCATCCACCTTCTTTGAAAATATGACCGCGTTGACAAGTGACCGCTAATTAAAGTGATTCAATTTATCAAAATACGACTAAATGAAAAAGACTTTCCCTCTTTAATGCAGCCTGCTGTGAAGTGTTTGTTCTTCCTTTTCGCCTTGCTATTTTGTTCTTTAAGAATCTTACACTCTAAATATCTCACCAAGACCCAGAAGTAAGACTGAGAAATGGGGGAAAGGTATTTGGAACATACGTAGGTAGCTGCATATCGGGTGCTCTTACCACATGTTCCGCCAAAGAAAATTGAAGGTAAGAAGATACAGAACGCAATAGCAGCACTACTGTGGTTGAGCTTTGAAGCCGTTCTACCGTACTCCTTCCTTCTCTTCCTTAAAGTAAAAGATATGTTCTTTTTGCCGTTTGGAGTAGATCATCAAGTCCGTTCAAACAATACAGGCCAATATGTGAGAAGGTTAAGTTCGTTGGGATGAGGGAGATGAACTCTTATGCGTTATTCACGCTCTCATTTAGAACCAGCAAATGAATTTGTGCCTGAGTTAACAGAAAACCATGCAGTCTGCAAACAACATTCTAAGAACTTGGCAGTCACCAAGAACGGCCTACCATCTGCAGTTTCGTGAATAGTGGTGACACAGGGAGGAAATGGTGTTTCATGTTTTTTTAATTCACTGGATTTTCGTTATTTTTTCTATAACTTTCTAAACAATATTTTTCCATAAGTTCCGCATGTTTGTGACCGCTCAGTGCAGATGTATTCTTTTATATGTTGCGAAAATGGCTTCCCGTGGCCGCGTCCTGCTCGTGGCAGCAAAATAGACGCCCGTATGTAATGTTTTACAGGTGGTATACGTGTCAGAGAAAACTCACAGCCGTAGCAAATGACCACCAACAGAGGTTTCACCGAAGATATTGTTACGAATTCGGGTGCGGTAATTAATTCGATTAGCTGGTTTTGCAAAATTTCTTGGTTGAAAATTAACATCAAGTAGTTTCCCCCATTGCGAAGCAAAAAAAAAAAAAAGAAAGAAAAAATAAATGAACTCCTTTTTCCAAGAGGGTAAAATGTGAAACGAAACATGGGGCGTCTGGTGTGGTGAACTCAATGCGGCGCCCCCAAGCGCGTCGGTCGACAAGCTGGAGGTCCGTTAAATGTGAGGTGGTTCGATGTTTGGTTAGCAAGTAGTGTCACCAGATCAGAAAACTTATGGCGTTCTCTCATCCAAAGCTTGCCAGGATAAAGAAGTACTATTAAGTTATGTGTTTGTGTCATGGCGAAAATTTTAACCTCTGGTGAATTTCGGAAAGACCTGATCAATCTTTCTGTTGGTTTATCGGAGATTAATTAATGCAAAATTTTCTCCCATGACATACGTTAGAAGAAAATTCCTGGTTGAAAGGCAGGGGAATTCGTGCGCAAAATTCGCTTGTCTTAATCACAACCAGGAAAACAAAATTTCATGTTGGTGAAAAAAGAAAAAAAGAAAAAGAGAATAATAGTTGATTTAACTGACTTTGGGGTTTTGAAAATTATTATTTTATCTGTTCTTTTATCGCGATAGGAAAAGGTGAGTAGGTGTGCAGCTCAGAGAATCAAAATTAATTTTACTTTCACATCACGGAATGAAGAGAAAAAAAAAGAAAGTTGTGAGAAAAGGGAATCTTCTTTCAGATCGGCCATTTTAAGGGTTCGGTCTTAGTTGTCGATCAGAAAATGTCGCAGAAAATGCTCTTAGAGGGGTTGGCGCTGTTCTATTTTTAGAAACTAGGTCGCAGCTGCACATGGGAAATCAGCCAATCAGGGGTCAGCATTTTTTTCTAACATCCCAGAGCTCTTTACACTTTCAGACGCTTGTCTCAGTCACTTTTGTTCTTGTCCTCTTGCTGGCCGGGAGAAAGAGGGGACAGCCGAGTCTCTCCTCGCCTTTTGGTGGGGAGAGCATTTGCTGACCACCATGATTTGACATCGGGGTAAAAAGCTTAAAGGAGCCTAGTAGCGACGGTCTTCTAGCGTGGGGACTTGTCAGGTTCATGGTTAGTTACAAAAAAAAAAAAAAAAAAAAAGGAGCTCAGGGCTTGCGATGAATTGCTCACTGATTCCACCAAATGAAAAGAGGTGGAAGAAATTATGAAGAAAGGACAGGATCACCGTAGGACGAGACCTACTCGGGGCGCAGCGAAAGATGATCACCGATGCACTTCTAAGCATTCTCGTGAGAGCTGATGGATAAAGAAAGGGGAATCTCCGAGCCTTTGCAGTCCACCTTCCAATGCAGCCGCCCAAATTCCTACCAGGGAGAGCTATAAGCATCGAAAAGGACGAGGGAGAATTACTTCCTCTGAGAGGGTCCGCCATCATCAGCTTCAGGATGCCTTTGTTTTTCCCTGTGTTCGGGTGAAGTGCTCGGGCACATTATGTCCAAAAAGAAAGAGAAAGACATTGTTGGAGGCGAAGAGAGGATCAACAGTGATAGTGTGACGAGAAGATTTTTTTTATTTGAAATAAGGGTTGTTCATGCCCAGCCCAGAAGGTAAATTCTTTCTCGATTTTTTTGTAGAATGTTGTGACCGCTGCGGAATTTTTGAACGAGTGGGTCAGCAGTGTGAAATCAAATTTATAGTTCTGCGGAAAAAAAAAAAAGAAGAAATTTTCTTTTTTTTTTTTTTGAGGTTAGCTGGATGTGGGACAGATGTCCCCATATTGTTGTCGTTCAGTTTTCAAAATTAAGATTTATTAGTTCCTCAGGTATGAGTTCAGAAAAAAGAAAGGGGAGTTGAAAATGCTTTCATTTCTGTCTTTTTTTGTGTTGTCATGTCTGGTAGTTTAGCAACTCCCCAGGCCAGTAAATTTTAATGTATCGGAAAAATTTGGTTTAATGTTTGAGCACAGTAAATTTTGGTGCATCGATAATAGTTTAGTTGGGCATGTGATAATTGAAAAGCAGTGTTATTGTGATGCAGTGGGTGATAAAATAATTGTAAACATTTTTTCTCTAGCCTTTTACAGCGTTGAGTTATTTTTTTTATGAGTGAAGATAAATTATGGGATGATTTATATTGGGATTTTGGGAACATATTATAGTGTGATGAAATTGGAAACCTAAAGTGCTGTTTACATTCTTGGAGTGTTGAGTGTCGAAATTAAGATGGTAGGTGTGTTATTTGAGGACCAGTATTTTACATGCTCCAGATGAGTGTTAATCTCCCATTGGAAAGGGGTGATCTTAGGGCAAGCCGGGAACTTGTCCTAGGGCAGAGGGCTCTGAGTAGGGAATTTTCACCAGGATGCGATATGTGCAAAATAAAAGTTGAGGTATTTGGGTTCTCAAGTTTAGTATTTTCACAAAAAGAATGAACATCATGGGTTGAGAAGACACACTTTTGCTCACCAGTTCCAGTATTAATTGTTCTTTTCTTTGGCCTAAAATTTCTTGTTTTTACTATAAGGTTAAAAGTCTAAATGCAATTTTAATTTTCAATAAGGGGAAAATATTTAGTGGGTTATGTAAATGGTCAGTGTTATTGTCTGCAGTGGACCTGCGCATTGCCATGGTGCAGAGGAATTTCCTTGCTGGTGATTTTTCCTGGGATATATGTGGATAGAGATAAGTGAATTTTACTGGGATATATGTGGATATGGTGGTTTTGGATTTCTTGGGATATATAGAGAGATAAGTGAATTTTCCTGGGATACATGTGGCTATTGTGATTTAGGATTTCTTGGGATATATAGAGAGATAAGTGAATTTTCCTGGGATACATGTGGATTTGTGATTTTGGATTTCTTGGGATATAGAGAGATAAGTGAATTTTCCTGGGATACATGTGGATATTGTGATTTTGGATTTCTTGGGATATATAGAGAGATAAGTGAATTTTTCCTGGGATATAGTTGTGTTGGTTCTGGGCCGGATGTGCCTGGAGTATTTAGGGTTGAAGTACGACAGGCTCTGGCAGGCGTGGTTGATCAAGGTGGGATCATGCATTGGTTCGAAAAGGGAGATCCTTGAGGACGTGGTTTTTGGGGGAAAACTTGTCTTCAAACCCCCCCCCCCCAGTAGTTTCGCTGCTCACGGAGATATGTACTGCCAGCGAGGGTCGGTCGGGCGTTGCTTCAAGAAATGTGGCGATCATTTTAGAGGAAATTCTGTGCCTGATGATGATGTGTCGCACTTGAGGATTTTTTCCTTTCCCTTTGCATAGGCTGAAATTGGATTCACGACCCAATTTCACGCCTTCAGCCTGACTGGTATTTTCTTCCTGTGTTGGTTCTCAAAACCCAGGGTAATGTCTGAACTGAGAGTATTTGCCTCACCGCTACCTCAGTAATTCACTGCAGGTGTTAAATTTAATTTTTGTTTTGTGATTTAGGGTATCTAAATTAATTTGTTTATGATATGCTGTAGTGCTGGGGATGTAAATTCTAAATTCTGGTTGTTAGTGTTAGTGAACTTGATATTTGGTTTGGAAATTTAGTTAATTGGTATTTTTGAGCTTTTGTTTACAGTATAGAGTTATTAAGTATCTTGAGCTATTATGTGAAGTGCCGAGTGAGGTGATTTTTATGAGCAAGCTAGTGCAAGAAGATTGTTTGAATTTCTGAATTATGTTGATGTTATGAGTAGTGATAATTTTTAAGTTAGTGAGGTTTCTTTATAAGGGAAGTGGGTTCATTCAGGATAGTTCTATGGGTTATGTAATGTTAATTAATGCTTGTGCTCAGTGTAAATTCTGTTGTGAGGATAATTTACTTGGTTTGTTTACTTTCAGATAGTAGATTTGGTTAATGTATAATTTATGGCTCTTAAAATAACTGTAAATTTAATTGAAGTTTTTGAAGCTGGTCTGGGAGATTGCGGAGTTTGCTAAGATTGTTTAGGTGCTGTAAATTTAAATCAATAAGTGTAAAAGTGTAAATTTGTCATTGAGCTAACTAGGTGAGAGAGAAGAGAGTACGTTTCAAAAGAACAAAACTTGTCCACCTAGTGGAATTAAAAAGAATACAGTAATTTTTTTTTTGTGTGTAAGCTATGTGAATCGTAGTGGAATTTTGGATGCATACAGTGCGTAAACCATGTGAATCATAGTATGATTTTGGAGGCATAAAGTCAATGCCTAGTGTTCAAACCAACTGTGTTGGAATATGTCAAGTTGTGCTGTTCATAAGGCCAGTGGCCAAATAGAAATAGAAAGAAAATTGAGATTCTGTTTTTATACTGCTGTGTTTAAGCATACAAGAAAAAAGGAAATACCATCTGTTTGTCCACTAAATTAACTTGTTAAGTTTTTAAAGAAAAAATAATAAATACAGGCAGTAGCCTTTCAAAAAAAGTTCAAAATTAGTGCAGTGTGAAAAATTTTGTGTGCTGTTGTCTTCCATTACTTGAGCCCATGTACTCCACCTTAGCTTGACTAAGGCTATCGATCCGAATCCTGGTATTATAAGGTATTTCATAACTGCATTTTTTGTCCTATCCTTTTAAATTGACTTTCACCGCCTCCACAAGTTGTTATTGAACGAGTACATTTTATCGTATGACTTATAGTGACACATTTTCATACACATGCAACAATATCCACTCATTTTTGCACTTTCAGATGACTCAACTCTGCGTGAACACAAACAACGCAAACTTTCCAATAACTTCTTGTGGAATGTAAATTTTAGATGCTTTTTGTGTTTAGGATGTTCATCGCCTTTTCTAGTACTTAGAAAATATTTTTGTTTCGAAATGCATCTACCCATCTCCCAAATTTAATTTTTCTATAATTTCCATATCAATTTCAATACCAGCATAAATATAGTAGTCTCTTTTAATAAATAAAGAGAATCAATTCAATATACACAAATTAAATTATTTTTTCACGAAAACATTTGCCTGCTTATCCGTGAGGTGACCCTAACATATTTCGAAAGCGGAGACGTACATTTCTTAACATCTTCATCGTGCCGAATGCTTTTACGAAGCAATAAAATCGTCAAGAGAGTTGAAACAGACCCCAAGTAACAAAGCAAGGAATTTGTTGGCGAAATGCAAATGATCGAAAACGAGTGGTGTGGAACAAGCTCTTGAAGGGACTCATGCGAAACCAAAGCGATCCCCCTGCGCGGTATTTTTCGGGGTAGAGAAGCTTCTGCCCGAAGAAGTCGACCAGCTGATCCAAGAGCTGCCGAGCGGATGACGTTACCGCTAAGAAATAGGAGGGGAAGATACCCCTTTTCTTGGCGCTAGGCTAGAGAGATGTGAAGTAATTTCTCTCAGAAAAGCTCTTCTTGTTAGGCTGCTACGGACATTGCAGCAGTAGCAACCTGAAATTCTGGCCAGTAGCAAATTTTGTTGATGCCGGGATACTGAAGTGGAGTTACAGAGCAGACTTCCAGAGATATTGCTATTGCACCCCCGAGTGGCTGAGATTGGAAAGATGTGGATGTAATTTTCTACTGAAAAAGCAAGCAGCGTCCCGGAGGTCAGACGAAGTGGTGGAATTGCAGTCCCAGGGGTTGCAAGGATGGACGACTTGTCATGTAAAGAGAAGCACCCCCGTTCGGAACTGGAACAGACGGACGGATCCTGCTATTACGTCAGCGGCCTCGTTCGACCTTGACGATAGTGCGCATAGATGTGTACGTGGCTTCATACAGATGAATGCAGTGCACGATAGTAAGAGGGAGATAAGGTTCGACTACCCTCTCCATCGGTCACAGTGCGAGCTCTGAAATAGGGGTGTCGTCACGCAGGTGTGCTTCCTAATAAACCTAAATGAGTGCATCAAATACGGATACCTAACAGGAAAAGCTGCATATCTGTAAGTACTGTTTTCTTATGCATGCCAGTTGTGAGTAAATTGTTTTCCGTCAGCCAATAGACTTTCGTCGGCAGAAAACTGTTTAAAGCCGGACAGTATACACCAAATACATTGAATAATCATTGAACTTTAATGGTAAATTCAGCACATGAGTTATCCCGAACGGGACGAGTCTATTTGACTCCCCTCCTTCATCCTCTCTATTCAGACGTCCTCAGCATTATCTATTTTATTTTAATTGATTAAATGTCTGTTTTCTCCTGCCAGTCCTGAAGTTGCATGAATAATTTATGAGTGTCAGAAGAACTTCTTGGTTTTGATTGGCTAAATTGTAGGATAAATTCTAGAAAAAAGCAACAGTATATCAGTGATCCGATTTATTGGCGTAGGAAAATATACATAAGCATTTCCAAGCTTTCGCACATCAACCAGATGGCTTTTTCAAGGAAATTAGACAGATTCTATAAACTGAATAATAGAATGCTTAAAAATTTGAACGCGGGAACTTGACTTGACAATAAATAGATACGGCGTTATAATCATTTAAAGATACGAGATATCACGTTGGTTGTGCACGCGGCATCCAAGTAGGGAGAAAGCGTTACTTGAAAAACTGTTTCCAAATTCGTGGCAACCCGAGTGGGACGCTATCATTGCAAGTACCGCTGTTGATAATGATCTCCAAGGTTTCCCTAATGGCTGCACATTTAGCGGTAGAGTAGGCAGCTAATTTATATATTTAGCCTAAATTCTTTTCACCAATACATCAGATTTCGGCGATAAAAAGCTCACAAATAATTTTTCGAAATTCTAATATTTACCTTCGGGTCTTCGGCCAACGTCTGGCATCCCGCATCTAAATTCATAAAGCTATTTTTATTCAATAGCCTAGCGCCCGGGGCGTAACAATATATTATCAAGTTCGAAAGATCATTCACCAAAATATACACTCAGTTAAGCATCGTTCATTTACTACTATCCTTACGCTCACCATCACACATTTTGCTCTTGGAGTACATATTAATACTTAGACCCTTTGTCATTTTATCGAAACATATGAAGGAATTCAAGGCAAATGATGATGAATTCAGAAGAAAAATCTAATTGAGAAGTAATGCAGTTTCCATAAGAATAGAAATTTAAAAGGAAGGTTAAATTAGATATTGTATATTTGCCATAGAATTTAGAGTGAATTCTAAATCTGCATGTTATGCATGACTTTGCAATAATATGCTTACTGCTCATTGGAAACTCCATTTATTTGCAAAATATAAATTTGCCACTCTGGTAGGTAAATAGTGTTACTTTTTGCAAAAATCTGCACTTTATGAAGTATCTTCAAATGCGATCCACCTGCGTCGATCTGCTAAAAACATTTTGTCTCGTATAAACACTTGCTTTGTCAAATGGGTTGAAAAACTTTATTTCATAATCTGATGAAAAAACGCTTCTAATCATTGTCTGAAATTTATATTTTCATCTGGTGCCTTATTTTACTATCCGAATAACTTGTCTGGAGGAAAAACTTGATTTGCTGCTCTAGCTGAAAAGAAATTTTAGTATTTAAGAGAAATACGTATAAATCCATATATTCGGTGTGACTTTGCAGCAAAACCACTTTGCATCCGTCTCGTCGAAAGTTAATTTTTCAGTCTGATAGAAGGGTATTTTTGATCACAAGACAAAAGAATCCGGTTATATTCTTTGTACATAGAAATGTGACATATAAATATTTATATGCATTTAAACGGAAAAAAAATTGTCACTGATCTTGCGGAAATGTTTATGGCGTACGTCTGATGGAAAACTTATCTTAAATACACTATCTACCAACAAGTAATTGGACACCTGTGATAGCAAAGGAAAACGAAGTTTATTCACCTTCAATAGTTGGTGGAGCCTCCACGAGCAACGATTACAGCTGCGACCCTCCGGGGCATACTCTCAACCAGGCGTTGTACGACGGCTAGCAGTATTTTCTTCCACTCGGCTTGGAGAAGACAGGTCAGTTCCTTCACCGATTTCGGACGGTGGGGGCACCCCTTAAGTCGACGCTCCAACTCGTCCCAGAAGTGCTCGATAGGGTTAAGGTCCGGGCTCTGTGCAGGCCAGTCCATTCAATTAACCCCATTGTCACCATACTAAGCCATGGTGGACCTCGCAACATGACAGGTGGCATTGTCATCCTGAAAGTAACTTGGGTCCACCCCGTAAAACTGCCACAACGAAGTAAACGCATGGTCATCCAAAATGGTGCAGTAAGTCTGTCTCGGCTTTGAGTCTACCAGGAATTGCAGCCAAGGGTCCCGTGCCATAACAGGAGAAACACCCCATAGCATAATTCCACCGCCACCGAATTTCACAGTTGGCACAATACATTTCCGGAGGAGGCGTTCTCCAGGCAGACGCCCAACCCAGAACCTGCCATCCGAACGATAGAGGGTGAACCTTGACTCGTTGCTCCAGAGAACCTGCTTCCACTGTTTAACGGTCCACTGTCGACGTTCTTTGCACCACTTTAGCCGAGCAGCGGTATTGGACTTGGTGAACAGAGGTTTGTGGGCGGCAGCACGTCCATGATAACCGAGCAGATGGGCTTCCTTACGGATGGTATTCATCGAAATAACACTCCCGGATGCCTTTTGAAACTCCTCGCGGATGTGGCCCATTGATTTGGTACGGTTCTTCCGAATTTCTCTGGCCAGCACCCGTCGGTCTCTAACTCCCAGTTTTGTGGGTCTGCCGGGTCGGGGCACATTCCGACAGTCACCTCCGATCTTCCAGTTGCCAACCACGTAGGTCACTGTCGATTTTGGGAACTTCAACTCGCTGGATATGTCACGTATGGATCGGCCATTTCTGTGATACCCGACGATTACACCTTTCTCGAAATCGGAGAGCTCCGAACTGCGTGGCATCTTGCATGCGACTGGTTGCGTTGTTGTTTCCCACACGATATTTAACATCGGCGGCCGTGACGTGTATCAGGACCGCAGATATCGTCGATTGCAGGGGTGTCCAATTACTTGTTGGTAGATAGTGTATTATACAAAACACACGCACATAAAAATTGTCGATTATCAGGAAAGTAAACTAAAAACCTATTTTCTATTCCGTAAGAAAACTTACCTTCGATTTCAAAGCAAATGTAAATTTCGTTTTAGTAGAAAAACACATTTATGATCGTGTAGGTAATACCAAAATTCTAGATTTATCTATAAAGCATTATTGAAAAATCTGCATATTTAAGTTTGCTCTTGTAGAATAGGATATGGTTGATCTTGTAGGAAATCGCGCATTGTTGAGCAAAACTTAAGTTATTGTACAAATATAAACATTTAAATGTCAACATACCATCTGCCGAGAATTTAATAAAATTCGGTAGAGATGTACATCAGCCTTTGACAAAGAACTTCGTAATGTTCATTTAAGTATAACTGATTGAACACTACATAAAAACTTCACCTACAGTGAAACAGGAGTCATTCAAGTAAACGTCGAGAAAAGTTACTTACGATTAGTTTTTATTCATCCACTTATACTTTGGCACCACTTCACCAAGACGTAACTACAACTCTTTTTTTATATTACTATCTTAATCAAACGAACATGAATTGATAATAATAACTCTTGGTTAAGAAAACAGCATCAACTTTAGAATATAACACACAGCCTTCAAATTGGGCAAAACTTCAATTGGAAAACGTCTCTTCCACAATTAACATTATAACTTCCACCATCTCTTTCCCCACTTTTGCTTCTACTCAACATTATACAGGGTAATTCAAAATGACTGCCCCGATTACAAATGACAATAACGTGTTTATGAAGATAAATAGACAGCTAATATCCCTACACAAGAAAGAAGGAAGTTGAGAATTTTATTGGAACCTACTGCTGTGTTGCTATGGTGACGTAGAAAAGTGAGCTGCCCGTGCGCCAAAGCTGACGTTTAATTGGTCTTTGTGGACATGACGACTGATTTTTCTGCAAATGGCCTCCCAGGTCCCCGGACCTTACTCCTTATGACTTCTTTTTGTGTGGGTATGTCAAAGACCATGTGTATGTGCCAACTTTGCCGAGAACACTGCAAGAACTAACGATGCGTATTCAGCTTGCACTGGCATCAGTGACTACGGGCATGCTTCATAATGTATGGAGTGAAATGGATTACCGTTTAGATGTTGTTCGCGTGACCCAGGGAAGTCACATAGAATATAATTAAATAACAAGGAACTGTAAACTAACTGATTACCATTACCTGGAACCGTTCAAATGCGGATTAGAATGAACTCTCCCGAAAATTAGTAGTGAAAGCGTTGAGAGAGCAATCCTACCAGGATCGGGCAGTCCTTCACCCGGACAGGATCGGTCCAGAGACCGACAGAGATCTGCCGCCCTCACGGGATCTACACTTCTTGCCCCTTTACCATAGCCCTTACGTGTGACGTGCTGATGGGCCAGGGCTCTAATTTTGCGTCTGGCCGGGAGATTTATTCGCCAGCGCGAAGGTGTCTGGGGCCAAGGCCCTTTATTGGATTCTAGACTAAATGGTACAAACACATATATGCACTGGGGTCCCGTGCAATGGGAAAAACTCCTTTGCTTTCACAAGCCCCCACACAGAGATAACACATAAATATTTACAAAGTATTTACAGCGCAGCACTTGGGCCTCGTGCTGTGGAACCGACCCTGGGCTAGATCGATTTTACACCTCTTCATGTCTTCTGTCTTCATCCTTCAGTCATGATGACTTCCTGCCTCGCAAGTAAAGACTAGCTCATGACCACTGACCTGTACCGTCCAATTGAGGACTCCACAGGGTAAAACAAACTCTCTCGATATTTAAAAGTGACGGCGTTGCGAGTAATCCTGCCAGGATCCGACAATCCCCCATCCGGACAGAATCGGTCCGTAGACTCGCAGCTTGTTGCTACCCACGTGGGCCGGCACTTCTCACCTCTCCGTCATGGCCCGCGTGTGCGTGCTATTTGGGCGGGGGTTAGAAAATATTTCCGCCCCTGTCTGGGAGAATCGATTGCTAGCGCGAAATGTTTGGGGCGACTGCCCCTTTATTCAAACAAATTTGATACATGCACATTTATATACACTTAGGAACCCATCTCCACGTGGGAAACAAATACTTTGCTCAATGAGCCCTCTCACACTGAAAAACATTGAAAATATTTACATTGAAATTATTTACACTCATACTTACTCTGCCACAGGACTAGGGCCAGTTCTGTGGTGATGACTCTGGGCTCGAGTCATCAGTTCCTCTTCTCCGTCTTCATCCCTCTTCTACGCGAGCAGGATCGAGAGGTCCTTCGTCTTTACCAATTCTGGCACCAAAGTTGTTCTCTTACCTGTCAGAGAAGCACATTCTAGAATAATGTGTGCGACATCTGCAGTCTGGGCACCACACATGCACACTCGCTCCCTAACCACGAATCTGCGGAAGTACTCCGGCGAAACACCATGCCTGGTTAGTACCTGGTTAAGGAAACCATTACTCTCAATGCGCCTTATCGAGATTCGGAGGAAAATACGGAGTGTTATTCTGCCGATATCCCCTTCGTCCCATTTCTGTTGCCACTCCACTAATGTGGCTATTTTCAGTTGTGTCCGCACGCTTTGCAACGGGGTTCGCATCTGAAAATGTATGCCCTCTTTTTCAGCAGCTTTCTTGGCTAGCTGGTCTGCCCGTTCATTTCCAACTGTACCGACATGACTTCGGATCTAGTGGAAGGTAACCCTCATACTTCCCGTTGACTTGAATAGCGCTTTTATCTTTCTGACAAGGGGAGTCTTACTCGCGAACTGACCAAGCGCTTTCAGGGCCGCTTGGCTATCAGAGAAAATGCTATAAGCCCCTTCGCTGTTGATAGATAGCACCCAGCGCAGTGCCTCCCTAATTGCCAACAACTCTGCTTGAACACTAGCTGATGACACTACCTGCACCGTCAAAGTGCTGACTTCGCAGGGAAATGCGGATTTCTCTCGAATAGTTTTTGGGATAGATGGTATCCCTAGCCGGCATTCCGACAGTCAGCCTGTCAGTCACCGGAAACCACGGTCTTCTACTCGGACAGATTCGGTCTAGAGACCTGTGGGGATCTGCCTCCCCCACGGGACTGGTACCTTACACCCCCTGTTACAACCCGTGTGTGCGACGTGCTATGGGCAGTCGGGGCAAGCAACTTTTTTAAAATATCTCATCTCGTGGCCGGGAGATCGCCCGCCAACGCGAGTTTTTTTTTGGGACTACTGTCCTTTATTTTGAAACTCAGCACATTTACAAAAATTTTTCACTATGAGGGTCGCATGCACCCCTCTCACAATAGTCAAACAAACAATCACATTACAACATTGAATTATTTACATTGTTCACAGCTCTAGGGCCAGAGCTGTGTTGTTGACCCCGGGCCAGGGTCAAATCAAACACTTTGGTCAGTCGACCGAGAAACTCATTATTGAGAGTTACGTACCTCCGTGGGTACTTCCATTTGTCAACCATAGTTGACCCGACTCTTTCTTTGCTCAAGTTCCCTAACAAGACTAGGACATGTCTTGCTGAAGCTGGAGTGAGCAACGTCCAACTTCAGTCGGAACTTGGCATTCGCAGCGGAGCAGTTGCTGCAGTTCGGTGCGGCTGCACACCGGTGGTGCTGGTGCCCAACTTCACCACAATTGCCGCACCTTGCATCAGTCTCGGGGCAGTTGCCTCGGAAATGGCCGAACCCATTACACCGAAAGCACCTGACCTCCCTCAAAAATTCCTTTAGACGGAGCACTGACCAACCCAAGTTCAGTGTCTTCCGCCTCACCAGGTGCTTGAAGGCCTTGGGTTCCACGTCTGCCACCCAGTGGACCCTACCTCCCTTGCACCTAATGGGAAAACAGGCTTTGAACCCGTTCTCGAGCTCTGGGTTCTGCCCACAAACCATCTGCTCGAACTCTTTCCCGGAGAGTCCCTCGTCGACACCGTACACAATCAACCGAGGGTTTCTCTTCCGTGGGGCCGTGGGTAGTGTGCAATCCTTGGTCAGTGGATTGCTTCTCAACTCCTGGGCAAGGCGGTCGAGCTCCCCGGGATGGGAACACTCCACGGCGACCCCTCCTTTCCTTACACTCCGTAAGCTCTTGACCCCTATCTGCAGTTTTGTTTGGTTCACTGCAGTTTTTAGGGTTTTCTTTGTGTCCTCTGAGGACGCACTCTCAACTGTCGGGTAGACTAAGAGCACGTGTCTCCTGTCTACCGACTTACCCTTCTTCTTTCTACTCTCAATCGGGGCGGGCGAAGGCCCTTTCGCCTTGATAGCCCCCTTCCTAGCCACTTCGGCGTAGGAAACCACTTTCACATCGGCCTTAGCGCCCGATTCCTCCCTCATGGATAGCATGCCCTCGACATGGGCCACCCGTGCTGCTTGCTTAAAACAAGCATCGCTAATGCTCCTCAAGGCAGCAAACACCTTCTCCCTCACTGAGGAAGTGACCCGCAAGTCCAAGATCACGGACTGTACTTCCGAGGTGAGTTGGGTGATGCGATTCAAAAACAACTCCTCGGGTGTAAGCACCGGGGGTGTCCCGGGATGCGTACCTCCCACCGAAGGTACCTCTGGGCACCCCGCGGACTACCCCTCAGGAGCCCGAGATTCGGGCTGGGGTGTTGTTTTCCCCTTCCTTGCCATGGGCGGAACTGGCAAGGGGTGCTCACACCCTTCGTGGGCGTAGCGGCTTTAGAGCCTCTCGCCTGGGGAATCGTCTTCGACAGTTTTCCCCCAGCAATGGGCTCTACCTTCCGGCTGCTCTCGGAAGAGGGGCTAACCCCTTTAGCACTGCCGACAAGGCTTGGTAGTGCTTCTGCCGCTACCTTCTGCGTCCGGGTTGTCCCGGACGATTTGGGGACGGGCCCCTTGGACTTCACTCTACCCTTCTGGGTAGAAGGCATCTCTGTGGGAGAGATAAAAAAAAAAAAAAAAAAAAAACTCTTCTAAGTACTGAGTGGGCACCCGGAGGTTCTCCCACTCTAGTCTAACCTTAGAAACCGGGCGCTCGGGCTTTGGGCGGGCGAGGGACCCTCGTCCGCGGGACCGGTACGGCGACGACGTACCCGATGACTGATGCCAGAGTCTCTATGCGAGCTGATCGGAACTTCGCCCTCACAAGGGCGTTTTTTCTAAGTCCCGTCACTGCTCTATTCGATGGGTAAAATATAGTACCCAATTCGAAAAAAAACAAAATTCGCGAGATCGGGATTGAAACCCGTCTCGCGGTTGGAATCGTCAGTTCTGCTCAGCAGCGCAGTTCAGCTCTTACAAACACACACGGAAACTCTCACCCGGTCGGCATCAGACTGACCGGTCAACTCTGCTTGAAGACCAACTAAACTTAAATAGTATAACTATACTAGTGATTCGAGTTTCTCGGGGTAGAATAGAAATAATAAGTTTTCAAGCTTTCGCAATCAGTTTGCTGTCTACGTTTCTTGAAAAAGCCATCTGGTTGATGTGCGAAAACTTGAAAACTTTGATTTCTATTCTACGCCACGGTATTCGGATCACTAGCATAGTTATACTATTTAAATACACATAGAACAGTGTAAGATTGCAAACAAAATTCTAAACTTCCTTCTTTATTGTTCAGCAATGTGATCTCTGTATTTATGTTCATAAATAAGGTATTGTCATTTGTAATCGGGGCAATCATTTTGAATTACCCTGTATGACGTTCAATACTCATCAAACACATACACATGCCATACGTTCAGACCTCAAGGTGTTGCCAACCATACTCTTACGAGAGAGATTGTTTGTTTGTTTGATTGGAGGTTTAACGACCACTGTGAACAACTCAATGGGCTATAAGCAGTCGCCCGTCCCTAATTTAGGGTCACGGGTTCCAGGGAAGGGAGAGAGCCAGTGCCGTAAGACAAACACAACATCCATGCCTGACCGGGATTTGAACCCGAACCCCTTACGGACGAATGATCAGAGGCCAGCGCCTTAGACCACTGCGCCACCGGGGCGGCCTTGCGAGAGAGAAGATATCACGTTAAGTTTGAAAAACGCGAAGGAGAATGAACTCAAATTTACATAGAGAAAGAAACTGAAAACGAAAGTTATTAATTAGAGTATACATGACAACTTACCCAAACAAAATGCCGCCTCTCCAGTAGGCAAGTTGTCAAAGCACTGCATTTTGACTACGTGTCCAAGGTGGGACCGGGTTCGAGTCCTAGGTAGTGTATTTATCCCAGTTTGTTGGATGTCTCAAAGTAACTTATTATAGCTCCTGCTCATGGTTCGTTGAACCTAGAAACTTAAAAACAGTGCCTCTTGAAGTGTGCTTGCTCAGTGGCATGCAAAAGGCGAAGAACGTTAGGCACGCTGCCAGAATTGTTGTAGTGTATGCAACATAACAACCGGCGCCACTTTAAAGACTAGAGAGAAGGACAGTCATCGCTAGGAAAGAACCAACCTGACGGAGACTAGGAGAGCTCTCATATGACAATCTTCAGGCTATGTCGTAAATACGTCGTAGCAGGAATCCGGGAACATGTCTCAATAAACAATGGCTGGCAGGCCAGATTTCAAGACATCCCACGAAGACCGATATCTGGTCTCAACAACAAGAAGACAGAGGGAGATGACAGGCAAATCCCTGTGAAGCCCGCTTGAACTTCAGGAACAATGACGTCGATGATACCTTAGACCGGACAACTGCATCAGAGGGAGACATGTGATTTATCTTTCTCTCACCCTTTCTTTAAGTATGCCTCGGAGGACACAGCGCAGGTAGGACGACACCTGGACCGAACAGCACGGTGTGCATTGGTCTTCACAGATGAGTCTCGTTTCAGTTTGACTACCGATTCCCAACACGTACTAAGGAGGAGAGGAAGCAGAACAGTTCAAGCAGTTTCAAAAATTGAGCATACTATGCAAGATGTTATATGGTATTTTCAAGGCAATAATGCTGGCCGCCTGCACTCTTTTTCATATGTTTAAGTGGTCACCGTTCCTTCTCAAAAGTATATATAGAAGGTGCGTGAACTCTGTGTAAGGGTTTTCAAAGATACTATGTACACTATCTACCAACAAGTAATTGGACACCTGTGATAGCAAAGGAAAACGAAGTTTATTCACCTTCAATAGTTGGTGGAGCTTCCACGAGCGGCGATTACAGCTGCGACCCTCCGGGGCATACTCTCAACCAGGCGTTGTACGACGGCTAGCAGTATTTTATTCCACTCGGCTTGGAGAATACACGTCAGTTCCTTCACCGATTTCGGGCGGTGGGGGCACCTCTTAAGTCGACGCTCCAACTCATCCTAGAGGGGCTCGATAGGGTTAAGGTCCGGGCACTGCGCTGGCCATACCAAGCCATGGTGAACCTCGCAACATGACAGGTGGCATTGTCATCTTGAAAGTAACATGGGTCCACCCCACAAAACTGCCACAACGTAGGAAGCGCATGGTCATCCAAAATGGTGCCGTAGGTCTCGGCGTTGAACCTACCAGGAATTGCGACCAAGGGCATAATTCCACCGCCGCCGAACTTCACAGTTGGCACAATACATTCCGGCAGGAGGCGTTCTCCAGGCAGACGCCAAACCCCGACCCTGCCTTCCGAACGGTAGAGGGTGAACTTTGATTCGTCGCTCCAGAGAACCAGTTTCTACTGTTCAACGGTCCATTGTCGACGTTCTTTGCATCACGTTAGCCGAGCAGCGCTATTGGACTTTGTGATCAGAGGCTTGTGTGCTGCAGCACGTCCATGATAACCGTGCAGACGGGCATCCTTACGGATGGTATCATCGAAAGAACACTCCCGGATGCCTGTTGAAACTCCTCGCGGATGTGGCCCATCGATTTGGTCCGGTTCTTCCGAATTTCTCTGGCCAGCACCCGTCGGTCTCTAA
This sequence comes from Macrothele yani, assembly GCA_039090855.1. NCBI lineage: Eukaryota > Metazoa > Arthropoda > Arachnida > Araneae > Macrothelidae > Macrothele > Macrothele yani. The sequence continues at coordinate 27,161,289 of CM076999.1, forward strand.
CCCCCAGTTTTGTGGGTCTGCCGGGTTGCGGCACATTCCGACAGTCACCTCTCATCTTCCACTTGCCAATCACGTAGGCCACTGTCGATTTTGGGTACTTCAACTCGCTGGATATGTCACGTATATATCGGCCATTTCTGTGATACCCGACGATTACACCTTTCTCGAAATCAGAGAGCTCCGAACTGCGTGACATCTTACATGCAACTGGTTGCGTTGTTGTTTCCCACACGATACTTAACGGCGGCGGCCGTGAAGTGTATCAGGGTCGCAGATATCGTCGATTACAGGGGTGTCCAATTACTTGTTGGTAGATAGTGTAGTTCCTGAGTTAATTCTTATGAAGAATAGTGCTAGTCGAAGATTATCTGAAGTCAGAATATCGACAGAGTGGATCGACGAGGCTCGTCTTCGGATTTTAACCATATTGAGCTTGTTTGGGATGTTCTGGGGAGCAAAACTGCTGCACTTCTAACCCCAGAATATCATCATCACTCTGATATTTTTTGATGGAACGATAGCTTGTATGGTCATCCGACCTCATTGGGGATATTGTCACAAGCATGAATGAACGCTGTGCAATCACTCTGCCCGTCAAGTGTGATTATATTTCCTGTAAATAAACGGAGCTACGCGTTTCTTCCACAACCAGTGAAAGACGGTTTTGGCTCATCAACATTATTTCTGGCGATCCATTCCTACGCATAGTTTGTGTTCAGATTTTCTTTGTCATGATCTGACGTACCTGTCGTTTTAATTTGGATTAAACACTATTAAGTCGCTGTGTTCTATAGTTATTTCCACGTTTGTAAAACAAATTTTGTAGAGCAGTGTAGTTTGTTGATCTAAGAATAGATAATTTTTGTCCCTAAGGCACCATTCGAATTCGTGTGTTGTGTATGATTTTGCACGTAACTCATTGAATGATGGTATTGGGGAAAGTATAATAATGTTGAAGTGATTGATACCTCTAATAATTCCCCAAATCTGGTAGCACATTACTTCGGAACTAAAGCGAAGTGTCAGAACGGAAACGACCGAAAAAAATTAGCAACCATAATTTCCAATGGAAGCCACACATTACTTCGGAACGTCTTGGAATTTTTTTATCTGAACGGAATGGGAATTTTGAATATTGTTCTCGGAAAATATTTTTGACGGACACGATTTCTTACGAAACAATGCACAGGCGTTTAGTCAAGGCCTCCTGTCTCATCTGCTTACTTTATTGCGTCATTAGACAAACTCTTCGTGGCCGCCCCGGTGGCGCAGTGGTCTAAGCGATGGCCTCTGATCATTCGTTCGAACGGGGTCCGGGTTCGAATCACGGTGAGGCATGGATTTTGTGTTTGTCTTACGGCACTGGCTCTCTCCCTTCCCTGGAACCAGTGACCCTAAATTAGGGACGGGCGACTGCTTATAGCCCATTGAGTTGCTCACGGCGGTCGTTAAACCTCCAATCAAAAAAAAAAAACTCTTCGTGCGGGCTGATTTTCCCGCTATCACTGGTTCAGCTTCGAAGTTTTTTGATTATTTCATCTATTAACAACAACAACAAAAATTAACGCTGATCAACCAAGTATGATTTTGTGCAACATTAGTCATAAACATTGTTACAATACTGTGATGAGAGACAACTTGTAAGATGAAATATTGAAAATTTCACTAAATACGTTAAGTGAAATTTAATAAAACCATGTTTAACTTAAAAAATACCTGTACAAGAAAAATAGCGTCCATAAGTTACTATTCGGGGTATGCAAAAGTTTCCGCCGTTTTAGGGAGAAAGGAGACGGGGACAATCAGGAAACCAGTACATATTTATTCAACGAAATATTGACCGTTAGCATCAATGACATTTTGCCAGTTTTCAGGCAACAAATGAATTCCCCTGTGATAGAAGGACTCGGGTTTTGAGCTGAAAAACGCAGTGACGAAATGTTTCACCTCTGGAAATGTGGTGAACCGCTGTTGGGATAGGTAGGGTATGTCGCATAAAGCGAAACAGATGAAAGTCTGAGGGTGCAATGTCCGTGGAGTAAGCCAGGTGCGGTAAAACCTCCCAGTTTAACTGTTCAAGGGTTGATTTCGTGCTGGCACCGAAATGTGGCCTGGCATTATCGTGTAACAGGATGACTGAGCGGCATCCTTGACCTGTTCATGGGCGTTTTTGCTCGATTGCGGTGTTTAGTTTCATCAACTGATTGCTATATCGTTCTGCAGTGGTTGTTTCGCCCGGTTTCAGCAGTTCGAAGTACAGCACCCCATGCATATCCCACCACACACATACAACAGCGTCTTTATTCCGTGGATATCCTGTTTTGCAGTGGATGTTGATGGCTGGCCTGGGTCAACACAAGATCGCTTGCGTACGGAGTTGTCGCAATAGACTCATTTTTCATCCCCGGTGATTACCTTCCACAAGAAATTCTTCCCTTGAAACCTCTTCACCAACGACTTGTAGATACCCAATTGTTGACCAATTTTACGCTCCGTTAATGTATACGGAACCCACTTACTAATCTTCTGGATCTTTCCCAGGACTTGTAGACGCCGTACAACCGTCGATTCAGCCACTTTCAAACGTTTTGCATGTTGTGTGGTCGATTGTGTGGAAACCTCTTGCAACAGCGATTCCAGCTCCTCGTCTGCGAGTCCCTGCGGTCTACCTGCACGTGGCTTGTCTTCCAAGCTTAGATCCCCTTTCTGAAACCTGGCAAACCATTTTTGACACGTCCGCTCACCCACAACCGTTTTGCTATATGCCTGACATATTGAACCGTATGCTTCACTCGCATTTTTCACTAAATTAAACATGAATAACAAACAGTGCCGCAAATGAACTTTATGGACCGCAAGGCTTGGCTTCGTGTACGAAGCACGGGTCGCCGGACGGTTAGACCCCTACATCGCCTGCGAGCGGCGGAAACTTTTGCATACCGCTAATACATATCGCTGCTCTAAGATCATTTTATTGTATTTTACTACATATTTGTTTTTTTTAAGAATTTTCTTTTTATTTGGAGGTTTAAAAACCACTGCGAGCGGGAGAGGCGAAACTTTTGCATACCGCTAATACATATCGCTGCTCTAAGATCATTTTATTGTATTTTACTACATATTTGCTTTTTTTTAAGAATTTTCTTTTTATTTGGAGGTTTAAAAACCACTGCGAGCGGGAGAGGTGGAAACTTTTGCATACCGCTAATACATATCGCTGCTCTAAGATCATTTTATTGTATTTTACTACATATTTGCTTTTTTTTAAGAATTTTCTTTTTATTTGGAGGTTTAAAAACCACTGCGAGCGGGAGAGGCGGAAACTTTTGCATACCGCTAATACATATCGCTGCTCTAAGATCATTTTATTGTATTTTACTACATATTTGCTTTTTTTTAAGAATTTTCTTTTTATTTGGAGGTTTAAAAACCACTGCGAGCGGGAGAGGCGGAAACTTTTGCATACCGCTAATACATATCGCTGCTCTAAGATCATTTTATTGTATTTTACTACATATTTGCTTTTTTTTAAGAATTTTCTTTTTATTTGGAGGTTTAAAAACCACTGCGAGCGGGAGAAGTGGAAACTTTTGCATACCGCTAATACATATCGCTGCTCTAAGATCATTTTATTGTATTTTACTACATATTTGCTTTTTTTTAAGAATTTTCTTTTTATTTGGAGGTTTAAAAACCACTGCGAGCGGGAGAGGCGGAAACTTTTGCATACCGCTAATACATATCGCTGCTCTAAGATCATTTTATTGTATTTTACTACATATTTGCTTTTTTTTAAGAATTTCTTTTTATTTGGAGGTTTAAAAACCACTGCGAGCGGGAGAGGCGGAAACTTTTGCATACCACTAATACATATCGCTGCTCTAAGATCATTTTATTGTATTTTACTACATATTTGCTTTTTTTTAAGAATTTTCTTTTTATTTGGAGGTTTAAAAACCACTGCGAGCGGGAGAAGTGGAAACTTTTGCATACCGCTAATACATATCGCTGCTCTAAGATCATTTTACTGTATTTTACTACATATTTGCTTTTTTTTAAGAATTTTCTTTTTATTTGGAGGTTTAAAAACCACTGCGAGCGGGAGAAGTGGAAACTTTTGCATACCGCTAATACATATCGCTGCTCTAAAATCATTCCATTGTATTTTACTACATATTTGTTTGTTTTTAAGAATTTCCTTTTTATTTGGAGGTTTAAAAACCACTGCGAGCGGGAGAGGCGGAACGTTTGCATACCGCTAATACATATCGCTGCTCTAAGATCATTTTATTGTATTTTACTACATATTTGCTTTTTTTTAAGAATTTCTTTTTATTTGGAGGTTTAAAAACCACTGCGAGCGGGAGAGGCGGAAACTTTTGCATACCACTAATACATATCGCTTCTCTAAGATCATTTTACTGTATTTTACTACATATTTGCTTTTTTTTAAGAATTTTCTTTTTATTTGGAGGTTTAAAAACCACTGCGAGCGGGAGAAGTGGAAACTTTTGCATACCGCTAATACATATCGCTGCTCTAAAATCATTTCATTGTATTTTACTACATATTTGTTTGTTTTTAAGAATTTCCTTTTTATTTGGAGGTTTAAAAACCACTGCGAGCGGGAGAGGCGGAAACGTTTGCATACCGCTAATACATATCGCTGCTCTAAGATCATTTTATTGTATTTTACTACATATTTGCTTTTTTTTAAGAATTTTCTTTTTATTTGGAGATTTAAAAGCCACTGCGAGCGGGAGAGGCGGAAACTTTTGCATACCGCTAATACATATCGCTGCTCTAAGATCATTTTACTGTATTTTACTACATATTTGCTTTTTTTTAAGAATTTCTTTTTATTTGGAGGTTTAAAAACCACTGCGAGCGGGAGAGGCGGAAACTTTTGCATACCACTAATACATATCGCTTCTCTAAGATCATTTTACTGTATTTTACTACATATTTGCTTTTTTTTAAGAATTTTCTTTTTATTTGGAGGTTTAAAAACCACTGCGAGCGGGAGAGGCGGAAACTTTTGCATACCGCTAATACATATCGCTGCTCTAAGATCATTTTATTGTATTTTACTACATATTTGCTTTTTTTAAGAATTTTCTTTTTATTTGGAGGTTTAAAAACCACTGCGAGCGGGAGAGGCGGAAACTTTTGCATACCGCTAATACATATCGCTGCTCTAAGATCATTTTACTGTATTTTACTACATATTTGCTTTTTTTTAAGAATTTTCTTTTTATTTGGAGGTTTAAAAACCACTGCGAGCGGGAGAAGTGGAAACTTTTGCATACCGCTAATACATATCGCTGCTCTAAGATCATTTTACTGTATTTTACTACATATTTGCTTTTTTTTAAGAATTTTCTTTTTATTTGGAGGTTTAAAAACCACTGCGAGCGGGAGAAGTGGAAACTTTTGCATACCGCTAATACATATCGCTGCTCTAAAATCATTCCATTGTATTTTACTACATATTTGTTTGTTTTTAAGAATTTCCTTTTTATTTGGAGGTTTAAAAACCACTGCGAGCGGGAGAGGCGGAACGTTTGCATACCGCTAATACATATCGCTGCTCTAAGATCATTTTATTGTATTTTACTACATATTTTTTTTAAGAATTTTCTTTTTATTTGGAGATTTAAAAGCCACTGCGAGCGGGAGAGGCGGAAACTTTTGCATACCGCTAATACATATCGCTGCTCTAAGATCATTTTATTGTATTTTACTACATATTTGCTTTTTTTTAAGATTTCTTTTTTATTTGGAGGTTTAAAAACCACTGCGAGCGGGAGAGGCGGAAACTTTTGCATACCGCTAATACATATCGCTGCTCTAAGATCATTTTATTGTATTTTACTACATATTTGCTTTTTTTTAAGAATTTCTTTTTATTTGGAGGTTTAAAAACCACTGCGAGCGGGAGAGGCGGAAACTTTTGCATACCACTAATACATATCGCTTCTCTAAGATCATTTTACTGTATTTTACTACATATTTGCTTTTTTTTAAGAATTTTCTTTTTATTTGGAGGTTTAAAAACCACTGCGAGCGGGAGAAGTGGAAACTTTTGCATACCGCTAATACATATCGCTGCTCTAAGATCATTTTATTGTATTTTACTACATATTTGCTTTTTTTAAGAATTTCTTTTTATTTGGAGGTTTAAAAACCACTGCGAGCGGGAGAAGTGGAAACTTTTGCATACCGCTAATACATATCGCTGCTCTAAAATCATTTCATTGTATTTTACTACATATTTGTTTGTTTTTAAGAATTTCCTTTTTATTTGGAGGTTTAAAACCACTGCGAGCGGGAGAGGCGGAACGTTTGCATACCGCTAATACATATCGCTGCTCTAAGATCATTTTATTGTATTTTACTACATATTTGCTTTTTTTTAAGAATTTTCTTTTTATTTGGAGGTTTAAAAACCACTGCGAGCGGGAGAGGCGGAAACTTTTGCATACCGCTAATACATATCGCTGCTCTAAGATCATTTTATTGTATTTTACTACATATTTGCTTTTTTTAAGAATTTTCTTTTTATTTGGAGGTTTAAAAACCACTGCGAGCGGGAGAGGCGGAAACTTTTGCATACCGCTAATACATATCGCTGCTCTAAGATCATTTTACTGTATTTTACTACATATTTGCTTTTTTTTAAGAATTTCTTTTTATTTGGAGGTTTAAAAACCACTGCGAGCGGGAGAAGTGGAAACTTTTGCATACCGCTAATACATATCGCTGCTCTAAAATCATTTTATTGTATTTTACTACATATTTGTTTGTTTTTAAGAATTTCCTTTTTATTTGGAGGTTTAAAAACCACTGCGAGCGGGAGAGGCGGAAACGTTTTGCATACCGCTAATACATATCGCTGCTCTAAGATCATTTTATTGTATTTTACTACATATTTGCTTTTTTTTTTAAGAATTTTCTTTTTATTTGGAGGTTTAAAAACCACTGCGAGCGGGAGAGGCGGAAACTTTTGCATACCGCTAATACATATCGCTGCTCTAAGATCATTTTATTGTATTTTACTACATATTTGCTTTTTTTTAAGAATTTTCTTTTTATTTGGAGGTTTAAAAACCACTGCGAGCGGGAGAAGTGGAAACTTTTGCATACCGCTAATACATATCGCTGCTCTAAGATCATTTTACTGTATTTTACTACATATTTGCTTTTTTTAAGAATTTTCTTTTTATTTGGAGGTTTAAAAACCACTGCGAGCGGGAGAAGTGGAAACTTTTGCATACCGCTAATACATATCGCTGCTCTAAGATCATTTTATTGTATTTTACTACATATTTGCTTTGTTTTAAGAATTTTCTTTTTATTTGGAGGTTTAAAAACCACTGCGAGCGGGAGAAGTGGAAACTTTTGCATACCGCTAATACATATCGCTGCTCTAAAATCATTTTATTGTATTTTACTACATATTTGTTTGTTTTTAAGAATTTTCTTTTTATTTGGAGGTTTAAAAACCACTGCGAGCGGGAGAGGCGGAAACGTTTTGCATACCGCTAATACATATCGCTGCTCTAAGATCATTTTATTGTATTTTACTACATATTTGCTTTTTTAAGAATTTTTCTTTTATTTGGAGGTTTAAAAACCACTGCGAGCGGGAGAGGCGGAAACTTTTGCATACCGCTAATACATATCGCTGCTCTAAGATCATTTTATTGTATTTTACTACATATTTGCTTTTTTTTAAGAATTTCTTTTTATTTGGAGGTTTAAAAACCACTGCGAGCGGGAGAGGCGGAAACTTTTGCATACCGCTAATACATATCGCTGCTCTAAGATCATTTTATTGTATTTTACTACATATTTGCTTTTTTTTAAGAATTTTCTTTTTATTTGGAGGTTTAAAAACCACTGCGAGCGGGAGAAGTGGAAACTTTTGCATACCGCTAATACATATCGCTGCTCTAAGATCATTTCATTGTATTTTACTACATATTTGCTTTTTTTTAAGAATTTTCTTTTTATTTGGAGGTTTAAAAACCACTGCGAGCGGGAGAGGCGGAAACTTTTGCATACCGCTAATACATATCGCTGCTCTAAGATCATTTTATTGTATTTTACTACATATTTGCTTTTTTTTAAGAATTTTCTTTTTATTTGGAGGTTTAAAAACCACTGCGAGCGGGAGAAGTGGAAACTTTTGCATACCGCTAATACATATCGCTGCTCTAAGATCATTTCATTGTATTTTACTACATATTTGTTTTTTTTTAAGAATTTTCTTTTTATTTGGAGGTTTAAAAACCACTGCGAGCGGGAGAGGCGGAAACTTTTGCATACCGCTAATACATATCGCTGCTCTAAGATCATTTTATTGTATTTTACTACATATTTGCTTTTTTTTAAGAATTTTCTTTTTATTTGGAGGTTTAAAAACCACTGCGAGCGGGAGAGGCGGAAACTTTTGCATACCGCTAATACATATCGCTGCTCTAAGATCATTTTATTGTATTTTACTACATATTTGCTTTTTTTTAAGAATTTTCTTTTTATTTGGAGGTTTAAAAACCACTGCGAGCGGGAGAAGTGGAAACTTTTGCATACCGCTAATACATATCGCTGCTCTAAGATCATTTTACTGTATTTTACTACATATTTGCTTTTTTTTAAGAATTTTCTTTTTATTTGGAGGTTTAAAAACCACTGCGAGCGGGAGAGGCGGAAACTTTTGCATACCGCTAATACATATCGCTGCTCTAAGATCATTTTATTGTATTTTACTACATATTTGCTTTTTTTTAAGAATTTTCTTTTTATTTGGAGGTTTAAAAACCACTGCGAGCGGGAGAAGTGGAAACTTTTGCATACCGCTAATACATATCGCTGCTCTAAGATCATTTTATTGTATTTTACTACATATTTGCTTTTTTTTAAGAATTTTCTTTTTATTTGGAGGTTTAAAAACCACTGCGAGCGGGAGAGGCGGAAACTTTTGCATACCGCTAATACATATCGCTGCTCTAAGATCATTTTATTGTATTTTACTACATATTTGCTTTTTTTTAAGAATTTTCTTTTTATTTGGAGGTTTAAAAACCACTGCGAGCGGGAGAGGCGGAAACTTTTGCATACCGCTAATACATATCGCTGCTCTAAGATCATTTCATTGTATTTTACTACATATTTGCTTTTTTTTAAGAATTTCTTTTTATTTGGAGGTTTAAAAACCACTGCGAGCGGGAGAGGCGGAAACTTTTGCATACCGCTAATACATATCGCTGCTCTAAGATCATTTTACTGTATTTTACTACATATTTGCTTTTTTTTAAGAATTTTCTTTTTATTTGGAGGTTTAAAAACCACTGCGAGCGGGAGAAGTGGAAACTTTTGCATACCGCTAATACATATCGCTGCTCTAAGATCATTTTATTGTATTTTACTACATATTTGCTTTTTTTAAGAATTTTCTTTTTATTTGGAGGTTTAAAAACCACTGCGAGCGGGAGAGGCGGAAACTTTTGCATACCGCTAATACATATCGCTGCTCTAAGATCATTTTATTGTATTTTACTACATATTTGCTTTTTTTTAAGAATTTTCTTTTTATTTGGAGGTTTAAAAACCACTGCGAGCGGGAGAGGCGGAAACTTTTGCATACCGCTAATACATATCGCTGCTCTAAGATCATTTTATTGTATTTTACTACATATTTGCTTTTTTTTAAGAATTTTCTTTTTATTTGGAGGTTTAAAAACCACTGCGAGCGGGAGAGGCGGAAACTTTTGCATACCGCTAATACATATCGCTGCTCTAAGATCATTTTATTGTATTTTACTACATATTTGCTTTTTTTTAAGAATTTTCTTTTTATTTGGAGGTTTAAAAACCACTGCGAGCGGGAGAAGCGGAAACTTTTGCATACCGCTAATACATATCGCTGCTCTAAGATCATTTTACTGTATTTTACTACATATTTGCTTTTTTTTAAGAATTTTCTTTTTATTTGGAGGTTTAAAAACCACTGCGAGCGGGAGAAGTGGAAACTTTTGCATACCGCTAATACATATCGCTGCTCTAAGATCATTTTATTGTATTTTACTACATATTTGCTTTTTTTTAAGAATTTTCTTTTTATTTGGAGGTTTAAAAACCACTGCGAGCGGGAGAAGTGGAAACTTTTGCATACCGCTAATACATATCGCTGCTCTAAAATCATTCCATTGTATTTTACTACATATTTGTTTGTTTTTAAGAATTTCCTTTTTATTTGGAGGTTTAAAAACCACTGCGAGCGGGAGAGGCGGAACGTTTGCATACCGCTAATACATATCGCTGCTCTAAGATCATTTTATTGTATTTTACTACATATTTGCTTTTTTTTAAGAATTTTCTTTTTATTTGGAGGTTTAAAAACCACTGCGAGCGGGAGAGGCGGAAACTTTTGCATACCGCTAATACATATCGCTGCTCTAAGATCATTTTATTGTATTTTACTACATATTTGCTTTTTTTAAGAATTTTCTTTTTATTTGGAGGTTTAAAAACCACTGCGAGCGGGAGAAGTGGAAACTTTTGCATACCGCTAATACATATCGCTGCTCTAAGATCATTTTACTGTATTTTACTACATATTTGCTTTTTTAAGAATTTTCTTTTTATTTGGAGGTTTAAAAACCACTGCGAGCGGGAGAAGTGGAAACTTTTGCATACCGCTAATACATATCGCTGCTCTAAAATCATTTTATTGTATTTTACTACATATTTGTTTGTTTTTAAGAATTTCTTTTTATTTGGAGGTTTAAAAACCACTGCGAGCGGGAGAGGCGGAAACGTTTGCATACCGCTAATACATATCGCTGCTCTAAGATCATTTTATTGTATTTTACTACATATTTTTTTTTTTAAGAATTTTCTTTTTATTTGGAGGTTTAAAAACCACTGCGAGCGGGAGAAGGCGGAAACTTTTGCATACCGCTAATACATATCGCTGCTCTAAGATCATTTTATTGTATTTTACTACATATTTGCTTTTTTTTAAGAATTTTCTTTTTATTTGGAGGTTTAAAAACCACTGCGAGCGGGAGAGGCGGAAACTTTTGCATACCGCTAATACATATCGCTGCTCTAAGATCATTTTATTGTATTTTACTACATATTTGCTTTTTTTTAAGAATTTTCTTTTTATTTGGAGGTTTAAAAACCACTGCGAGCGGGAGAGGCGGAAACTTTTGCATACCGCTAATACATATCGCTGCTCTAAGATCATTTTATTGTATTTTACTACATATTTGCTTTTTTTAAGAATTTTCTTTTTATTTGGAGGTTTAAAAACCACTGCGAGCGGGAGAAGTGGAAACTTTTGCATACCGCTAATACATATCGCTGCTCTAAGATCATTTTATTGTATTTTACTACATATTTGCTTTTTTTTAAGAATTTTCTTTTTATTTGGAGGTTTAAAAACCACTGCGAGCGGGAGAGGCGGAAACTTTTGCATACCGCTAATACATATCGCTGCTCTAAGATCATTTTATTGTATTTTACTACATATTTGCTTTTTTTTAAGAATTTTCTTTTTATTTGGAGGTTTAAAAACCACTGCGAGCGGGAGAGGCGGAAACTTTTGCATACCGCTAATACATATCGCTGCTCTAAGATCATTTCATTGTATTTTACTACATATTTGCTTTTTTTTAAGAATTTTCTTTTTATTTGGAGGTTTAAAAACCACTGCGAGCGGGAGAAGTGGAAACTTTTGCATACCGCTAATACATATCGCTGCTCTAAGATCATTTTATTGTATTTTACTACATATTTGCTTGTTTTTAAGAATTTTCTTTTTATTTGGAGGTTTAAAAACCACTGCGAGCGGGAGAAGTGGAAACTTTTGCATACCGCTAATACATATCGCTGCTCTAAGATCATTTTATTGTATTTTACTACATATTTGTTTTTTTTAAGAATTTTCTTTTTATTTGGAGGTTTAAAAACCACTGCGAGCGGGAGAGGCGGAAACTTTTGCATACCGCTAATACATATCGCTGCTCTAAGATCATTTTATTGTATTTTACTACATATTTGCTTTTTTTTAAGATTTTCTTTTTATTTGGAGGTTTAAAAACCACTGCGAGCGGGAGAGGCGGAAACTTTTGCATACCGCTAATACATATCGCTGCTCTAAGATCATTTTACTGTATTTTACTACATATTTGCTTTTTTTAAGAATTTTCTTTTTATTTGGAGGTTTAAAAACCACTGCGAGCGGGAGAGGCGGAAACTTTTGCATACCACTAATACATATCGCTTCTCTAAGATCATTTTACTGTATTTTACTACATATTTGCTTTTTTTTAAGAATTTTCTTTTTATTTGGAGGTTTAAAAACCACTGCGAGCGGGAGAGGCGGAAACTTTTGCATACCGCTAATACATATCGCTGCTCTAAGATCATTTTATTGTATTTTACTACATATTTGCTTTTTTTTAAGAATTTCTTTTTATTTGGAGGTTTAAAAACCACTGCGAGCGGGAGAGGTGGAAACTTTTGCATACCGCTAATACATATCGCTGCTCTAAGATCATTTTATTGTATTTTACTACATATTTGCTTTTTTTTAAGAATTTCTTTTTATTTGGAGGTTTAAAAACCACTGCGAGCGGGAGAGGCGGAAACTTTTGCATACCGCTAATACATATCGCTGCTCTAAGATCATTTTACTGTATTTTACTACATATTTGCTTTTTTTTAAGAATTTTCTTTTTATTTGGAGGTTTAAAAACCACTGCGAGCGGGAGAAGTGGAAACTTTTGCATACCGCTAATACATATAAAATCATTTTACTGTATTTTACTACATATTTGCTTTTTTTTAAGAATTTTCTTTTTATTTGGAGGTTTAAAAACCACTGCGAGCGGGAGAAGTGGAAACTTTTGCATACCGCTAATACATATCGCTGCTCTAAGATCATTTTACTGTATTTTACTACATATTTGCTTTTTTTTAAGAATTTTCTTTTTATTTGGAGGTTTAAAAACCACTGCGAGCGGGAGAAGTGGAAACTTTTGCATACCGCTAATACATATCGCTGCTCTAAAATCATTCCATTGTATTTTACTACATATTTGTTTGTTTTTAAGAATTTCCTTTTTATTTGGAGGTTTAAAAACCACTGCGAGCGGGAGAGGCGGAAACGTTTGCATACCGCTAATACATATCGCTGCTCTAAGATCATTTTACTGTATTTTACTACATATTTGCTTTTTTTTAAGAATTTTCTTTTTATTTGGAGGTTTAAAAACCACTGCGAGCGGGAGAAGTGGAAACTTTTGCATACCGCTAATACATATCGCTGCTCTAAAATCATTCCATTGTATTTTACTACATATTTGTTTGTTTTTAAGAATTTCCTTTTTATTTGGAGGTTTAAAAACCACTGCGAGCGGGAGAGGCGGAAACGTTTGCATACCGCTAATACATATCGCTGCTCTAAGATCATTTTATTGTATTTTACTACATATTTGCTTTTTTTTAAGAATTTTCTTTTTATTTGGAGGTTTAAAAACCACTGCGAGCGGGAGAAGTGGAAACTTTTGCATACCGCTAATACATATCGCTGCTCTAAGATCATTTTACTGTATTTTACTACATATTTGCTTTTTTTTAAGAATTTTCTTTTTATTTGGAGGTTTAAAAACCACTGCGAGCGGGAGAAGTGGAAACTTTTGCATACCGCTAATACATATCGCTGCTCTAAAATCATTTCATTGTATTTTACTACATATTTGTTTGTTTTTAAGAATTTCCTTTTTATTTGGAGGTTTAAAAACCACTGCGAGCGGGAGAGGCGGAACGTTTGCATACCGCTAATACATATCGCTGCTCTAAGATCATTTTATTGTATTTTACTACATATTTTTTTTAAGAATTTTCTTTTTATTTGGAGATTTAAAAGCCACTGCGAGCGGGAGAGGCGGAAACTTTTGCATACCGCTAATACATATCGCTGCTCTAAGATCATTTTATTGTATTTTACTACATATTTGCTTTTTTTTAAGAATTTTCTTTTTATTTGGAGGTTTAAAAACCACTGCGAGCGGGAGAGGCGGAAACTTTTGCATACCACTAATACATATCGCTTCTCTAAGATCATTTTACTGTATTTTACTACATATTTGCTTTTTTTTAAGAATTTCTTTTTATTTGGAGGTTTAAAAACCACTGCGAGCGGGAGAGGCGGAAACTTTTGCATACCACTAATACATATCGCTGCTCTAAGATCATTTTACTGTATTTTACTACATATTTGCTTTTTTTTAAGAATTTTCTTTTTATTTGGAGGTTTAAAAACCACTGCGAGCGGGAGAGGTGGAAACGTTTGCATACCGCTAATACATATCGCTGCTCTAAGATCATTTTATTGTATTTTACTACATATTTGCTTTTTTTAAGAATTTCTTTTTATTTGGAGGTTTAAAAACCACTGCGAGCGGGAGAGGCGGAAACTTTTGCATACCGCTAATACATATCGCTGCTCTAAGATCATTTTATTGTATTTTACTACATATTTGCTTTTTTTTAAGAATTTCTTTTTATTTGGAGGTTTAAAAACCACTGCGAGCGGGAGAGGCGGAAACTTTTGCATACCACTAATACATATCGCTTCTCTAAGATCATTTTACTGTATTTTACTACATATTTGCTTTTTTTTAAGAATTTTCTTTTTATTTGGAGGTTTAAAAACCACTGCGAGCGGGAGAAGTGGAAACTTTTGCATACCGCTAATACATCTAAAATCATTTTACTGTATTTTACTACATATTTGCTTTTTTTTAAGAATTTTCTTTTTATTTGGAGGTTTAAAAACCACTGCGAGCGGGAGAAGTGGAAACTTTTGCATACCGCTAATACATATCGCTGCTCTAAAATCATTTCATTGTATTTTACTACATATTTGTTTGTTTTTAAGAATTTCCTTTTTATTTGGAGGTTTAAAAACCACTGCGAGCGGGAGAGGCGGAAACTTTTGCATACCGCTAATACATATCGCTGCTCTAAGATCATTTTATTGTATTTTACTACATATTTGCTTTTTTTTAAGAATTTTCTTTTTATTTGGAGGTTTAAAAACCACTGCGAGCGGGAGAAGTGGAAACTTTTGCATACCGCTAATACATATCGCTGCTCTAAAATCATTTCATTGTATTTTACTACATATTTGTTTGTTTTTAAGAATTTCCTTTTTATTTGGAGGTTTAAAAACCACTGCGAGCGGGAGAGGCGGAAACTTTTGCATACCGCTAATACATATCGCTGCTCTAAGATCATTTTATTGTATTTTACTACATATTTGCTTTTTTTTAAGAATTTTCTTTTTATTTGGAGGTTTAAAAACCACTGCGAGCGGGAGAAGTGGAAACTTTTGCATACCGCTAATACATATCGCTGCTCTAAAATCATTCCATTGTATTTTACTACATATTTGTTTGTTTTTAAGAATTTCCTTTTTATTTGGAGGTTTAAAAACCACTGCGAGCGGGAGAGGCGGAAACGTTTGCATACCGCTAATACATATCGCTGCTCTAAGATCATTTTATTGTATTTTACTACATATTTGCTTTTTTTTAAGAATTTCTTTTTATTTGGAGGTTTAAAAACCACTGCGAGCGGGAGAGGCGGAAACTTTTGCATACCACTAATACATATCGCTGCTCTAAGATCATTTTACTGTATTTTACTACATATTTGCTTTTTTTTAAGAATTTTCTTTTTATTTGGAGGTTTAAAAACCACTGCGAGCGGGAGAAGTGGAAACTTTTGCATACCGCTAATACATATCGCTGCTCTAAGATCATTTTACTGTATTTTACTACATATTTGCTTTTTTTAAGAATTTTCTTTTTATTTGGAGGTTTAAAAACCACTGCGAGCGGGAGAAGTGGAAACTTTTGCATACCGCTAATACATATCGCTGCTCTAAAATCATTTCATTGTATTTTACTACATATTTGTTTGTTTTTAAGAATTTCCTTTTTATTTGGAGGTTTAAAAACCACTGCGAGCGGGAGAGGCGGAACGTTTGCATACCGCTAATACATATCGCTGCTCTAAGATCATTTTATTGTATTTTACTACATATTTTTTTTAAGAATTTTCTTTTTATTTGGAGATTTAAAAGCCACTGCGAGCGGGAGAGGCGGAAACTTTTGCATACCGCTAATACATATCGCTGCTCTAAGATCATTTTATTGTATTTTACTACATATTTGCTTTTTTTTAAGATTTTCTTTTTATTTGGAGGTTTAAAAACCACTGCGAGCGGGAGAGGCGGAAACTTTTGCATACCACTAATACATATCGCTTCTCTAAGATCATTTTACTGTATTTTACTACATATTTGCTTTTTTTTAAGAATTTCTTTTTATTTGGAGGTTTAAAAACCACTGCGAGCGGGAGAGGCGGAAACTTTTGCATACCACTAATACATATCGCTTCTCTAAGATCATTTTACTGTATTTTACTACATATTTGCTTTTTTTAAGAATTTTCTTTTTATTTGGAGGTTTAAAAACCACTGCGAGCGGGAGAGGTGGAAACTTTTGCATACCGCTAATACATATCGCTGCTCTAAGATCATTTTATTGTATTTTACTACATATTTGCTTTTTTTTAAGAATTTCTTTTTATTTGGAGGTTTAAAAACCACTGCGAGCGGGAGAGGCGGAAACTTTTGCATACCGCTAATACATATCGCTGCTCTAAGATCATTTTATTGTATTTTACTACATATTTGCTTTTTTTTAAGAATTTTCTTTTTATTTGGAGGTTTAAAAACCACTGCGAGCGGGAGAAGTGGAAACTTTTGCATACCGCTAATACATATCGCTACATCTAAAATCATTTTATTGTATTTTACTACATATTTGCTTTTTTTTAAGAATTTTCTTTTTATTTGGAGGTTTAAAAACCACTGCGAGCGGGAGAAGTGGAAACTTTTGCATACCGCTAATACATATCGCTGCTCTAAGATCATTTTACTGTATTTTACTACATATTTGCTTTTTTTTAAGAATTTTCTTTTTATTTGGAGGTTTAAAAACCACTGCGAGCGGGAGAAGTGGAAACTTTTGCATACCGCTAATACATATCGCTGCTCTAAAATCATTCCATTGTATTTTACTACATATTTGTTTGTTTTTAAGAATTTCCTTTTTATTTGGAGGTTTAAAAACCACTGCGAGCGGGAGAGGCGGAAACTTTTGCATACCGCTAATACATATCGCTGCTCTAAGATCATTTTATTGTATTTTACTACATATTTGCTTTTTTTTAAGAATTTTCTTTTTATTTGGAGGTTTAAAAACCACTGCGAGCGGGAGAAGTGGAAACTTTTGCATACCGCTAATACATATCGCTGCTCTAAAATCATTCCATTGTATTTTACTACATATTTGTTTGTTTTTAAGAATTTCCTTTTTATTTGGAGGTTTAAAAACCACTGCGAGCGGGAGAGGCGGAAACGTTTGCATACCGCTAATACATATCGCTGCTCTAAGATCATTTTATTGTATTTTACTACATATTTGCTTTTTTTTAAGAATTTCTTTTTATTTGGAGGTTTAAAAACCACTGCGAGCGGGAGAGGCGGAAACTTTTGCATACCACTAATACATATCGCTGCTCTAAGATCATTTTACTGTATTTTACTACATATTTGCTTTTTTTTAAGAATTTTCTTTTTATTTGGAGGTTTAAAAACCACTGCGAGCGGGAGAAGTGGAAACTTTTGCATACCGCTAATACATATCGCTGCTCTAAGATCATTTTACTGTATTTTACTACATATTTGCTTTTTTTTAAGAATTTTCTTTTTATTTGGAGGTTTAAAAACCACTGCGAGCGGGAGAAGTGGAAACTTTTGCATACCGCTAATACATATCGCTGCTCTAAAATCATTTCATTGTATTTTACTACATATTTGTTTGTTTTTAAGAATTTCCTTTTTATTTGGAGGTTTAAAAACCACTGCGAGCGGGAGAGGCGGAACGTTTGCATACCGCTAATACATATCGCTGCTCTAAGATCATTTTATTGTATTTTACTACATATTTGCTTTTTTTTAAGAATTTTCTTTTTATTTGGAGGTTTAAAAGCCACTGCGAGCGGGAGAGGCGGAAACTTTTGCATACCGCTAATACATATCGCTGCTCTAAGATCATTTTATTGTATTTTACTACATATTTGCTTTTTTTAAAGAATTTTCTTTTTATTTGGAGGTTTAAAAACCACTGCGAGCGGGAGAGGCGGAAACTTTTGCATACCACTAATACATATCGCTTCTCTAAGATCATTTTACTGTATTTTACTACATATTTGCTTTTTTTTAAGAATTTCTTTTTATTTGGAGGTTTAAAAACCACTGCGAGCGGGAGAGGCGGAAACTTTTGCATACCACTAATACATATCGCTGCTCTAAGATCATTTTACTGTATTTTACTACATATTTCCTTTTTTTAAGAATTTTCTTTTTATTTGGAGGTTTAAAAACCACTGCGAGCGGGAGAGGTGGAAACTTTTGCATACCGCTAATACATATCGCTGCTCTAAGATCATTTTATTGTATTTTACTACATATTTGCTTTTTTTTAAGAATTTCTTTTTATTTGGAGGTTTAAAAACCACTGCGAGCGGGAGAGGCGGAAACTTTTGCATACCGCTAATACATATCGCTGCTCTAAGATCATTTTATTGTATTTTACTACATATTTGCTTTTTTTTAAGAATTTTCTTTTTATTTGGAGGTTTAAAAACCACTGCGAGCGGGAGAGGTGGAAACTTTTGCATACCGCTAATACATATCGCTGCTCTAAGATCATTTTATTGTATTTTACTACATATTTGCTTTTTTTTAAGAATTTTCTTTTTATTTGGAGGTTTAAAAACCACTGCGAGCGGGAGAGGCGGAAACTTTTGCATACCGCTAATACATATCGCTGCTCTAAGATCATTTTACTGTATTTTACTACATATTTGCTTTTTTTTAAGAATTTTCTTTTTATTTGGAGGTTTAAAAACCACTGCGAGCGGGAGAAGTGGAAACTTTTGCATACCGCTAATACATCTAAAATCATTTTACTGTATTTTACTACATATTTGCTTTTTTTTAAGAATTTTCTTTTTATTTGGAGGTTTAAAAACCACTGCGAGCGGGAGAAGTGGAAACTTTTGCATACCGCTAATACATATCGCTGCTCTAAGATCATTTTATTGTATTTTACTACATATTTGCTTTTTTTTAAGAATTTTCTTTTTATTTGGAGGTTTAAAAACCACTGCGAGCGGGAGAAGTGGAAACTTTTGCATACCGCTAATACATATCGCTGCTCTAAAATCATTCCATTGTATTTTACTACATATTTGTTTGTTTTTAAGAATTTTCTTTTTATTTGGAGGTTTAAAAACCACTGCGAGCGGGAGAGGCGGAAACGTTTGCATACCGCTAATACATATCGCTGCTCTAAGATCATTTTATTGTATTTTACTACATATTTGCTTTTTTTTAAGAATTTTCTTTTTATTTGGAGGTTTAAAAACCACTGCGAGCGGGAGAAGCGGAAACTTTTGCATACCGCTAATACATATCGCTGCTCTAAGATCATTTTATTGTATTTTACTACATATTTGCTTTTTTTTAAGAATTTCTTTTTATTTGGAGGTTTAAAAACCACTGCGAGCGGGAGAGGCGGAAACTTTTGCATACCGCTAATACATATCGCTGCTCTAAGATCATTTTACTGTATTTTACTACATATTTGCTTTTTTTTAAGAATTTTCTTTTTATTTGGAGGTTTAAAAACCACTGCGAGCGGGAGAAGTGGAAACTTTTGCATACCGCTAATACATATCGCTGCTCTAAGATCATTTTACTGTATTTTACTACATATTTGCTTTTTTTTAAGAATTTTCTTTTTATTTGGAGGTTTAAAAACCACTGCGAGCGGGAGAAGTGGAAACTTTTGCATACCGCTAATACATATCGCTGCTCTAAAATCATTTCATTGTATTTTACTACATATTTGTTTGTTTTTAAGAATTTCCTTTTTATTTGGAGGTTTAAAAACCACTGCGAGCGGGAGAGGCGGAACGTTTGCATACCGCTAATACATATCGCTGCTCTAAGATCATTTTATTGTATTTTACTACATATTTGCTTTTTTTTAAGAATTTTCTTTTTATTTGGAGGTTTAAAAGCCACTGCGAGCGGGAGAGGCGGAAACTTTTGCATACCGCTAATACATATCGCTGCTCTAAGATCATTTTATTGTATTTTACTACATATTTGCTTTTTTTTAAGAATTTCTTTTTATTTGGAGGTTTAAAAACCACTGCGAGCGGGAGAGGCGGAAACTTTTGCATACCACTAATACATATCGCTTCTCTAAGATCATTTTACTGTATTTTACTACATATTTGCTTTTTTTAAGAATTTTCTTTTTATTTGGAGGTTTAAAAACCACTGCGAGCGGGAGAGGCGGAAACTTTTGCATACCGCTAATACATATCGCTGCTCTAAGATCATTTTATTGTATTTTACTACATATTTGCTTTTTTTTAAGAATTTCTTTTTATTTGGAGGTTTAAAAACCACTGCGAGCGGGAGAGGCGGAAACTTTTGCATACCGCTAATACATATCGCTGCTCTAAGATCATTTTATTGTATTTTACTACATATTTGCTTTTTTTTAAGAATTTTCTTTTTATTTGGAGGTTTAAAAACCACTGCGAGCGGGAGAGGCGGAAACTTTTGCATACCGCTAATACATATCGCTGCTCTAAGATCATTTTATTGTATTTTACTACATATTTGCTTTTTTTTAAGAATTTCTTTTTATTTGGAGGTTTAAAAACCACTGCGAGCGGGAGAGGCGGAAACTTTTGCATACCGCTAATACATATCGCTGCTCTAAGATCATTTTACTGTATTTTACTACATATTTGCTTTTTTTTAAGAATTTTCTTTTTATTTGGAGGTTTAAAAACCACTGCGAGCGGGAGAAGTGGAAACTTTTGCATACCGCTAATACATCTAAGATCATTTTACTGTATTTTACTACATATTTGCTTTTTTTTAAGAATTTTCTTTTTATTTGGAGGTTTAAAAACCACTGCGAGCGGGAGAAGTGGAAACTTTTGCATACCGCTAATACATATCGCTGCTCTAAGATCATTTTACTGTATTTTACTACATATTTGCTTTTTTTTAAGAATTTTCTTTTTATTTGGAGGTTTAAAAACCACTGCGAGCGGGAGAAGTGGAAACTTTTGCATACCGCTAATACATATCGCTGCTCTAAAATCATTCCATTGTATTTTACTACATATTTGTTTGTTTTTAAGAATTTCCTTTTTATTTGGAGGTTTAAAAACCACTGCGAGCGGGAGAGGCGGAAACTTTTGCATACCGCTAATACATATCGCTGCTCTAAGATCATTTTATTGTATTTTACTACATATTTGCTTTTTTTTAAGAATTTTCTTTTTATTTGGAGGTTTAAAAACCACTGCGAGCGGGAGAAGTGGAAACTTTTGCATACCGCTAATACATATCGCTGCTCTAAAATCATTCCATTGTATTTTACTACATATTTGTTTGTTTTTAAGAATTTCCTTTTTATTTGGAGGTTTAAAAACCACTGCGAGCGGGAGAGGCGGAAACGTTTGCATACCGCTAATACATATCGCTGCTCTAAGATCATTTTATTGTATTTTACTACATATTTGCTTTTTTTAAGAATTTCTTTTTATTTGGAGGTTTAAAAACCACTGCGAGCGGGAGAGGCGGAAACTTTTGCATACCACTAATACATATCGCTGCTCTAAGATCATTTTACTGTATTTTACTACATATTTGTTTGTTTTTAAGAATTTTCTTTTTATTTGGAGGTTTAAAAACCACTGCGAGCGGGAGAGGCGGAAACTTTTGCATACCGCTAATACATATCGCTGCTCTAAGATCATTTTATTGTATTTTACTACATATTTGCTTTTTTTTAAGAATTTTCTTTTTATTTGGAGGTTTAAAAACCACTGCGAGCGGGAGAAGCGGAAACTTTTGCATACCGCTAATACATATCGCTGCTCTAAGATCATTTTATTGTATTTTACTACATATTTGTTTGTTTTTAAGAATTTCCTTTTTATTTGGAGGTTTAAAAACCACTGCGAGCGGGAGAGGCGGAAACGTTTGCATACCGCTAATACATATCGCTGCTCTAAGATCATTTTATTGTATTTTACTACATATTTGCTTTTTTTAAGAATTTTCTTTTTATTTGGAGGTTTAAAAACCACTGCGAGCGGGAGAGGCGGAAACTTTTGCATACCACTAATACATATCGCTGCTCTAAGATCATTTTACTGTATTTTACTACATATTTGCTTTTTTTTAAGAATTTTCTTTTTATTTGGAGGTTTAAAAACCACTGCGAGCGGGAGAAGTGGAAACTTTTGCATACCGCTAATACATATCGCTGCTCTAAAATCATTTTATTGTATTTTACTACATATTTGCTTTTTTTTAAGAATTTCTTTTTATTTGGAGGTTTAAAAACCACTGCGAGCGGGAGAGGCGGAAACTTTTGCATACCGCTAATACATATCGCTGCTCTAAGATCATTTTATTGTATTTTACTACATATTTGCTTTTTTTTAAGAATTTTCTTTTTATTTGGAGGTTTAAAAACCACTGCGAGCGGGAGAGGCGGAAACTTTTGCATACCGCTAATACATATCGCTGCTCTAAGATCATTTTATTGTATTTTACTACATATTTGCTTTTTTTTAAGAATTTTCTTTTTATTTGGAGGTTTAAAAACCACTGCGAGCGGGAGAGGCGGAAACTTTTGCATACCGCTAATACATATCGCTGCTCTAAGATCATTTTATTGTATTTTACTACATATTTGCTTTTTTTTAAGAATTTCTTTTTATTTGGAGGTTTAAAAACCACTGCGAGCGGGAGAGGCGGAAACTTTTGCATACCGCTAATACATATCGCTGCTCTAAGATCATTTTACTGTATTTTACTACATATTTGCTTTTTTTAAGAATTTTCTTTTTATTTGGAGGTTTAAAAACCACTGCGAGCGGGAGAGGTGGAAACTTTTGCATACCGCTAATACATATCGCTGCTCTAAGATCATTTTATTGTATTTTACTACATATTTGCTTTTTTTTAAGAATTTCTTTTTATTTGGAGGTTTAAAAACCACTGCGAGCGGGAGAGGCGGAAACTTTTGCATACCGCTAATACATATCGCTGCTCTAAGATCATTTTACTGTATTTTACTACATATTTGCTTTTTTTTAAGAATTTTCTTTTTATTTGGAGGTTTAAAAACCACTGCGAGCGGGAGAAGTGGAAACTTTTGCATACCGCTAATACATATAAAATCATTTTACTGTATTTTACTACATATTTGCTTTTTTTTAAGAATTTTCTTTTTATTTGGAGGTTTAAAAACCACTGCGAGCGGGAGAAGTGGAAACTTTTGCATACCGCTAATACATATCGCTGCTCTAAGATCATTTTACTGTATTTTACTACATATTTGCTTTTTTTTAAGAATTTTCTTTTTATTTGGAGGTTTAAAAACCACTGCGAGCGGGAGAAGTGGAAACTTTTGCATACCGCTAATACATATCGCTGCTCTAAAATCATTCCATTGTATTTTACTACATATTTGTTTGTTTTTAAGAATTTCCTTTTTATTTGGAGGTTTAAAAACCACTGCGAGCGGGAGAGGCGGAAACGTTTGCATACCGCTAATACATATCGCTGCTCTAAGATCATTTTATTGTATTTTACTACATATTTGCTTTTTTTTAAGAATTTTCTTTTTATTTGGAGGTTTAAAAACCACTGCGAGCGGGAGAGGCGGAAACTTTTGCATACCACTAATACATATCGCTGCTCTAAGATCATTTTACTGTATTTTACTACATATTTGTTTGTTTTTAAGAATTTTCTTTTTATTTGGAGGTTTAAAAACCACTGCGAGCGGGAGAGGCGGAAACTTTTGCATACCGCTAATACATATCGCTGCTCTAAGATCATTTTATTGTATTTTACTACATATTTGCT
Source organism: Macrothele yani (assembly GCA_039090855.1). Lineage (NCBI taxonomy): Eukaryota > Metazoa > Arthropoda > Arachnida > Araneae > Macrothelidae > Macrothele > Macrothele yani. The sequence goes on from CM076999.1 coordinate 27,185,419, forward strand.
TTTTTTTAAGAATTTCTTTTTATTTGGAGGTTTAAAAACCACTGCGAGCGGGAGAGGCGGAAACTTTTGCATACCGCTAATACATATCGCTGCTCTAAGATCATTTTATTGTATTTTACTACATATTTGTTTGTTTTTAAGAATTTCCTTTTTATTTGGAGGTTTAAAAACCACTGCGAGCGGGAGAGGCGGAAACGTTTGCATACCGCTAATACATATCGCTGCTCTAAGATCATTTTATTGTATTTTACTACATATTTGCTTTTTTTTAAGAATTTTCTTTTTATTTGGAGGTTTAAAAACCACTGCGAGCGGGAGAGGCGGAAACTTTTGCATACCGCTAATACATATCGCTGCTCTAAGATCATTTTACTGTATTTTACTACATATTTGCTTTTTTTTAAGAATTTTCTTTTTATTTGGAGGTTTAAAAACCACTGCGAGCGGGAGAAGTGGAAACTTTTGCATACCGCTAATACATATCGCTGCTCTAAGATCATTTTATTGTATTTTACTACATATTTGCTTTTTTTTAAGAATTTCTTTTTATTTGGAGGTTTAAAAACCACTGCGAGCGGGAGAGGCGGAAACTTTTGCATACCGCTAATACATATCGCTGCTCTAAGATCATTTTATTGTATTTTACTACATATTTGCTTTTTTTTAAGAATTTTCTTTTTATTTGGAGGTTTAAAAACCACTGCGAGCGGGAGAGGCGGAAACTTTTGCATACCGCTAATACATATCGCTGCTCTAAGATCATTTTATTGTATTTTACTACATATTTGCTTTTTTTTAAGAATTTCTTTTTATTTGGAGGTTTAAAAACCACTGCGAGCGGGAGAGGCGGAAACTTTTGCATACCACTAATACATATCGCTTCTCTAAGATCATTTTACTGTATTTTACTACATATTTGCTTTTTTTAAGAATTTTCTTTTTATTTGGAGGTTTAAAAACCACTGCGAGCGGGAGAAGTGGAAACTTTTGCATACCGCTAATACATCTAAGATCATTTTACTGTATTTTACTACATATTTGCTTTTTTTTAAGAATTTTCTTTTTATTTGGAGGTTTAAAAACCACTGCGAGCGGGAGAAGTGGAAACTTTTGCATACCGCTAATACATATCGCTGCTCTAAGATCATTTTACTGTATTTTACTACATATTTGCTTTTTTTTAAGAATTTTCTTTTTATTTGGAGGTTTAAAAACCACTGCGAGCGGGAGAAGTGGAAACTTTTGCATACCGCTAATACATATCGCTGCTCTAAAATCATTCCATTGTATTTTACTACATATTTGTTTGTTTTTAAGAATTTCCTTTTTATTTGGAGGTTTAAAAACCACTGCGAGCGGGAGAGGCGGAAACGTTTGCATACCGCTAATACATATCGCTGCTCTAAGATCATTTTATTGTATTTTACTACATATTTGCTTTTTTTTAAGAATTTTCTTTTTATTTGGAGGTTTAAAAACCACTGCGAGCGGGAGAAGCGGAAACTTTTGCATACCGCTAATACATATCGCTGCTCTAAGATCATTTTATTGTATTTTACTACATATTTGCTTTTTTTTAAGAATTTCTTTTTATTTGGAGGTTTAAAAACCACTGCGAGCGGGAGAGGCGGAAACTTTTGCATACCACTAATACATATCGCTTCTCTAAGATCATTTTACTGTATTTTACTACATATTTGCTTTTTTTTAAGAATTTTCTTTTTATTTGGAGGTTTAAAAACCACTGCGAGCGGGAGAAGTGGAAACTTTTGCATACCGCTAATACATATCGCTGCTCTAAGATCATTTTACTGTATTTTACTACATATTTGCTTTTTTTTAAGAATTTTCTTTTTATTTGGAGGTTTAAAAACCACTGCGAGCGGGAGAAGTGGAAACTTTTGCATACCGCTAATACATATCGCTGCTCTAAAATCATTTCATTGTATTTTACTACATATTTGTTTGTTTTTAAGAATTTCCTTTTTATTTGGAGGTTTAAAAACCACTGCGAGCGGGAGAGGCGGAACGTTTGCATACCGCTAATACATATCGCTGCTCTAAGATCATTTTATTGTATTTTACTACATATTTGCTTTTTTTAAGAATTTTCTTTTTATTTGGAGATTTAAAAGCCACTGCGAGCGGGAGAGGCGGAAACTTTTGCATACCGCTAATACATATCGCTGCTCTAAGATCATTTTATTGTATTTTACTACATATTTGCTTTTTTTTAAGATTTTCTTTTTATTTGGAGGTTTAAAAACCACTGCGAGCGGGAGAGGCGGAAACTTTTGCATACCACTAATACATATCGCTTCTCTAAGATCATTTTACTGTATTTTACTACATATTTGCTTTTTTTTAAGAATTTCTTTTTATTTGGAGGTTTAAAAACCACTGCGAGCGGGAGAGGCGGAAACTTTTGCATACCACTAATACATATCGCTTCTCTAAGATCATTTTACTGTATTTTACTACATATTTGCCTTTTTTTTAAGAATTTTCTTTTTATTTGGAGGTTTAAAAACCACTGCGAGCGGGAGAGGCGGAAACTTTTGCATACCGCTAATACATATCGCTGCTCTAAGATCATTTTATTGTATTTTACTACATATTTGCTTTTTTTTAAGAATTTCTTTTTATTTGGAGGTTTAAAAACCACTGCGAGCGGGAGAGGCGGAAACTTTTGCATACCGCTAATACATATCGCTGCTCTAAGATCATTTTATTGTATTTTACTACATATTTGCTTTTTTTTAAGAATTTTCTTTTTATTTGGAGGTTTAAAAACCACTGCGAGCGGGAGAGGCGGAAACTTTTGCATACCGCTAATACATATCGCTGCTCTAAGATCATTTTATTGTATTTTACTACATATTTGCTTTTTTTTAAGAATTTCTTTTTATTTGGAGGTTTAAAAACCACTGCGAGCGGGAGAGGCGGAAACTTTTGCATACCGCTAATACATATCGCTGCTCTAAGATCATTTTACTGTATTTTACTACATATTTGCTTTTTTTTAAGAATTTTCTTTTTATTTGGAGGTTTAAAAACCACTGCGAGCGGGAGAAGTGGAAACTTTTGCATACCGCTAATGTATTTTACTACATATGGAAACTTTTGCATACCTTTACTGTATTTTACTACATATTTGCTTTTTTTTAAGAATTTTCTTTTTATTTGGAGGTTTAAAAACCACTGCGAGCGGGAGAAGTGGAAACTTTTGCATACCGCTAATACATATCGCTGCTCTAAGATCATTTTACTGTATTTTACTACATATTTGCTTTTTTTTAAGAATTTTCTTTTTATTTGGAGGTTTAAAAACCACTGCGAGCGGGAGAAGTGGAAACTTTTGCATACCGCTAATACATATCGCTGCTCTAAAATCATTCCATTGTATTTTACTACATATTTGTTTGTTTTTAAGAATTTCCTTTTTATTTGGAGGTTTAAAAACCACTGCGAGCGGGAGAGGCGGAATCGTTTGCATACCGCTAATACATATCGCTGCTCTAAGATCATTTTATTGTATTTTACTACATATTTGCTTTTTTTAAGAATTTTCTTTTTATTTGGAGGTTTAAAAACCACTGCGAGCGGGAGAAGTGGAAACTTTTGCATACCGCTAATACATATCGCTGCTCTAAAATCATTCCATTGTATTTTACTACATATTTGTTTGTTTTTAAGAATTTCCTTTTTATTTGGAGGTTTAAAAACCACTGCGAGCGGGAGAGGCGGAAACTTTTGCATACCGCTAATACATATCGCTGCTCTAAGATCATTTTATTGTATTTTACTACATATTTGCTTTTTTTTAAGAATTTTCTTTTTATTTGGAGGTTTAAAAACCACTGCGAGCGGGAGAGGCGGAAACTTTTGCATACCGCTAATACATATCGCTGCTCTAAGATCATTTTATTGTATTTTACTACATATTTGTTTGTTTTTAAGAATTTCCTTTTTATTTGGAGGTTTAAAAACCACTGCGAGCGGGAGAGGCGGAAACGTTTGCATACCGCTAATACATATCGCTGCTCTAAGATCATTTTATTGTATTTTACTACATATTTGCTTTTTTTTAAGAATTTCTTTTTATTTGGAGGTTTAAAAACCACTGCGAGCGGGAGAGGCGGAAACTTTTGCATACCGCTAATACATATCGCTGCTCTAAGATCATTTTACTGTATTTTACTACATATTTGCTTTTTTTTAAGAATTTTCTTTTTATTTGGAGGTTTAAAAACCACTGCGAGCGGGAGAAGTGGAAACTTTTGCATACCGCTAATACATATCGCTGCTCTAAGATCATTTTATTGTATTTTACTACATATTTGCTTTTTTTTAAGAATTTCTTTTTATTTGGAGGTTTAAAAACCACTGCGAGCGGGAGAGGCGGAAACTTTTGCATACCGCTAATACATATCGCTGCTCTAAGATCATTTTACTGTATTTTACTACATATTTGCTTTTTTTTAAGAATTTTCTTTTTATTTGGAGGTTTAAAAACCACTGCGAGCGGGAGAGGCGGAAACGTTTGCATACCGCTAATACATATCGCTGCTCTAAGATCATTTTATTGTATTTTACTACATATTTGCTTTTTTTTAAGAATTTCTTTTTATTTGGAGGTTTAAAAACCACTGCGAGCGGGAGAGGCGGAAACTTTTGCATACCGCTAATACATATCGCTGCTCTAAGATCATTTTATTGTATTTTACTACATATTTGCTTTTTTTTAAGAATTTTCTTTTTATTTGGAGGTTTAAAAACCACTGCGAGCGGGAGAGGCGGAAACTTTTGCATACCGCTAATACATATCGCTGCTCTAAGATCATTTTACTGTATTTTACTACATATTTGCTTTTTTTTAAGAATTTTCTTTTTATTTGGAGGTTTAAAAACCACTGCGAGCGGGAGAAGTGGAAACTTTTGCATACCGCTAATACATATCGCTGCTCTAAAATCATTCCATTGTATTTTACTACATATTTGTTTGTTTTTAAGAATTTCCTTTTTATTTGGAGGTTTAAAAACCACTGCGAGCGGGAGAGGCGGAAACGTTTGCATACCGCTAATACATATCGCTGCTCTAAGATCATTTTATTGTATTTTACTACATATTTGCTTTTTTTAAGAATTTTCTTTTTATTTGGAGGTTTAAAAACCACTGCGAGCGGGAGAAGTGGAAACTTTTGCATACCGCTAATACATATCGCTGCTCTAAAATCATTCCATTGTATTTTACTACATATTTGTTTGTTTTTAAGAATTTCCTTTTTATTTGGAGGTTTAAAAACCACTGCGAGCGGGAGAGGCGGAACGTTTGCATACCGCTAATACATATCGCTGCTCTAAGATCATTTTATTGTATTTTACTACATATTTGCTTTTTTTTAAGAATTTCTTTTTATTTGGAGGTTTAAAAACCACTGCGAGCGGGAGAGGCGGAAACTTTTGCATACCACTAATACATATCGCTTCTCTAAGATCATTTTACTGTATTTTACTACATATTTGCTTTTTTTTAAGAATTTTCTTTTTATTTGGAGGTTTAAAAACCACTGCGAGCGGGAGAAGTGGAAACTTTTGCATACCGCTAATACATATCGCTGCTCTAAGATCATTTTATTGTATTTTACTACATATTTGCTTTTTTTTAAGAATTTTCTTTTTATTTGGAGGTTTAAAAACCACTGCGAGCGGGAGAAGTGGAAACTTTTGCATACCGCTAATACATATCGCTGCTCTAAAATCATTTCATTGTATTTTACTACATATTTGTTTGTTTTTAAGAATTTCCTTTTTATTTGGAGGTTTAAAAACCACTGCGAGCGGGAGAGGCGGAACGTTTGCATACCGCTAATACATATCGCTGCTCTAAGATCATTTTATTGTATTTTACTACATATTTGCTTTTTTTTAAGAATTTTCTTTTTATTTGGAGATTTAAAAGCCACTGCGAGCGGGAGAGGCGGAAACTTTTGCATACCGCTAATACATATCGCTGCTCTAAGATCATTTTATTGTATTTTACTACATATTTGCTTTTTTTTAAGATTTTCTTTTTATTTGGAGGTTTAAAAACCACTGCGAGCGGGAGAGGCGGAAACTTTTGCATACCACTAATACATATCGCTTCTCTAAGATCATTTTACTGTATTTTACTACATATTTGCTTTTTTTTAAGAATTTCTTTTTATTTGGAGGTTTAAGAACCACTGCGAGCGGGAGAGGCGGAAACTTTTGCATACCACTAATACATATCGCTTCTCTAAGATCATTTTACTGTATTTTACTACATATTTCCTTTTTTTTAAGAATTTTCTTTTTATTTGGAGGTTTAAAAACCACTGCGAGCGGGAGAGGCGGAAACTTTTGCATACCGCTAATACATATCGCTGCTCTAAGATCATTTTATTGTATTTTACTACATATTTGCTTTTTTTTAAGAATTTCTTTTTATTTGGAGGTTTAAAAACCACTGCGAGCGGGAGAGGCGGAAACTTTTGCATACCGCTAATACATATCGCTGCTCTAAGATCATTTTACTGTATTTTACTACATATTTGCTTTTTTTTAAGAATTTTCTTTTTATTTGGAGGTTTAAAAACCACTGCGAGCGGGAGAGGCGGAAACTTTTGCATACCGCTAATACATATCGCTGCTCTAAGATCATTTTATTGTATTTTACTACATATTTGCTTTTTTTAAGAATTTCTTTTTATTTGGAGGTTTAAAAACCACTGCGAGCGGGAGACGCGGAAACTTTTGCATACCACTAATACATATCGCTTCTCTAAGATCATTTTACTGTATTTTACTACATATTTGCTTTTTTTTAAGAATTTTCTTTTTATTTGGAGGTTTAAAAACCACTGCGAGCGGGAGAAGTGGAAACTTTTGCATACCGCTAATACATATGGAAACTCATTTTACTGTATTTTACTACATATTTGCTTTTTTTTAAGAATTTTCTTTTTATTTGGAGGTTTAAAAACCACTGCGAGCGGGAGAAGTGGAAACTTTTGCATACCGCTAATACATATCGCTGCTCTAAGATCATTTTACTGTATTTTACTACATATTTGCTTTTTTTTAAGAATTTTCTTTTTATTTGGAGGTTTAAAAACCACTGCGAGCGGGAGAAGTGGAAACTTTTGCATACCGCTAATACATATCGCTGCTCTAAAATCATTCCATTGTATTTTACTACATATTTGTTTGTTTTTAAGAATTTCCTTTTTATTTGGAGGTTTAAAAACCACTGCGAGCGGGAGAGGCGGAACGTTTGCATACCGCTAATACATATCGCTGCTCTAAGATCATTTTATTGTATTTTACTACATATTTGCTTTTTTTTAAGAATTTTCTTTTTATTTGGAGGTTTAAAAACCACTGCGAGCGGGAGAGGCGGAAACTTTTGCATACCACTAATACATATCGCTGCTCTAAGATCATTTTACTGTATTTTACTACATATTTGTTTGTTTTTAAGAATTTCCTTTTTATTTGGAGGTTTAAAAACCACTGCGAGCGGGAGAGGCGGAAACTTTTGCATACCGCTAATACATATCGCTGCTCTAAGATCATTTTATTGTATTTTACTACATATTTGCTTTTTTTTAAGAATTTCTTTTTATTTGGAGGTTTAAAAACCACTGCGAGCGGGAGAGGCGGAAACTTTTGCATACCGCTAATACATATCGCTGCTCTAAGATCATTTTACTGTATTTTACTACATATTTGTTTGTTTTTAAGAATTTCCTTTTTATTTGGAGGTTTAAAAACCACTGCGAGCGGGAGAGGCGGAAACGTTTGCATACCGCTAATACATATCGCTGCTCTAAGATCATTTTATTGTATTTTACTACATATTTGCTTTTTTTTAAGAATTTTCTTTTTATTTGGAGGTTTAAAAACCACTGCGAGCGGGAGAAGTGGAAACTTTTGCATACCGCTAATACATATCGCTGCTCTAAGATCATTTTATTGTATTTTACTACATATTTGTTTTTTTTAAGAATTTTCTTTTTATTTGGAGGTTTAAAAACCACTGCGAGCGGGAGAAGTGGAAACTTTTGCATACCGCTAATACATATCGCTGCTCTAAAATCATTTCATTGTATTTTACTACATATTTGTTTGTTTTTAAGAATTTCCTTTTTATTTGGAGGTTTAAAAACCACTGCGAGCGGGAGAGGCGGAAACGTTTGCATACCGCTAATACATATCGCTGCTCTAAGATCATTTTATTGTATTTTACTACATATTTGCTTTTTTTAAGAATTTTCTTTTTATTTGGAGGTTTAAAAACCACTGCGAGCGGGAGAAGCGGAAACTTTTGCATACCGCTAATACATATCGCTGCTCTAAGATCATTTTATTGTATTTTACTACATATTTGCTTTTTTTTAAGAATTTTCTTTTTATTTGGAGGTTTAAAAACCACTGCGAGCGGGAGAAGTGGAAACTTTTGCATACCGCTAATACATATCGCTGCTCTAAAATCATTTCATTGTATTTTACTACATATTTGTTTGTTTTTAAGAATTTCCTTTTTATTTGGAGGTTTAAAAACCACTGCGAGCGGGAGAGGCGGAAACGTTTGCATACCGCTAATACATATCGCTGCTCTAAGATCATTTTATTGTATTTTACTACATATTTGCTTTTTTTTAAGAATTTTCTTTTTATTTGGAGGTTTAAAAACCACTGCGAGCGGGAGAGGCGGAAACTTTTGCATACCGCTAATACATATCGCTGCTCTAAGATCATTTTATTGTATTTTACTACATATTTGCTTTTTTTAAGAATTTTCTTTTTATTTGGAGGTTTAAAAACCACTGCGAGCGGGAGAGGCGGAAACTTTTGCATACCGCTAATACATATCGCTGCTCTAAGATCATTTTATTGTATTTTACTACATATTTGCTTTTTTTTAAGAATTTCTTTTTATTTGGAGGTTTAAAAACCACTGCGAGCGGGAGAGGCGGAAACTTTTGCATACCACTAATACATATCGCTTCTCTAAGATCATTTTACTGTATTTTACTACATATTTGCTTTTTTTTAAGAATTTTCTTTTTATTTGGAGGTTTAAAAACCACTGCGAGCGGGAGAAGTGGAAACTTTTGCATACCGCTAATACATATGGAAACTTTTGCATTTTACTGTATTTTACTACATATTTGCTTTTTTTTAAGAATTTTCTTTTTATTTGGAGGTTTAAAAACCACTGCGAGCGGGAGAAGTGGAAACTTTTGCATACCGCTAATACATATCGCTGCTCTAAGATCATTTTACTGTATTTTACTACATATTTGCTTTTTTTTAAGAATTTTCTTTTTATTTGGAGGTTTAAAAACCACTGCGAGCGGGAGAAGTGGAAACTTTTGCATACCGCTAATACATATCGCTGCTCTAAAATCATTCCATTGTATTTTACTACATATTTGTTTGTTTTTAAGAATTTCCTTTTTATTTGGAGGTTTAAAAACCACTGCGAGCGGGAGAGGCGGAAACGTTTGCATACCGCTAATACATATCGCTGCTCTAAGATCATTTTATTGTATTTTACTACATATTTGCTTTTTTTTAAGAATTTCTTTTTATTTGGAGGTTTAAAAACCACTGCGAGCGGGAGAGGCGGAAACTTTTGCATACCACTAATACATATCGCTTCTCTAAGATCATTTTACTGTATTTTACTACATATTTGTTTGTTTTTAAGAATTTTCTTTTTATTTGGAGGTTTAAAAACCACTGCGAGCGGGAGAGGCGGAAACTTTTGCATACCGCTAATACATATCGCTGCTCTAAGATCATTTTATTGTATTTTACTACATATTTGCTTTTTTTTAAGAATTTTCTTTTTATTTGGAGGTTTAAAAACCACTGCGAGCGGGAGAGGCGGAAACTTTTGCATACCGCTAATACATATCGCTGCTCTAAGATCATTTTACTGTATTTTACTACATATTTGTTTGTTTTTAAGAATTTCCTTTTTATTTGGAGGTTTAAAAACCACTGCGAGCGGGAGAGGCGGAAACGTTTGCATACCGCTAATACATATCGCTGCTCTAAGATCATTTTATTGTATTTTACTACATATTTGCTTTTTTTTAAGAATTTTCTTTTTATTTGGAGGTTTAAAAACCACTGCGAGCGGGAGAAGTGGAAACTTTTGCATACCGCTAATACATATCGCTGCTCTAAGATCATTTTATTGTATTTTACTACATATTTGCTTTTTTTTAAGAATTTCTTTTTATTTGGAGGTTTAAAAACCACTGCGAGCGGGAGAAGTGGAAACTTTTGCATACCGCTAATACATATCGCTGCTCTAAGATCATTTCATTGTATTTTACTACATATTTGTTTGTTTTTAAGAATTTCCTTTTTATTTGGAGGTTTAAAAACCACTGCGAGCGGGAGAGGCGGAAACTTTTGCATACCGCTAATACATATCGCTGCTCTAAGATCATTTTATTGTATTTTACTACATATTTGCTTTTTTTTAAGAATTTTCTTTTTATTTGGAGGTTTAAAAACCACTGCGAGCGGGAGAAGTGGAAACTTTTGCATACCGCTAATACATATCGCTGCTCTAAGATCATTTTATTGTATTTTACTACATATTTGCTTTTTTTTAAGAATTTTCTTTTTATTTGGAGGTTTAAAAACCACTGCGAGCGGGAGAAGTGGAAACTTTTGCATACCGCTAATACATATCGCTGCTCTAAAATCATTTCATTGTATTTTACTACATATTTGTTTGTTTTTAAGAATTTCCTTTTTATTTGGAGGTTTAAAAACCACTGCGAGCGGGAGAGGCGGAAACGTTTGCATACCGCTAATACATATCGCTGCTCTAAGATCATTTTATTGTATTTTACTACATATTTGCTTTTTTTTAAGAATTTTCTTTTTATTTGGAGGTTTAAAAACCACTGCGAGCGGGAGAGGCGGAAACTTTTGCATACCGCTAATACATATCGCTGCTCTAAGATCATTTTATTGTATTTTACTACATATTTGCTTTTTTTTAAGAATTTTCTTTTTATTTGGAGGTTTAAAAACCACTGCGAGCGGGAGAAGTGGAAACTTTTGCATACCGCTAATACATATCGCTGCTCTAAGATCATTTTACTGTATTTTACTACATATTTGCTTTTTTTTAAGAATTTTCTTTTTATTTGGAGGTTTAAAAACCACTGCGAGCGGGAGAAGTGGAAACTTTTGCATACCGCTAATACATATCGCTGCTCTAAAATCATTCCATTGTATTTTACTACATATTTGTTTGTTTTTAAGAATTTCCTTTTTATTTGGAGGTTTAAAAACCACTGCGAGCGGGAGAGGCGGAAACGTTTGCATACCGCTAATACATATCGCTGCTCTAAGATCATTTTATTGTATTTTACTACATATTTGCTTTTTTTTAAGAATTTTCTTTTTATTTGGAGGTTTAAAAACCACTGCGAGCGGGAGAAGCGGAAACTTTTGCATACCGCTAATACATATCGCTGCTCTAAGATCATTTTACTGTATTTTACTACATATTTGCTTTTTTTTAAGAATTTTCTTTTTATTTGGAGGTTTAAAAACCACTGCGAGCGGGAGAAGTGGAAACTTTTGCATACCGCTAATACATATCGCTGCTCTAAAATCATTTCATTGTATTTTACTACATATTTGTTTGTTTTTAAGAATTTCCTTTTTATTTGGAGGTTTAAAAACCACTGCGAGCGGGAGAGGCGGAACGTTTGCATACCGCTAATACATATCGCTGCTCTAAGATCATTTTATTGTATTTTACTACATATTTGCTTTTTTTTAAGAATTTTCTTTTTATTTGGAGGTTTAAAAACCACTGCGAGCGGGAGAGGCGGAAACTTTTGCATACCGCTAATACATATCGCTTCTCTAAGATCATTTTACTGTATTTTACTACATATTTGCTTTTTTTTAAGAATTTCTTTTTATTTGGAGGTTTAAAAACCACTGCGAGCGGGAGAGGCGGAAACTTTTGCATACCACTAATACATATCGCTTCTCTAAGATCATTTTACTGTATTTTACTACATATTTGCTTTTTTTTAAGAATTTTCTTTTTATTTGGAGGTTTAAAAACCACTGCGAGCGGGAGAAGTGGAAACTTTTGCATACCGCTAATACATATCGCTGCTCTAAAATCATTTCATTGTATTTTACTACATATTTGTTTGTTTTTAAGAATTTCCTTTTTATTTGGATGTTAAAAATCCACTGCAAGCAACCGGTCGGGCATAAACAGTCACCCGCCCCTAATTTGGGGCCACTGGCTGCAGCTAATGGAGAGAGAGGCAGCGCCGTAACACATATATTGCAGCCATGTCTCAACCGAATTAGAACACGAACGCATCACGGACGAATGATCAGAAGCCAGCGATTAGACCACTAGGCCACCGGGGCAGAACTGTAATTGTTAGTGTCACTTTACTTTACGTTCATTCAAGCATAATGCTATTAATATAAATCCAGTATTTTTCTGCCAACAGTAAATACATATGTTATTTCATTATATTTCGACATATTTTCACTTTAATTGGTGTTTCGTCTTCCTCTGTTCAAGATCCCATCTTGCCACTCGGCCAACCCAGTAGCCGAGTGGTACGAAGCGCTGGGTTTTTGCGCTTCCCAACCGTAGGTTGAAGAAGCGTATATGCTCCAGCTTTGTCCGTCCGTCTGTCGGCATGATAACTCGCGTACAAATTACTCGATTTCGATGAAATTTTAGTGTATGGTAGGGGACCACCTGGGGCCAAACCCTATTTAAAATAGACGAAATCGGGTCAAAGGGCACGGCATAGGAGCAGGATCCATTCCATTGCTCTGTTACGTCATAACTTGCGTAAATATGGTTCGATGTCGATGGCATTTTAGTATATTGAAAAGGACCACCTGGGAATGAACCCTATTGAAAATGGGTGAAGTGGGATCGAAGGTCAGGACATAGGAGCGGGATGCATTCCACTGTCTTTATGCGTCATAACGTACGTAAAAATGGTTCGATTTCGATGAAATTATAGTATGTGGTAGGAGACCACCTGGGGACGAACCCTATTGAAAATGGACGAAATGGGGTCAAAGATCAGGACATAGGATCGAGATCCATTCCATCGCCCTTATCCCATACTAGTACAGGAGCAATTCTTGTATGTATGTAAAACGGCTCTAAGGATTTTGTTGAAAGTCGTTAACCTACCGTTTTCTGGTACTAGAAATCGATTCAGCTTGATCTCGACTTTAGGAAAATTCGTTTAGTGCGTTAAATAACCACCCCGAGTTACCACGTTTTTAGTGTCATGGCGTCCTATTAATGTCACCCATGCTTAGAAATCTTATGACGTCACAATCTCGCGATCGAAATGCTGGCGCGCGGTCACGCCATCTGTCTCATTACGTCACGCGTTGTGCGTGGATCCTATTAAAGTTTTATGACGTCACACTCTTTCGAGCAGATGGTCGCGATTCCCATCTGCCTCATTACGTCACGCGTTGTGTGCGTATGCCCGTCCGCACGATAACTCACATAAAAATCGTTCGATTTCGATGAAATTTTAGTATGTGGAAGGGGAACACCTGGGAAAGAACCTTATTGAAAGTGAACGAAATGGTGTCATGGCGAAAATTTTAACCTCTGGTGAATTTCAGAGAGACCTGATCAATCTTTCTGTTGGTTTATCAGAGATTAATTAATGCAAAAATTTTCTCCCATGACATACGTTAGAAGAAAATTCCGGGTTGAAAGGCAGGGGAATTCGTGCGCAAAATTCGCTTGTCTTAATCACAACCAGGAAAACAAAATTTCATGTTGGGAAAAAAAAAAAGAATAATATTTGATGTAACTGACTTTGGGCTTTTGAAAATAATTATTTTATCTGTTCTTTTATCGCAATAGGAAAAGGCGAGTCGGTGTGCAGCTCAGAGAATCAAAATTAATTTTAGTTTAACATCACGGAACGAGAGAAAAAAGAAAATTAAAATTAGTGATTTTCTGCAAGGCAAGAATTCGCCATTTTTGCGTTCCTGTTTCCAAACGTCGTGAAAAAGTCGCCCAAAAGTACAACATCTTTTCGTCTTTTGGGTAAGGAATTCAGCAACAGAAATCTGTTTTTAGACCTCAGGGTCAAAAAGCCTGGTCCCTACGTGAAGGTCAGAGTGTCACCCCTGGCTTGCGTGGGAGTGAAATTCCGTTGGGAAGCCGTGAGTTGCTAGGCTGAAGTTTCAACCAATGGGAGGGGTCAGCGGGTTTCAAGCACTCAGAGTTTTATCCGTTGAGAGAAAACACTTTTGTTCTGGTCGCTGCGTTAGCTGGCAGACAGCGGAAAGCAAATTTTCTCTCCTCGCCTTTTTGGCGGAGGAGGGGGCAGCAAGAAGGAAAATTTCGTATTGAAATCTAAACGGACAACAGCTAAAAATGATGATTTTCAAGGATCTCATTACTGGAGAGGAAATGCTCGCAGATTCAACCCTCTCCTCCTCTCCTAGTGGACGACGGCAGTATTGAGCTGCAATAAAAAGAAAAGTAGTAACTACCGTGAATTGGTCTCCGCAGGAGAATTTTCTGCCAGCGCAACCCGAATGCTGTTACCGCTCGGTTCAATATGGAAGGGACTCTTCAAGCCAGTTCAACCAGACACTGGAAGTTCCGGAAAAAGGCATGCACGGCTTTGTGGAAGATACCGCCTTTAACTGCTGAATCGTCAAGTTGGGCCCTACTGATTACCACAAAGGTCCACCAGCATGTTTCAAAAATGCCCGGTTTATGTTTCGTTGGCCAGGTTCGCTGTGGCAGAAAAAGGGAAGGAAAAAAAGCACCTTGGAAGTGAAGTGAAAATCAACCGGGACAGTGGTGTTCTCTCAGGGAGAGTTTTTTTTTATTTATTTATTTTATCTATTATTAGGCTGTGAAACCTTTTTTTTTTTATTATTATCAACGGTTAGTGTGCTTGTCAGGAAGTGTTGCTGCCCCAGTCCTAAAGGTAAATTTCTCTCGGCATTTTCTTTTTGTATTATGTTGTGGTTTCTTTAAAATTATGTAACAAGAGGGCTATGAAATGGGGAGCTGTCGGAAAAATATATTGCAAAGAAAAAAGAAGGGGAGTTGTAAATGTTTTCATTCAGGTTTTTTCTTTTTTTTTTTTCCTTTTGTAGTGTTCGGTGTGCTTAAAGAATGAAACCACCTGATTTAATCTTAGGCTGTTTAAATAAATTTCATGTTATCTTCTGTGGATAGGTAATTGAAAAACAAAACAAAACAAAGAATGGAAGTGAATAACTTTCTGGGTCATGTAGGGATAGATGATATAATAAGAATATTAAGTTATTTCGGAACGAACACCTCTCCAGACCAGTATTTCTCTTAGGTGAAATTTAACTCTTTTTGTGCTCGGTGATTTTTGTATTTGTGAAGTAGAATTTGTATTTATGAACTTAGCGTAGGTGCCATGTAGTTGGGAATTTTTCTTGTAGGCTGGTAATTATTTTGGTTTAGTGTTTTGGTAAATTTAGGTGCTAAATTACTCTTTAAAATTTAATTTTTGTATTAGTGAGGGCTAATTTCTAGTTTCAGCCTGTAGATTAGAAAAACAGGTTTTTATGGGGAAAAGAATATAAGAATTGGGCATACAGGCAGATATGAGCATATGTATAGTGTGACTAAAAAAATAACCCGAATAGCTGTTGTGTTTCTTCAAGAAGTGATGATTTTTTTTTTTTAGGAAAAGAGTGATCTAGGAAGTATGGGGATGTATAGATTTTTCAGGAAATAAAGTAAGGTTTGGTATAGTGTGTCAAGTATGGTGTTAGGGAGTTTTCTGGGAAATGAATATGTACAGTGTGTTCCTGGGAAATAAAGATAAGTGATTTTATGGGAAATGAGTGTGTTCCTGGGAAAATAAGGATATGAAGTGTGTTCCTGGGAAAATAGGATAAGAAGTAATTTTCTGGGAAAAAGGGTGATGTATTGAATTTTCTGGAAAATGGACGAAGAGATATTTTGGGGACAAGAGAACTCTTGTGGGATACTTTACCCTATGTAGACAATGCCGCGGGTTCTGAAAGGGTGCACGAAACAAATTGGGGGATTTGTTTTCTGCCCAAGTAAGCTTGTTCGGTCCATAGGAGGTGGTACCTATGAGGGGAGTGATATAGGTTGTCCCCAAATCAGAGTGAAGGAACAGAAAGGGTTAGGTCGCACTTTGCTCCACTACACTGTATAAGCTGGGAATGGATTCACGACCCATTCCCGCCTTCAGACTCAAACTTTGTTGTTCTCCCCGAAAAATAGTGTTTTTCTTGAGATGTGGGACTCATTGGTTGAGATGATTGTTTGGCTTTATGCCCGAGTTGATTATTACATGGGTGCGAGTTGACTGGAAAACTTATAGTATGGAATTTTGAAATGTTGGATTTTCATGATGATGGTGTAAGTAAGATTCTCTTGTCGGTGTAGCAATTTAATGATAACTTTGTGTAATTTGAATAAGGTATCTAGTGCATTAGGTTTTGGTATGGTGTATAGAATGGGTTGAGTATCCGGTAAGGCTAGAAATGTTGATTGTAAGACAAATGTTGATTTAAGACAGGGTTATGCTGATTTTAAGACAAATTTTCCTGGAAGGGTAGAATCTTTTATTAAATTAACTTTCATTATACGTAGAATTTTGGCAGTTGTTATAGTAGTTTAAAATTAAAAGTGGATTCGGAAGTCTGGTCTGAGAAGGTTGGTTCGAGCGATTTAATTAGAACAATATAGTGTACACATATGCATATAATATTTTTTTGAGAGAGAGTGTGAGATATTTTCACTTCAAATACTTAAGTTGTACACCATGTTAAATCAAGTGTTGGTGCTGTTGAAGTACAATGAAATTCTTGTGTTTATTATTTTTATCAGTAGTGTCCCTGGTGCTAGTTTTTCTTGGAAAGAAACTAACCTGTCATCCGTTTATTTTTATTGGGCCCTGTAGCCAGGCATAAAATCTGTGACCTAAAAATTTAACTTGTTAAGTTTTTAAAATAAATATAGGCTAAGTGGCCTTTCAAAAACCTAAACCTTAGGGCAGTGAAGTTTTAGATATTTTCAGTTTAAATTTTCATCACATGGTTCAAGTGCATCCCCTCAGCAATGACTGAGGTGGGAATGTAATCTGAGGTTATAACCGTAAAATCAATGTTTTTGTCCTAACTAGCTAATTTGATCATCGCCACTTCCAAAAGGTTATTTACACGTGTACATTGTATACCATTAAATTTTATTGTTTACAAATTTGGTACACATGCAAACAAGAGTTACCTTTTCTTACACTTTCAGGTGTATCTACTCTTCAAACGCAAACAATACAATAGTAACTTTTGGGAGTTACCAAATTCAGTGGTGCATTTTATTTTATTTTTCTATTTTGTTTCATGGCCTTATTCAAAATTTCAGTTTTGTTTCGAAATGCATCCACCCATTTCCCAAATTTAAATTTTCTATAATTTCCATATAAATTTTAATACCAGCATAAATATAGCCTTTTGATAAATAACTTCAATCAATACACAAGTTAAATGGGATTTTTTTCTCACCAAAACAATGGGGTCAAACAATGGGGTCAGGACATAGGAGCGGGATCCATTTCATTGCTCTTATGCGTCATAACTAACGTAAAAGAGATTCGACTTCGATTAAATTTTAGTATGTGGTAGGAGACAACCTGGGGACTAACCCTATTGAAAATGGGTGAAATGGGGTCAAAGGTCAGGACATAGGAGCGGAAACATTATGCGTCATAACTTACGTAAAAATTCTTCGATTTGTATAAAATGTTAGTATGTCGTAGGTGCCTACCTGGAGACAAATCCTATAGAAAATGGGCGAAATGGGGTCAAAGGTTAGAACACAGGGGCGGGATCTATTTCACAGACCTTATGCATCATAATTTACGTAAAAATGCTTCCATTCTGACAAAACTTCATCATGTTATTTCGGAGGTATACTGAACTGGTTCTGTTGAATATCATCGAAATGGGATCAAAGGTCAGGTCACAGGACTGAGATTAATTCCACATCCATTATCCTCATAACTTGAGTAGTGATTTCTGGTATGTTGGAAAGCGTATCATAATCAATGCATTGCATGATTTTACTAACTTGTTAGTTATGAGTCCGGATTCGAATTCCGGTTGAGGCAGGATTGGTGGGCTTTTGTTTTACTGCATTGGCTGTCTTACTTCCCTGGAACAAGTGGCTCATATTTCGTGACGGATGACTGCTTATAGATCACTAAGATGCTCACGGAGGTTTTTAAACTTCAAAATAAACAAACAAACAAAATCTTGTCAGACTTACCAGCCTTCTAGTGAACTGAAAGACACCATGAATATTTTCTTTATGTTGAAATCATAAAAATGTCACATTAACGTCTAGCCAAGGCCATCATTCCAAAGTGCATATTTAAAGCCACTGGTTCCAGTGAACCGATGGAGAACCAGTGCCGTAAGACAAACACAACTTCTAAATTCTCCGAGTTGAAGCAAGTTTCGTCTTGTCCTCGTAAGAAAATGTGTAAGCAGATTGTTGGTAAAATCAGGTTGTTGGATAACACTTGCAGTTACTTTACAGTGCGCGCAATACAATTTTCAACACGTTCACGTCTACCTAATGCATGATTGCGTCTATGCAATTCCGACCAAGTGTGTGGACAAAATTCGTTTTTGTTCCTACGTGTCCGAAAAGTTCTTTTCTATTCCGTCTAGTGTATGGCTCCTTAATTCGGCAGAAAACGTTTTTTTTTCAATTTAATCCCTCATGCGTAACTGCACTGGCGGAAAATGAAAAAAGAACACCAAGAAGGAGACGTCTGATACCAACGAATTTTATACAGCATAATAACGGAATACAGAGGATAACGTCATCAAAACATTATGGCAAAATACCGCTGCATTTGCTGGTAAACTGAAAAATAACATTTCCATGTAACATGGTTAGTACGAGGTTGAACCGCCATGAACTGCATCACACTGTGCAATTCTGGCATGGACTCTGTCGTACAGATGTTGGATGTAAGTTTGGGGTATTGAGTTCCAAGCATCCTCAACCTAGACGCGTAAATCCGGGATGGTCGTGGCTGGCCGTGGAGACCGGATAAGTCGTTGTCCGATAAAATCCCACACGCGCTCAATGGGGGACAAATCCGGTGAACGTGCAGGCCATGGAAGTTGTCTCACACCCTAAAGTGCATGTTGCGTTGCACGCGCCGTGGTTGGGTGTGCGTTATCTTGTTGAAAAACACCACGATGGACCGACCCTACAAATGGCACAACAACGGGCTCAATGATGTTGTTGATGTAGGAGGTGCTGTTTAACGTACCCGGTATAAACACTAGTTGTGTGCGGGAGTGATAGCTGATCGCTCCCCACACCAGGAGACCAGGTGTAGGCCCTGTGTGTCGCTGGCGGATGCAAGAAGGGTGGAGACGCTCCTCTGTGCGTCAGCGAACAGGCATACAGCTATCGGAGGCTCCCAAGCAGAATCTGCTTTCATCGCTGAACACGACAGATCGCCATTTCATTCTCCAGTGCAGACCTTGGCGACACCACTGCAGCCGTTTCTTACGGTGGGCTGGAGTCAGAGGTACACATGCCAGAGGTACACATGCCAGAGGCACACGTGCACGTAGTCCTGCATCCAGTAGACGGTTGCAGACTGTTCGCACAGTCATCACAGGTGCAACGGCAGCTCGGATTTGCGTCGCAGTGGATGTTCTGCTTGACAATGCCGTTCTTCTTATGCGTCGATCGGTCTGCTCATCAGTCCGTCTGTGACTCCCGGTTCCACGTCTTCTCGTGTAGGAATGTTCCTTGGACCATCTACGCCACCATCGTACCACCACCGATACTTCCCGTCCAATTCGCTCCGCAATACGACGATACGACCACCCTGCCTCGCGGAGTTCGACTAGACGACCACGCTCAAAGTCCGATAACGCCTGAAATCCTACACGTCTTCCATGTCCAGGCATTGCAGCTTTTTCAGGGTCTTCGCGCGTGTCCTTACGCCGACGACTGATTACATTCACTTCGCCGTACTCGTTAAACACCACCGACCATAATTTGCATATTATGCCGTGCTGTGGCGCAAGCGCTCACCGGTTGGTCCCGAAATTAACATCACACCTACGTAAACTCGACCCCATTAACATATGTAAATTTCATGATCGTCCGCCAATTCCTTCTTGTTGTTCTTTTTTTCACTTTCCGCCAGTGTAATTTAATTGTATGTAACATTTAGAAGCTTAAACTTCGAGCGTCTAAATGTACTATTTTCTGTGTGGGAGTTAATAGTTCCTCTGAAGGTTTTTATGAATATGTAAGGTCGTCTTCCCTTAATTTAAAGCCACAAACTCTGATAAAATGTACAATATTGAAGGAAAGAACGCACCATTCAAACGTATGTTCTTCGTGTGTCAAAACGTTGGTGAAATCTACGATTTGCTTTTCACAACAGGATTAAGCGATGAAACTCTTCCCAGAAAACGGGTTGCCAACTGTAATCGCAAAAGACTTGAAACAATAGGTTTTCACTAAAAAAATGTTTCTTGGAGTTTAAAGACTGCCATAAGCACCTTTTAGGCATATAAGTAGTCCTCCGTTAGGGCCGTTGGCTCTAGGAGAGAGGCAGATCCAACACTATCAGACAAACACATCTGGTTCGAATCCCAGTCAGGTATTGACGTTGTGTTTGTCTTACGCACGGGCTCTATCCCTTCTCTGGAATCAGTAACCTTAACTTAGGGACACACGATTTGTTATAGCCCATCCAGTTGCTCACGGTGGTCGCTAAACCTCCAAACAAGTTAGTAAAATCATGCAATGCATTGATTATAATACGTTTTCCAACATACCAGAAATCATTACTCAAGTTATGAGAATAATGGCTGTGGAAAAAATCTCGGCCCTGTGCCCTGACCCTTAATTCCATATCGATGATATTCAACAGAACTGGTTCGGTATACCTCCGAAATAACATGATAAAGTTTTCTCGCAATCGAAGCATTTTTACGTACGTTATGATGCATAAGGGATATGGAATAGATCCCGCTCCTGTGTCCCAACCTTTGACCCCATTTCGCCCATTTTCAATAGAATTCGTCCCCAAGCAGGCCCCTACAACATACTAACATTTCATCCAAATCGAGGCATTTTTACGTACGTTATAACGCATAATAGCGATGGAAGTGATTCCGCTCCTATGTCCTGACCTTTGACCCCATTTCGCCCATTTTCAATAGGGTTTGTGGCCAGGTAGTCCCCTAGCACATACTAAAATTTCAACGAAATCGAACCATTTTTACGTTAGTTTTGACGCGTAACAGCAGTGAAATGGATCCCGCTCCTATGTACTGACTTTTCACCCCATTTCGTTCACTTTAAATGAGGTTCCTTCCCAGTGATACCCTACCAGATACTAAAATTACATCGAAATCGAACGATTGTTACGTGAGTTATCGTACGGACGGACATAAGCACACAACGCGTGACGTAATGAAACAGATGGGAATCGCGACCATTTGCTCGCAAGAGTATGACGTCATAAGACTTTAATAGGATCCACACACAACGCGTGACGTAATGAGACAGATGGCGTGACCGCGCGCCAACATTCTTAAACGCGAGATTGAGACGTCATCAGATTTCTAAGCATTGGAAACATTAATGGAGCGACGCCATGACACTAAAAACGTTATAATTCGGGGTGGTTAATTAACCCACTAAACGAATTCACCTAAAGTCGAGATCAAGCTAAATCGATTTCTAGTACCAGGAAACGGTAGGTTAACGACTTTCATCAAAATTTTTAGAGCCGTTTTCAAAATAAAATGTACATACATACATACATACAAGAATTGCTACTTTAAGGTGGACGTCAAGTAATTTTGCTTCCGATACTTCCAATGGAAAAACTTCTGTACACATTTTCTTCACAATTAATGCGTTCCCAAGAATGAAAATTTTAACATCGATTAAAATACACTGATGGAAAAAAATTCCCAACACCACGAAAAAATAGTTGTAGAGGAATGAAATGGCGACTATACATGTGTATAGGTAACATATTTAATCGATTAAGGTTTCAAGATCACAGCTTATTGTAAGCGCGAGAAGTGTCATTTTAAATGTGAAATGCTGGTACATTAATAACCGGTGTAACCGCCAGAAAATTGAATGCAAGCACGCAAACGTTCATGCATTGTTTTTTATTTATTTATTTTTTTTTGATTGGAGGTTTAACGACCACCGTGAGCAACTCAATGGGCTATAAGCAGTCGCCCGTCCCTAATTTAGGGTCACTGGTTCCAGGGAAGGGAGAGAGCCAGTGCCGTAAGACAAACACAACATCCATGCCTGACCGGGATTCGAACCCGGACCCCTTACGGACGAATGATCAGAGGCCAACGCCTTAGACCACTGCGCCACCTGGGCGGCGTTCATGCATTGTGTCGTACAGGTGCTGGATGTCAGTTTGTGGGATGAAGTTCTATGCCTGTTGCACTTGTTCCGTCAATACAGGGACGGTTAATGCTGGTTGGGGTGACATTGGAGTTGTCGTCCAATGATGTCCCATACGTACTCGATTGGTGAAAGATCTGGTGATCTAGCAGGCCACAGCAACATGTCGACACTCTGTAGAGCATGTTGGGTTACAACAGCGGTATGCGGGCGAGCGTTATCCTGTTGGAAATAACCCCCTGGAATGCTGTTCATGAATGGCAGCACAACAGGTTGAATCACCAGACCGACGTACAACTGTGCCGTCAGGGTGCGTGGGATAACCACGAGAGTGCTCCTGCTGTCATAGGAAATTTCTCCCCAGACCATAACCCTAGGTGTAGGTCCAGTGTGTCTCGGCCGCAGACAGGTTGGTTGCAGGCGCTCACCTGGCCTCCTTCTAACCAACACACGGCCATCACTGGCACCCAGGCAGTACCGGCTTTCATCAGAAAACACAACAGATCTCCACACCGTCCTCCAGTGAGCTCTAGCTTGACACCACTGACGTCGCAAACGGCAGTGGTTTGGAGTAAGTGGAATGCACGCTACAGGGCGTCTGGCTCGGAGCTGTCCTTCAAGTAACCGATTTGTAACAGTTCGTTGTGTCACTGTGGTGGCAACTGCCGCTCGAATTGCTGCCGCAGACGCGGTACGATGCGCCACGGCCATATGCCGTACACGGCGGTCTTCCCTCTCAGTAGTGCCACGTGGCCGGCCGGAACCCGGTCTTCTTGAGGCAGTACCTTCCCTTGACCACCGCTGCCAACAATCATGTACAGTGGCTACATTCCTTCCAAGTCGTTCTGGAATATTGCTGAAAGAAAATCCACCTTCTCGTAGCCCTATCACACGACCTCGTTCAAACTCCGTGAGCTGTTGATAATAGTTTCTTCGTCTTCTTAAAGGCATTGCTGACTAACATCAAAACCCTACGTCGAATCTCAACGATAACTAACGCTCACGAACGTTACAGCGCGTATTTATAGTAAACCTGTTTTGCATGTTCCGAGGGGCGCTACTAGTGCCACACGTATGCGCCGAGCGCGAAATTTGCATAGACGTCATCTTGCAGATGTACTCTCACCGCCTACCAACTGTCGTTTATCTAACACAACCCTTTCTTGGTGTTGGGAGTTTTTTTTTCCGTCGGTGTAGCTTCATTTCATATTTTGGAATACTTAATATTTTCTAAACCCTAACCGTAATAATATTTTGTAAACCATAACCGTAATAATATTTTCTAAACCATAACCGTAATTATGCATTCCAACATTTATTTGTTCACTGACGTCATCAAAGTACAGGTCGCGCCATCTTTTTTCTGGTTTCAACACCACCAAAAGAAACGTTATTGTTTTTTAATATAATTATGGTTATGTTTTAGAAAATGTTAAGTGTTCCAAGTTATAGTATGAAGTTATTTTAATCGATGTTCAAATTTCCATCCTTAGGAACACACTAATTGTGAAGGAAATATGTACAAAAGGGTTACCATTGGAAATATAGGAAGCCAAATTACTTGACGTCCACCTTAATAGTGTGGGATAAGGGCGATGGAATGGATCCCGATCCTATGTCCTGATCTTTGACTCCATTTGTCCCATTTTCAATATGGTTCCTCTCCAGGTGGTCTCCTACCACATACTAAAATTTCATCGAAATCGAACCATTTTTACGCACCTTATGACGCATAAGGGCAATGGAATGCATCACGCTCTTATGTCCTGACCTTTGACTCCACTTCACCCATTTTCAACAGGATTCGTTCCCAGGTGGTCCCCTACCACATACTAAAATTTCATTGAAATCGAATCATATTTACGCAAGTTATGACGCATAAGGGCAATTGAATGGATCCCACTCTTTTGGCGTGCCCTTTGACCCCACTTCTCCCATTTTCAATAGGGTTTGTCTCCTGGTGGTCCCCTACCACATACTAAAATTTCGTTGAAATCGAACCTTTTTTACTCGAGTTATCGTGCCGACAGACGGACGGAGAGACGGACGGAAAAAGCTGGAACATATACGCTTCTTCAACCTATGGTTGGAAAGCGTAAATAAAAAAGAGGCAGGGCTTGTCTTGTCCTCGCCAATTCCATTTAATGTAGATGATATGAATAACCAGTAAAACATTGCGTTATGAATGATTAAGAGATACTCGTTATTGCAAGTAAAATGAATTTTTTGCTTAAGAGATCATCAAAAAACAGTCTTGCTGGGCCAGCACCCAGCACTATGCTCCAGTTGCCGAACCATCAATAAAATGTCCGGGCGGCCAACAGTTCAGGCCAACAGTTGGCACCCCATCAGTTGTCATATTCCACAACAGGGCCATTAGTTATCCATCAAAGGCAGTAGCCACCACAAGTGGCCCTTCAAGCCCGTGCCAGAAATGATGGCTAGCCTAATGTGGTCCGCTAGTTTGCCGGTAGTAGCAGCCGGAAACCACGTGACGTAATTGATGGCTTGCCGAATCTTGTCCGCCAATTTCCCAGTAATAGACATAAAAAACAAATTTCAAGGATAACCGCTGTTTCCCAAAGCAACAACTTTATTTCCTCCCCTTACGAAACTTCTGAATTACAGCAGTGTGCTAGAGAAATTTTCTCAACAGACCGGAAAAACTCCCGTTTGGATCTGGTTGGAAACGAACCAAGTCTGTCGGCGTGGGTGGTAAGCTCTCTACCTACCGGACTACTTTGCCACGCTCAAGCATGTGCTTGAAGCTGTCTCTTTAGTGCGGAATGTGTAATCGAATGGTTTTCTTTCATTTTACAATATTGCGAGGAATTTTTCATAAAAGTCAGTTTCATATAATTCAAAAATTTATTTTTTCAACGTAACGATAGTTTTTTTTTTTAACTTAAGGGAACTTCACTCATTTTGAAGGAGTGTACGAACTTAAAGTTGCTTTCGAACGTTTTGTACTGTCCCTGTCGTCTTGAAAGGCGATTGTTGAATTAATATATATTTACCCGGGTTCAGGCTACATTCTGTTACATTTCTAACGTTGTATCTTTCCTTTCCGTTGTCCGAAGTTACATTTGTTTTAAAGAGGAAAGATATTTTATTTTACTTCTCGTTATTTTGAGAAGCGAATTCCTCCCAGTTTTGTGTATTCAACCCATGGATGAGTACATTATATCCACATAGCGTTGTTTTTTTCTTTTTTTCAAATAATTAATAAATTTTATACGCGTATAATTCTTTTTTTTTTTTTCCAACAAACGTTTTTTTTTTATGTTTTTCCAGTACATTTGCTTCTAGCGGTTTCAAATTATGTCTTGTTATTCACCCATTCGATTAAACGAATTGTTATTCATAGGAATGCAGTGGGTGTATTTCATGACTGTAATCTAGTATTTCATGGCTTAATCTGATATCTTCGTCGACGTGGAATTTCATTAGGAAATTAATTCGCCTCTCTACGTGTAGCTTTTTTTTTTTCTTAACATTCACTAAAATAACACGATGGCGATAGCGTCGTCTTCAACTAACTATTACCATGAGAGACACAGCAACCCTCTTGCTTCCACCTGCTGATAGGGTTGCATCGGTTGCCAGCAACGGGCCACTAGTGGCACTTGCTTGGAGGCCCACAATTCACGGAGATGCTGCAGGGCCAACAATGACTCGCCAACTTATAGCGCGGACCGCTACCGGGCCGTGAGCGGCAGATTTCAGTCAGCAGTGACCCATCACTGCCAGCTGGTGGCCAGTAGTTTCCCAGCACTTGTGTTTTTGCTGGGTATGAGGGACGTGACGTGAGAAAATTCAACTACAATGGCACCTCAGCAAATACAAACCAACGCTTTTGTATAGTGAAAGTTGAATCAATGATGTAACATAAGATAATTTTTTTGGGCCTGTGACAAAAGTTTGGGTCAATTTTTTCTGGTGAAATTAGAAAACTACCGTTTTTAGCCTGAATGAAGCACCTAAACAAGTCTACAGTTTCGTTAAAAAATGTTTAAACAAGACTTTACCTGAACACTACATCTACCGTGAAATATTTTTTACCTTACTCAATCCAACATCTTTTAGGAGTTTTGAAGAATAACGTTAAACTCCATAATTTTCATTAAAACGAAAAATCTTTAAGGATCGAAAATGAACAAAAGATATAGATTTTTCTTTCTATTTTTGCAAACATTTGGGAAGAAATTGACAATCGCTGTTTTATGTGTAGCGCAGTCCTTGGAGTCCCAAATGAACTTCCGTAATGTATAATATACAATGCCCTTTAATATGCGCTTTTGAATAGAGAAAGTCATTTTATTTTTGCATTATCTCCAAGTGGCATTTTAAATAAGATATTTTCATGTTGTTTCTCCAATTTTTTCAATAATAAATGCTATTTCTACTTACCTTGCTTGTTAACTAGAAAATTTTGAGAAATTGATCTCACCTTGAAAAAGCGAAGCACAATTATTTTTGTTTGGGGATTAAACAATTACTCTCTTTAAATATATTTTCATTTACATCTTTGGTTTTATTTTCTGCTTTATTAAAATAAGGCTATAAAATATTTTACGGCGAAAAAAAGCATTGCATATTTAATATCACTGATGGATTTTTCGATAACTTAGAAAATTCTGATGAATTACTTCTGTTGATATTCACAACACTATGTCATTTTTCGGAAATCGTAGTTTGTACAGGGAAATTTTTTGACTTCCCTGTTT
This sequence comes from Macrothele yani, assembly GCA_039090855.1. NCBI lineage: Eukaryota > Metazoa > Arthropoda > Arachnida > Araneae > Macrothelidae > Macrothele > Macrothele yani. The sequence goes on from CM076999.1 coordinate 27,212,695, forward strand.
TAATCTGCAGCGTGGAAATTTGTTCTAACTGAAATTTTAACTTTGTTCAATTTTACATCTGGCAAATTTGAGTCTGCGGAATCTTTACGAAATTATTCAATTCCTTAATCGATTGATTATCTGCAACAACAGTTTTTTTTTCTGAGAAACTTGTGCGTCACTTTTCTGACCTTACGAAGTAGTCATACATTCCGACAGACCCACTATCATATTTGATATAGTATTTGGTAACTGTTGCATGGCCTTAATTTCAATTACTTTAACGCACTTTTCAGCCGAGACATGTTGATTTAATTGCGATTACAACGTAAACAATCTTGTGACAGCAAATAAGTATGTGCTGATTATTTAGCGAAACGTTAGACAATTATTTTCAGAATTTAAGATTTTGACATTTTATAATGAATGAATCAGAAACAGTAAATTCTTTGATTTTCAAGAACACAACTTATTGTGAATTAAGTCTACTAAACTGCACTAGTAGTAAAGAATAAGTCACAAAATGTCCAAGAAGTGTTAAAAGGAAGTTCGGGACGAGGGGAAGCATTCCTAATAATGTCAATCCATATTCTTCTGGACAAGTAAGGTAATTTTGTAGAATGAGCAAGGCAATGATTTGACTGTTTCCCTTTCTTTTGTACAATGCTGTAAACCGCTTTGTCAGTTTCTTATTTTCTCGTGCATCCGCGATGCCGAAACGACCAACAACACGCAAAAACAAACGTTTGTAAAAGCCTGCAGAACAATGGACACTAGTAGAACAGACACTACGTTATATTTTCTGTATATTATCTTCAGGCCAGCGACTAAACAGAGCATGTCAATTATTTGACTAGAAAGCACCAGTGCTACAGAAAAGGAATATGCAGCATCAATACATCCAACATCTTCATGTGGTTCCTTGTAACACTCTAACAAATTGCGATCATTGATTTCGCAAAATTCATGGTACGTTAAAGTGTTTAACTCAGCTAATAAAATTTCAAATATTCTACAAACTCCAGAACAAAAGGAAGCCACAAAACAACAAGTGTAAGAATTCAAATCGTGTCGTACATACAGTTCAATTGTAAAGAAGATAAAGAAACAAATGTACATTACATTGTCTCCTATAACATCCAAGTACACTATCTACCAACAAATAATTGGACACCTGTGATAGCAAAGGAAAACGAAGTTTATTCACCTTCAATAGTTGGTGGAGCCTCTACGAACGGCGATTACAACTGCGACCCTCCGGGGCACACTCTCAACCAGACGTTGTACGACGGCTGGTGTTATTTTCTTCCACTCGGCTTGGAGAAGACAGGTCCGTTCCTTCACCGATATCAGACGGTGGGGACGCTCCAACTCGTTCCAGAGGTACTCGTCCCAGAGGTGCTCCTTAAGTCGACGCTCCAACTCGTCCCAGAGGTGCTCGATAGGGTTAAGGTCCGGGCTCTGTGCAGGCCAGTCCATTTGATTAACCCCATTGTCACCATACCAAGCCATGGTGGACCTCGCAACATGACAGGTGGCATTGTCATCCTGAAAGTAACATGGGTCCACCCCGTAAAACTGCCACAATGTAGGAAGCGCATGGTCATCCAAAATGCTGCAGTAAGTCTCGGCGTTGAGTCTACCAGGAATTGCGACCAAGAGTCCGGTGCTATACCAGGAAAAGCACCCCCATAGCATAATTCCACCGCCGCCGAACTTAACAGTTGGCACAATACATTCCTGCAGGAGGCGTTCTCCAGCCAGACGCCAAACCCAGACCCTTCCATCCGAACGGCAGAGGGTGAACTTTGATTAGTCGCTCCAGAGAACCAGTTTCCACTGTTCAACGGTCCACTGTCGACGTTCTTGGCACCACGTTAGCCAAGCAGCGCTATTGGACTTGGTGATCAAAGGCTGGTGGGCGGCAGCACGTCCATGATAACCGAGCAGATGGGCTTCCTTACGGATGGTATTCATCGAAAGAACACTCACGGATGCAATCTTAAACTCCTCGCGAATGTGGCCCTTTGATTTGGTGAGGTCCTTACGAATTTCTGTGGCCAGCGCCCGTCGGTCTGTAACTCCCAGTTTTGTGGGTCTGCCGGGTCGGGGCACATTCTGACAATCACCTCCCATTTTCCACTTGCCAATCACGTAGGCCACTGTCGATTTTGGGTACTTCAACACGCTGGATATGTCACGTATGGATCGGCCATTTTTGTGATACCCGACGATTACACCTTTCTCGAAATCAGAGAGCTCCGAACTGCGTGTTCATCTTGCATGCGACTGGTTGCGTTGTTGTTTGCCACACGGTATTTAACGGCGGCGGCCGTGACGTGTATCAGGACCGCAGATATCGTCGATTGCAGGGGTGTCCAATTACTTGTTGGTAGATAGTGTAATTGAAAGTATAGGATTTAATGGTTGTCGAAGCATCATCGTGCTGAAATACTCCACTTAGGACTGTAAGAAATGATATTAGAAGTGGAATGGTAGAAGTAAGGTAACAAACATACCGTAACCACTTTTGGCTTCCTCGTGGCATTTTAATATGAGATAGGGATGTAATCTTAACTTCTGCTTTTCAGAATTCTTTCAGGATGTGAACAAAATGGGAGGGTCGCTTTCGCAAAGTTGGCCACAGAAGGAATGTTATGAGCATTAATAGTCCAGCTCTCACTTGATGTACATGGACTTTTTCGTTGTTATAGAATACGCAACTATCGCTGCAATATATAGATAAGAAACATAATTCAATAGCCTGCACAGTCCAGAAAAAGCATCTTTAAGTCCTTTCTTCTGTTTGGTGTATAATTCATCGAAGACGCAAATCCCAAATAGATTCATAATTTTTAGAATCCCGTGAAATTCTCTTCGCGTGAGAGATACGTGTGGTCGTAAATTGCGAATTATCTTCCTGTAAAATTTTACTTCTTAATGTTAAATCGCACAAGGCTAGTCATACAAACCGCTAACTAGATTTGACACATGATGATCTCAACTGGGCATGAAAAAATGGACATGATTGCGAAGCATTGTACACAGACGCGATGTTCTACAACTATTGCAGTAAATCCTAAGAGGTTTTATTGTTCTGAAGGACTCTATTTATACGAATGAGGCATAATAAGCCGTGAACTATATTTTGATGCACTAAGCAGGGATTCCTTAATTCACATGAAAGATGTTTTCTTCGCATCTACCAGAAGCATTCAAGAGCGGCAGTTTTCTGTTCAATAAGAGAGCTAGAACGCCTAACGTCGGATATGAATATCACATGATAAAACAAACTTTAGCTTTGACGAGAAAATATTGCTCGCACTTTAAGTTAGAATTTTATTTTTATGTTAATTTTTAAAATTTAAATCAAAACCAAGTTTATTATATCATTATGGCATGCGGCAAAGGGAACATCATGAGCATTAACCTTTACAACTCGCACGTTCTCAAAGGTAGAAAGAAATCCGTTTCTGTCCGGAGTTGGAATTTCTTCCTCGTATTGATTGCGTTTTGCACCTTGCGTGCAACGATGAAAATTGAAATGACAAAAGAATACATTACCCTGATCGATGAAGCTCATGAATTTCATTATTGGAAAAGATAAGTTTTCCTTCTGAATAAATTACTGGTAAGAATAATCATTCTACAATATGCATTCGCTAAAAGATAATTATATTTTTCCGAGTTCACGCAAATATATTTTTCTTTGTCACATATTGCACATTCACAATAACGTAGCTTCCTTTCGGTAAACAAGTAGCAGCTGTCTAACCACCTCCCTGGTCTCAACTGAAAGTCCGATAAAACATTATCAAACCACGATTGGAAGGAAAATTATCCATTCGTTTATTTTAATTAATTTTACCAGACACAGAATGCACAACACTATAAAACTGCTCGGCGTATTCATAAGCCATAGACAATTTGCTTTCATGACGATCCTAAAACAGACATTTTTTCTGAGTTAGCCAAAATAATAATAGTAAATCACAGATAACGGAGCCCTTATATGAGAGCAAGCGATAATAGTGTTTTTTAGAAAGAAACAAATGCAGTTTTTCTCTCGCCGTGAAGCCAAGACAATTGTGCTTGCATAAACAACCAAAGCTTGGTGTGTTCTCAAAGGAGTCTAAGATAGCTGCTGTCTCATGAAGCACCAAAAACAGTCGTCTTACACTATAGCTGCGCTCTCAAAGGAAGAAAAAAACCCTACCTATACAAAAGCTGTGCTCTCAGAGCGAATTTAGCTTAGCCTCATTCCTATCAAGAACAAAAAACAATCGTTTTGTGCAACCGCTATGTCCTAACTGAAACGAAATGTTTTAGTTAGAGGTATAACTAGGCAGGTATCTCAAATTGGTACTTAAGTACCACTGAGTTAGAGATAACAGCCTAGCAACGCGTTGGACCACCTGTTGACCAGAAAACCGTGGCCACACGACGAGGCATAGACTGCGCGAGCTTACGAAAATACTCTGCAGGTATCACCAGCCATGTCTCATACAAAGATGCCTATAAGTCTCTCAGGTTCATACCCGATGGCACACGCGCCTAAAAGACGGTTCGGTAGTATCCCAAAGATGTTCGATGGGGTTTATATCTGGGCTTCTAGATTGCCACTCGCTCGAACGTTTAAAATTCACTACAATGTTCTTGTAACCGGGCAGTAGCCAGATGGCTCTTGTGAGACGGGCAGTTATCTTTCTGGAAAACGCCATTACCCCTGGGATGCATGCTGAACATAAATGTGTGCAAATGGTTAGCTAAGATGTCTGCAAACACTCATATTCATAAAAAAGCAGAACACCTGAAAGGAGTCGAGCTACGACTGTGATTTTTACTGGATATGATAATTCAGCAATATCGCAGGGATGATTAGCATTTCGACGTCATAGATACATGCGTACCAGGTCTAGGCAAATCCGATCACGCAACGCCACAGACCGGAAATCGGCCATTTTTCTGTAATATCGCTGACATGCCGACCGCGTGGCTTGGGTCGGCATGTCAGTGATGGTCAGCAGTGGGAAAGGATGCCTCGTCGTCATGTAAGACAGTCGTACTGCTACATCGCTGACATTCCCACCGCGTGGCTCGGGTCCGCATGTCAGTGTTGGCCAGTAGTAGGAAAGGATGCCTCGTCATCATGTAAGACAGTCGCACTGTTACATCGCTGACATGCCGACCGCGTGGCTCGGGTCGGCATGTCAGTTTTGGTCATCAGTGGGTAAGGATGCCTCATCGTCATGTAAGACAGTCGTACTGTTTATCGCTGACATGTCAACCGCGTGGCTCGGGTCGGCATGTCAGTGTAGGTCAGCAGTGGGTAAAGATGTCTCGTGGTCATGTAAGACAGTCGTACTGTTACATCGCTGACATGCCCACCGCGTTGCTAGAGTCAGCATGTCCGTGCTTGGTCAGTAGTGGGTAAGGATGCCTCGTCGTCATGTAAGACAGTCGTAGTGTTACATCGCTGACGTGCCGACCGCGTGGCTCTGGTCGGTATGTCAGTGCTTGGCCATCAGTGTATAAGGATGTCTCGTTCGTTATGTAAGACCGTACTGTTACATCCCTGACATGCCGACCGCGTGACTCGGGTTGGCATGTCAGTGCTTGGTCAGCAGTGGGTAAGGATGCATCGTCGTCATGTAAGACAGTCGTGACATGCCGACCGCGTGGCTCAGGTCGGCATGTCAGTGTTGGTCAGCAGTGTGTAAGGATGCCTCGTCGCCATGTAAGGCAGTCGTACTCTTACATCCTGACATGCCGACCGCGTGGCTCAGGTCGGCATGTCAGTGTTGGTCAGTAGTGGGTAACGATTCCTCGTCGTCATGTAAGACAGTCGTACTGTTACATCGTTGACATGCCGACCGCGTGGCTCGGGTCGGTATGTCAGTGCTTGGCCATCAGTGTATAAGGATGTCTCGTTCGTTATGTAAGACCGTACTGTTACATCCCTGACATGCCGACCGCGTGACTCGGGTCGGCATGTCAGTGCTTGGTCATCAGTGGGTATAAGGATGTCTCGTTCGTCATGTAAGACCGTACTGTTACATCCCTGACATGCCGACCGCGTGGCTCAGGTCGGCATGTCAGTGCTTGGTCAGCAGTGGGTAAGGATGCCTCGTCGCCATGTAAGGCAGTCGTACTCTTACATCCTGACATGCCGACCGCGTGGCTCAGGTCGGCATGTCAGTGTTGGTCAGTAGTGGGTAACGATTCCTCGTCGTCATGTAAGACAGTCGTACTGTTACATCGTTGACATGCCGACCGCGTGGCTCGGGTCGGCATATTATTGCTGGGTCAGCAGTGGGTAAGGATGCCTCGTCGTCATGTAAGACAGTCGGACTGTTAATCGGTGACAGGCCGACCGCGTGGCTCAGGTCGGCATGTCAGTGCTTGGTCGGCAATGGGTAAGTATGCCTCGTCGTCATGTACGACAGTCGTACAGTTACATCAGCGACTTCAACAGGGTCATATTATCGCATAAAAGACTGAGAGCTGCTGAAATATGGCTGACGGAGATTATATGGAGATGGGAATGGCATGACGTAGATTACCGGTCGTGTGGTGTGCAGTGTGTAGTCGTGGCAAGTTTATACATAGAATGATACGAAGAAGACCGTAGGACAGGTAGAAAGGGTTCTTGGCGTTGTTCACAGACAACGCTGAGGGACAACCCTCATCTCATGAAAATAACTTTAGTGACCATTCTGCATCGTTAACGGCGTTGGCGCAGCAGTGGCGAACTCTGACTCATTATCCCATGTCAGCTGTAACAGGGCGTCGCTAGTTATTAGAGTTCTGACATTAAGCTCGTCAGCACCTCCTCCAATTACCTTTGACACCTCACCTCAGCAACGGACGGCCAGGCTGCAATGGTGTATCGAACAAAGGGAATGGCGTGGCGACTGGAACAATTTGCTGTTATCGAACGAAACGCGCTTCTGTTTAGGCGAAAGTAATGTCCGCATCTGTGTCCGCCGATGTCAGGGAGAGAAGCGTCCGCGAGAATATATTCGCACCGGTCATACCGCACTAACATGAGGCATTATGGCGTGGGGTGCTATTGGTACGAAAGCAGATCATCTCTCGTGAGAGCGCGTACCACCATAATGAGTGCCTGTTACGTCAATGACATTCTATGCTCTGTTACTCTTCCGTACCAGTAGGAAGTCACCGGTCTCCTATTTCAGCAGGACAATGCTACCGCGTGTTGCAGCGACAAGGCATCCCTTCTTCAGAAATAACTATATTGTACCTCTCCTGGGGCCGGCTAGATCGCCGGATTTATCACCCATAGAAAGTCTCTGGAACATGCTGAAACGACAGGTGCAGCGGGACAACCGTTCTCCAGCAACTCCTGATGAACATTGGACTCGGGTCAATAGAGCTTGGGTGGCTATTCTAGAGGAAACCATTCACATGCTATTTGAAGCAACAGGTGCAGCGCGACAACCGTTCTCCACCAACTCCTGATGAACGTTGGACTCGGGTCAATAGAGCTTGGGTGGCTATTCTAGAGGAAACCATTCACATGCTATTTGAAACGACAGGTGCAGCGCGACAACCGTTCTCCACCAACTCCTGATGAACATTGGACTCGGGTCAATAGAGCTTGGATGCCTATTCAAGAGGAAACTATTCGTATGCTATTTGAAACAACAGGTGCAGCGGGACAACCGTTCTCCACCAACTCTTGATGAACATTGGACTCGGGTCAATGAGGAAACCATTCACATGCTATTTGAAACGACAGGTGCAGCGCGCCAACCGTTCTCCACCAACTCCTGATGAACATTGGACTCGGGTCAATAGAGCTTGGATGCCTATTCAAGAGGAAACTATTCGTATGCTATTTGAAACAACAGGTGCAGCGGGACAACCGTTCTCCACCAACTCTTGATGAACATTGGACTCGGGTCAATAGAGCTTGGATGCCTATTCAAGAGGAAACTATTCGTATGCTATTTGAAACAACAGGTGCAGCGGGACAACCGTTCTCCACCAACTCTTGATGAACATTGGACTCGGGTCAATAGAGCTTGGATGGCTATTCTAGAGGAAACCATTCACATGCTATTTGAAACGACAGGTGCAGCGGGACAACCGTTCTCCACCAATTCCTGATGAACATTGGACTCGGGTCAATAGAGCTTGGATGGCTATTCTAGAGGAAACCATTCACATGCTATTTGAAACGACAGGTGCAGCGGGACAACCGTTCTCCACCAACTCCTGATGAACATTGGACTCGGGTCAATAGAGCTTGGATGGCTATTCTAGAGGAAACCATTCACATGCTATTTGAAACGACAGGTGCAGCGCGACAACCGTTCTCCACCAACTCCTGATGAACATTGGACTCGGGTCAATAGAGCTTGGATGGCTATTCTAGAGGAAACCATTCACATGCTATTTGAAACAACAGGTGCAGCGGGACAACCGTTCTCCACCAACTCCTGATGAACATTGGACTCGGGTCAATAGAGCTTGGATGCCTATTCAAGAGGAAACTATTCGTATGCTATTTGAAACAACAGGTGCAGCGGGACAACCGTTCTCCACCAACTCTTGATGAACATTGGACTCGGGTCAATAGAGCTTGGATGGCTATTCAAGAGAAAACCATTCGTATGCTATTTGAAACGACAGGTGCAGCGGGACAACCGTTCTCCACCAACTCTTGATGAACATTGGACTCGGGTCAATAGAGCTTGGATGGCTATTCTAGAGGAAACCATTCACATGCTATTTGAAACGACAGGTGCAGCGCGACAACCGTTCTCCACCAACTCCTGATGAACATTGGACTCGGGTCAATAGAGCTTGGATGCCTATTCAAGAGGAAACTATTCGTATGCTATTTGAAACAACAGGTGCAGCGGGACAACCGTTCTCCACCAACTCTTGATGAACATTGGACTCGGGTCAATAGAGCTTGGATGGCTATTCTAGAGAAAACCATTCACATGCTATTTGAAACGACAGGTGCAGCGGGACAACCGTTCTCCACCAATTCCTGATGAACATTGGACTCGGGTCAATAGAGCTTGGATGGCTATTCTAGAGGAAACCATTCACATGCTATTTGAAACGACAGGTGCAGCGGGACAACCGTTCTCCACCAACTCCTGATGAACATTGGACTCGGGTCAATAGAGCTTGGATGGCTATTCTAGAGGAAACCATTCACATGCTATTTGAAACGACAGGTGCAGCGCGACAACCGTTCTCCACCAACTCCTGATGAACATTGGACTCGGGTCAATAGAGCTTGGATGGCTATTCTAGAGGAAACCATTCACATGCTATTTGAAACGACAGGTGCAGCGGGACAACCGTTCTCCACCAATTCCTGATGAACATTGGACTCGGGTCAATAGAGCTTGGATGGCTATTCTAGAGGAAACCATTCACATGCTATTTGAAACAACAGGTGCAGCGGGACAACCGTTCTCCACCAACTCCTGATGAACATTGGACTCGGGTCAATAGAGCTTGGGTGGCTATTCTAGAGGAAACCATTCACATGCTATTTGAAACGACAGGTGCAGCGCGACAACCGTTCTCCACCAACTCCTGATGAACATTGGACTCGGGTCAATAGAGCTTGGATGCCTATTCAAGAGGAAACTATTCGTATGCTATTTGAAACAACAGGTGCAGCGGGACAACCGTTCTCCACCAACTCTTGATGAACATTGGACTCGGGTCAATAGAGCTTGGGTGGCTATTCTAGAGGAAACCATTCACATGCTATTTGAAACGACAGGTGCAGCGCGACAACCGTTCTCCACCAACTCCTGATGAACATTGGACTCGGGTCAATAGAGCTTGGATGCCTATTCAAGAGGAAACTATTCGTATGCTATTTGAAACAACAGGTGCAGCGGGACAACCGTTCTCCACCAACTCTTGATGAACATTGGACTCGGGTCAATAGAGCTTGGATGGCTATTCTAGAGGAAACCATTCACATGCTATTTGAAACGACAGGTGCAGCGCGACAACCGTTCTCCACCAATTCCTGATGAACATTGGACTCGGGTCAATAGAGCTTGGATGGCTATTCTAGAGGAAACCATTCACATGCTATTTGAAACGACAGGTGCAGCGGGACAACCGTTCTCCACCAACTCCTGATGAACATTGGACTCGGGTCAATAGAGCTTGGATGGCTATTCTAGAGGAAACCATTCACATGATATTTGAAACGACAGGTGCAGCGGGACAACCGTTCTCCACCAACTCCTGATGAACATTGGACTCGGGTCAACAGAGCTTGGATGGCTATTCTAGAGGAAACCATTCACATGATATTTGAAACGACAGGTGCAGCGGGACAACCGTTCTCCACCAACTCCTGATGAACATTGGACTCGGGTCAATAGAGCTTGGATGGCTATTCTAGAGGAAACCATTCACATGATATTTGAAACGACAGGTGCAGCGCGACAACCGTTCTCCACCAACTCCTGATGAACATTGGACTCCGGGTCAACAGAGCTTGGATGGCTATTCTAGAGGAAACCATTCACATGCTATTTGAAACGACAGGTGCAGCGGGACAACCGTTCTCCACCAACTCCTGTTGAGCATTGGACTTGGGTTAATAGAGGTTCGATGGCTATTCTAGAGAAAACCATTCACATGCTATTTGATACGTTGCCTCAGCGTGTACAGCACTTGATACAAGTGAGAAGTAGCCACACCGATTATTAACTACATCAACGTATCTGGTACGTATGACCCCGAGATGCTAATCATTTGTTCTGCATTTCTTAATGAGAATATCCTGTAAAAGTCGCTGTTCGACTCCTTTCAGGTGTTTTGTTTTTTATGACCATAAGTGTATTTGGAGGCATTTAAAGTCTACTATACACGTATCAAAGCTCCTAAAGCTTTCCTTCTGAAGATCCTCCAGGCCATCACTAAGTCACATCCAGCCTCTACTCTTCTATGAACTCGTGAGGTTGATGCCAGATCCGCATTCTCCCATCGGCTCGATTCAGTTTAAATCTGGATTCATCACTTCAGGCTGTCCGCTTCCAGTCTTCTGTGGTCAAATGTTTCCCCTGGCAAAGCGCCGAATCCGGTGTCGTACAACTAACAGTAGGGCTCTTGTGTGCAGGCGGTTCCCGAACTGTAGACGTTTAAGAGTCTGAGGTTCGGCAGCCTCCGAACCCTAGATTCTATAACGTAATTGCCTTTCCGCTGTAACTGTAGAACATAGTCCTTAACGTAAGTGATTACGTTATGTGTACTAAAGTCAATGAATGATAGAAGATACCCAGAGGCATTTCAAGAAAGAAGTCGGTAGTACAAATACGTTTATTTTGCTTGCATGTATTTTACTTCACACTCATATCCCGTTCCTTAAAGTACTTAATACAATAGCAGCGATTTAACATCGAATCACAGTGTAACAGCAATCAACAGCACGTCTGTTATTTCTCTCATCAAAAACATCAATCCCCAAAGTAACCGCTGCATCGCATTTTTATCTGACGTTCTTATCAGGACACAGATACGTCACTCTCCTTCCGACCTCAATTTGTTGCCAACGTCATTCTCGTTTGAGGGGAAAAAACATAACGTTAATGTTTGAAAATGTCTAAGAGAACGAAATCAAATTTACATACAAAAAGAAACTCAAAAGGAAAGTCAAAATAGAATATACGTTACATCAACCCCTCTAATTTATTTTGTTGTTGTTGTAGAAGCCAAAAACTATCTAACTTTGGAGAGGCCTCCTTTTCGCTCAAACTGCACATTCATTCAACTCATTCAGATAAGAATTTACATTTCGTACTCTCATGAAGAAACCTGTCGACGGTTGATTTTTACTTTGTGAAAGGAAAAATTATGCGTTCAACATTATATTGGTAGGATTTCCACATTGTGAAGGCATATCAATTCTTATTGCATAAAACATCTGTATGATGCAGAGCAAGACGTATTAAACTTTATCACCAAAAAATATCCCTTTGAAGAATCACATTGCAACAATAATGCACGTAATCGTGGCCTCCAATAAGTGCTATCTACGTATATATCTCAACATCACAGGAAAATATCTCATTACTTTACACTGGAAATTTGTGGTAAATTTTATCGTCGCATATATGTCAACATCATAGTAAAACATTGCATCACTGTACATTTGGAATGTGTGGTAAATATTTTCGTCGCATTGTGCGAACATTTATTTACACTAAAAAGCACTTGTTGATAAACCCACCAAAGCATAAATACGGCAAGAGACCATTTCGGAGATTATACATGCAAGAACTTTAAGTAGCAAAAACACTGCGCTATGTAGAAAAAACACTTGTTAGCAATAACAGTTTAAATGACATTCCTGATAGCTTTTCAGGGAAGACAAAATTTCACATTACGTTAACTGAACTTTGAACATTTGAACATATAACATAAACAGTAGGTTGTTAATTAAAAAAACCCTCTGCGTTTTGCAGGGGAAAAAACAACATAACAAGTGTTAAATACAATAAAAAGGTTAATCATGGAACAAGGAACACCTTTTGCTAACTACAAACACAACCCTTTCTACGTTTTGTAAGATTTCTGGATGAATAGATGTTAAACTAAGGGTAAATGCAATGCAACTAATTGTGACGGATAGCTTACGTTAGAGTAAGGCTCTTACAAAGGTAAGACGAGACATATACAGAAGTCCAACTTACGTAAACTTCATATTGGTCCAGCAACATTAGACGAAATCCAAAACTCACCACTTCACATATCTTAGTCAAGAAGTTTTCCATCAAAACTCAGTAATGATCTAAGATCTCCATACACAAATACGCAAAGCAACTGCTGCATTGCCTTTTTATCTGAAGTTCTTATCACTTACATACATCACTCTTGTTCTGGCCTCAGTGCGTTGCCAACTTCATTCTCGTTTGAGGGAAAACACATAACGTAAAGGTTTGAAAATATCTAAGAGAACAAACTCAAATTTACATAGAAAAAGAAACTCAAAAGGAAAGTTGAAATAGAATATACGTTACATCATCTCCCTCGTAATTTTTTTTGTAGAAGCCAAAAACTATCTAATTTTGGAGAGGTCTCCCTTTCGCGCAAACTGCACATTCATTCAACTCGTTCAGATAAGAACTTACATGTAACAGTCTCCCGAAGAACTTTGTCGACGATATGCTAGCGGTTGACTTGAACTACTATTACGTAACCCTTTTTCGTGTGCGAGATTGGTGTTACGCTATGTCTAAAACAATGACTAAGGAAATGTTGAACTAAATGAGAATATCATGCAATAGTTGCACGCGATAGCTTCAATTAGGGTCTTACGGCCAGACGAAACACATACAGAAATCCAACTTACATTTAACCGTTTATTGGTCCAGCACAGTGGATGAAATCCAAAATATAGCATTGCGATTTGTACACTTCACACATAATGCCTTAATTATCTGTCGTATAATGTAGCTTAACAACGGTCGAACATCTCCACACACAATAACATCAAAATCCCCCTAAACAACCGCTGCATTGCCTTTTTATTTATCGTTCTTATCACATTCATACGTCACTCTCTCTTTCTGTTTGACCTCAAAGGTGCTGTCAACCTCATTCATGTGAGAGAGAAGATATCACGTTAAGTTTGGAAATTATAAGAGAGAACAAACTCAAATTTACATAGGAAGAGGAACTAAAAATGAAAGTTAATTCAGAATATACGTTACAATACGTGAAGTGAAAAATTATTCCTTCAACATTAGTAGGATTTTCACATTGTGAAGACATCATTATACTGCATATAGTATAATACAGGGCAAGACGTATTAAACTTCACTAAAATATCCCTTTGAAGAATCACATCTCAACAAAAAGGCACGTAATCAAGGCATCAAATAAGTGCTATCTATAAAACTCATCGGAGTAAAACAGCGCAGCACTGAACACATGTAACGTGGTAAATTTTATCGTCTCATCGTGCGAACATTTATTTTCACCAAAAAACTCATTAAAGCATAAATACGTCGAGACATTTTCTGAAATTACACATGCAAGCACGTTAAGTAGCCAAAACAAAACTGCACTATGCAGAAAAAAATGCCACTTGTAAGCAATAACACTTGCCATTCCTGAGAGGTTCAAAGGAAAGACAAAATTACACATTTCGTTAGCTGAACTTGAACATGTGAACATAGAACGTAAACAAGAAGTTGTTAATAGAGAGAAGACTGCGTTTTGTAGGGGGAAAACAACAACATAAAAAATGTTCAATACAACAAAAAATGTAAATCATGGAATAGGTAGCACCGTTTTAGAACACTTGGCGGCCAGGGCCGACTTCTGAACTAATCCCAAGCATTCGCACGTCAAGTGGACGGGATAGGGAAAACGGTGGAAAACCTTAACTGGGATTCAATTATACATGTATATAGATATCAACAGAAAGGCAATGACTGATATCAAACTCATGCCGGAAAGACATTTGCATTAGAAATTGACAAGCATTTTAGTACAATTTAGCTTGCAATTCGCACAAAAAAAATGTTAATGTGTGGCGTCACACCAAAAATAAAAAAAGAAATGTTAATGTGTGGCGTCACACCAAAAAAAATGTTAATGCGTGGCGTCATACACAAAAAAAATGTTAATGTGTGACGTCACACCAAAAAAAAAATGTTAATGTGTGCCGTCACAAAAAAAAAAAATTATGTGTGCCGTAACCAAAAAGAAAAAAAAATTAAAGTGTGGCGTCACACGAAAAAAAAAGGTTAATGCGTGCGTCACACCAAAAAAAATTTTAATGTGTGGCGTCACACAAAAAAAAATGTTAATGCGTGGCGTGGCGTTACACAAAAAAAATTTTAATGTGTGGCGTCACACCAAAAAAAAGAAAAATTAATGTGTGGCGTCACACCAAAAAAAAAAAAAAATAATGTGTGGCATCACACCAAAAAAAAAAAAGAATGTTAATGTGTGGCGTCACACCAAAAAAAAAAGAAAAATTAATGTGTGGCGTCACACCAAAAAAAAAAAAAATTAATGTGTGGCGTCACACCAAAAAAAAAAAAAGAATGTCAATGTGTGGCGTCAAACCAAAAAAAAAAAATGTTAATGTGTGGCGTCACACCAAAAAAAATGTTAATGTGTGGCGTCAAACAAAAAAAAAATGTTAATGTGTATCTTCACACCAGAAAAAAAAAATGTTAATGTGTGGTGTCCCACCAAAAAAATAAAAAAACAAATGCCAATGTGTGGCGTCACACCAAAAATAAAAAAAAAATGTTAATGTGTGGTGTCACACCAAAAAAAAAGTGCTAATGTGTGGCGTCACACCAAAAAAATAAAAAAAACAAATGCCAATGTGTGGCGTCACACCAAAAATAAAAAAAAATGTTAATGTGTGGTGTCCCACCAAAAAAATAAAAAAAACAAATGCCAATGTGTGGCGTCACACCAAAAATAAAAAAAAAATGTTAATGTGTGGTGTCACACCAAAAAAAAAGTGCTAATGTGTGGCGTCACACCAAAAATAAAAAAAAATGTTAATGTGTGGCGTCACACCTAAAAAAAAAATTTGAATTTTGCATGTTGCATGTACAAATATATTATTACACAGTGGTGCGACAGTGGGAAAACTTCAAGCAAGCTGACGAGGAGACAAGGCATTCGGCAAGTTATCGCAATATTGCCACGCTGGCAAGAAAAAGCAAGATTTGATGAGTGCTATTGAAGTGCAAACAAATCGGAGCACAGAAATATTGTCCTTTATCAATTCAAAGTCTCTTTCATCGTAAAAACATTCCGTGATACATATCACTGAGTATTTGAGAAAAATGTTCCAAGTAAATAATCTTTCAATAGAACAAAGCTCTACGCAGCAAAAGTTCCGGAGCACAGACAAAGTTAATTGTGGTAACACAACAGATTTGAACAATTTACCTTTTAGTGACGAAATAAGTTGCGTAACAATACGCTTGACTTGTTGTCTGGGTGACAACGGTGCACTTGAAGCTTCACGTTTCAAAGACCAACGTCGAGAATCATCATCGGATCGCAGGGATGTGCCAGGTTTCCTTGTTAACAGAGCAAGTTGACCGGAATAATCGGGGTCATCAGGCTGACTCAAGAAGGTTCTAGGCTGACCCAAGAAAGTTAAAGGCTGACTTGGAGACGATCCAAGAATCGGAGTCGACTGTAGGTCAGGCTTTTTTTTTGGCGAGCGAAGAAGCGGCGTAAAGCAAGAAGGACGCTTTCCTAGACGACGAAGGATAGTCGATGCAGGCATTGGCTCCGTCCGTCACAAGGGGAGATACCAAAGCCGGAATCCAGGCGGATGCAATGGCTGAACTGGTCGTCGGGGTTGCGAACTAATACTTGAAGCTGCACTGTGCGAGTACGCAACAGGAGGGGGAAACGCAGGCGGCGAAAGCTTGCTAAGTCTTGAGAACATAGTTGCTGAAACAGGACAGTTTTACCCTGTTGTAGACTGACTAAATGACTCCAGCTTTGTCCGTCCGTCTGTCTGTCGGCACGATAACTCGCGAAAAATGGTTCGATTTCGATGAAATTTCAGTATGTGGTAGGGGACCACCTGGGGATGAACCCTATTGAAAATGGACGAAATGGGGTCAAAGGTCACGGCATAGGAGCGGAATGCATTCCATAGCCTTTATGCGTCATAACATGCGTAAAAATGGTTCGATTTCGATAAAATTTTATTATGTGGTAGAAGACCATCCGGGGACGATCTTATGACGTCACAATCTTGTGCTTGAGATGTTGGCGCGCGGTCACACCATCTGTCTCATTACGTTACGCATTGTGTGTGGATCCTATTAAAGTTTTAGGACGTCACTCTCTTGTGAGCAGATGGTCACGATTCCCATCACATCTGCCTCATTACGTCACGCGTTGTGTGCGTATGTCCGTCCGCACGATAACTCGCGCAAAAATCGTTCGATTTCAATGAACTTTTAGTTTGTGGAAGGGGATCACCTGGGAAGGAACCCTATTAGAAAGTGAACGAAATGGGGTCAAAGGTTAGGACATAGGAGCGGGATCCATTCCACTGCTCTTATGCGTCATAACTAACGTAAAAAAGGTTCGATTTCGACTAAATCTTAGTATGTGGTAGGGACTACCTGAAAACAAACCATATTGAAAATGGGCGAAATGGGACATAGGAGCGGAATCACTTCCATCGCCATTATGCGTCATAACTTACGTAAAAATTATTCGATTTGGATGACATGTTAGTATGTTGTAGAGGATTGCATGGGGACGAATCATATTAAAAATGGGCGAAATGGGGGTCAAAGGTTAGATTACAGGAGCGGAATCTATTCCATAGCCTTTATGCATCATAACTTACGTAAAAATGCTTCCATTGCGACCAAACTTTATCATGTTATTTCGGACGTATACTGAACCGGTTCTGTTAAATATAATCGAAATGGGATCAAAGGTCAGGACACAGGACCGAGATTTATTCCACAGCCATTATCCTCATATCTTGAGTAATGATTTCTGGTATGTTGGAAAGCGTATTATAATCAATGCATTGCATGATTTTACTAACTTGTTGAGGTAGGCAACTGCTCAGTGGAAACAGAAGCAGGGATTTTCTCACTCGGAGACTGAAGAACCTCAACTATAGTGTCTGATGAATCAGTGTCAACAAGAGGTAACGCTCTCTTGGACACAGGATAGACAGAGCTATCTGAAGAAGATGGTGAAATGTCATTAATTTGTCTTTTTAATCTCTTAGACGCAGGACCAAAGGGAGGCACCATGTGTGAAGAAGTAAAGGGAGCAACTGATTTGTGAGAAGCAGATGAAAATGAACCACGTTGCACATGGCGAGAATACCCTGAGGAATTCTGGGTGGTGATTTCTCCTGTCTTAAGGCTGGAGACGGAGGAGTAGAAATGACGTAACACCCCGAGTGAATGGGAGAATGTCAGAATGAGAATCTTCAAAGGAAGTGGAAAGAAAGATGTGCTCAGAAGAAGGTAGTGAATCGAATCGGACAGAACAGGGGTGGGGTCAATAATTTCATCACCAACAGTAGAGGCTTGTGAAGGAGCCCCACCCTCTGCCTGAGGATTTCTACTAGACTTAGGGTCGATAATTGCGGCAACATCTCGAACATAGAATTTTCTACATTGCTGAACATAGGCACTCTGTAGAGTGCCTTCTGGCTTCTTTGATACAACATTATTATTATACAATTCTACCAATTCAAATGGGCCTTCATATGTGACATATCCGCCGCAGCACACGTGTTTATGCAAATATTTGCAAAACTTTCGACTCACCCTCTGTACCAAAATTTAATAGAATCTTGGGAGTTGTTGAAAGAACACACTAAAATATACTCATATATAGGAAAAACTTTGCAACAACAAAGCTCGATAATACGCTGAAATTTATAATCATGAGTACAGCGACCACATACACTGGCGGAAAGTGAAAACGGATATACGGCATAATAACGGAATACAGAGGATAACGTAATCAAAACATTATGGCAAATTACAGCTGTATTTGCTGGTAAACTGAAAAATAACATTTCCATGTAACATGGCTAGTACGAGGTTGAACCGCCATGAACTGCGTCACACTGTGCAATTCTGTCATGGAGTCGGTCGTACTGATGTTGGATATAAGTTTGGGGTATTGAGTTCCAAGCATCCTCAACCTGAATGGGTAAATCGGGGATGGTCGTGGCTGGCCGTGGAGACCGGATAAGTCGTTGTCCCATAAAATGGACAAATCCGGTGAACGTGCAGGCCATGGAAGTTGTCTCACACCCTGAAGTGCATGTTGCTTTATACGTGCCGTGTGTGGGCGTGCGTTACTTTGTTGGAAAACACCACGATGGACCGACCCTACAAATGGCACAACAACGGGCTGAATGATGTTGTTGATGTAGGAGGTGCTGTTTAACGTTCCCGGTACGAGCACTAGTTGTATACGGGAGTGATAGCTGATCACTCACCACACCAGGAAACCAGGTGTAGGCCCTGTGTGTCACTGGCGGATGCGAGAAGGGTGGAGACGCTCCTCTGTGTGTCTGCGAACACGCATACGGCCATCGGAGGCTCCCAAGCAGAATCTGCTTTCATCGCTGAACACGACAGATCGCCATTGCGTTCTTCAGCGCAGACGTTGGCGACACCACTGCAGCCGTTCCTGACGGTGGGCTGGAGTCAGAGGTAAACATGCCAGAGGCACACGTGCACGTAGTCCTGCTTCCAGTAGACGGTTGCGGATTGTTCGCACAGTCACCTCAGGTGCAAAGGCAGCTCGGATTTGCGTCGCAGTGGATGTTCTGCTTGACAACGCCGTTCTTCTTATGCGTCGATCGGTCCGCTCATCAGTCCGTCTGTGACTCCCGGTTCCACGTCTTCTCGTGTGGGAATGTTCCTCGGACCATCTACGCCACCATCGTACCACCACCGATACTTCCCGTCCAATTCGCTCCGCAATACGACGATACGACCACCCGGCCTCGCGGAGTCCGATTAGACGACCTCGCTCAAAGTCCGATAACTGCTGAAATCAAACACGTCTTCCATGTCCAGGCATTGCAGCTTCTTCAGGGTCTTCGCACGTGTCCGTACGCCGACTGATTACATTCACTTCGCCGTACTCCTTAAGTACCTTAAGTACCACCGACGATAATTTGCATATTATGCCGTGCTGTGGCGTAAAGGCTCACCGGTTGGTCCCGAAATTAACATCACACCTACGTAAACTCTACCCCATTAACATATGTAAATTTCATGATCGTCCGCCAATTCTTTCTTGGTGTTCTTTTTTCACTTTCCGCCAGTTTACATACAAAAAGCTTTGCATGATTGCTATTGCTAAGGGATGTACAACACGACAATGACTAGAATGAAAAGTCTCTATAAGTAAATGAAAAAGAATGCTGTTAAGTTTACGATAATGGGGGGGGGGGGGCATTGTCCTTTCCGGTGAGTATCGGTAGAAAAAAAGTAGGAAGTTAAAATTGAAAGTAATTAAGAAAAATAATAAAATATTATTCCCTAAAAATATTTATTTTATTATTTCCGAAAAAGATCTAGGAATTCATTTTGGCTTTTCAGATTTGTCAATACACAGTGCGTCAAAGAGTTTTTAAGACTGGCGCTAGATTTCAGCCTACGGTGGCGCCACTAGTGTAATCGCGAATGCGTTATAAACCGTGACCATCTGTTTGCTTTCTGCCAAAAGTACTGCGCAGTTGTTAAAGTAACTCAAACGAAATGGCCGTTCATTACAGAAGTAAAACTTTTTTCATGTTGAATTATTAAGATGGAACAGAGAAGTAAAATTCGGGATGAAAACAGTTGGTGTTTGTTGCACGATAATGCACCTAGTCACACCTCACTTCTTCTTCGCCTGTTATTAAATTTAACGCAAAACTTGGTCAAAGTTCCTCGGAAACGTACCAAATGATGAAACAAGTTTACGATGAGTTTTTTTAAGTAGATCAAATGTTTTCCTGTGGCACAAAAGTTTTTTGGACGGAAGAGAGACGCTAGAAGATGATAAGCATACCGTAAGACCAAGTTCATCTAGGACACCTGAGATTATGGAAAAAGGGCGTGATTTCGTGGAAAACAATCGATGTATGTCACTAAGAATGATGGGAGAGTCTTTAAACATCAACAAAGAAACGATTGGAACCATCCTGCATGAAGATTTGGGCAATACAAAAGTATGTGCTAAATTTGTTCCACACACGTTAACCAATGAACAAAAATCAAGGAGAAGTGCACATTGCAGAGACATCATTTCAGCCGCTGAAAATGATCCACACTTCTTAAAATCGATTGTTACAGGTGATGAAACATGGTGTTTTCAATATGATCCTAAAACAAAGCTACAAAGTGCGGAATGAAAGTCAAAAAACTCACCACAGGCCAAAAAAACAAGAAAAGTTCCATCGAAAATCAAAACCATGCTCATTACATTCTTGGATAGTAAGGGTTATTATCCACAAAGAATTTGTTCCAAGTGGACAAACAATTACTGGTGAGTTTTATTTAAATGTCTTGAGACGTTTGATGGGCAGAATTCGTCTCATTCGTCCAGAATATCGGGATGAAAACGGTTGGTGTTTTTTGCACGATAATGCATCTAGTCACACCTCACTTCTTGTTCGTAGATTTTTGGCGAAAAATAACGTCTGTGTGCTGAATCATCCACCGTATTCGCCTGATTTAGCACTCTACGACTTTTCTTTATTCCCAAAACTTAAAATGACGTTAAAGTGGTGTTAATTTGATGATATTTCGACCATACAAACAGCTCAGCTTCTACGCGTGCTTTGGAGACAATTCCGCAAAGTGAACTGGAACAGGCATTCGAATCATTATTAAATCGCTGTAACAAGTGTATTGAAGCCGGAGGGACTTATTTTGAATAACAAACCAAAACAAATTATAATTTCTTGTTTCTATTTCATTTTACAGACCCAGTCTTAAAAATTCCTTGCCACACTGTGTATTCTTGACTTACAATACAACAGGCAGCTGGAGATAAAAAAGTAACGGGCGAAAAATTTCTTATCTTTTTACCATCCAAAAATGCTGAACATTATTGCTGTTCTTTTTTAATACACGGAGATTCAATTGCTTGAACAACTGGCGAAGGGTAGGTTTCTGCGCATGTGCTCTAGGTGTTGTGTTACTGAAAGCTAAGAGCTTTTCGACGCTTTCGGATACAAAGCAGAGGCACTCATTGCATATAATGTATTGCAATATGCATTGGTTAATCACAAAAAGCAATCCCGTGGATGCTGAAATGGATAACTAAAAAACACAGCAAATATTACCATTCAGTGCACAGTATTAGAGACGCACATTATTATGTTTGCACGAGTTTTACTTCTCAGTACATTAAATCAAAACACATCGCTATTTGATGGAAGTTCGGTTTGATCGATATCCTTCCTTTTGAACTTCTTTACGCCTTTTATCGGAAAATGTGTTCAGGAAACCGCATTGTATATTTTATTGATCGATTCCGTTTCTTTTGGCTCTTCATACACGCAATCGTTAAAGTGAAAACATAGCCAATCTACTTGAAAATAGCGAGCTCAGTCACTTTTCCCTTGTACTTGAAGATGGTAAGTTCAGTAGCAAATTTCTGCAAAGAAGAGCTCATAGATGCAAAACATTAAGGTGCGCGTTGTCTGTAATTTTTTAAGTTTATGACCTGCATCCTCGAAAAGCATTATTTTATTGGATAAATAGGACGGAGAAAACGCAATTCTTTAGCGTGCCTGTGAGGAACATTCTGGACGTTGATTTATTTTTTAAACAATGTTCCCCTTTTATGTAAGTTGTAACCACGAAAGGAACGATTTCTCATTGTGGATAGAAAGTTTTCTCCCGAAAGTAATGACGAGTTGTGATCAAAAACTTTGTATTCATATCAGTCGATTGTGAAATTTGTTGCTACATAATTGAGAAATTCTTAATGATTGTCTTGCTGAATGTGCCACAAAGTGATTATCTTGTTGAATGTTAGAAATTGCTGAATGTGCCACAAAGTGTCATCTTCAGGCTTTGGAGACGGTTCCAAGACACAGGAGAGGATTTCCTGGCTGGATGTACGTAGTCTCTACAACAACTTTGTGTGCTCACCGCAACAAGGAAAAATTATCATTAACGGATACGTACTAATAATACCCAGTTATCAGCAAAATTCGAAAATTTGCAGATTTCAATGTCTACGTAAGCCACTTGAGGGCATGACAGAATACAATAAGGCATTATCGTTAGGAAAATGCTGAACGTCCTGTAAATACTTCCACTTGTATGTATTATCTAAAATTTTACCAGTAATCTTTTCTGAAAGAATTCAAAGAAACATGAACAGCCGTGTCCAACATGATAGAAAGAAAGCGACGGAGATCGTATAGAAACTGCGATTAGTAAAGTATTATGTGGCAAATGCTGCTATTTAATAGCACCAAAACTGATCGGTATTGAACTTCAGAAATCAGCAAATCGGATTTCAGCAGCGTGAAACGTTTCTGCGCTTTCCCATAAAGCAGAAGGCCTTAAAGCAATTTTCCTGATTGACATAGTGCAACCATATTCTACTCAGCATATAACAAATGCGAAACATAATCAAAATAAGCTTTTGAAGGAATTATTTGGTGTTTGGTGATTAGACACTCGGAGAAAATATTCAAAGCATATGATTATCATATCAACTTTTTTTTTGTAAGCAACATTTGGATTCAATGCAGCTTTTTGCGAAGAAACTTGGTTAGACAAATCAAGTGAGAAATTTATGAAGTGTAAATAACCTGATGAACGTACTGTGATTATCCCACTAATAAACTAATCAAACAAGTCCTATAAAAATAAACGCAAAAGTTTTAGGTCAAGTTCAGAGCAGCATTTTCTTCACCTAGAAGCAGCGTTCTCCACAATACAATCTAATATCATGAGGGGTTGCAGAAACACAGAGGAAAGCGATTTCGGAAAACATTTTCAGCCACTCATATGGAGTCTGAATAATGTAGGTATAAGATTTCAGTGCAAGAGATCTCCTGTAACGATTTACAGGAGGGCGTTGTCCCACATATTTTGCACTTTGCATTTTTGCGCGCACTTCTATACTGTTAGTGTAGCTATAAAGGAAGTTTCGACAAACCGGCATGGTTTAATTAATGTGCATTACGCATTCACTCTGACCTCCATGGTCATATTATTGCTGCTATGGATATCACTCCGCCGAAACAGAAATGCGTTTCTAAAAATAATAGAAAACATTGAATCTCTTAAGAACACCATTTCCAGATGTCGAGAGAAAAGCGCTCTTGTTCCGATCCTCTGGTTAGGACCTATCACTTACGCTGTGTCTCTGATATCTCCGATTTTGTCCCTGACCTTCACGCTTTTAACGTTACCTAAAAAGAGTCAAGACGAAGATATGCTCAAAGAATACACTTTCGGTTACTATGCAGGCAATCGCAGTGATGAATATTATGCACTGTTCTTTGTCATTGTGACCATTGAACTTCATTGCTGTTTCACTATGGCATCCTATTCGTCTCTATTTCTTTCCGCTCTGTGTTTAGAACTTGGCAAAATTCTTGATGTTTGTAAACTCCTACTGCAGCAGAAAGAAAACTTACCAAGCGTAGCTGAAGTGAGTTTAGTCGTGAAAATTTATAACGAATTACAAATCCAGATTTCTGAAGTCGATTCAGTATGCTTTCCAATATTTTTCCAACTCTCCTTTCAGATTTTAACTACCTTCGTCTCCGTAACTGCATTAAAAGGGGCCATAAAGAAACCAGTGCATCCGGTTTGGGTGTTGCACGATTTCTCCATATTCTTCGTAACAATGATTTTTTTGTTGCTGTTCATTTTGTCGGCTTCGCAGGTTCAGTCGAAAAACTGTAATCTCACGAAGCTACTTATAAAAGCCAAAGAACATTTTCCCGGCGAGTTGCGTAAAAGAAAAGCGGAAATTTTTATGTCAAATCTCGTGTGTCAAGAAGATCTGGGTCTAACTGTAATGGGAATGTTTTCCATCACCAGAAATACGATTTTGGCGTTGTTCAGTTTTTTGGCTACCTACATTGTTCTGTTGGTTCAATTCGGATGAAATTGGATTTGTATCTTCTCTTTTCTGCTATATGTAGCATTACTTGTTGTTTGTGTACGAGTAGTACTTCGTGCACTTCACATAATTTACTTATGCCAGTGATGTGCTTTCCTTGCAAGGATTAACTGGTTCGTCGGTTTAGTGGTGAGCATTATTGGGCCAACCTTTCAACGTGTTCGTATTCCACCATATTTTAACGACATATGGCAAAGCTTACATTTTGCTTCACAAAACTCCTCCAATTTTATTACTTATTATGTAGTGTTCTTGAAATTTAAAATGTGTAATAGAACTTATATGTCTCGAGAAATCCTTGGAGAGTCAATACGAAAGTTTTGTCACCCGTCGAAGTGTCACATGTTGCGTTTATTTTGTGCGTTAGAGGAAATACATATACTATACTGTGCAAATTAATTGGGACAAAGTAAAAAATCTCCCTTTTTTCCAAAACTATGCCTTTATATCATTCTATGCCTTGATATACACTGATAAATACCTGTATTAGCATGAAGTATGTCCTCCTTTAGCAGAAATGACCTCTAGAATTCGTTTTGACATTGACTCCACTAATTGAGTGCACATATTTTTGACTTCATAATCGTGGAACCACACTTTTATAGCATTCGTTATCATGCGTTCTTTGGTTGTACAGTCCATTTTACCTAAACGTCTCTTCAAAATATTCCACAAGTTTTCTATGGGATTTAAGTCTGGTGAATTTCCAGGCCAATCAAGCAAATGGATCTGATTTTCCAGCATGAAACTCTTGACCAATTTCGAATTGTGACATGGTGCCAAATCATGTTGAAATGTCCCGTCAAAAGTTTGCAAGAATGGAACAATCCTACGTTGTAATATATCTAAGTACTTGGCTGAATTCATCATACCTTGAACAGGAACTAAGCTTCCAGTGCCATTTGATGTGAAAAAGCCCCAAAAACAACTGTTTCAGAGGGTGTTTTACAGTTCGTTTGACATGCTCAGGTCTTAAGGGTTCACAGTTGCTTCGTCTAACGACATTTGCTTGGTAACCCTGCACAAATAAATGAGTTTCATCACTGAAAATTACCTTTTTTCAGTCGTCAGCAGTCCATGATTTATATTTTTTGGCCCATGCTAAACGTTTTATCTTCATTTTTGCATTCAACCATTGTTTTTTCGTTGACCTTCTTGCCTTCCGGCCAACTTTCAGAAGCCTACTGTGTACAGGTGTGAATCACTAACATCACAACCACTAGCCAATAAATCTTTTTAAAGGTCGGTGCTTGTTTTTTTTTTTTTTTTTTGGATTCATTTTACAATTTCTGATTAGATATTTATCTAATCAGATAAATATCTAATCAGAAATGTGGAGTTGTTTTTCGTTTTCTTCCACATTTACCTCTCCTTTTTGGAGACGATGATCCAGATGCACTGTATCGCGTAAGCAGTCTTGATACACTTTATTTTCCTACACCAACTGCAGAAGCGATATCTCTCACTGTCACAGAAGTGTGATCCTTCAGAGCAATTATTTTTGCACGCTTCTTTACGGAAATATCCATTTTTCAATACGCGAAAGCAACACGTTCTCACAGAGAGCAAAAACTAACATCCACCTGTCACACACGGAAGCTCACAATTGAAGATGAAGTGCCTATTCCCTGTTTAAAACCGGTCAAACCACATTCTTACTATCAAGTTCTAACAGTCACACCACCTCACAGCTGATAAAACCGGTTTACGTTTGTTTCCGACCTCAAATGGCGATCACATTACAATTCTGAAAGTAAAATAGCTTGTCCCAATTAATTTGCACGGTATAGTAGCATGGTTCAAAATTTGGCCTTACATTTAGAAAATTAATAAAAAAAAATAGGTATACTACTTACAGAAACAAGATTTGCAGCATTTCGATATATATGTGAAGCTTTTTGTTTATCATTTGTGTTGATGACTCTATTTGTTTTTCCGCTGCATAACTGCAAGCTACAAAGGCGAATGTGCAAGAAAAAGCCATTTTGTGGCGTGTATTTGTGTGTGTGTGTGTGTGTGTGTGTGTGTGTTATTGTGTGCGCGTTTCGGCAGGAATCCTCTTTAGAATTCGGAAAGATAAATTTCTAGAAACTGAAAGTGTGTTGAATAACCTATGATGTGGACGTCTCAATGTTTCGGAAGATGACGTGGAAGAAGTAAGGAAGGCATTTTCTCAGAGCCGGTGAAAGTCAAACCAACAAGCTGTTGCAGAACTGAAATTGCCACGCACAACAACAATAAGAATTTTGCATAAAAGGCTGAGCTACACGCATAGGAAATCTCGATTGTTCAGCATTTGGAGTAGAGCGATAAACCTCCCCGAGTCGAATTTGCCTGTAACTCAATGAGCTGCTTAAATAATGACGAAAACTTTCTTGAACATGTGATTTTTAGTGATAAGTCGACACTTCGCGTATCAAGAGCAGTTAATACACATAACGTGCACGTATCAGGTTTGGAAAACCCACATGTCTCGCAAACTCCTGTTTGTGTTAGCCCCAAGTTAAGGTTTGGTGTGGGCTTAAGCACAATCGCATTATTGCTTCTTTTTTCTTCGTGGAAACTATGCCAACACAAATGTCTACTTAGATATGTTGGAAATTTTTGCTGTGCCACGAGTTTAAGGCTTTCAGACAGATGCCGTCTTGCAAAAGGACGAAGCTCCTTCTCACTGGGGAATAAGCGCTCGTATGTTGTGTTCCCAGAAGGCTGGATTAGCAGATATTGCTCGATTCCATGATTTACCTGATATAATTTTTAGGGATTTGTCTAAGATAGTACACGAAACTAAGTGGATGGTTTAACGGAACTAAATGGACATATCGTGAACGCCATTTCTGCCGTTCAGATGGATTTATTACAACCGACATGGAGGGAGATATTAAATATAGATTGGACATCCTTTACGCAACTACAGGGGCGCATATAAAAGTAAATTAATTTCTATCATAAAAAACAGCAACCTTAGATGTTTACATTTTAAACGCAGCAAATGGTCTAAGTTCTTGTAGTAGAAATGAAGATTTTTTTAATATCAATTTTGTAAATGTTTGATGAAGATCTGTAAAAATTCTGCAAACACAGTTCTGAAGGCATATTTAACTATAACTTATTGGTTCTTCGTACATATATTCCTATCTCTGCGCAAGATATTCCACATCTGCTACATGGCTGTATCTTTTTGATTTTATGAACATACTAAGTGGATGGTTTGTTTTTCATTATTCGTTTCATTTCTCAACTAGATTTTCTTATCTTCTTCGCTTGAAGGATAGATTTGCCGCCCCTGTGGCCAGGAGGTCAGAAGCGTAGGTTTTTAACTACACTGTTGTCCAAAAGGTAAGCATAACTGGTAAAACACATAAAGCAAAGGGTTAAAACCGATTAGTTACTCACCTAAACCAGTCGCAATGCACAGTCAAATAAAGTCCTCTGACGTTCGATATGGAAATATCTCGCAGCTCCATAAAAACAACTTACCCTACCCTGAGTGTCTTATCCTATTTTCTTGCAATCGTCGTGAGAACAGTTATTGTCATTGTTGATCAGGAACGTAATATGGAACAAAAACGCCAGGCTGATCATTTTTTCAGGGTAGAATAATCGGAAGGCGCGAATCAGGAGAGTCACAGACTGCGGTCTCCAGAGCACTGAATGTGCCACAAAGTGTCACCTTCAGGCTTTGGAGAAGGTTCCAAGACTCAGGAGAGGATAGATACCAACCAGTACAAGATCGACCAAGAGTTACAACCCCTCAAAAGGACTGGTATCTTGCATTGACTGCACGACGTCACAGGGGCCTCGGTGGGGCAGTGGCCTAAGCGGTGGCCTCTGATCATTCGTCCTAGATGGGTCCGGGGTTTGAATCCCAGTGAAGCAAGGATGTTGTGCTTGTCTTACCACACCGGCTCTCTCCCTTCCCTGGAACCAGTGACCCTAAATTAGGGACGGGCGACTGCTTATAATAGCCCTTTGAGTTGCTCACGGTGGTCGTTAAACCTACAGTCTAAAAAAAAAAAGAAATCCACGACGTCGCAGGACGACATCTGCCATGCAACTCTCTGCAGAGCTTGCGGCCTCCCCAGGACCAAGAGTTTCAAGACAAACTCTTTACAGGACGCTCAGGGAAAATAGTTTCTATGCCAAATGTCCCGCTCAGTCATGCGAACAGAAGGGCCCGTTTAAACTGTTGTCGGAAACATCGAAACTGGGCACTGAAACAGTGGAGCAATGTGCTCTTCACTGATGAGTCGAGTTTCAGTTTACAGATTGATTCTCGTCAAATAACTCTCCGGAGAGAACGGGGGACCAATTATAATTCCAATAACAGCAGGAAAAGGGAAAAATTTGGTGGCCGTGATGTAATAGTATGGGCAGGCATCATGTTAAATGGACGTACAGAGCTCCACATCTTTGACAGAGGTACCGTTAATGCTCTGAGGTACAGACACGAGAAACTGGAACCTCATGTGAGACTTTTCAGAGGGGCCATGGGTCCAAAGCTGGTATTCATGATAATAATGGACCCCCTCCACACACACACACACACACACACACACACACACACACACAGCTCAGTTTGTGGATAACTTTCTCAACAGTGAATATATCCAACGCATGGAATGGCCAGCAAGAGGTCTCCGGATATGAATCCGATAAAGAATGCACGGGATGCCCTAGAATGGCGAGTTGCATCCCGTCAGCCTCCATCAAGGACCGTTCCGGAGCTCCGAATTTCTCTTCGTCAGGAGTGAGGCTTGTAGCACACAGAGCTATTGGACAACTTGATAAGCAGTACGAGAAGTCGATGCGAGGCGTACGTGGCTGAAAGGGTCACCACATCCCCTATTAAACATGCTGCACCAGCCTTTCTTCTCAATTTTATGTACTCAACACGAAAATCTTGATTTTTGTAAATTTGCATACGTAATGCAAAAAAACTTTATTTCATACCTTGTCGTGTTTGCTGCTGTACTTGAAATATATTATTACGCAAACATACCCAGTTTCGTACTTTGCTGGCTATAGGTTATTGAAATATTCACAGGTATATTAATTACACTGAACAACAATGGTTTTGTTACAAAGAAAACTTTAACGGTTTTGTATGTATTTACGGGTGCTGAAACCAAATATGAAGTCACAACTGCTCCACTGGACTCCAATTTCTTGCAATAGAACTCTCCAATTGGGGTGAATGTTGTGTTACTTAAAGGAATTTCCCAATGTTTCCCAACGGAGACATCTGTCTGCAGTCAGGATAGCTGTGTCTCTGAGAGTAGACATACTGGCGCCATTACTTCTTGTTGTGCAATTCCTTCTGGGAAGGGAGAACAAAGCACAATTTTTGTTATTCGAATGCATTTAGTCGGTATTGAAGGACGTGCATTTTCTCGTGGTTTTAAAAAGTAGTGTGGATTATGCAAAGTGTACGTTAAATAATGCCGCGTGTATATAACAGTATAATGTTACTTGGGTCTGTTCCATTCTGCGCGGGGGATACCATGTCAACTGCCCATCACCCCTATCTCTAATGTTTTGTCTACTGAGTGTACGTAACAGTCTAATGTTATTTGGGCATGTTCCTTTCTGCTCGGGGAATACCATGTCAACTGCCCATCACCCCTGTCTCTAATGTTTGGCTACTGAGTGTATGTAACAGTCTAATGTTATTTGGGTCTGTTCCATTCTGCGTGTTAGATGCCCATGTCAACTGCCCATCACCAATGTCTCTAATGTTTTGTCTACTGAGTGTATGTAGTAGTCTAACGTTATTTGGGCCTGTTCCATTCTGCGTGGGGGATGCCCATGTCAACTGCCTATCCCCCCTATCTCAAATGTTTTGTGTACTGAGTGTATATAAGAGTGTAATGTTATTTGGGTCTGTTCCATTCTGCGTGGGGGGATGCCCTTGTCAACTGCCTATCTACCCTATCTCTAATGTTTTGTGTACTGAGTGTATGTAACCTTCAATTGTTACTTCCGCCTGTTCCACTCTGTATTGGGGATGCGCATGTCAACTGGCCAATACCCCTATATTTAATGTTCTGTCTACTGAGTGTACTTATAGCAACATTGCATTTGTGTGTTACATTAAAACGGGTTTTATAGTCTTGACACCAGAAAGGTAAATAGTTCTCTTGATTAAAGATTTAATTTATCGTTTAAATTGATTATTTTGTGTTTTTAAATATGTAAGTTTAAACTCTTGCCATGAGATTCAGCTGGGCTTGAAATAGTTAGGTCACAATGAAAAGGCAATACCAATTAAAAGATCATTTTTTTTTTTGGCCTTGTCTGTACTTTTGAAGAGTATAGAAAAAAAAACTGGCCTTTACAAAATTTATTCACGGAATACTGAACAAAGGAATCTCAAAATTTAGGAGTGTCAGTTTTCCCCGCTCATGTAGGCTAAATCTTTGGGAATAATAAGCAAATTTTCACGGGCGAGAGCAATTTTTTTTTTAGCATTGCTTATCTGCATGTAATTTTTCAAACTTTTTTAGAAATTACAATCTGTAAGCTCACTGTTATAGCTTCTCTCCTTGTAACTAATTTTAAACACCATTAGAAGCTTTCCCTGAAGAAATGAGGTATCTGAACCTGGACTAATTCATATGTCCAGCCTCAGCACAGTAACTAACTTGAAAAGCTTCAACAAGTCAAGAAACGGTTCAGTAAATGGTAATTAATATATATTATATCTTACTATTTTAATAAGTTACTGCAAGCGATCTTAAATATTCCAAATAAATTGCAACTCATCTACGTACAGAACATAGGGCAAACATTTTATATAAACACGGAAACTTTCTTGCATAATTTTCAGATAATTCTGTTTAATGAAACGTTTCCTCCTAAATTCTTTCAGAAAAGTATATAAATTCCTTTAGTCTGATTATTTATTTCAGCGTGCTCTCAAGGCGTTGGTATCAGTGTCTACGTCAGGTTCTAGCAGTTTTATGTCATGGAAATAAAACAATCGCAACAAAAGCCTCTTTTTAAAGAAAAATACATAGAATTCGAGATTGTTTTCATTTTAATTTGCCTCTTTGAAATAAACTCGAGGAAGGAATGTTGGGTATCCACGGTTGAATTTGGAGACCTCAGTAATGATGTTTCACAAAGACTTTTATTTGAAGAAAACGAAGCAACTGCAGATCGTTTTCCTAGGAAAAACGGCTATCTTTCGTGCGTTGCTCAATAAACAATGCATAAGGCCGTTATCAAAAGCAACAGAAGAAAAGTATTGAAGAACTCACTGTTGTAGGAAGTGTTTAAAAAATAATAAAAGTAATTCTTACCTTTAATAAACTGAAGGTGCTCAGTTAGTTATCCGAAAAAGTATGTTGCACCATGTAGAAAGAACTAATTGCATATTAACTTTCCCCGTCATCACAATAATTCGAAAAAACAACCCACATGTCTTTTCAAAGTGAAACATATTTTTTTATACATAATGATAATTTTACACTAAATAAGCAAATAGTAAATAGTATAGTGCAAATAGTGTTATATAGTGATAATTTCATACTGAATAAGCAATAGTATTGCTAGAAGAGATAGCATGCCGTGCGTCCATAACTCACTGTTTAAATTTTAGCTCCATCTTTTCATGAAACCACGAGATGGGCCTCTTGCGAGTTTCGATGCTATTATTTCTAAATATTAACTTGCTTTTCTATGTCGTGTTCGGTGGATACGATTGAAAAGGCGATTTATTTGTTAGATCTGTCATGAAAAGTAGTAGTTCCAAGTGTAACGTTGAAAACCTGTTTCGTACCTGGATGCAACATTGGTTACAGGTCCTGTAAACAAAAGGTAACTATTTTTCATGCAGAAAGATGAGGCAAGGCGGATCGAATGAATTTTTTTGCTTGTCCTAAATCAAGTTGGCAGCTACTATTTAGTTAAGTATGCCACTTTTTTTAGTCTTTTATATATAATCGCATTTTGTCTAAAATTATTGAAATTGGGTGCCGTTTTGTTTTGTCCAAAGTTTTGTAAACTTTAGCGTGGGAATATTCGACCTAAGTACAGTATCACGTGACACAAAAATAAACACTTTGTGTCCTGCAGAGATAGAGAAAAGAGTTGCAACAGAATCAGAACAGAATCCAAATACGATTACTGGGCAAAAATCCCAATAACTACGGAGAAAATTTGCGCCCAGTAATGTGTATCTGTACTAACCTGCCTTGTGACACGTAGATTCGATGCGAGACAACGCATTTCCCGGATAAAGTTCACGAAGCTTCCCAGAAACACAAGATTTGGAAGAATGTCATACCTATCCATACATTACATTAATCACTTTTAGTATAAATAGACAACGATATCGCTCTTTCCACGTTTTTCTTTTTTAATTAACTCACAGCAACTGAAAAATTGTATTTTCACACCGCTGGGATGCGTTTCGCTATTAGCTGACGAAATGACATCAGAACGGAACAGATATTGCTGGTCAGAGTTGTCTGTTATACAAGAAATGTAAATAACAAACACAATTGAAAATATTTACAATTCCTCGAAATGACTAAGATTAAAAATTAGAATTTTTATCAACCACAGTTTTCCTTTTTCAGGGATTAATAATCAATCTTCTTAGATGCAACCAAATAAGAAAACAGTGTGCGAACGAACGAAGAAATTTACGTTTATTGTTATAAATATATTAATTACTGGAGATTATGTTTGTGAAAATTCTGCCTAATTTGAAGTATTATGAATAAGAATGTAGCTGTTGCAAAATATATAAAAACATATATTTTAGTTTAGTACAATTCCGTTTTAATGAAATACTTAGTCTATATGCAAAACAAATGAGCAGAATCATTACATGACATAAGAAAACCAATAACTAATGATAAGCAAAAGAGTCTTGAGATGAAAATTTACTTTTGAAATATTGCTATAACATCGATTTTTCTTTTTGAAATGATTTTAATCGGTAGCACTAAAACCGTTTGAATGAAATTATCAATCAAACATTGCATCAAACTCGTGCAATTGCAGATACAATTTAGGCGACAAGCAAGAAAACTTATCACAGTGCTTCAAACCATTAGTCGGGAATACGTCATGAATATAATTGTCATCAGTAAATTTCTTAGAGTTAATTGTTGCATTTTTACTTTAAGGTGGACGTCAAGTAATTTTTCTTCCTATACTTCCAATGGAAAAACTTCTGTACACATTTTCTTCACAATTAATGCATTCTCAAGGATGAAAATTTTAACATCGATTAAAATAGCTTCATTTTATAACTTGGAATACTTAATATTTTCTAAAACATAACCATCATTATGCAAGCTATCATTTGTTTGTCTACTGACGTCATCAAAGTACAGGTCGCGCCATCTTTTTTCTGGTTTCAACACCACCAAAGGGAAAGTTATTGATTTTTTAATATAATTATGGTTATGTTTTAGAAAATATTAAGTATTCCAAGTTATGAAGCTATTTTAATCGATGTTAAAATTCTCACATTTGGAGACGCATTAATTGTGAACAAAATGTGTACAAAAGTTTTTCCATTGGAAGCATAGGAAGCAAAATTACTTGACGTCCACCTTAAATCTATCTTTTCGTTGGCATTTCAGTACTCAAAATCTTCGGGAAATGAATGGTAAACGTTCATCCAACCTTTGGTCTGCTTATTGTATCATAAGCACAACGATACTGCGCATCTCGGTCTACTTAGTTGATCAATTAATTGCACATCAGTATTACGAACTACCTTCAACGCGAAGAAAACCTAATTTTTTAGTTCTTGAACCATTCAAAATGAATGATTTGGTACGAAAACGGTGAATGATAGTCAGGTGGTACGACTCTTGAGACAAAGATCGCCCGTGAATATCACTTGTCACCAGATGGCGTCACTAACATGGGTCCCGATGACTAGAGAAACCTATGTTTTCTTATGGGAGGAAGCGGCGGAAGTATTTCTGTTTCAAGACTACTATTTTGTTTGGAATTGAAAAACAAAACCTGAAACGCTTCGTAATTTATGTTTGATATATACGCATATTTATGTTTGAATCGCATTGATTAGTAGGCACGCATTGTATTTCATGTTTCCATACATTTTTTGTAGAGTAATTTCTTCTTTCATATGTAGAACAGCAAGTTTAAAGCAGCGGTCAATAATTTTTCACCACCGTAAAATAGCTTTTTTTAATGAGAGGAAAAAGTGAAATATTTTATCTATGCGCAATTGCTTTGGTTTCATGCGGGCCGTCATTTGCGCATATAAAAATGGTGGCGCGCATGTATAACATAAACAACATACACTGCCAGAAATCTGTTGATAACAAAGGATTAATCAGTGATTGTTTTTTTTTTGTTGGGGCTTAAGAAGTTGATACATGTTTTTTACATGTCAAATAATCTGTCCGATAGGTCGATACGAAACTCTTTGTTCCATATCAAAATGTAAGAATTGAACTGATCCTAGTCCGACACAGAAAATTAAAAGAGTTGATGTGCTTTAACTTCTGTTAAAGAAATACGAATTTTTCTGAAATTTTAATACCACACAACTACACAATGTAATTAATAAAACATACTTGTGATAAATACAGATTTAGCACTGTTGAAATCATAAACACTATGTATTCCTATGATGATTATGGTAAACAATCGGCCCACAGCTCCTGCACGCCCCCTGGCGAGCTATGACATAAACGATCCATTTTCTTAACTGTTAACTCTATGTGTAATTATATCATCTGACTATCATACACCGTGGTTACGAACCAGGTCGTTGCGAACGATTCGGGCGCATCATTCAATGAATGACATTCATGTATCATTCGCATGCTTACCAAGGAGGTTAGAATAATATTTCTGGAGATGTCCTGAGTCTCTTAACCGTGAAGCCGCGAAGTGTGGGAATTTGACGTTGTTTACACAATACCTGTGTAATTTCAGCTGCGTGTATTTTGGAATAGAGTGGGTTTTGGTTGAAGAAACCGTGTTAATCTCAAACCGGAATGAATTATGCTTCTAATACGAGTGGAGTTTTCAATTTTAACATTATGTTTTGTTTAAAATTCACACTAACATTCGTGTATTTTAATTTAAACAAGTTAGTAAAATCATGCAATGCATTGATTATGATACGCTTTCCAACATACCAGAAATTATTACTGAAGTTATGAGGATAATGGCTGTGGAAGAAATCTCGCTCCTTTGTCCTGACCTTTGACCCCATTTCCATGATATTCAACAGAACCGGTTCAGTACACTTCAAGAATAACATACTAAAGTTTTGTCGCAATAGAAGCAGTTTTACGCAAGTTATGAGAATAATGGCTGTGGAATAAATCTTGCTTTTGTGCAATGACCTTTGACCCCATTTAGTTGATATTCAACAGAACCGTTTCACTATACCTCCGGAACAACATGATAACGTTTTGTTGCAATCGAAACATTTTTGGTAAGTTATGATGCACAAGGGCAATGGAATTGATCCCACTCCAGTGTCCTGACCTTTGACCCCATTTCGCCCATTTTCAATAGGGTTCGTCTCCAGTGGCTCCCTACCACATACTAAAATTTAATCGAAATCGAACCATTTTTACGCGAGTTAGGACGCATAAGGGCAATTGACCAAATCCCGCTCTTATGTCCTGCCTGACCTTTGACCCCATTTCGCCCATTTTCAATAGGGTTCGTGCCCAGGTGGTTCCCTACCACATACTAAAATTTCATCGAAATCGAACCATATTTACGCATGTTATGACGCATAAAGGCAATGGAATGGATTCCACTTTTATGCCCTGACCTTTGACCCCATTTCGCTCATTTTCAGTAGGGTTCGTCCCCAGGTGGTTCCTTGCCAAATACTAAAATTTTTATCGAAATCGAACCATTTTTACGCAAGTTATGACGCATAAGGGCAATGGAATAAATACCACTTTTATGCCCTGCCTGACCTTTGACCCCACTCGCCCATTTTCAATAGGTTTCGTGCCCAGTGGTTCCCTACCACATTCTAAAATTTCATCGAAATCGAACCATATTTACGCATGTTATGACGCATAAAGGCAATGAAATGGATCCCGCTTTTATGTCCTGACCTTTGAACCCATTCCACCCATTTTCAAAAGGTTTCGTTCCCAGGTGGTTCCTTACCACATACCAAAATTTCATCGAAATCGAACCATTTTTACGCAAGTTATGACGCATAAGGGCAATGGAATAAATTCCGCTCTTATGCCCTGCCTGACTTTTAACCCCAATTTGCCAATTTTCAATAGGGTACGTGCCCAGGTAGTTCCCTACCACATACTGAAATTTCATGGAAATCGAACCATATTTACGCATGTTATGACACATAAAGGCAATGAAATGGATCCCGCTTTTATGGCGTGACTTTTGACCCCACTTCACTCATTTTCAATAGGGTTCGTCTCCTGTTGGTCCTATACCACATACTAAAATTTCATCGAAATCGAACCATATTTACGCAAGTTATGACGCATAGGGGCAGTTGAATGGATCCTGCTCTTATGGCGTGACCTTTGACCCCACGTCACCCATTTTCAATTTCGTCCCCTGGTGGTCCCCTACCACATACTAAAATTTCATCGAAATCGAACCATTTTTACGTGAGTTATCGTGCCGATAGGCGGACGGGCGGACGGACGGACAGACGGACGGAAAAAGCTGGAGCATGTACGCTTCTTCAACCTACGGTTGGAAAGCGTAAAAAAAATGGGAAGGAGCCTCAAAATAACTAAGAATTTTATAAATTCAGTATTTTATCACGCATTAGGAGCAAGTTAAGATGCGAAATTGGAAACATTCGCAACGAAAGAAGGCGATTCGGCCAACGCAAAATGCATTGAAATAGCCTTGAAAACCATCCGCTTTCCCGCACTTTGACGGCTGTTTCTCGCGGTTATCGGCTTCCCGCAAACTGGTACTGCTTCATTAACAAGGGCATCTCCAGATATTTTATTCTAACCTCCTTGATTCTTACGTCTCACCATTATTTTCCGACAAACTGCTGATTGCTCAGTAACAAAACGAATGATCCCTATTAATTCTCGACATTACTTATCTTACGGGGAATTCGTTTCCGAACTCATGCAGCTTGAATAAAGTTAAACTTCAAGCTAAAAATATCTTCTTTTCGTGCTTTAAAACGATACACATTTAAAATAACAACTGTCTCACACGATCAAAAACATCTGAACTATGTACAATTGAGTCGTTGGCAGTAAATTTAATACAGTCAGGTCTCAAAGTACAAATAAATGATGATAAGTTAAAAAGGCAAGATCTTTTGAGCTCCCAATGGAGCTCATTCTCAAGCCATAATGCCGTGTGCACCCTCAGATACACGCACTTATATACAAAAGTTTACATCACGTTGTCCTGACAACATAATGCTTTGAAGTTATAACAGGCTACACCACTCTCAGGGAACAACAAGCATTTTAAATTTTGAGATCTTAAACAAGGTAATTTGTAAAGATATAATTGCACACATTATACAATGCAGTGACAGTAATAATGAATATGTAACTATCGATGTAGGTCTAATTTTAAGTCCATCACGTGTCATCAAAAGTGTTAGATCGATATATATGTTCATGAATAGGCGCTGGCATAGTACGTATGAATTGTCTCCGTGATGAAAGTATTACTGTTGGTAAATACTCATTACAACAATGGGTACCATATAGAAGAATGGACATTGCCTCCGTGAACCACGTATCACCCTTATTCGTTGTGGTTGATAGATGTCTTAGGTTTTCCTATTGGGGACTATAATCTTCTTCGTTTACAAACTTGACCAAAGCTGTATTCATATTGTCTTTTCTGATATCATATTGGTGCTCCTTACGCCGTACTTCCAATGTTCTTGTAGTTTTTCCAATATGTATCCTGGGTTCTTGACCCGATATACTTGGCAATAATGGTATTAGGACCTGATTGTATTAAATTTACTGCCAATGACTGAATTGTACATAGCGGAGATGTTGGTAATCGTGTGAGACAGTTGTTATTTTAAATGTGTAAAGTTAAACTTGCTGCTGTTTGTATGTGTGTGTCGCAGTCAGGTTTGCGACGGTCCAACCTACACCAATCCTTTCACCCACCGCGGCCAGCTCAAACCCCCGCATGAAGGACTGTCGTAACATTGAGATGTTAAATTAAAAACAAAATATATGGACAGTGCTCAAAAACTTTTCAACACAATTTCAATTTGTCGAACTCTTTAATCTCAGAAGAAATATTAGCTTCCGAATGAAATATCACATTTACCTTGAGATGATGTACCCCGCAAAAGAGGCACAAACAATTCATGACCGAACAGTGCAGGAGAGAAGAAAAGAATTCAATTATTATCAGGCCTCACAGAATTTTGGCACACATCCTACTCTTCTGCATGGACAATCACCGTCAGGTAGATAAGAACCAACTGTCACACAAAGCAACAGCATAGTCAGGCAGGTGAGAGCGAAAATCCATTTCAGCATCACTGGCAAATCATATCTAACTGAGAAGTTAAGGCTCGTCGAGACGTAACTAGCGCCGACATATCCAAGGATATAAGATGCAGTGCAGGAAAACCAACGTACAGGCTGATGCCACAGGAGACTGCGCATGTGTGTCTGTGTTCTTTTGTTGGCTTCAATTCTGGCAAAGAAGAGTCAGCCGAGCTACTCACAGCATGTGATTGTTACCTTCTCGGTAGCATAATAGCTTCGCAAATCGGATATGTTAGTTTATTACGCCAATCGCTTTAGCTAAGGTTTTTTTGTTTGCTCTTCAGTGTTTCGGCAATATTTTCAGAAATGCCAAATACTACGGATTATCTGCATTTTGCGCGGATTCAGAGCGCTAACTATAACATTTGCTAAAATTTACTTTAAAAAGTAATAGTAATTGCTATTGCATATTTGTTTCACCAAAATAAGGGACGGGCGGGATATCAGAAAACAACAATAAAACTACTCTAAGCAATTAGTCACCAGATCGAAGGAAACAATCGTGGATCAGCGAAAAGCTCCTCTACCATTGACCCCTAACGCGTTTTGCTCCTGAATGTTTACTTTCCGGCGGAGCACATAAGACCCCAGCATGTGGGGGCGCTGTTTTCGTCTGTTTGACGTTCTTCACGCGAAGCTTTATATTTGTCACTGGGTTGGTATCTGCTCTTCCAGATGCATGGCTCCTACAGGGTAAGCAGATTCCCAACGCAGAAAAAAAAAACAAAAAAAAAAACAAGAAAGATGACACCGAATTTTCGAGTGTAATAAGCACGTCTTTTCAATCCGTTCTGACGCAAATGAAATTTATCAAAGCTATTCAAAGTCAATGGAACCGGTATGGAAAACAATAGATCTGACCAAAGAAAGCTGCAGTTGCTTGCCAACTACGTGATCCAGTGTATATATTCGTACTTCAGACTCTAAGTAATGTCAAAAATAATTTTAATGTAGCCATTTGTTTATTCTTAAGAGAAGTTGCCGAGAACAAAACGTTTAATTTTGGAAGTTTTTCCCGCAGTGTTATGAGTTCGTAATAGCTACTCCTGGGGAGAAAAAATAAATTAAATTAAATATGATAAAACAAAATGCAGTACATAGTCTGGCGAATGACACAAGGCTCTAGTAAAAACTGAGCCCTTCAACTTAATAGTTAAAGTGTAAATGGTTACTAGCTAACTATCCTGCACTCAACATACTGAAACACCTCTATTATTTTCAGGGAATTGATTAGAAAAGAAGGTGAGAGCCTAGATTGAAATGGCAAATGACGGCAACATTGCTGTGACTAGCACTTAAATCCGGATGTAAACATGTTTCTATTTTTTTCTCACGCTGGTTTTCCTTGGGGACAACTTGGCCATCGCACTTCTCTTTTCTCTTTCCAGACAGGGGATACCGGTATAGTGAGACCGTAAAGGTGGGCGATACCCCGTGCATAATGTTAATCGTCAGATTTCGGCTTTGGCTTGGCTTAGCTTCGTCTCCAGTTAGCAGTTAGCACACCTTACAGCATTTACCCACTTCCTCAAAGTATCACAATTATTATGAGGAAACCTGTGAAATGAAAGTGTCTGCTGACCAGTCGTTTGTTTATTGGTACATCCGTACGCTACGCAAGATATAACCATTTTAAAAATTTGTTTAGCTCATTAGATTTTGCTATATTTTCTGAAATACTTTACAATACATATACACTATTTATAGAAACAAAAAATAATAAATCTCACTGGTTACACATATAAAAAAATGAATGTAACTTATATAAACACGCGAACTTAATAAACAACGAGATGTGATAGATTCTTTCCGTACAACGCTGAACTTCAAATATCGCTCGGTTAACGAATGGTTTTCCAGTCTATGTATTTTAAAGATCTTTGGTATCCCATGCTATAATTTAAAGTTAGTTGTATCGACGTGCAAATTTTCATCCTTGGGAATACATCAATTGCGAAGAAAATATGTAAGGAAATTTTACCATTGGAAACATAGACAGCGATTTTAGGTGGAACCACTTTAAACTACTATTTACGGCGGAGGAGGGGTAATAGAACCACCAAAATTCTGTATCCTTAATTAGGGGCTGCATTTTTAATTTTTAGCACCCACTTAACCGTAAAAGGTTTACATCATATGTAACGTATACTCTATATTGACTTTCCTTTTGATTTTACTATCTCTGGTTATTTTATTTTTCTATGTAAATTATCTTCTTACTGAACGAAATATTATTTCACCCGCTGAATGAGATCTGGTAATGAGTGTAAGTCATGACGTGGTGGTAGCCAGTATAAATAGGCGCGTTCAACGATAGCGAAGGAGAGATTTTGTTGTTATAAGGAGAGATTTTGTTGTTATAAGGAGACCGTTTGTTGTTATACTAGAGGAGCGTTGTTGTTGTGAAGGAGAGAGTTTCGTTCTATGTGATTAGTTTGATTTTTCATTATTGTGAAACAAGTTGTGTGTGTGTGCTTTGGATGATCAAGAGTTACATAATAAAAGAGCTTTGTAGTAAGTACGTCTTTCTCAATTAATAGTTTTTGTCAGACCTCTGTCTGGCTGTTAGGTTTATGTCATTAGTTTATTACCATTAACAACCAGCGTTAAGACTTTATTCATTCTAATTACTGCTACAACTTTACTACCAGTTATAAGTTTGTTCAATACTATTACTACACTACTAGCAGCAGACTTTATTCATGTTCTTAATTAACTAGTAACAACAACCATTTGAATTCACTATTTGAAGCTTAGTACAAGCATATCATTCAGTAGCAGAAGCATTATACTTAGCTCAGTAGGAAAGCTTCATTATTATCATTAGCTAGCTGGTAGAAAGAGCTTATCCATTATAATTAGCTTAGCGGAAAGTAAATAAAGCTAATTCATTATACATAAACAGTCAGTACTAGTGGACACCCAAGAATTTTCATTATTTTTCAGCATGATTTATACACTGGTGTGCAAAAATTAAGGACGAAAAGGAGAAATTGGCATAACAGCGGAACGAGCTGGCAG
The DNA here is from genome assembly GCA_039090855.1 of Macrothele yani. Lineage (NCBI taxonomy): Eukaryota > Metazoa > Arthropoda > Arachnida > Araneae > Macrothelidae > Macrothele > Macrothele yani. The sequence continues at coordinate 27,254,865 of CM076999.1, forward strand.
AACGGACCGAAAAACCCCTGAGGAGATAGACTAGGGTCCGGTACGGTAGGGCATGCGCATATATGCAGCATGACGTAGGAGGGAGTGTCGGAAGGGTATAAACCACACGGGTGGTGTACGCTCAGCAATTCGGGGAAAGCTATTGCACGGTGTACATCGGTTTGAACGACGTCGAGTTGCTGCCACCGTGTGATATGGCCAACAGGCAATACAGTAGACGACATCTGGATGGCTTTATCCGAGGTCGCGTCATTGGGAAGTTGGAAGAAGGTCGAAGTGGGACTAGTGTGGCCGAGGAGTTCGGAATCACTCACAGCATCGTTTCACGAGCTTGCTGAGCATTTCAAACGACAAGAACAGCTGTCCCAGAGTTTAGCAGTGGTCGTCCACGAGCAACGATGGCGGCGGACGACCGGTATATTGCCCCACAGACGAGAAGAGAGAGACGGCAGACAGCGGGAGAAATCGCAAGGCACATGCAACAGACAACTGGACGTCGTTATCGCGTTTTACCGTTGCCAAGAGGCAGCACAAAGGTGGTCTATTTGCACGACGACCAGTACGGTGTGTGCCATTAACGCCTGCTCACCCGAGACGGCGGTTTCTGTGGCGTCAGGAACACAAGAACTGGACACATCAGCAATGGAGTCGAGTTCTCTTTACGGATGAGATCCGATTTAGTCTGACGTCCGATTCTGGACGTATATACATCTGGAGAAAGCAGGGAACACGCAATCACACCTGCAATATCATCGAAAAGGACCGGTTTGGAAGTGGCGGAGTTCTCGTTTGGGGAGATATCATGCTTGGTAGCCGTACTGACCTCCACATCTTCCAAGGAGGTTCAGTCACTGGTGTCCGCTATAGTACCTAGATACTCCTGCCTCACGCACGTCTGTTTAGAGGTGCTGTGGGTACTGAGTTCCTTTTCATGAACGACAACGCTACACCTAATCGTACAGGGGCTGTCGCGTAGCTGTTGGAGAGTAAAGATATTCAACGCATGGATTGGCGCGCAAGGTCCCAGGACCTAAATCGAATCGAACACGTGTGGGACCTTTTAGGGAGACGCTTGACAGCACAACACCAGCCACCAGCAACGATTCCGCAGCTGCGATCGGCACTACAAGAGGAATAGGCCGCGATGCCTCAACAGCTCCTTGACAACCTCGTGTTCAGCATGGACAGACATTTTAAATCCTGCAACGCAGCCAGGGGTGATCATATCCCCTACTAAAGACTGGATTTTGTTTGGCAGCCGCCTGTCACATGGACGTTTCTGTCTTCTGTCCAGTTGTGCTCGAAGCTACCTTTTCAATAAGGTGCCTTTGTATCCTTTGGATTCCTTGTTTGGACGGTTTGCTCACTTGTCCCATATTCTTGCATCTTAGGGATCTTATGGTATGATTTGAGTCGATGAGTGTTACTGTAGTCACATGTAGATGTCCAATTATATTTGAAACTGCCTTTTGAGAGAAAATTCAGTCTTATCTAGCTACATATCCTTGAACGGTATTACATAAATTCATTCCCAAGGTAATATTTTATGTAACAAATCATTGTCCTATGCAATTCCATCATTACATCTGGTGAATTAAATACTTGGGTTACAAAAACAGAATATACTAATAATGCTGACGTGAATTCTTAATTCGAATGTTATATTTTTATATTTTCATTTTAAAAATGTCGAGCATATCACCTCTCTTTGCGCTACAGATTTTCCACAACCGTGGAAATGAGCAGCTTTTGCTTGCTAACACGTCTAGAAATAATTGAAATTGTCGTTATACTTCCAACTTTCGCTCGGTCTCCACGTTTTACAAGTTAGCGCTGACGTGCTGCCATCTATTAGCCGCTTTGAAAGACAGGATGCTCGTGTGAGTCTAGTTTCGTGATTATTTTGTTTGGCAAATTAAATGACCATTACGAATACATTTGTTACGACGAAGTTTTGTTTCATCCTGAATAAGAAGGCGTGTGTGTTTCATAATAAATCAACTGATTACGTGACTATAAGATGAATATGCTCCAGGGATAAACTGTTTGATAATTCCAAGGTCTTTAGGGTAGAGACGCCAAAAATTGGTCCAACCCTCCAAAAATCCTATACGCTCCCTCCAAATTATATTATCCATCTGAAGAAGAGAACGGTTTCTCACCCGGATCCGCATAACAGCATCATACACTAGCATCTCCGCTACAACTGTTTCGTTTTAGTACACGTCCGACACGCATTTCAAATGAACTCCCCAATGAGATAATGAAAAGGGGATCACAAGACTTATTCGAGTCCTAATAAGAATGAACCCTAAAGGGCTTACTTAAAACATTTTAAAACACCTGGAATGTAACGTGCAGAACAACCTCAGGTTCAGCTCTATGTATTTTATTATTTACATTTTGAAGCGCTTGCAGTTGCACTACAATGCGAAAAGCGCATAGCAACTTCCTTGCTAGCAGAAATTTCTCCCAAACTTTGTCTACACCGTACAGTTTTATATTTACACTAAAGGTTTTCTATGTCAAAACTAACTTCGCTAATTAAACGCGAAATGAAACGAATACTTTTACGTTCTTAATCCCAGAAGAGTGACTTTTGTCGTATGTCATCATCATCATCATTGTCAACCATTATCTATCCACTGCTGGACGAAGGTCTCCCCAAGTTTCCTCCACAACGGTCTGTCTTGTGCCAGTCTCCTCCATGTCACTCCCGCATATTTACGAATTTCATCCACCCATCTCCCATGTGGTCTTTTTCTGGGTCTTTTCCTGTCCCTTGGAATCCAATCTAAAATTTCGGCTGTCCATCTATGGTCTGTCCTTCTGGCAGTATGTCCAGCCCATTGCCATTTCAGGGATTTAACTCTGATCATGATGTCTTCCACTCTCGTCATTTTTCGGATCCACGAGTTCCTCTTCTTATCTCTCCTGGTTATACCAAGCATGCACCTCTCCATGCTACTTTGAGTTGTCTGCAGCCTTTGTATGTCTCTTTTAGTTAAGGTCCACGTCTCTGCACCATATGTAAGCACTGGAAGGATGCATTGATCAAACACTTTTCTTTTAAGACATAATGGCATATTGCTCTTGAAAATTATGCTGTTTCTTCCAAAAGCTCTCCAGGCAAGTTTTGTACGCCGATTAATTTCTTCATCAATGTGACCCTCACTTGATATCTGCTGTCCAAGATAAACATACGTATCTGTTATCTCCAGTTTTTCTCCATCAATCGATAAATCTTCATTTCTTGTAAAAGCATTGAACATCACTTTTGTCTTCTGAAAGTTCATTTTTAATCCCACTTCTTTACTCTTGTCAGCAAGTTCCTGGATCATACTCTGCAGCTCTGATGGGGTAGTTGCAAAAATGACTACGTCATCAGCAAAACGAAGGTGGGTTAGATAATCTCCATTAATCTTTATCCCTTTGTTTTCCCAGTTCAGTGATTGAAAGACATTTTCCAATGTGGCATTAAAGAGCTTCGGAGATATTATGTCACCTTGTCTCACTCCCTTTCCAATTTTTATGTGTGTTGTATTTTCAAACAGCCTAATCTTTGCACTTGCATTTTCATAGATGTTATTAATAATATTAATGTATGCATCTTCAATACCGCAGGATTTCAGAGCCGTGGTAACTGCTGATGGTTTCACCGAATCAAAGGCTTTTTCATAATCGATAAAAGCCATGCACAATGGAAATTCATATTCCCTCGCTCTTTCAATTAGTTCTCTCAGTACGTGGATATGATCTATTGTGCTGTGTCGTATGTAATTCTCATAAAGTTTCGGAAACACCGACAATTCCTCGCAGTTCCATGCGTTGTGAAAACTTCTCTTTTCGGTTGTCAGACGTTGTTGTTATAGGAAATCAAAGTGATTTTTATTGACCATTCCTCGCCAAAAGAAAATGAGAACAGCTGCAACAAATCACCCCTTTTGGGGAAACCGTTTTTAGTATATTGATCAGCTTAATCCGTGGCAAAGTAAGAAAGGAATTATTCAACCTTGTTCTTCGCAACAAGGAAAACTGTAACGATTCGCCCCTTTTATTTATTTATTTATTTTTTACGCTTTCCAACGGTAGGTTGAAGAAGCGTATATGTACAGCTTTGTCCTTCTGCCCGTCCGCACGATAACCCGAGTAAAAACGGTTCAATTTCGATGAAATGTTAGTATGTAGTAGCGGACCACCTGGGGGCCAACCATACTGAAAACGGACGACAAGGGGTCCAAGGACACGACATTGGAGCGGGATACATTCCATTGCCCTTATGCATCATAACTTGCGTAAATATGATTCGATTTCAATGAAAGTTTAGTATGTCGCAGGGGACCACTCGGGGACTAATCCCGTTGAAAATGGGTGGAGTAGGGTCAAAGGTCAGGATATTGGAGTGGGATGCATTTCATTGCCCTTATGCGCCATATCATAACTTGAGTAAAAATGATTCGATTTCGATGAAATTTTAGTATGTGATACGGGGACCACCTGGGTACGAACCCTATTGAAAATGAGAAAATTGGGTCAAAGGTCAGGACATCGGATCGGGATCCATTCCATCGCCCTTATGCGTTATAACTTACGTAAAAATGCTTCGATTGAGACAAAACTTCATCATGTTGTTCCGGTAGTATACTTTACCGGTTCTGTTGAATAACATTGAAATGGGGTTAAAGGTCAGGTCATAGGATCGAGATTTATTCTACAGCCATTATCCTCGTAACTTGAGTAATAACTTGAGTAATGATTTCTGGTATGTTGGAAAGCGTATCATAATCAATGCTTTGCATGATTTTACTAACTTGTTCATCTAAGTTTAGGATACACTTCTATATTTTAATGAGGTAGGAAGAATTGTAATTTTAACTTCTAAATGGGCGTTCATAGGCGGACGAGAATTTTCATTTTTACCGATTTAGATCAACGATTCGGATGTGGTATCTAGATAATGTGCGGGTGAGGTCTTTCGTTTTCCGTTTCGCAAAAATGAAAATCTAGTTATCACTATGTCTATTTCATTACATCAACAGGCTCTGCTGTATGATTTGCTGATGAGAAAACGCAAGTAGCACTTGATGATGAGAAAGAGCATGTAGAACGGTGTATCTGTTCCCGTAGATTTCGGAATTGTTCTGTGAAATATGGAACCCTGCACAAGGATCTACATGTATATATATTTATGTAACAGAGTTAGAATTATAAAAGAGATAGCTCTGCGTTTGTGGGATTCTATGAACAGGTAAGCATCCATTTTTTAATCTTATTCCTAACGGCCCCAAGACGTGTTTAATATAGTCCTGTGGAAGCCAGGTTCTTAGATATCTCTTAGGTTAGGTCAATTAGCGATCTACGCTCTTATTGGCTCTTTCATTTGACGTCACTGTGTGGTACGGAGCAGAAGCAAAACGCAGCGCTCATACGAAAGACCTTCTTTGGTTCTTTTTTTTTTTTTTGATTGGAGGTTTAACGACCACCGTGAGCAACTCAATGGGCTATAAGCAGTCGCCCGTCCCTAATTTAGGGTCACTGGTTCCAGGGAAGGGAGAGAACCAGTGCCGTAAGACAAACACAACATCCATGCCTGACCGGGATTCGAACCCGGACCCCTTACGGACGAATGATCAGAGGCCAACGCCTTAGACCACTGCGCCACCGGGGCGGCCCTTCTTTGGTTCACACGTAACTCAAGGTAAAGAGGAGACTTAAAGTTAACATGAGCAAAATTTAAAATTTTTCTCCATTTAAAGTTTTCTCTTCGTCACGCAACTGCTAAATAAAAGAAAATTGTCCCGTTCAGAAATAATTCTTAAATAATATAATGGAAAATCTGTAGTTTAGTGTCCTAATTGATTTTGTCGGAAATGTTAAAAGATTTCGTAAAAGTGCGACGTACCGATTTTAAAATATGTAATTTCATGGCAACTAGTGAAAAAATGTCATCTGTATAGTGCATTTTAAATATTTTTACCGTAATATTTACATGTAAGTACGACGACGTGAAGAACGCTACGGCAGGCTTAACACAACGCCTTGGCTACCGCATCAAGCTTCGCTCCGCTGAAACGAAGATCTCGTTCTGGCGTCTATTTTGCTGACGGAAGAATACAAGAGGAACAGGGAAAGGTTTTGTCTGGAAAGTGTTCCAATTTGTAGTGCTACCTGACAGAAAAGGGTTTTTCTTTTCTGTCGCAGTTTGTCAACACACATGATGACAATGGCTTCGCTCTTACGCATATGATTCCCTAATACGAAATAGAAAGTATGCAGATGGCTTTCTTTCTTTTAGAAAAATGTTAAAGTACATGTCGCGTTCACTCCAAAGGAAGTTACATGGCGTCGGAAAGTTAGCGTTTTGCTCCTCCTATTGACGGCGTGTTTCGCAGTTCATTGAAACTGGTTTCAAAAAAGAAAAAGACAAAAAAAAAAAAACCTGTCGGCGAAGAAATGGCTTCATACGTCGCGTGTCAAAGAATCATACGCGAAAATACCAAGAAATTGTCAGACTGTGATGTTAAAAATTGGGACAGAAATGATTTGCTATTTTCTGTAGCGTAGCATTACAATATGGCACATTCATGGCAAGAACGTTCCCCTTTCTGTTGTACTCTTCCGCCACCAAAAAGGCCGCCGGAACGAGACCGTTTCAGCGGAGCAAAGCTTAACCTCGGCGCCGCAGGGCTGTGTTAAGCCTGCCGTAGCTTTTGTGCACAGCGTCGTACTTACATGTAAATATTATGGTAAAATTCTTCAAAATGCGCTATAAAGATGACATTTTTTCACCATTTGCCATGAAATTGCATACTTCGAAATCTGTACGTCTCACTTTCTCGAAGTCCTTCAAAATTTCCGACGAAATAATTTAGGACGCTAAACTATTCATTTACCAATATAATCATCATAAATAAATCTGAATGACACAGGTAACAGCAAGCAAGGGAGAACATTCACATTATTTCAGTTACGTTCACCGTTTGCCTTATGTGTTTGTCAAACAATACGGTGGGGCCTAAAAATTTTACCAAAATAAATAAGGAATTTATACCGACAGAAAAAAAGCAAACAACAAACAGCGGTCTTTTCTAATTTGTGCAGTTTTTAATAACTAGCGTTAGAAATATTCTTGTAGATAGCTCAAGGGACATAAGATTTAGATACAGAATGATCATGATCATATGTAGAGGATTTTCGGAAGGGAGTGTCTGACCCCATGTCTTAAACAACCCTTAAAAATAGGAAACTAGGAGATTTGGGCTAGAGCGCCCGATAGGAAAGTGACACGGAAGCGAAGTAGAAAGGGGGAGGAAGACGCTCTTATTTATTACTGGGGGACCAGTACCGAGTTCCGACGGCTTAACGTGCCCATCCCACGCACGGCGGGTATTTAGTGGATAGAGCGTTCGTAACTGCTGGGATCGAACCTGAGGCCCTTCCCGTGGCAGTCACAGGCGTTTCCCACTCGGCCGCCCGCGGCCCTTTAGATACAGAATGAAAGTTTGTATTGAATTATACCAAAAATTAATTTGTTTCTTTTTTGCTACCGAAATGTAGTCGACCCGTAACATACACCATTGTTACTTTTTTAATCTCCATTTTTACCTTTCGACCTCGAAATGACGATCATTTTGAAATTTAGGAGAGAAATTACGCCTGAAATTTACTTACAAAGTCACTAACATTTCGGTTAATAAACCTGTTCATCTTGACTTTTACTGCGGTGAATGAACGTTTTTACAAATCATGTTCATAATCATCTTCAGTAAAATATTTAGAGAAAATTCCGGCATGTTTTATATAGACAGCATCTTTCCGACTATATTTAAGTAGCCACGTTTTTTGCTAAATCTGATCTCTTGGAAATGCGTGATAAATAATCCCAGTTCCTTTTGTTTTCTTATTCTGCAATAAGCACAGGGCAACGTCACAATAAATTATCGTTCTTACGAAATAATAGGACAGAATGGTGAGGTCGTGAAGGTTTTCTGCAAACAAATACACAACAAATAGAACTATTTCTTTTTGTTACTACGACAGCTATTTTATCTTATAACACTTACATTTTGTTATCACAATAGTTATCTTCATCCTATCCCAACAAAAAAGTGACTTTCTATCACAAAGAACTAAGCAAACACCACTAAATAAACGCAAGACTAATAGCAAACGCATGTAAACAAACCATTGAAGCAAATGATCTACTTCCAGAGGCACGTCATGCGCGAATCGCCCAAAAATACATTCACTACTGCCCATGGAAATCGCCCCTCTCTGTGTGGGAGGCACCGGAGGCCCAGAGCTGTGACGTAACAGTGGCAATCGCATTTGATGACATATCACAATATGTGTTACGCTGGATGAGATGGCAGTTCGTCATATTTTCTTCATGAGTCTAGAATTTCATTAGCCATCTTTTAAGGTATCAGCCAAGTCGGTTTCCATATCGATTGTCGCGCATGCTCTCTATGTATTTGGTGTACTTATCCGAATGTTTTGCTCTGGGAGAATTATTTTCCCGATTAGAACAGTGTTTTCCGTTCACGTCACCACCCGCGAAATAAATTTCGCCCCGTAAGGTGGATCTATCTAAAATGTTTGCCTTCAATTTCCAATGGGCAAACTTCTGTAGCCATTTTCTTCGTAATTAATGCTTTCCCAAGAATGAAAATTTGATCATCGATTAAAATAACTTCATAATATAGCCTAGTATACTTAATGTTTTCTAAAATGTAACCATAATTAAGCAATTCAACATTTGTTTATTTACTGACGTCATCAATGTACAGGTCGCACCATCTATTTTCTGTTCTCAACACCACCAAAGGAAAAGTTATTTATTTTTAATGTAATTATGGTTAAGTTTTTGAAAATATTAAGTATACTAGGCTATAATATGAAATCATTGTTATCGATGTTTAAAGTTTCATTCTTGGAAATGCCTTAATTGTGATGAAAATGGCTACAGAGGTTTGCCCGTTGGAAGTACAAGGCAAAGATTTTAGGTGAATCCACCTCCCCCAAAACATTTGTTTTACTCTTCAGACAGTCCGATTTCCGGTGCGTGTGTCATGGCGATATTGGCGCAAAGAAATTGGCTGATCACGCGTTGCTCGTGAGCGCTCGTTTGTAAAGTTGTTTTGTCATCGGAGGAGAAAACGTGGTTTTCAGAGATTCGCTTACCATTTTATTTCCATAGATAGTTATTATAAATCGGTAACGAAAATCGAATGTTTCGTACAAACCTTTTCACATTCTGAAAGACATTTCTTCAGAATAACTCTGTTGTGAAGACCCCTGTCACAGAGGTTATATATTCCTTTGTTTAAGGTGGTTCTACCTAAAATCTTATGTTTCAAATGGTAAAATATCGTTACATACTTTCTTCGCTATTAATGTATTCCCAGGGATGAACATTTGCACATAGATAAAACTAACTTTAAGTTATAGCTTGGAAAACCTAATACTTGCTAAAACATAACCACAATTAAGCAATTGCACATTAGTTTTTCTACTGACGTCTTCAATGTACAGGTCACGCCATCTATTAACAGGTCTGAACATTACTCAAAGAAAATGATTGATTTTTAATATAACTATGGTTATGTTTTAGCAAGTATTAAGCATCCCATTCTATAACTTAAAGTTTGTTTTATCGATGTGCAAGTTATATCCTTGGGAACTACATTAATTGCGAAGAAAATATGTAAAGTTTTATCATTGGAAACATAAGGCAGAAATTTTATGTGGTATCGCCTTAACAGAATTTTCCAAAAAAAAAAAAAAAAAAAAAAGAAGCTTCCGTTTTTATCTCATGCCACATATTTTTATGATACAGAAATCATGGATCAACCGAAATACAAATAAGAATTTAAACAGGTATGGCATGACGTTTAGTTACAAAGAATGAAATTGAGGTCGCGATTCAAATCCGATTTTATTTCTTTCGCCTTTTGCCTCCTCTCTGAAATCCCGAATTCACCATAAAAAAAAATTCGTGCAGGTTAAAGCACCCGGTTCAAAAATTGCATTAAAACAGTTATAGGAACTCTATATTTTCATTTTCGAGTAGTAACAACATACCACACGGGGGTGAGAAACTAATAAACAGGGATGCAGAAATATAGAGTCTTGAGTTATTCCATTCTACACTGCGTGCATCGGACAAGTTCTAACTCAAATGGATTTCTTTTGAAGCGCGACGGTCTTATCTGTTTTCTTCACTGTCCATGATTTCAGAAAAGATCTTGTCATTTTATTACAGGATCGCCAATTATATTTGATTGTCTTGGTGCATTGAAAGAATTATAAGATCGATATGAATTGAAGATTTTGGCGTGTTTTGGCACTGTGGCTCTGAATTCATTGACAATATCTGTTTTGAATACCATTATGGCATACCATACAAATACAATTTAATTCCTTAAGCTATATATGAGAAAAAACGTGCAATCTTAAGAGCCTACGTCTGTTTCTTGTTTCACCAGATGAACGAAACACTTTATTTCACTTCAGGTGGGCGTTTAGTGGTTTTGCTCCGTATACTTCCAATGGTAAAAAAAATTCGACCTCATTTCCTCAGCGAAGAAAGTTTTCCCATACATCAAAATTGGCACACTGATAAAAAAAAACACCTTAACTTACATTGTACAATCGGTATTTTTTGCAAAATGCTTTTCTGAACTATTTTAAAAATGAATAACTTTACTTCGATGTAGTGGAAAGGAAGAGTGGCGCCACTTGTAATTTGTCCCAGATATCCAGCAATTATTCGGTAAAGGCAAAAACTGATTCTACTTATGAGAACAAATGCAGTACTTTTGTTATTCATACCAAGTTCACGCACGTCAGCAGCTAATTACTGCACTAAGGAGAAAGTTAAAGTGGATCCACCTAAAATATTTGCCTTGTATTTTCAATGACAAACTTCTGTAGCCATTTTCTTCATAATTAATGAGTTCTCAAGGATGGAATTTGAACATCGATAAAAATAACTTCATATTATAGCCTAGTATACTCAATATTTTCTAAACCTTAACCATATTTAAACAATCCAACATTTGTTTGTCCACGGACGTCATCAATGTACAGGTCGCGCCATCTATTTTCTGAGCTCAACACCATCAAGGGAAAAGTTATTCATTTTTAATATAATTACTGTTAAGTTTCAGAAAATATTAAGTATGCTAGGTTATAATATGAAGTTGCTTTTACCGACATTCAAATTTTCATTCTTCGGAACTCATAAATTGTGAAGAAAATGGCGACAGAAATTTGCCCATTGGAAATACAAGACAAAGATTTTAAGTGGATCTACCTTAAGCGATGAGGAAAATAAATGCATTCTAACCATCATACAAAATATCACTTCGATTTGCTCTCAAGAAAATTTCTATTGCAATCTTGAGAAAATGTCCGGCTAAAAAGCATACATGAATTACTCACTCAGACGCCTAATGTTAACCAACCAAGACAGTAAGAATTTTTATGAAATTTTAATTTATTTCGTAGAACGTATTAGCACATCTCTTTGTTTACCCTTTCTTTTTCGAGCAAATATGTCCTAGAATTACTGATCAAAATATTTTTCAAGATATCCTTATATATAATCTGCTAGAGCACTCCTCCATGCCACTTTTTAAGTCGTCATAGCAACAACTGAGAAACAAATGTCTGTGACGTCGCGCTTAGCTTTTTGTGCAGGTGAGGTCATCACCTACACGCGCACAGTCCACGCGTATACCACTTTCTTTGGTTGTCATAGTAACAAAGAACACAGCTGCTGCCGTGACGTCATCTGATCCAAATCATTCTCACATGACGTCAGAGATGAGTTATGTCACACGGTCTACTCTAGAGATACGAAAACTTTTTTTACGCTTTCCAACCGTAGGTTAAAGAGGCGTATATGCTCCAGCTTTTCCGTCCGTCTGTCTGTCCGCACGATAAGTCGCATAAAAATGGTTCGATTCCGATGAAATTTTAGTATGTGGTAGGGGACCACTTGGGGACGAACTCTATTAAAAATGGGACAAATGGGGGTCTAAGGTCATGACGTGGGAGTCGGATCCATTCCAATACCCTTAAGTTTCATAACTTGCGTAAATATGGTTCGATTTCAACGAAATTTTAGTATGTGGTAGGGGACCATTGAAAATGGGTGAAATGGGGTCAAAGGTCAGGGCATAGGATTAGGATCCATTCCATCGCCCTTATCCCATACTACACTGCTGGCCGCCCTAATTGCAACACCAAGAAGGAAGCATCCGATTGGCCTGAAATTCGCAGCATGCGTCGCCCGCGAGAGGACATGCAAACGATTAGCATTGCAGGGCACATGCAAATCATGTGCGCCTGGCACGCCACCGAGAAGCACTATAAGAAGAGTACACAGAAGGCGGGGTGTAAGTAGCGGAAGAGTGTTGTGCTGCCAGACCTGTGCGTGGGAAGCTTCCTGATGCCTCGTCGCAGAATACGGCAGTCATTCCAGCACGTTTTGGAGTTCGACAGAGCATGAATAGTGGCTTATTGCGAATGCGCTTTATCGTACCGAGACATGAACGCCCGTTTATGACGACATCCAGCCACAGTGAGGCGAGTATGGATTCTGTGGGTGCAGGAGGGACGGACAGCCCGACGTGAGTGATTGCCGCAGCCGCGGCACACCACCGAACGAGAAGACCGGCATGTTGTGCGGCGCGCATTGACGGCTCGCACCGCCACATCACGAACGATAGCGCAGGAATTAGGGTGTGTTGCGCAACAGCCTGTGTCAGCACGTACCGTTCGACATCGTCTGCAGGAGCAGGGACTTGTCGCACGGCGCCCATTGCTCCGATTACCATTGACGTTACACCACCAGCAAGTGCGGCGGCAGTATGCCGTTGAACGCTGCACCTGGTCTACGAAATGGCACGACATTGTCTTCACCGATGAGACCCGCTTCTGCCTGCGACACCACGATGGTCGGATCCGCGTGTGGCGGCACCGCGGCGATAGACTGTATGACGCCAGCATTATGCATCGCCATACCGGTCCGTCGCCATGCGTTATGGTTTAGGGCACAATTGGATATGACACTCGCACTCCCCTGGTACGCATCGCCGGTACACTCAACAGCCACCGCTACATCTCCGACGTTTTCGTTCCTGTAGTCCTCCCTTACCAGCAGGACCTTCCAGCGGCCACGTTTCAATAGGACAATGCTCACCCGCACGTGGCACGCATCGTGCAACAATTCTTCACGGCTCACCAGGTGTCACTGCTGCCGTGGCCCACCTGTTCTCCCGATATGTGGGCCATCGAAAACGTCTGGTCACTGATCGCCAACCGAGTGGCCCGGCAAGCACCACGCGCGGCTATACTTGATGAACTGTGGCAACGTTTGGAAGCAGCCTGGACCTACATACCACAAGCCCGCATCCAAAGCCTCTTTTCTTCGATGCCGCGGCGTGTAGTGGCCGTTATTACGAACCATGGGTGCCACACGAACTATTTATGTCTGCATGTTCCGCATGTCGCACGGGCCTGTACGCTCAATCGTTTCATCTTTGTATCTGTTGTTGTGTGTCTAGTAAATTTGGCGTTGCTGTCTCATGTCCTTCTCGGTGTTGCATTTTGGGTGGCCAGCAGTGTATTAAGGTGGACGTCAAGTAATTTTGCTTCCTATATTTCCAAGGGAAATACCTTTGTACACATTTTCTTCACAATTAATGTGTTCCCAAGGATGAAAATTTGAACATCGATTAAAATAACTTCATATTATAATTTGGAATACTTAATATTTTCTAAAACATAACCAAAATTATATTATAAATCAATTCCTTTGGTGGTGTTGAAACCAGAAAAAAGATGGCGCGACCTGTACTTTGATGACGTCAGTAGACAAACAAATGTTGGATTGCATAATTATGGTTATGTTTTAGAAATCATTAAGTATTCCAAGTTATGAAATGAAGCTATTTTTAATCCATGTCCAAATTTTCATCCTTGGGAACACATTAATTGGGAAGAAAATGTGTGCAGAAGTTTTTCCATTGTAAGCACAGAAAGCAAAATTACTTGACGTCCACTTAAAGGAGCAATTCTTGTATCTATGTAAAATTTATTTTGAAAACTGCTCTAAGGATTTTGATGAAAGTCGTTAACCTACCGTTTTCTGGTACTAGAAATCGATTTAGCTTGATTTCGACTTTAGCAAAATTCGTTTAGTGGGTAAAATAACCCCGAATTTCCACGTTCTTAGTGTCATGGCGTCGTCTCAATAATGTAACCCATGCTTAGAAATCTTATGACGTCACACTCTCGCGATTGAGATGTTGAAGCGTGGTCACGCCATCTGTCTCATTACGTCACACGTTGTGTGTGGATCCTATTAAAGTTTTATGACGTCACACTCTTGTGAGCAGATGGTCGCGATTCCCATCTGCCTCATTACGTCACGCGTTGTGTGCGTATACCCGTCCGCACGATAGCTCGCGTAATAATCGTTCGATTTCGATGAAATTTTAGTATGTGGTGGGGAACCACCTAGGGACAAACCCTGTTGAAAATGGGCGAAATGGGGTCAAAGGTCAGGGCATAGAAGCGGAATCACTTCCGTTGCCATTATGCGTCATAACTTAGTAAAAATGCTTCGATTTGGATGAAATGCTAGTATGTTGTAGGGGCCACCCTGTGGACGAATCCTATTAGAAATGGACGAAATGGGGTCAAAGGTTAGGACACAGGAGCGTGATCTATTCCATAGCCCTTATGCACCATAACTAACGTAAAAATGCTTCGATTGCGACAAAACGTTATCATGTTATTTCGGAGGTATACTGAATCGGTTCTGTTGAATATCATCGAAATGGGATCACGGAGATTTATTCCACAGCCATTATCCTCATAACTTGAGTAATGATTTCTGGTATGTTGGAAAGCGTATCATAATCAAGGCATTGCATGATTTTACTAACTTATTTTTTTTTTTCGTTGGAGGTTTAACGACCACCGTGAGCAATTTAGTGGGTTATAAGCAGTCGCCCGTCCCTAATTTAGGGTCACTGGTTCCAGGAAAGAGAGAAAACCGGTGCCGTAAGACAAACATAACATCCATGCCTCACCGAGATTCGAACCCGGACACCAATGATCAGAGGCCATCGCTTAGACAATTGCGCCACCGGGGCGGCTGCTAAAAACTTCACATCAGGAATTTTGGTTCACCACCTGAACCGGTGTTTAGCCATCTGTATGTGGCAACATCCAGAGTACGACGATCTAACGACGTCAAGATATACATAGTTCACGGAAAAGAACAGGCCACCCCGGTGGCGCAATGGTCTAAGTGATGGCCTCTGATCATTCGTCAGAAAGGGGTCCGGGTTAGATTCCCGGTGAGGAATGGGTGTTGTGTTTGTCTTATGGCACTGGTTCTCTCCCTTTCTTGGAACCAGTGACCCTAAATTAGGGACGGGCGACTGCTTACAGCCCATTGATTTGCTCACGATGGTCGTTAAATCTCCAATAAAAAATGAACAGGGAAATTGATACAGGGTTCACACACAGTCAGTGTATACGAAAAATATTTGACGAAATAGGGACTAAAGGTTTTGACAAAACACATAACAAACAGACAGCTTGTCGTATCAAATTCCATAACCGAATGCTCGGGAAATTTTTATAAAGCTGTGAGCCAACGTTGCCATCTATTGACTAACTCAGTAAATAAATGTCAATAATTTCTATACCATAAATTTTATTTTCTTCCGTCATTATTGACGGGCTTTCATCCAGTCTTACGTAAAAGTGAATGAGTATCAAGCAGCAATAATTTAAACACTTTCGGGCCACCCCGGTGGCGCAGTGGTCTAAGTGATGGCATCTGACCCTACGTCCAGAAGGGGTCGGGTTCGAATCCCGGTGAAGCATGGATGTTGTGTCTGTCTTACGGCACTGGCTTTCTCCCTTCCCTGGAACCAGTGACCCTAAATTAGGGACGGGTTACTGCTTACAGCCCATTGAGTTGCTCCCGGCGACCGTGTTAAACCTCCAATCCAATAAAAAAAAAAACGTTTTCGGCATTATTCCGTCCTTATTTCGTTTAAATCCTGAACTCCAGGATATGTGTTGATAACATTTGGTTGTGTAATGATAAAAAGAATTTTCAAACATATTTTTTGTTTCTCATCCTTTGTGAAAACAGAAGTTGCACAACATAACAAAAAAAAAAAAAAGTACGTACCAGTTAATTTCAAAAGGAACACATTTCACAGCTTATGCAGTGAAAACCAGAATTAAGTTTTCTTTCCCAGACTGAAATGTGTCAGTCAAACTAGTTTTGTTGGTATATTGCGCACGCTATGTTTACATTTTCCAAATTAAGGGTTAATATATTATATTCAAAATCAGATTAAGTAGCCCGTTTGTACATATTCGATTTATTGAAGTACCCTACGCGGAATCTTAATCTAAATTTCCTGAGAAATGACATTTCTTTGCGAATGTTTTATGTCAAAATCCCATTGCATGCATGTAGATACTTCTGGAATGCAAGTAGAGTGTCATCTCAACGTGTCATATTACAATGAAAACTGAAGTTGTCATGAACCCGATATCTTAAAAATTTATTCATGTGACAAAACAACAAACTGAATTTTATTCTTAGCATTACTGACACGCTATTTGTGGAGAACATGTAGCTCACAAGCGATCACGTTACAAATTTCATTGTCTAAAATTTTGACATAATTCGCGGAAGTAATCTGTTTGATCTCAAAATTTTCACATAATTCGCGGAAGTAATGGTTTGTAATCAATTTAATGCAGTGGTTAAATTCTAACGTCCTGTGCCATAGGTTTTTAAAAACTAATTCTTCTTTTTTGAGAATTTTTCAAAGAGAAGTAAGGAAATATTTTAATTGCCGAGTTTTCTGAACAAATCAAACTTGCATGTAGTACAATTCTTTGAATTACGCATTTTATCATCTCCGATATTAAGGTGGTTCCACTTAAAATCTCTGCCTTATGCTTCCAATGGTAAAACTTCTTTGCATATTTTCTTCGCAATTAATGTATTCCCAAGGATGGAATTTTGCACAACGATAAAACTAACTTTAAGTTAAAGCATGGAATACTTAATACTTGCTAAAACATAACCATAACTAAGCAATCGAACATTAGTTTTTCTACTGACGTCATCAATGTACAGGTCGCGCCATCTATTAATAAGTCTGAACATTACTCAAAGAAAAATAATTGATTTTTTATATAATTATGGTTTTGTTTTAGCAATTATTAAGCATCCCATGCTGTAACTTAAAGTTAGTTTTATCGATGTGCAAATTTTCATCCTTGCCTTGGGAATACATTAATTGCAAAGGAAATAAGTAAAGAAGTTTTACCATTGGAAACATCAGGTAGAGAGTTTAGGTGGAATCACCTTAAAATAAGAAACATTCACGTGTCTCGTATGAAACATTAAAAGAAAATATTCTATCATGAATGGAATACGGGATTACACCATACAATGCAAATTTTGAAGATGGCAATCCGTTTTTTGTTGTAAATACAACAAGGATGGTAAGTTAGATAATATCCGAAAACAAATTTCGTCGTCCTGGAGCGGATATCGAATCCGCTTCTCCCGGATAGCGCCCAAGTATATTCGAATTAATTGACTCTTCAACACTTGGTCGTTCTGGGTGGTAGTCATTAGATAGCGGGGACAAAAAGGAAATATTCGCGGGGCGGTAGAGGGATAAATCGCAAAACTTCGCAGCTTTTCGCGGAATTTCGGGATTTCCTTACCCCGAAATTCCGCGAAATACCGTATTTCCTAAAAAAATTCGGCTTTCAGGCTCTTTCCCTTCGCTTTGGATGTGTTAGATGCGTTGTCTTGCGCGGAGTGTGTAAATTGCGAACTAAAATCGGACCACTCTCAACCCTGATATGTAAATTACGAACTAAGAGCCAAGACCCCTATGTGTAAATTGCGAACCAAATTTTATAGAACCAATTTGTAAATTGCGAATAAACTGTTCTGCGGCCATTCTGACGATATCAAAAAATAAACCAGTATGAAAAAATAATGATTAAAATAATGTAAAACAATTTAAAGAGACGTGTTTTACGAAAACAACAAAACTAGTTTGTCATCCTTGCGCAAGGGCCATGTTAATTTTCTCCTCTCCAGCGATTATATGATCATATGATATGTAGAACATTTTAGGAGGGGAATGTCTGAACCCAGGTCTTAAACAACCCTTAGAAATAGGAAGCTAGGAGATTTGGGCTAGGGTGCCCGATAGGAAAGTCACACGGAAGCGAAGTAGAAATGGGGAGGAAGACGCCCTTATTTATTATCGGGAGGCCAGTACCCGGGGTCAGGAAGGTTTAACGTGCCCAGCCGACGCACGGCGGGTATTTAGTGGTTGGAGCGTTCGGACTTGCCCAGCTTCGAACCTGAGGTTATCTCCATGGCAGTCACGAACGCTGACCACTAGGCCACCCGCGGCCCCCATATTAATTTTCTCTGTGATGTTCCGTATTTAGTATGTGTACATTTGTACGTAATTCATTTTATTCACGAAAACAACAAAACTAGTTTGTCATCCTTGCGCAGGGGCCATGTTAATCTTTTTTATGTGATGTTCCATATTTAATATATGTACATTTGTACTTAATTCATTGTATTCACGAATACAACAAAACTAGTTTGTCACCTTGCGCAGGGGCTATGCTAACTTTTTTTCTGTGATGTTCCATATTTAGTATATGTACATTTGTACTTAATTCATTGTATTCACAAAAACACCAAAACTAGTTTGTGATCCTTGCGCAGGGTCCATGTTAATTTTCTCTGTGATGTTCCATATTTAGTATATGTACATTTGTACTTAATCCATTGTATTCACGAAAACAACAAAACTAGTTTGTCATCCTTGCGCAGGGGCTATGTTAATCTTTTTATGTGATGTTCCATATTTAATATGTGTACATTTGTACGTAATTCATTGTATTCACGAAAACAACAAAACTAGTTTGTCACCTTGCGAAGGGGCCATGTTAATTTTTTTCTGTGATGTTCCATATTTAATATATGTACATTTGTACGTAATTCATTGTATTCACGAAAACAACAAAACTAGTTTGTCATCCTTGCGCAGGGGCCATGTTAATCTTTTTATGTGATGTTCCATATTTAATATATGTACATTTGTACGTAATTCATTGTATTTACGAAAACAACAAAACTAGTTTGTCACCTTGCGAAGGGGCCATGTTAATTTTTTTCTGTGATGTTCCATATTTAGTATATGTACATATTCGTACGTAATTCATTGTATTCACGAGAACATCTTTATTTTGAATTAAGTGTAGGCGTCTACGATTAACAAATCTTTTTCCTTTTCAGAGATCAAGAGCGTCACTTCCATCGTAAAACTTGTCGAACAACAAAAGACATATCTAAAGCAAAGCAATCAAAACGTACGAGTTAGCTTAGGCTATTCCGGAAGGTATTCAGAGAAGTCAGTTCGGAATTTACATATAGCGGTCATGGACCTTGGTTCGCAATTTACATATGGAGTTTTAATGGCGGTCTGATTTTAGTTCGGAATTTACACACTCTAGTTCGCAATTTACATACCACCGTCTGTCGCAAGGGTGGTCATGTCCGTAAAAGGTATTTCATACCTCTTAACGCACTGAAGTATTGTTTCGCTGACTTCTTTAAAATTTACGGATTCCAAAGTGATGTACTCGAGGAAAATTGCATTCCAGGAGGTTTCAGCATTACAGCTTTGAACATTCGTTTCAGCCATCGATCTTACGTACAGGTAGACTGCGAATGACGTCACGATTTATGGCTCCAACATAAGAGAAATGTCACGTGATCTTAGTCAAAATTGTTAAAAGAAAATCCTTTTTAGCACCCGTGAGAAACAAATTAATTATGAAACAGATTTTGTGCCTCTGTTGTGATAACGTGATTCCAATTTGCAGTAAATTCTTATTATGGTTAGTATGGGCCCCCATTCTACTTGAGTTTGTCACATTTGCAGTTATGATCATCGTATACGGGAAGAAATAATCAATATTGAAGCTGAATTACCAAAATCTAGGAGCCGCCCCGGTGGCGCAGTGGTCTAAGCGGTGGCCTCTGATCATTCGTCCGTAAGGGGTCCGGGTTCGAATCCCGGTGAGGCATGGATGTTGTGTTTGTCTTACGGCACTGGCTCTCTCCCTTCCCTGGAACCAGTGACCCTAAATTAGGGACGGGCGACTGCTTATAGCCCATTGAGTTGCTCACGGTGGTCGCTAAACCTCCAATCAAAAAAAAATCTAGGAAACGTGTGGCTATTAAAGTAATAATATAGTTACTCTCCTTAAGAAATGAATCTATGTGTTTTAAATTTTTCGCAAATATTCATCGCATCAAACCAAATTTTTGCATTACGCATAATGATTGAAAAGTATCTGGCTGCTGGTAAGAAAGTTTTTTGCTGTCTATTTAGAGAAAGCTTATGACCGAGTAAATAGGATACTTTTGTGGAAGGTATTGAATACGTACGTACTTAATATACGTACTTAATGCAGTGTATTCTCGGAAACAACCAATGTGTTAAATTAGTATATATGTACTTAAACAGCATCAAAAGTAAGCAAATAATGACGAGAACAATGTAAAACATTGTAAAGTAATGTGTTCACGAAAACAAGAAATGCAGTTTTTTATCCTTGCGCAGGGGCCATGCTAATTTTCTCTGTAATGTACCGTATTTAGTATATGTACTTAATTCAGTGTATTCTCGGAAACAACCAATGTGTTAAATAAGTATATATGTACTTAAACAGCATCAAAAGTAAGCAAATAATGACGAGAACAATGTAAAACATTGTAAAGTAATGTATTCACGAAAACAAGAAAACAGTTTGTCATCCTTGCGCAGGGGCCAAGCTAATTTTCTCTGCAATGTATCGTACTTAGTATACGTACTTAATGCAGTGTATTCTCGGAAACAACCAATGTGTTAAATAAGTATATATGTACTTAAACAGCATCAAAAGTAAGCAAATAATGACGAGAACAATGTAAAACATTGTAAAGTAATGTATTCACGAAAATAAGAAATGCAGTTTGTCATCCTTGCGCAGGGGCCATGCTAATTTTCTCTGTAATGTACCGTATTTAGTATATGTACTTAATTCAGTGTATTCTCGGAAACAACCAATGTGTTAAATAAGTATATATGTACTTAAACAGCATCAAAAGTAAGCAAATAATGACGAGAACAATGTAAAACATTGTAAAAAAATGTATTCACGAAAACAAGAAATGCAGTTTGTCATCCTTGCGCAGGGGCCATGCTAATTTTCTCTGTAATGTACCGTATTTAGTATATGTACTTAATTCAGTGTATTCTCGGAAACAACAATGTGTTAAATAAGTATATATGTACTTAAACAGCATCAAAAGTAAGCAAATAATGACGAAAACAATGTAAAACATTGTAAAGCAATGTATTCACGAAAACAAGAAAAGCAGTTTTTCATCCTTGCGCAGGGGCCAAGCTAATTTTCTCTGCAATGTACCGTATTTAGTATACGTACTTAATGCAGTGTATTCTCGGAAACAACCAATGTGTTAAATTAGTATATATGTACTTAAACAGCATCAAAAGTAAGCAAATAATGACGAGAACAATGTAAAACATTGTAAAGTAATGTATTCACGAAAACAAGAAATGCAGTTTGTCATCCTTGCGCAGGGGCCATGCTAATTTTCTCTGTAATGTACCGTATTTAGTATATGTACTTAATTCAGTGTATTCTCGGAAACAACAATGTGTTAAATAAGTATATATGTACTTAAACAGCATCAAAAGTAAGCAAATAATGACGAGAACAATGTAAAACGTTGTAAAAAAATGTATTCACGAAAACAAGAAATGCAGTTTGTCATCCTTGCGCAGGGGCCATGCTAATTTTCTCTGTAATGTACCGTATTTAGTATATGTACTTAATTCAGTGTATTCTCGGAAACAACCAATGTGTTAAATAAGTATATATGTACTTAAACAGCATCAAAAGTAAGCAAATAATGACGAGAACAATGTAAAACATTGAAAAAAATGTATTAACGAAAACAAGAAATGCAGTTTGTCATCCTTGCGCAGGGGCCATGCTAATTTTCTCTGTAATGTACCGTATTTAGTATATGTACTTAATTCAGTGTATTCTCGGAAACAACAATGTGTTAAATAAGTATATATGTACTTAAACAGCATCAAAAGTAAGCAAATAATGACGAGAACAATGTAAAACATTGTAAAGCAATGTATTCACGAAAACAAGAAAAGCAGTTTTTCATCCTTGCGCAGGGGCCAAGCTAATTTTCTCGGCAATGTATCGTACTTAGTATACGTACTTAATGCAGAGTATTCTCGGAAACAACGAATGTGTTAAATTAGTATATATGTACTTAAACAGCATCAAAAGTAAGCAAATAATGACGAGAACAATGTAAAACATTGTAAAGTAATGTATTCACGAAAACAAGAAATGCAGTTTGTCATCCTTGCGCAGGGGCCATGCTAATTTTCTCTGTAATGTACCGTATTTAGTATATGTACTTAATTCAGTGTATTCTCGGAAACAACCAATGTGTTAAATAAGTATATATGTACTTAAACAGCATCAAAAGTAAGCAAATAATGACGAGAACAATGTAAAACATTGTAAAGTAATGTATTCACGAAAACAAGAAATGCAGTTTGTCATCCTTGCGCAGGGGCCATGATAATTTTCTCTGTAATGTACCGTATTTAGTATATGTACTTAATTCAGTGTATTCTCGGAAACAACCAATGTGTTAAATAAGTATATATGTACTTAAACAGCATCAAAAGTAAGCAAATAATGACGAGAACAATGTAAAACATTGTAAAGTAATGTATTCACGAAAACAAGAAATGCAGTTTGTCATCCTTGCGCAGGGGCCATGCTAATTTTCTCTGTAATGTACCGTATTTAGTATATGTACTTAATTCAGTGTATTCTCGGAAACAACCAATGTGTTAAATAAGAATATATGTACTTAAACAGCATCAAAAGTAAGCAAATAATGACGAGAACAATGTAAAATATTGTAAAGTAATGTATTCACGAAAACAAGAAATGCAGTTTGTCATCCTTGCGCAGGGGCCATGCTAATTTTCTCTGTAATGTACCGTATTTAGTATCTGTACTTAATTCAGTGTATTCTCGGAAACAACAATGTGTTAAATAAGTATATATGTACTTAAACAGCATCAAAAGTAAGCAAATAATGATGAGAACAATGTAAAACGTTGTAAAAAAATGTATTCACGAAAACAAGAAATGCAGTTTGTCATCCTTGCGCAGGGGCCATGCTAATTTTCTCTGTAATGTACCGTATTTAGTATATGTACTTAATTCAGTGTATTCTCGGAAACAACCAATGTGTTAAATAAGTATATATGTACTTAAACAGCATCAAAAGTAAGCAAATAATGACGAGAACAATGTAAAACATTGAAAAAAAATGTATTAACGAAAACAAGAAATGCAGTTTGTCATCCTTGCGCAGGGGCCATGCTAATTTTCTCTGTAATGTACCGTATTTAGTATATGTACTTAATTCAATGTATTCTCGGAAACAACAATGTGTTAAATAAGTATATATGTACTTAAACAGCATCAAAAGTAAGCAAATAATGACGAGAACAATGTAAAACATTGTAAAGCAATGTATTCACGAAAACAAGAAAAGCAGTTTTTCATCCTTGCGCAGGGGCCAAGCTAATTTTCTCGGCAAAGTATCGTACTTAGTATACGTACTTAATGCAGTGTATTCTCGGAAACAACGAATGTGTTAAATTAGTATATATGTACTTAAACAGCATCAAAAGTAAGCAAATAATGACGAGAACAATGTAAAACATTGTAAAGTAATGTATTCACGAAAACAAGAAATGCAGTTTGTCATCCTTGCGCAGGGGCCATGCTAATTTTCTCTGTAATGTACCGTATTTAGTATATGTACTTAATTCAGTGTATTCTCGGAAACAACCAATGTGTTAAATAAGTATATATGTACTTAAACAGCATCAAAAGTAAGCAAATAACGACGAGAACAATGTAAAACATTGTAAAGTAATGTATTCACGAAAACAAGAAATGCAGTTTGTCATCCTTGCGCAGGGGCCATGCTAATTTTCTCTGTAATGTACCGTATTTAGTATATGTACTTAATTCAGTGTATTCTCGGAAACAACCAATGTGTTAAATAAGTATATATGTACTTAAACAGCATCAAAGGTAAGCAAATAATGACGAGAACAATGTAAAACATTGTAAAGTAATGTATTCACGAAAACAAGAAATGCAGTTTGTCATCCTTGCGCAGGGGCCATGCTAATTTTCTCTGTAATGTACCGTATTTAGTATATGTACTTAATTCAGTGTATTCTCGGAAACAACCAATGTGTTAAATAAGTATATATGTACTTAAACAGCATCAAAAGTAAGCAAATAATGACGAGAACAATGTAAAACATTGTAAAGTAATGTATTCACGAAAACAAGAAATGCAGTTTGTCATCCTTGCGCAGGGGCCATGCTAATTTTCTCTGTAATGTACCGTATTTAGTATCTGTACTTAATTCAGTGTATTCTCGGAAACAACAATGTGTTAAATAAGTATATATGTACTTAAACAGCATCAAAAGTAAGCAAATAATGACGAGAACAATGTAAAACATTGTAAAGTAATGTATTCACGAAAACAAGAAATGCAGTTTGTCATCCTTGCGCAGGGGCCATGCTAATTTTCTCTGTAATGTACCGTATTTAGTATATGTACTTAATTCAGTGTATTCTCGGAAACAACCAATGTGTTAAATAAGTATATATGTACTTAAACAGCATCAAAAGTAAGCAAATAATGACGAGAACAATGTAAAACATTGTAAAGTAATGTGTTCACGAAAACAAGAAATGCAGTTTGTCATCCTTGCGCAGGGGCCATGCTAATTTTCTCTGTAATGTACCGTATTTAGTATATGTACTTAATTCAGTGTATTCTCGGAAACAACCAATGTGTTAAATAAGTATATATGTACTTAAACAGCATCAAAAGTAAGCAAATAATGACGAGAACAATGTAAAACATTGTAAAGTAATGTATTCACGAAAACAAGAAATGCAGTTTGTCATCCTTGCGCAGGGGCCATGCTAATTTTCTCTGTAATGTACCGTATTTAGTATCTGTACTTAATTCAGTGTATTCTCGGAAACAACAATGTGTTAAATAAGTATATATGTACTTAAACAGCATCAAAAGTAAGCAAATAATGACGAGAACAATGTAAAACGTTGTAAAAAAATGTATTCACGAAAACAAGAAATGCAGTTTGTCATCCTTGCGCAGGGGCCATGCTAATTTTCTCTGTAATGTACCGTATTTAGTATATGTACTTAATTCAGTGTATTCTCGGAAACAACCAATGTGTTAAATAAGTATATATGTACTTAAACAGCATCAAAAGTAAGCAAATAATGACGAGAACAATGTAAAACATTGAAAAAAAATGTATTAACGAAAACAAGAAATGCAGTTTGTCATCCTTGCGCAGGGGCCATGCTAATTTTCTCTGTAATGTACCGTATTTAGTATATGTACTTAATTCAGTGTATTCTCGGAAACAACAATGTGTTAAATAAGTATATATGTACTTAAACAGCATCAAAAGTAAGCAAATAATGACGAGAACAATGTAAAACATTGTAAAGCAATGTATTCACGAAAACAAGAAAAGCAGTTTTTCATCCTTGCGCAGGGGCCAAGCTAATTTTCTCGGCAAAGTATCGTACTTAGTATACGTACTTAATGCAGTAGCGGTATAACTATACCATCGGGATCAGAGGAAATGCTATCCCACACTCACCAACCCGCTTGGCCAGCGTGGTGAGTTATGGCCAAACACCTCCAAAATGACTCTACAACTTAAATCTTGGCCCTCAGTCTCCGGCAGCTGGAATGTACCTGGCCAAGGCAGCGGCCAGTGCGACATGAAGGCAGAGGGTGCTAAGAATCTCCGGAGGACCGGACTAGGCTGCCATTTGATGCTGACCTTGGCTACCTACAACGGACGCTCCCTATCTTCTGATTCAAGGCTTCTTGAATTGGAAGAGGAACTACAAAGGATCAAGTGGGACATCGTCGGGCTGAGTGAGGTAAGGAGAAAAGGAGAAGATCTCATTGAACTGAAAAGTGGACATCTCTTCTATTATCGTGGGACAGATACTGGCAGAACTAGTGGTGTTGGATTTATAATAAACAAGAAACTGAAGGATAAAGTTGTAGAAGTTGAAAGTTCCTCTGACAGAGCTGCACGACTCGTTATCCAACTATCGAGAAGATACCAGGCTCAGATTATTCAAACTTATGCACCCACCACAAGTCATCCTGAAGAAGAAATTGAAGAATTTTATGAGGAAATTCGTCATCTAAATAATAAAGGTAAGCAGCACTTGAAGATAATTATGGGAGATTTCAATGCAAAAATAGGGCACCGGCAACAGAATGAAACTTCAGTAGGTAAATTCGGTCACGGCAACAGAAACCAGCGTGGAAATACTCTCGTTGAGTTTGCAGAGGCAGAAGGATTTTTCATCTTGAATTCCTTTTTCAAGAAAAAGCCACACAGGAAATGGACATGGAGACATCCAATTGGGACGACAAGTGAAATTGATTTTATTATGTGTAACAAAAAATTCGTCATCGAAGACTGCAGTGTGCTAAACAAGTTCAACACAGGTAGTGACCATAGATTGGTGAGATGTAAGATGCACCTCAACACTAAACTGGAACGTGGCAAGCTCATAAGACAAACAAAATGTATTGACATAACCAACCTTAAAAAACACCATAATACTTTCAAGTTGGAACTGAAGAACAAATTCTCTGCTTTAGAAGGCCTAACATCGGAAGAAGTGGATATTTCTGAAGTTAACAGAAAAGTAACCAAAGCTCTTATGGAAACAGCAACAAAATTAGCTGGGTCTAAGAACAAGTTGCATGTAAACAAATTATCAGGAAAAACCAAAATGTTGATGCAAAAAAGAAGAGAGATGAGGACAACTAAAGAAGATGTGACTTCCAAAGTGGAATATATAGAGCTATGCAAGACAGTAAGAAAAAGTATCACTGAAGACGTAAGAAAATTCAACTGTGAACTAGTAAGGAAAGCAATTGAAAACAACCAAAGCCTAAAGATAGCAAAGGGACATCTCAGTAAGGGAAGAAAACAGATTATGGCTCTGAGAAAAGAAGATGGTTCTATAACAAGAAATAGAGGCAAAATTTTGACAAGAGTGAAAGATTTCTACTCCAAACTATATGAAAGGGATGATACATGTACTCCAGACATCATGAAAGGTACCAGAGTTCTTCCAGTCCTCCCAGCAGAAGTTGCTCATGCAATCAAGAACATGAAGCGGGGGAAAGCTCCAGGAGAAGATGGAATTACTATAGACATCATACAAGAAGCAAGTGGAGAAATTGAAACAGTACTTGCCCAAATTTTCACTCGATGCCTTAATGAAGGGAAGATTCCTGAGGATTGGAACAATGCTACAATGATCCTGCTACATAAAAAAGGTGACATTGAGGATCTCAGGAACTACAGACCTATCAGCCTCCTATCAGTGGTTTATAAAATCTTCACTAAAGTTCTTTCACACCGCTTGAAGGTAACACTGGACATGGCTCAACCGAGAGAACAAGCTGGATTCAGGAGTGGCTACAGCACAATAGATCATATCCACGTACTGAGAGAACTAATTGAAAGAGCGAGGGAATATGAACTTCCATTGTGCATGGCTTTTATCGATTATGAAAAAGCCTTTGATTCGGTGAAACCATCAGCAGTTACCACGGCTCTGAAATCCTGCGGTATTGAAGATGCATACATTAATATTATTAATAACATCTATGAAAATGCAAGTGCAAAGATTCGGCTGTTTGAAAATACAACACACATAAAAATTGGAAAGGGAGTGAG
This sequence comes from Macrothele yani, assembly GCA_039090855.1. Lineage (NCBI taxonomy): Eukaryota > Metazoa > Arthropoda > Arachnida > Araneae > Macrothelidae > Macrothele > Macrothele yani. Next base: position 27,282,935 of record CM076999.1, read on the forward strand.
ACAAGGTGACACTATATCTCCGAAGCTCTTTAATGCCACATTGGAAAATGTCTTTCAATCACTGAACTGGGAAAACAAAGGGATAAAGATTAATGGAGATTATCTAACCCACCTTCGTTTTGCTGATGACGTAGTCATTTTTGCAACTACCCCATCAGAGCTGCAGAGTATGATCCAGGAACTTGCTGACAAGAGTAAAGAAGTGGGATTAAAAATGAACTTTCAGAAGACAAAAGTGATGTTCAATGCTTTTACAAGAAATGAAGATTTATCGATTGATGGAGAAAAACTGGAGATAACAGATACGTATGTTTATCTTGGACAGCAGATATCAAGTGAGGGTCACATTGATGAAGAAATTAATCGGCGTACAAAACTTGCCTGGAGAGCTTTTGGAAGAAACAGCATAATTTTCAAGAGCAATATGCCGTTATGTCTTAAAAGAAAAGTGTTTGATCAATGCATCCTTCCAGTGCTTACGTATGGTGCAGAGACGTGGACCTTAACTAAAAGAGACATACAAAGGCTGCAGACAACTCAAAGAAGCATGGAGAGGTGCATGCTTGGTATAACCAGGAGAGATAAGAAGAGGAACTCGTGGATCCGAAAAATGACGAGAGTGGAAGACATCATGATCAGAGTTAAATCCCTGAAATGGCAATGGGCTGGACATACTGCCAGAAGGACAGACCATAGATGGACAGCCGAAATTTTAGATTGGATTCCAAGGGACAGGAAAAGACCCAGAAAAAGACCACATGGGAGATGGGTGGATGAAATTCGTAAATATGCGGGAGTGACATGGAGGAGACTGGCACAAGACAGACCGTTGTGGAGGAAACTTGGGGAGACCTTCGTCCAGCAGTGGATTTGATAATGGTTGACAATGATGATGATGATGATGATGATTCTCGGAAACAACCAATGTGTTAAATAAGTATATATGTACTTAAACAGCATCAAAAGTAAGCAAATAATGACGAGAACAATGTAAAACATTGTAAAGTAATGTATTCACGAAAACAAGAAATGCAGTTTGTCATCCTTGCGCAGGGGCCATGCTAATTTTCTCTGTAATGTACCGTATTTAGTATATGTACTTAATTCAGTGTATTCTCGGAAACAACCAATGTGTTAAATAAGTATATATGTACTTAAACAGCATCAAAAGTAAGCAAATAATGACGAGAACAATGTAAAACATTGTAAAGTAATGTATTCACGAAAACAAGAAATGCAGTTTGTCATCCTTGCGCAGGGGCCATGCTAATTTTCTCTGTAATGTACCGTATTTAGTATATGTACTTAATTCAGTGTATTCTCGGAAACAACCAATGTGTTAAATAAGTATATATGTACTTAAACAGCATCAAAAGTAAGCAAATAATGACGAGAACAATGTAAAACATTGTAAAGTAATGTATTCACGAAAACAAGAAATGCAGTTTGTCATCCTTGCGCAGGGGCCATGCTAATTTTCTCTGTAATGTACCGTATTTAGTATATGTACTTAATTCAGTGTATTCTCGGAAACAACCAATGTGTTAAATAAGTATATATGTACTTAAACAGCATCAAAAGTAAGCAAATAATGACGAGAACAATGTAAAACATTGTAAAGTAATGTATTCACGAAAACAAGAAATGCAGTTTGTCATCCTTGCGCAGGGGCCATGCTAATTTTCTCTGTAATGTACCGTATTTAGTATATGTACTTAATTCAGTGTATTAGCCGCCCCGGTGGCGCAGTGGTCTAAGGCGTTGGCCTCTGATCATTCGTCCGTAAGGGGTCCGGGTTCGAATCCCGGTGAGGCATGGATGTTGTGTTTGTCTTACGGCACTGGCTCTCTCCCTTCCCTGGAACCAGTGACCCTAAATTAGGGACGGGCGACTGCTTATAGCCCATTGAGTTGCTCACGGTGGTCGTTAAACCTACAATCAAAAAAAAAAAAAAAAATTCAGTGTATTCTCGGAAACAACCAATGTGTTAAATAAGTATATATGTACTTAAACAGCATCAAAAGTAAGCAAATAATGACGAGAACAATGTAAAACATTGTAAAGTAATGTATTCACGAAAACAAGAAATGCAGTTTGTCATCCTTGCGCAGGGGCCATGCTAATTTTCTCTGTAATGTACCGTATTTAGTATATGTACTTAATTCAGTGTATTCTCGGAAACAACCAATGTGTTAAATAAGTATATATGTACTTAAACAGCATCAAAAGTAAGCAAATAATGACGAGAACAATGTAAAACATTGTAAAGTAATGTATTCACGAAAACAAGAAATGCAGTTTGTCATCCTTGCGCAGGGGCCATGCTAATTTTCTCTGTAATGTACCGTATTTAGTATATGTACTTAATTCAGTGTATTCTCGGAAACAACCAATGTGTTAAATAAGTATATATGTACTTAAACAGCATCAAAAGTAAGCAAATAATGACGAGAACAATGTAAAACATTGTAAAGTAATGTATTCACGAAAACAAGAAATGCAGTTTGTCATCCTTGCGCAGGGGCCATGCTAATTTTCTCTGTAATGTACCGTATTTAGTATATGTACTTAATTCAGTGTATTCTCGGAAACAACCAATGTGTTAAATAAGTATATATGTACTTAAACAGCATCAAAAGTAAGCAAATAATGACGAGAACAATGTAAAACATTGTAAAGTAATGTATTCACGAAAACAAGAAATGCAGTTTGTCATCCTTGCGCAGGGGCCATGCTAATTTTCTCTGTAATGTACCGTATTTAGTATATGTACTTAATTCAGTGTATTCTCGGAAACAACCAATGTGTTAAATAAGTATATATGTACTTAAACAGCATCAAAAGTAAGCAAATAATGACGAGAACAATGTAAAACATTGTAAAGTAATGTATTCACGAAAACAAGAAATGCAGTTTGTCATCCTTGCGCAGGGGCCATGCTAATTTTCTCTGTAATGTACCGTATTTAGTATATGTACTTAATTCAGTGTATTCTCGGAAACAACCAATGTGTTAAATAAGTATATATGTACTTAAACAGCATCAAAAGTAAGCAAATAATGACGAGAACAATGTAAAACATTGTAAAGTAATGTATTCACGAAAACAAGAAATGCAGTTTGTCATCCTTGCGCAGGGGCCATGCTAATTTTCTCTGTAATGTACCGTATTTAGTATATGTACTTAATTCAGTGTATTCTCGGAAACAACCAATGTGTTAAATAAGTATATATGTACTTAAACAGCATCAAAAGTAAGCAAATAATGACGAGAACAATGTAAAACATTGTAAAGTAATGTATTCACGAAAACAAGAAATGCAGTTTGTCATCCTTGCGCAGGGGCCATGCTAATTTTCTCTGTAATGTACCGTATTTAGTATATGTACTTAATTCAGTGTATTCTCGGAAACAACCAATGTGTTAAATAAGTATATATGTACTTAAACAGCATCAAAAGTAAGCAAATAATGACGAGAACAATGTAAAACATTGTAAAGTAATGTATTCACGAAAACAAGAAATGCAGTTTGTCATCCTTGCGCAGGGGCCATGCTAATTTTCTCTGTAATGTACCGTATTTAGTATATGTACTTAATTCAGTGTATTCTCGGAAACAACCAATGTGTTAAATAAGTATATATGTACTTAAACAGCATCAAAAGTAAGCAAATAATGACGAGAACAATGTAAAACATTGTAAAGTAATGTATTCACGAAAACAAGAAATGCAGTTTGTCATCCTTGCGCAGGGGCCATGCTAATTTTCTCTGTAATGTACCGTATTTAGTATATGTACTTAATTCAGTGTATTCTCGGAAACAACCAATGTGTTAAATAAGTATATATGTACTTAAACAGCATCAAAAGTAAGCAAATAATGACGAGAACAATGTAAAACATTGTAAAGTAATGTATTCACGAAAACAAGAAATGCAGTTTGTCATCCTTGCGCAGGGGCCATGCTAATTTTCTCTGTAATGTACCGTATTTAGTATATGTACTTAATTCAGTGTATTCTCGGAAACAACCAATGTGTTAAATAAGTATATATGTACTTAAACAGCATCAAAAGTAAGCAAATAATGACGAGAACAATGTAAAACATTGTAAAGTAATGTATTCACGAAAACAAGAAATGCAGTTTGTCATCCTTGCGCAGGGGCCATGCTAATTTTCTCTGTAATGTACCGTATTTAGTATATGTACTTAATTCAGTGTATTCTCGGAAACAACCAATGTGTTAAATAAGTATATATGTACTTAAACAGCATCAAAAGTAAGCAAATAATGACGAGAACAATGTAAAACATTGTAAAGTAATGTATTCACGAAAACAAGAAATGCAGTTTGTCATCCTTGCGCAGGGGCCATGCTAATTTTCTCTGTAATGTACCGTATTTAGTATATGTACTTAATTCAGTGTATTCTCGGAAACAACCAATGTGTTAAATAAGTATATATGTACTTAAACAGCATCAAAAGTAAGCAAATAATGACGAGAACAATGTAAAACATTGTAAAGTAATGTATTCACGAAAACAAGAAATGCAGTTTGTCATCCTTGCGCAGGGGCCATGCTAATTTTCTCTGTAATGTACCGTATTTAGTATATGTACTTAATTCAGTGTATTCTCGGAAACAACCAATGTGTTAAATAAGTATATATGTACTTAAACAGCATCAAAAGTAAGCAAATAATGACGAGAACAATGTAAAACATTGTAAAGTAATGTATTCACGAAAACAAGAAATGCAGTTTGTCATCCTTGCGCAGGGGCCATGCTAATTTTCTCTGTAATGTACCGTATTTAGTATATGTACTTAATTCAGTGTATTCTCGGAAACAACCAATGTGTTAAATAAGTATATATGTACTTAAACAGCATCAAAAGTAAGCAAATAATGACGAGAACAATGTAAAACATTGTAAAGTAATGTATTCACGAAAACAAGAAATGCAGTTTGTCATCCTTGCGCAGGGGCCATGCTAATTTTCTCTGTAATGTACCGTACTTAGTATACGTACTTAATGCAGTGTATTCTCGGAAACAACCAATGTGTTAAATTAGTATATATGTACTTAAACAGCATCAAAAGTAAGCAAATAATGACGAGAACAATGTAAAACATTGTAAAGTAATGTATTCACGAAAACAAGAAATGCAGTTTGTCATCCTTGCGCAGGGGCCATGCTAATTTTCTCTGTAATGTATCGTACTTAGTATACGTACTTAATGCAGTGTATTCTCGGAAACAACCAATGTGTTAAATTAGTATATATGTACTTAAACAGCATCAAAAGTAAGCAAATAATGACGAGAAAAATGTAAAACATTGTAAAGTAATGTATTCACGAAAACAAGAAAAGCAGTTTTTCATCCTTGCGCAGGGGCCAAGCTAATTTTCTCTGCAATGTATCGTACTTAGTATACGTACTTAATGCAGTGTATTCTCGGAAACAACCAATGTGTTAAATTAGTATCATCATCATCATCATCATCATTGTCAACCATTATCAATCCACTGCTGGACGAAGGTCTCCCCAAGTTTCCTCCACAACGGTCTGTCTTGTGCCAGTCTCCTCCATGTCACTCCCGCATACTTACGAATTTCATCCACCCATCTCCCATGTGGTCTTTTTCTGGGTCTTTTCCTGTCCCTTGGAATCCAATCTAAAATTTCGGCTGTCCATCTATGGTCTGTCCTTCTGGCAGTATGTCCAGCCCATTGCCATTTCAGGGATTTAACTCTGATCATGATGTCTTCCACTCTCGTCATTTTTCGGATCCACGAGTTCCTCTTCTTATCTCTCCTGGTTATACCAAGCATGCACCTCTCCATGCTTCTTTGAGTTGTCTGCAGCCTTTGTATGTCTCTTTTAGTTAAGGTCCACGTCTCTGCACCATACGTAAGCACTGGAAGGATGCATTGATCAAACACTTTTCTTTTAAGACATAATGGCATATTGCTCTTGAAAATTATGCTGTTTCTTCCAAAAGCTCTCCAGGCAAGTTTTGTACGCCGATTAATTTCTTCATCAATGTGACCCTCACTTGATATCTGCTGTCCAAGATAAACGTACGTATCTGTTATCTCCAGTTTTTCTCCATCAATCGATAAATCTTCATTTCTTGTAAAAGCATTGAACATCACTTTTGTCTTCTGAAAGTTCATTTTTAATCCCACTTCTTTACTCTTGTCAGCAAGTTCCTGGATCATACTCTGCAGCTCTGATGGGGTAGTTGCAAAAATGACTACGTCATCAGCAAAACGAAGGTGGGTTAGATAATTTCCATTAAACTTTATCCCCTTGTTTTCCCAGTTCAGTGATTGAAAGACATTTTCCAATGTGGCATTAAAGAGCTTCGGAGATATGGTGTCACCTTGTCTCACTCCCTTTCCAATTTTTATGTGTGTTGTATTTTCAAACAGCCGAATCTTTGCACTTGCATTTTCATAGATGTTATTAATAATATTAATGTATGCATCTTCAATACCGCAGGATTTCAGAGCCGTGGTAACTGCTGATGGTTTCACCGAATCAAAGGCTTTTTCATAATCGATAAAAGCCATGCACAATGGAAGTTCATATTCCCTCGCTCTTTCAATTAGTTCTCTCAGTACGTGGATATGATCTATTGTGCTGTAGCCACTCCTGAATCCAGCTTGTTCTCTCGGTTGAGCCATGTCCAGTGTTACCTTCAAGCGGTGTGAAAGAACTTTAGTGAAGATTTTATAAACCACTGATAGGAGGCTGATAGGTCTGTAGTTCCTGAGATCCTCAATGTCACCTTTTTTATGTAGCAGGATCATTGTAGCATTGTTCCAATCCTCAGGAATCTTCCCTTCATTAAGGCATCGAGTGAAAATTTGGGCGAGTACTGTTTCGATTTCTCCACTTGCTTCTTGTATGATGTCTATAGTTATTCCATCTTCTCCTGGAGCTTTCCCCAGCTTCATGTTCTTGATTGCATGAGCAACTTCTGCTGGGAGGACTGGAAGAACTCTGGTACCTTTCATGATGTCTGGAGTACATGTATCATCCCTTTCATATAATTTGGAGTAGAAATCTTTCACTCTTGTCAAAATTTCGCCTCTATTTCTTGTTATAGAACCATCTTCTTTTCTCAGAGCCATAATCTGTTTTCTTCCCTTACTGAGATGTCCCTTTGCTATCTTAAGGCTTTGGTTGTTTTCAATTGCTTTCCTCACTAGCTCACAGTTGAATTTCCTTACATCTTCAGTGATACTTTTTCGTGTTGTCTTGCATAGCTCTATATATTCCACTTTGGAAGTCACATCTTCTTTAGTTGTCCTCATCTCTCTTCTTTTTTGCATCAACATTTTGGTTTTACCTGATAATTTGTTCACATGCAACTTGTTCTTAGACCCAGCTAATTTTGTTGCTGTTTCCATTAGAGCTTTGGTTACTTTTCTGTTAACTTCTGAAATATCCACTTCTTCCGATGTTAGGCCTTCTAAAGCAGAGAATCTGTTCTTCAGTTCCAACTTGAAAGTATTATGGTGTTTTTTAAGGTTGGTTATGTCAATACATTTTGTTTGTCTTATGAGCTTGCCACGTTCAAGTTTAGTGTTGAGGTGCATCTTACATCTCACCAATCTATGGTCACTACCTGTGTTGAACTTGTTCAGCACACTGCAGTCTTCGATGACGAATTTTTTGTTACACATAATATAATCAATTTCACTTGTCGTCCCAATTGGATGTCTCCATGTCCATTTCCTGTGTGGCTTTTTCTTGAAAAAGGAGTTCAAGATGAAAAATCCTTCTGCCTCTGCAAACTCAACGAGAGTATTTCCACGCTGGTTTCTGTTGCCATGACCGAATTTACCTACTGAAGTTTCATTCTGTTGCCGTTGCCCTACTTTTGCATTGAAATCTCCCATAATTATCTTTAAGTGCTGCTTACCTTTATTATTTAGATGACGAATTTCCTCATAAAATTCTTCAATTTCTTCTTCAGGATGACTTGTGGTGGGTGCATAAGTTTGAATAATCTGAGCCTGGTATCTTCTCGATAGTTGGATAACGAGTCGTGCAGCTCTGTCAAAGGAACTTTCAACTTCTACCACTTTATCCTTCAGTTTCTTGTTTATTATAAATCCAACACCACTAGTTCTGCCAGTATCTGTCCCACGATAATAGAAGAGATGTCCACTTTTCAGTTCAATGAGATCTTCTCCTTTTCTCCTTACCTCACTTAGCCCGACGATGTCCCACTTGATCCTTTGTAGTTCCTCTTCCAATTCAAGAAGCCTTGAATCAGAAGATAGGGAGCGTCCGTTATAGGTAGCCAAGGTCAGCATCAAATGGCAGCCTAGTCCGGTCCTCCGGGGATTCTTAGCACCCTCTGCCTTCATGTCGCACTGGCCGCTGCCTTGGCCAGGTACATTCCAGCTGCCGGAGACTGAGGGCCAAGATTTAAGTTGTAGAGTCATTTTGGAGGTGTTTGGCCATACCTCACCACGCTGGCCAAGCGGGTTGGTGAGTGTGGGATAGCATTTCCTCTGATCCCGATGGTATAGTTATACCGCTATTGGCGGTCGTCAGAGCCCCTTTAGTGGGAACAGGATGCACCACGAGAAGGCGGGGTTGACATTTGTCAAGGAGAGGCTGTGATGTTACGCATCACCTATATATATTTAGTATATATGTACTTAAACAGCATCAAAAGTAAGCAAATAATGACGAGAACAATGTAAAACATTGTAAAGTAATGTATTCACGAAAACAAGAAATGCAGTTTGTCATCCTTGCGCAGGGGCCATGCTTATTTTCTCTGTAATGTACCGTATTTAGTATATGTACTTAATTCAGTGTATTCTCGGAAACAACCAATGTGGTAAATAAGTATATATGTACTTAAACAGCATCAAAAGTAAGCAAATAATGACGAGAACAATGTAAAACATTGTAAAGTAATGTATTCACGAAAACAAGAAATGCAGTTTGTCATCCTTGCGCAGGGGCCATGCTAATTTTCTCTGTAATGTACCGTATTTAGTATATGTACTTAATTCAGTGTATTCTCGGAAACAACCAATGTGGTAAATAAGTATATATGTACTTAAACAGCATCAAAAGTAAGCAAATAATGACGAGAACAATGTAAAACATTGTAAAGTAATGTATTCACGAAAACAAGAAATGCAGTTTGTCATCCTTGCGCAGGGGCCATGCTAATTTTCTCTGTAATGTACCGTATTTAGTATATGTACTTAATTCAGTGTATTCTCGGAAACAACCAATGTGTTAAATAAGTATATATGTACTTAAACAGCATCAAAAGTAAGCAAATAATGACGAGAACAATGTAAAACATTGTAAAGTAATGTATTCACGAAAACAAGAAATGCAGTTTGTCATCCTTGCGCAGGGGCCATGCTAATTTTCTCTGTAATGTACCGTATTTAGTATATGTACTTAATTCAGTGTATTCTCGGAAACAACCAATGTGTTAAATAAGTATATATGTACTTAAACAGCATCAAAAGTAAGCAAATAATGACGAGAACAATGTAAAACATTGTAAAGTAATGTATTCACGAAAACAAGAAATGCAGTTTGTCATCCTTGCGCAGGGGCCATGCTAATTTTCTCTGTAATGTACCGTATTTAGTATATGTACTTAATTCAGTGTATTCTCGGAAACAACCAATGTGTTAAATAAGTATATATGTACTTAAACAGCATCAAAAGTAAGCAAATAATGACGAGAACAATGTAAAACATTGTAAAGTAATGTATTCACGAAAACAAGAAATGCAGTTTGTCATCCTTGCGCAGGGGCCATGCTAATTTTCTCTGTAATGTACCGTATTTAGTATATGTACTTAATTCAGTGTATTCTCGGAAACAACCAATGTGTTAAATAAGTATATATGTACTTAAACAGCATCAAAAGTAAGCAAATAATGACGAGAACAATGTAAAACATTGTAAAGTAATGTATTCACGAAAACAAGAAATGCAGTTTGTCATCCTTGCGCAGGGGCCATGCTAATTTTCTCTGTAATGTACCGTATTTAGTATATGTACTTAATTCAGTGTATTCTCGGAAACAACCAATGTGTTAAATAAGTATATATGTACTTAAACAGCATCAAAAGTAAGCAAATAATGACGAGAACAATGTAAAACATTGTAAAGTAATGTATTCACGAAAACAAGAAATGCAGTTTGTCATCCTTGCGCAGGGGCCATGCTAATTTTCTCTGTAATGTACCGTATTTAGTATATGTACTTAATTCAGTGTATTCTCGGAAACAACCAATGTGTTAAATAAGTATATATGTACTTAAACAGCATCAAAAGTAAGCAAATAATGACGAGAACAATGTAAAACATTGTAAAGTAATGTATTCACGAAAACAAGAAATGCAGTTTGTCATCCTTGCGCAGGGGCCATGCTAATTTTCTCTGTAATGTACCGTATTTAGTATATGTACTTAATTCAGTGTATTAGCCGCCCCGGTGGCGCAGTGGTCTAAGGCGTTGGCCTCTGATCATTCGTCCGTAAGGGGTCCGGGTTCGAATCCCGGTGAGGCATGGATGTTGTGTTTGTCTTACGGCACTGGCTCTCTCCCTTCCCTGGAACCAGTGACCCTAAATTAGGGACGGGCGACTGCTTATAGCCCATTGAGTTGCTCACGGTGGTCGTTAAACCTACAATCAAAAAAAAAAAAAAATTCAGTGTATTCTCGGAAACAACCAATGTGGTAAATAAGTATATATGTACTTAAACAGCATCAAAAGTAAGCAAATAATGACGAGAACAATGTAAAACATTGTAAAAAAATGTATTCACGAAAACAAGAAATGCAGTTTGTCATCCTTGCGCAGGGGCCATGCTAATTTTCTCTGTAATGTACCGTATTTAGTATATGTACTTAATTCAGTGTATTCTCGGAAACAACCAATGTGTTAAATAAGTATATATGTACTTAAACAGCATCAAAAGTAAGCAAATAATGACGAGAACAATGTAAAACATTGTAAAGTAATGTATTCACGAAAACAAGAAATGCAGTTTGTCATCCTTGCGCAGGGGCCATGCTAATTTTCTCTGTAATGTACCGTATTTAGTATATGTACTTAATTCAGTGTATTCTCGGAAACAACCAATGTGTTAAATAAGTATATATGTACTTAAACAGCATCAAAAGTAAGCAAATAATGACGAGAACAATGTAAAACATTGTAAAGTAATGTATTCACGAAAACAAGAAATGCAGTTTGTCATCCTTGCGCAGGGGCCATGCTAATTTTCTCTGTAATGTACCGTATTTAGTATATGTACTTAATTCAGTGTATTCTCGGAAACAACCAATGTGTTAAATAAGTATATATGTACTTAAACAGCATCAAAAGTAAGCAAATAATGACGAGAACAATGTAAAACATTGTAAAGTAATGTATTCACGAAAACAAGAAATGCAGTTTGTCATCCTTGCGCAGGGGCCATGCTAATTTTCTCTGTAATGTACCGTATTTAGTATATGTACTTAATTCAGTGTATTCTCGGAAACAACCAATGTGTTAAATAAGTATATATGTACTTAAACAGCATCAAAAGTAAGCAAATAATGACGAGAACAATGTAAAACATTGTAAAGTAATGTATTCACGAAAACAAGAAATGCAGTTTGTCATCCTTGCGCAGGGGCCATGCTAATTTTCTCTGTAATGTACCGTATTTAGTATATGTACTTAATTCAGTGTATTCTCGGAAACAACCAATGTGTTAAATAAGTATATATGTACTTAAACAGCATCAAAAGTAAGCAAATAATGACGAGAACAATGTAAAACATTGTAAAGTAATGTATTCACGAAAACAAGAAATGCAGTTTGTCATCCTTGCGCAGGGGCCATGCTAATTTTCTCTGTAATGTACCGTATTTAGTATATGTACTTAATTCAGTGTATTCTCGGAAACAACCAATGTGTTAAATAAGTATATATGTACTTAAACAGCATCAAAAGTAAGCAAATAATGACGAGAACAATGTAAAACATTGTAAAGTAATGTATTCACGAAAACAAGAAATGCAGTTTGTCATCCTTGCGCAGGGGCCATGCTAATTTTCTCTGTAATGTACCGTATTTAGTATATGTACTTAATTCAGTGTATTCTCGGAAACAACCAATGTGTTAAATAAGTATATATGTACTTAAACAGCATCAAAAGTAAGCAAATAATGACGAGAACAATGTAAAACATTGTAAAGTAATGTATTCACGAAAACAAGAAATGCAGTTTGTCATCCTTGCGCAGGGGCCATGCTAATTTTCTCTGTAATGTACCGTATTTAGTATATGTACTTAATTCAGTGTATTCTCGGAAACAACCAATGTGTTAAATAAGTATATATGTACTTAAACAGCATCAAAAGTAAGCAAATAATGACGAGAACAATGTAAAACATTGTAAAGTAATGTATTCACGAAAACAAGAAATGCAGTTTGTCATCCTTGCGCAGGGGCCATGCTAATTTTCTCTGTAATGTACCGTATTTAGTATATGTACTTAATTCAGTGTATTCTCGGAAACAACCAATGTGTTAAATAAGTATATATGTACTTAAACAGCATCAAAAGTAAGCAAATAATGACGAGAACAATGTAAAACATTGTAAAGTAATGTATTCACGAAAACAAGAAATGCAGTTTGTCATCCTTGCGCAGGGGCCATGCTAATTTTCTCTGTAATGTACCGTATTTAGTATATGTACTTAATTCAGTGTATTCTCGGAAACAACCAATGTGTTAAATAAGTATATATGTACTTAAACAGCATCAAAAGTAAGCAAATAATGACGAGAACAATGTAAAACATTGTAAAGTAATGTATTCACGAAAACAAGAAATGCAGTTTGTCATCCTTGCGCAGGGGCCATGCTAATTTTCTCTGTAATGTACCGTATTTAGTATATGTACTTAATTCAGTGTATTCTCGGAAACAACCAATGTGTTAAATAAGTATATATGTACTTAAACAGCATCAAAAGTAAGCAAATAATGACGAGAACAATGTAAAACATTGTAAAGTAATGTATTCACGAAAACAAGAAATGCAGTTTGTCATCCTTGCGCAGGGGCCATGCTAATTTTCTCTGTAATGTACCGTATTTAGTATATGTACTTAATTCAGTGTATTCTCGGAAACAACCAATGTGTTAAATAAGTATATATGTACTTAAACAGCATCAAAAGTAAGCAAATAATGACGAGAACAATGTAAAACATTGTAAAGTAATGTATTCACGAAAACAAGAAATGCAGTTTGTCATCCTTGCGCAGGGGCCATGCTAATTTTCTCTGTAATGTACCGTATTTAGTATATGTACTTAATTCAGTGTATTCTCGGAAACAACCAATGTGTTAAATAAGTATATATGTACTTAAACAGCATCAAAAGTAAGCAAATAATGACGAGAACAATGTAAAACATTGTAAAGTAATGTATTCACGAAAACAAGAAATGCAGTTTGTCATCCTTGCGCAGGGGCCATGCTAATTTTCTCTGTAATGTACCGTATTTAGTATATGTACTTAATTCAGTGTATTCTCGGAAACAACCAATGTGTTAAATAAGTATATATGTACTTAAACAGCATCAAAAGTAAGCAAATAATGACGAGAACAATGTAAAACATTGTAAAGTAATGTATTCACGAAAACAAGAAATGCAGTTTGTCATCCTTGCGCAGGGGCCATGCTAATTTTCTCTGTAATGTACCGTATTTAGTATATGTACTTAATTCAGTGTATTCTCGGAAACAACCAATGTGTTAAATAAGTATATATGTACTTAAACAGCATCAAAAGTAAGCAAATAATGACGAGAACAATGTAAAACATTGTAAAGTAATGTATTCACGAAAACAAGAAATGCAGTTTGTCATCCTTGCGCAGGGGCCATGCTAATTTTCTCTGTAATGTACCGTATTTAGTATATGTACTTAATTCAGTGTATTAGCCGCCCCGGTGGCGCAGTGGTCTAAGGCGTTGGCCTCTGATCATTCGTCCGTAAGGGGTCCGGGTTCGAATCCCGGTGAGGCATGGATGTTGTGTTTGTCTTACGGCACTGGCTCTCTCCCTTCCCTGGAACCAGTGACCCTAAATTAGGGACGGGCGACTGCTTATAGCCCATTGAGTTGCTCACGGTGGTCGTTAAACCTACAATCAAAAAAAAAAAAAAAATTCAGTGTATTCTCGGAAACAACCAATGTGGTAAATAAATATATATGTACTTAAACAGCATCAAAAGTAAGCAAATAATGACGAGAACAATGTAAAACATTGTAAAAAAATGTATTCACGAAAACAAGAAATGCAGTTTGTCATCCTTGCGCAGGGGCCATGCTTATTTTCTCTGTAATGTACCGTATTTAGTATATGTACTTAATTCAGTGTATTCTCGGAAACAACCAATGTGTTAAATAAGTATATATGTACTTAAACAGCATCAAAAGTAAGCAAATAATGACGAGAACAATGTAAAACATTGTAAAGTAATGTATTCACGAAAACAAGAAATGCAGTTTGTCATCCTTGCGCAGGGGCCATGCTAATTTTCTCTGTAATGTACCGTATTTAGTATATGTACTTAATTCAGTGTATTCTCGGAAACAACCAATGTGTTAAATAAGTATATATGTACTTAAACAGCATCAAAAGTAAGCGAATAATGACGAGAACAATGTAAAACATTGTAAAGTAATGTATTCACGAAAACAAGAAATGCAGTTTGTCATCCTTGCGCAGGGGCCATGCTAATTTTCTCTGTAATGTACCGTATTTAGTATATGTACTTAATTCAGTGTATTCTCGGAAACAACCAATGTGTTAAATAAGTATATATGTACTTAAACAGCATCAAAAGTAAGCAAATAATGACGAGAACAATGTAAAACATTGTAAAGTAATGTATTCACGAAAACAAGAAATGCAGTTTGTCATCCTTGCGCAGGGGCCATGCTAATTTTCTCTGTAATGTACCGTATTTAGTATATGTACTTAATTCAGTGTATTCTCGGAAACAACCAATGTGTTAAATAAGTATATATGTACTTAAACAGCATCAAAAGTAAGCAAATAATGACGAGAACAATGTAAAACATTGTAAAGTAATGTATTCACGAAAACAAGAAATGCAGTTTGTCATCCTTGCGCAGGGGCCATGCTAATTTTCTCTGTAATGTACCGTATTTAGTATATGTACTTAATTCAGTGTATTAGCCGCCCCGGTGGCGCAGTGGTCTAAGGCGTTGGCCTCTGATCATTCGTCCGTAAGGGGTCCGGGTTCGAATCCCGGTGAGGCATGGATGTTGTGTTTGTCTTACGGCACTGGCTCTCTCCCTTCCCTGGAACCAGTGACCCTAAATTAGGGACGGGCGACTGCTTATAGCCCATTGAGTTGCTCACGGTGGTCGTTAAACCTACAATCAAAAAAAAAAAAAAAAATTCAGTGTATTCTCGGAAACAACCAATGTGGTAAATAAATATATATGTACTTAAACAGCATCAAAAGTAAGCAAATAATGACGAGAACAATGTAAAACATTGTAAAGTAATGTATTCACGAAAACAAGAAATGCAGTTTGTCATCCTTGCGCAGGGGCCATGCTAATTTTCTCTGTAATGTACCGTATTTAGTATATGTACTTAATTCAGTGTATTCTCGGAAACAACCAATGTGTTAAATAAGTATATATGTACTTAAACAGCATCAAAAGTAAGCAAATAATGACGAGAACAATGTAAAACATTGTAAAGTAATGTATTCACGAAAACAAGAAATGCAGTTTGTCATCCTTGCGCAGGGGCCATGCTAATTTTCTCTGTAATGTACCGTATTTAGTATATGTACTTAATTCAGTGTATTCTCGGAAACAACCAATGTGTTAAATAAGTATATATGTACTTAAACAGCATCAAAAGTAAGCAAATAATGACGAGAACAATGTAAAACATTGTAAAGTAATGTATTCACGAAAACAAGAAATGCAGTTTGTCATCCTTGCGCAGGGGCCATGCTAATTTTCTCTGTAATGTACCGTATTTAGTATACGTACTTAATTCAGTGTATTCTCGGAAACAACCAATGTGTTAAATAAGTATATATGTACTTAAACAGCATCAAAAGTAAGCAAATAATGACGAGAACAATGTAAAACATTGTAAAGTAATGTATTCACGAAAACAAGAAATGCAGTTTGTCATCCTTGCGCAGGGGCCATGCTAATTTTCTCTGTAATGTATCGTACTTAGTATACGTACTTAATGCAGTGTATTCTCGGAAACAACCAATGTGTTAAATTAGTATATATGTACTTAAACAGCATCAAAAGTAAGCAAATAATGACGAGAACAATGTAAAACATTGTAAAGTAATGTATTCACGAAAACAAGAAATGCAGTTTGTCATCCTTGCGCAGGGGCCATGCTAATTTTCTCTGTAATGTATCGTACTTAGTATACGTACTTAATGCAGTGTATTCTCGGAAACAACCAATGTGTTAAATTAGTATATATGTACTTAAACAGCATCAAAAGTAAGCAAATAATGACGAGAAAAATGTAAAACATTGTAAAGTAATGTATTCACGAAAACAAGAAAAGCAGTTTTTCATCCTTGCGCAGGGGCCAAGCTAATTTTCTCTGCAATGTATCGTACTTAGTATACGTACTTAATGCAGTGTATTCTCGGAAACAACCAATGTGTTAAATTAGTATCATCATCATCATCATCATTGTCAACCATTATCAATCCACTGCTGGACGAAGGTCTCCCCAAGTTTCCTCCACAACGGTCTGTCTTGTGCCAGTCTCCTCCATGTCACTCCCGCATACTTACGAATTTCATCCACCCATCTCCCATGTGGTCTTTTTCTGGGTCTTTTCCTGTCCCTTGGAATCCAATCTAAAATTTCGGCTGTCCATCTATGGTCTGTCCTTCTGGCAGTATGTCCAGCCCATTGCCATTTCAGGGATTTAACTCTGATCATGATGTCTTCCACTCTCGTCATTTTTCGGATCCACGAGTTCCTCTTCTTATCTCTCCTGGTTATACCAAGCATGCACCTCTCCATGCTTCTTTGAGTTGTCTGCAGCCTTTGTATGTCTCTTTTAGTTAAGGTCCACGTCTCTGCACCATACGTAAGCACTGGAAGGATGCATTGATCAAACACTTTTCTTTTAAGACATAATGGCATATTGCTCTTGAAAATTATGCTGTTTCTTCCAAAAGCTCTCCAGGCAAGTTTTGTACGCCGATTAATTTCTTCATCAATGTGACCCTCACTTGATATCTGCTGTCCAAGATAAACGTACGTATCTGTTATCTCCAGTTTTTCTCCATCAATCGATAAATCTTCATTTCTTGTAAAAGCATTGAACATCACTTTTGTCTTCTGAAAGTTCATTTTTAATCCCACTTCTTTACTCTTGTCAGCAAGTTCCTGGATCATACTCTGCAGCTCTGATGGGGTAGTTGCAAAAATGACTACGTCATCAGCAAAACGAAGGTGGGTTAGATAATTTCCATTAAACTTTATCCCCTTGTTTTCCCAGTTCAGTGATTGAAAGACATTTTCCAATGTGGCATTAAAGAGCTTCGGAGATATGGTGTCACCTTGTCTCACTCCCTTTCCAATTTTTATGTGTGTTGTATTTTCAAACAGCCGAATCTTTGCACTTGCATTTTCATAGATGTTATTAATAATATTAATGTATGCATCTTCAATACCGCAGGATTTCAGAGCCGTGGTAACTGCTGATGGTTTCACCGAATCAAAGGCTTTTTCATAATCGATAAAAGCCATGCACAATGGAAGTTCATATTCCCTCGCTCTTTCAATTAGTTCTCTCAGTACGTGGATATGATCTATTGTGCTGTAGCCACTCCTGAATCCAGCTTGTTCTCTCGGTTGAGCCATGTCCAGTGTTACCTTCAAGCGGTGTGAAAGAACTTTAGTGAAGATTTTATAAACCACTGATAGGAGGCTGATAGGTCTGTAGTTCCTGAGATCCTCAATGTCACCTTTTTTATGTAGCAGGATCATTGTAGCATTGTTCCAATCCTCAGGAATCTTCCCTTCATTAAGGCATCGAGTGAAAATTTGGGCGAGTACTGTTTCGATTTCTCCACTTGCTTCTTGTATGATGTCTATAGTTATTCCATCTTCTCCTGGAGCTTTCCCCAGCTTCATGTTCTTGATTGCATGAGCAACTTCTGCTGGGAGGACTGGAAGAACTCTGGTACCTTTCATGATGTCTGGAGTACATGTATCATCCCTTTCATATAATTTGGAGTAGAAATCTTTCACTCTTGTCAAAATTTCGCCTCTATTTCTTGTTATAGAACCATCTTCTTTTCTCAGAGCCATAATCTGTTTTCTTCCCTTACTGAGATGTCCCTTTGCTATCTTAAGGCTTTGGTTGTTTTCAATTGCTTTCCTCACTAGCTCACAGTTGAATTTCCTTACATCTTCAGTGATACTTTTTCGTGTTGTCTTGCATAGCTCTATATATTCCACTTTGGAAGTCACATCTTCTTTAGTTGTCCTCATCTCTCTTCTTTTTTGCATCAACATTTTGGTTTTACCTGATAATTTGTTCACATGCAACTTGTTCTTAGACCCAGCTAATTTTGTTGCTGTTTCCATTAGAGCTTTGGTTACTTTTCTGTTAACTTCTGAAATATCCACTTCTTCCGATGTTAGGCCTTCTAAAGCAGAGAATCTGTTCTTCAGTTCCAACTTGAAAGTATTATGGTGTTTTTTAAGGTTGGTTATGTCAATACATTTTGTTTGTCTTATGAGCTTGCCACGTTCAAGTTTAGTGTTGAGGTGCATCTTACATCTCACCAATCTATGGTCACTACCTGTGTTGAACTTGTTCAGCACACTGCAGTCTTCGATGACGAATTTTTTGTTACACATAATATAATCAATTTCACTTGTCGTCCCAATTGGATGTCTCCATGTCCATTTCCTGTGTGGCTTTTTCTTGAAAAAGGAGTTCAAGATGAAAAATCCTTCTGCCTCTGCAAACTCAACGAGAGTATTTCCACGCTGGTTTCTGTTGCCATGACCGAATTTACCTACTGAAGTTTCATTCTGTTGCCGTTGCCCTACTTTTGCATTGAAATCTCCCATAATTATCTTTAAGTGCTGCTTACCTTTATTATTTAGATGACGAATTTCCTCATAAAATTCTTCAATTTCTTCTTCAGGATGACTTGTGGTGGGTGCATAAGTTTGAATAATCTGAGCCTGGTATCTTCTCGATAGTTGGATAACGAGTCGTGCAGCTCTGTCAAAGGAACTTTCAACTTCTACCACTTTATCCTTCAGTTTCTTGTTTATTATAAATCCAACACCACTAGTTCTGCCAGTATCTGTCCCACGATAATAGAAGAGATGTCCACTTTTCAGTTCAATGAGATCTTCTCCTTTTCTCCTTACCTCACTTAGCCCGACGATGTCCCACTTGATCCTTTGTAGTTCCTCTTCCAATTCAAGAAGCCTTGAATCAGAAGATAGGGAGCGTCCGTTATAGGTAGCCAAGGTCAGCATCAAATGGCAGCCTAGTCCGGTCCTCCGGGGATTCTTAGCACCCTCTGCCTTCATGTCGCACTGGCCGCTGCCTTGGCCAGGTACATTCCAGCTGCCGGAGACTGAGGGCCAAGATTTAAGTTGTAGAGTCATTTTGGAGGTGTTTGGCCATACCTCACCACGCTGGCCAAGCGGGTTGGTGAGTGTGGGATAGCATTTCCTCTGATCCCGATGGTATAGTTATACCGCTATTGGCGGTCGTCAGAGCCCCTTTAGTGGGAACAGGATGCACCACGAGAAGGCGGGGTTGACATTTGTCAAGGAGAGGCTGTGATGTTACGCATCACCTATATATATTTAGTATATATGTACTTAAACAGCATCAAAAGTAAGCAAATAATGACGAGAACAATGTAAAACATTGTAAAGTAATGTATTCACGAAAACAAGAAATGCAGTTTGTCATCCTTGCGCAGGGGCCATGCTTATTTTCTCTGTAATGTACCGTATTTAGTATATGTACTTAATTCAGTGTATTCTCGGAAACAACCAATGTGGTAAATAAGTATATATGTACTTAAACAGCATCAAAAGTAAGCAAATAATGACGAGAACAATGTAAAACATTGTAAAGTAATGTATTCACGAAAACAAGAAATGCAGTTTGTCATCCTTGCGCAGGGGCCATGCTAATTTTCTCTGTAATGTACCGTATTTAGTATATGTACTTAATTCAGTGTATTCTCGGAAACAACCAATGTGGTAAATAAGTATATATGTACTTAAACAGCATCAAAAGTAAGCAAATAATGACGAGAACAATGTAAAACATTGTAAAAAAATGTATTCACGAAAACAAGAAATGCAGTTTGTCATCCTTGCGCAGGGGCCATGCTAATTTTCTCTGTAATGTATCGTATTTAGTATATGTACTTAATTCAGTGTATTCTCGGAAACAACCAATGTGTTAAATAAGTATATATGTACTTAAACAGCATCAAAAGTAAGCAAATAATGACGAGAACAATGTAAAACATTGTAAAGTAATGTATTCACGAAAACAAGAAATGCAGTTTGTCATCCTTGCGCAGGGGCCATGCTAATTTTCTCTGTAATGTACCGTATTTAGTATATGTACTTAATTCAGTGTATTCTCGGAAACAACCAATGTGGTAAATAAGTATATATGTACTTAAACAGCATCAAAAGTAAGCAAATAATGACGAGAACAATGTAAAACATTGTAAAGTAATGTATTCACGAAAACAAGAAATGCAGTTTGTCATCCTTGCGCAGGGGCCATGCTAATTTTCTCTGTAATGTACCGTATTTAGTATATGTACTTAATTCAGTGTATTCTCGGAAACAACCAATGTGTTAAATAAGTATATATGTACTTAAACAGCATCAAAAGTAAGCAAATAATGACGAGAACAATGTAAAACATTGTAAAGTAATGTATTCACGAAAACAAGAAATGCAGTTTGTCATCCTTGCGCAGGGGCCATGCTAATTTTCTCTGTAATGTACCGTATTTAGTATATGTACTTAATTCAGTGTATTCTCGGAAACAACCAATGTGTTAAATAAGTATATATGTACTTAAACAGCATCAAAAGTAAGCAAATAATGACGAGAACAATGTAAAACATTGTAAAGTAATGTATTCACGAAAACAAGAAATGCAGTTTGTCATCCTTGCGCAGGGGCCATGCTAATTTTCTCTGTAATGTACCGTATTTAGTATATGTACTTAATTCAGTGTATTCTCGGAAACAACCAATGTGTTAAATAAGTATATATGTACTTAAACAGCATCAAAAGTAAGCAAATAATGACGAGAACAATGTAAAACATTGTAAAGTAATGTATTCACGAAAACAAGAAATGCAGTTTGTCATCCTTGCGCAGGGGCCATGCTAATTTTCTCTGTAATGTACCGTATTTAGTATATGTACTTAATTCAGTGTATTCTCGGAAACAACCAATGTGTTAAATAAGTATATATGTACTTAAACAGCATCAAAAGTAAGCAAATAATGACGAGAACAATGTAAAACATTGTAAAGTAATGTATTCACGAAAACAAGAAATGCAGTTTGTCATCCTTGCGCAGGGGCCATGCTAATTTTCTCTGTAATGTACCGTATTTAGTATATGTACTTAATTCAGTGTATTCTCGGAAACAACCAATGTGTTAAATAAGTATATATGTACTTAAACAGCATCAAAAGTAAGCAAATAATGACGAGAACAATGTAAAACATTGTAAAAAAATGTATTCACGAAAACAAGAAATGCAGTTTGTCATCCTTGCGCAGGGGCCATGCTAATTTTCTCTGTAATGTACCGTATTTAGTATATGTACTTAATTCAGTGTATTCTCGGAAACAACCAATGTGTTAAATAAGTATATATGTACTTAAACAGCATCAAAAGTAAGCAAATAATGACGAGAACAATGTAAAACATTGTAAAGTAATGTATTCACGAAAACAAGAAATGCAGTTTGTCATCCTTGCGCAGGGGCCATGCTAATTTTCTCTGTAATGTACCGTATTTAGTATATGTACTTAATTCAGTGTATTCTCGGAAACAACCAATGTGTTAAATAAGTATATATGTACTTAAACAGCATCAAAAGTAAGCAAATAATGACGAGAACAATGTAAAACATTGTAAAGTAATGTATTCACGAAAACAAGAAATGCAGTTTGTCATCCTTGCGCAGGGGCCATGCTAATTTTCTCTGTAATGTACCGTATTTAGTATATGTACTTAATTCAGTGTATTCTCGGAAACAACCAATGTGTTAAATAAGTATATATGTACTTAAACAGCATCAAAAGTAAGCAAATAATGACGAGAACAATGTAAAACATTGTAAAGTAATGTATTCACGAAAACAAGAAATGCAGTTTGTCATCCTTGCGCAGGGGCCATGCTAATTTTCTCTGTAATGTACCGTATTTAGTATATGTACTTAATTCAGTGTATTCTCGGAAACAACCAATGTGTTAAATAAGTATATATGTACTTAAACAGCATCAAAAGTAAGCAAATAATGACGAGAACAATGTAAAACATTGTAAAGTAATGTATTCACGAAAACAAGAAATGCAGTTTGTCATCCTTGCGCAGGGGCCATGCTAATTTTCTCTGTAATGTACCGTATTTAGTATATGTACTTAATTCAGTGTATTCTCGGAAACAACCAATGTGTTAAATAAGTATATATGTACTTAAACAGCATCAAAAGTAAGCAAATAATGACGAGAACAATGTAAAACATTGTAAAGTAATGTATTCACGAAAACAAGAAATGCAGTTTGTCATCCTTGCGCAGGGGCCATGCTAATTTTCTCTGTAATGTACCGTATTTAGTATATGTACTTAATTCAGTGTATTCTCGGAAACAACCAATGTGTTAAATAAGTATATATGTACTTAAACAGCATCAAAAGTAAGCAAATAATGACGAGAACAATGTAAAACATTGTAAAGTAATGTATTCACGAAAACAAGAAATGCAGTTTGTCATCCTTGCGCAGGGGCCATGCTAATTTTCTCTGTAATGTACCGTATTTAGTATATGTACTTAATTCAGTGTATTCTCGGAAACAACCAATGTGTTAAATAAGTATATATGTACTTAAACAGCATCAAAAGTAAGCAAATAATGACGAGAACAATGTAAAACATTGTAAAGTAATGTATTCACGAAAACAAGAAATGCAGTTTGTCATCCTTGCGCAGGGGCCATGCTAATTTTCTCTGTAATGTACCGTATTTAGTATATGTACTTAATTCAGTGTATTCTCGGAAACAACCAATGTGTTAAATAAGTATATATGTACTTAAACAGCATCAAAAGTAAGCAAATAATGACGAGAACAATGTAAAACATTGTAAAGTAATGTATTCACGAAAACAAGAAATGCAGTTTGTCATCCTTGCGCAGGGGCCATGCTAATTTTCTCTGTAATGTACCGTATTTAGTATATGTACTTAATTCAGTGTATTCTCGGAAACAACCAATGTGTTAAATAAGTATATATGTACTTAAACAGCATCAAAAGTAAGCAAATAATGACGAGAACAATGTAAAACATTGTAAAGTAATGTATTCACGAAAACAAGAAATGCAGTTTGTCATCCTTGCGCAGGGGCCATGCTAATTTTCTCTGTAATGTACCGTATTTAGTATATGTACTTAATTCAGTGTATTCTCGGAAACAACCAATGTGTTAAATAAGTATATATGTACTTAAACAGCATCAAAAGTAAGCAAATAATGACGAGAACAATGTAAAACATTGTAAAGTAATGTATTCACGAAAACAAGAAATGCAGTTTGTCATCCTTGCGCAGGGGCCATGCTAATTTTCTCTGTAATGTACCGTATTTAGTATATGTACTTAATTCAGTGTATTCTCGGAAACAACCAATGTGTTAAATAAGTATATATGTACTTAAACAGCATCAAAAGTAAGCAAATAATGACGAGAACAATGTAAAACATTGTAAAGTAATGTATTCACGAAAACAAGAAATGCAGTTTGTCATCCTTGCGCAGGGGCCATGCTAATTTTCTCTGTAATGTACCGTATTTAGTATATGTACTTAATTCAGTGTATTCTCGGAAACAACCAATGTGTTAAATAAGTATATATGTACTTAAACAGCATCAAAAGTAAGCAAATAATGACGAGAACAATGTAAAACATTGTAAAGTAATGTATTCACGAAAACAAGAAATGCAGTTTGTCATCCTTGCGCAGGGGCCATGCTAATTTTCTCTGTAATGTACCGTATTTAGTATATGTACTTAATTCAGTGTATTCTCGGAAACAACCAATGTGTTAAATAAGTATATATGTACTTAAACAGCATCAAAAGTAAGCAAATAATGACGAGAACAATGTAAAACATTGTAAAGTAATGTATTCACGAAAACAAGAAATGCAGTTTGTCATCCTTGCGCAGGGGCCATGCTAATTTTCTCTGTAATGTACCGTATTTAGTATATGTACTTAATTCAGTGTATTCTCGGAAACAACCAATGTGTTAAATAAGTATATATGTACTTAAACAGCATCAAAAGTAAGCAAATAATGACGAGAACAATGTAAAACATTGTAAAGTAATGTATTCACGAAAACAAGAAATGCAGTTTGTCATCCTTGCGCAGGGGCCATGCTAATTTTCTCTGTAATGTACCGTATTTAGTATATGTACTTAATTCAGTGTATTCTCGGAAACAACCAATGTGTTAAATAAGTATATATGTACTTAAACAGCATCAAAAGTAAGCAAATAATGACGAGAACAATGTAAAACATTGTAAAGTAATGTATTCACGAAAACAAGAAATGCAGTTTGTCATCCTTGCGCAGGGGCCATGCTAATTTTCTCTGTAATGTACCGTATTTAGTATATGTACTTAATTCAGTGTATTCTCGGAAACAACCAATGTGTTAAATAAGTATATATGTACTTAAACAGCATCAAAAGTAAGCAAATAATGACGAGAACAATGTAAAACATTGTAAAGTAATGTATTCACGAAAACAAGAAATGCAGTTTGTCATCCTTGCGCAGGGGCCATGCTAATTTTCTCTGTAATGTACCGTATTTAGTATATGTACTTAATTCAGTGTATTCTCGGAAACAACCAATGTGTTAAATAAGTATATATGTACTTAAACAGCATCAAAAGTAAGCAAATAATGACGAGAACAATGTAAAACATTGTAAAGTAATGTATTCACGAAAACAAGAAATGCAGTTTGTCATCCTTGCGCAGGGGCCATGCTAATTTTCTCTGTAATGTACCGTATTTAGTATATGTACTTAATTCAGTGTATTCTCGGAAACAACCAATGTGTTAAATAAGTATATATGTACTTAAACAGCATCAAAAGTAAGCAAATAATGACGAGAACAATGTAAAACATTGTAAAGTAATGTATTCACGAAAACAAGAAATGCAGTTTGTCATCCTTGCGCAGGGGCCATGCTAATTTTCTCTGTAATGTACCGTATTTAGTATATGTACTTAATTCAGTGTATTCTCGGAAACAACCAATGTGTTAAATAAGTATATATGTACTTAAACAGCATCAAAAGTAAGCAAATAATGACGAGAACAATGTAAAACATTGTAAAGTAATGTATTCACGAAAACAAGAAATGCAGTTTGTCATCCTTGCGCAGGGGCCATGCTAATTTTCTCTGTAATGTACCGTATTTAGTATATGTACTTAATTCAGTGTATTCTCGGAAACAACCAATGTGTTAAATAAGTATATATGTACTTAAACAGCATCAAAAGTAAGCAAATAATGACGAGAACAATGTAAAACATTGTAAAGTAATGTATTCACGAAAACAAGAAATGCAGTTTGTCATCCTTGCGCAGGGGCCATGCTAATTTTCTCTGTAATGTACCGTATTTAGTATATGTACTTAATTCAGTGTATTCTCGGAAACAACCAATGTGTTAAATAAGTATATATGTACTTAAACAGCATCAAAAGTAAGCAAATAATGACGAGAACAATGTAAAACATTGTAAAGTAATGTATTCACGAAAACAAGAAATGCAGTTTGTCATCCTTGCGCAGGGGCCATGCTAATTTTCTCTGTAATGTACCGTATTTAGTATATGTACTTAATTCAGTGTATTCTCGGAAACAACCAATGTGTTAAATAAGTATATATGTACTTAAACAGCATCAAAAGTAAGCAAATAATGACGAGAACAATGTAAAACATTGTAAAGTAATGTATTCACGAAAACAAGAAATGCAGTTTGTCATCCTTGCGCAGGGGCCATGCTAATTTTCTCTGTAATGTACCGTATTTAGTATATGTACTTAATTCAGTGTATTCTCGGAAACAACCAATGTGTTAAATAAGTATATATGTACTTAAACAGCATCAAAAGTAAGCAAATAATGACGAGAACAATGTAAAACATTGTAAAGTAATGTATTCACGAAAACAAGAAATGCAGTTTGTCATCCTTGCGCAGGGGCCATGCTAATTTTCTCTGTAATGTACCGTATTTAGTATATGTACTTAATTCAGTGTATTCTCGGAAACAACCAATGTGTTAAATAAGTATATATGTACTTAAACAGCATCAAAAGTAAGCAAATAATGACGAGAACAATGTAAAACATTGTAAAGTAATGTATTCACGAAAACAAGAAATGCAGTTTGTCATCCTTGCGCAGGGGCCATGCTAATTTTCTCTGTAATGTACCGTATTTAGTATATGTACTTAATTCAGTGTATTCTCGGAAACAACCAATGTGTTAAATAAGTATATATGTACTTAAACAGCATCAAAAGTAAGCAAATAATGACGAGAACAATGTAAAACATTGTAAAGTAATGTATTCACGAAAACAAGAAATGCAGTTTGTCATCCTTGCGCAGGGGCCATGCTAATTTTCTCTGTAATGTACCGTATTTAGTATATGTACTTAATTCAGTGTATTCTCGGAAACAACCAATGTGTTAAATAAGTATATATGTACTTAAACAGCATCAAAAGTAAGCAAATAATGACGAGAACAATGTAAAACATTGTAAAGTAATGTATTCACGAAAACAAGAAATGCAGTTTGTCATCCTTGCGCAGGGGCCATGCTAATTTTCTCTGTAATGTACCGTATTTAGTATATGTACTTAATTCAGTGTATTCTCGGAAACAACCAATGTGTTAAATAAGTATATATGTACTTAAACAGCATCAAAAGTAAGCAAATAATGACGAGAACAATGTAAAACATTGTAAAGTAATGTATTCACGAAAACAAGAAATGCAGTTTGTCATCCTTGCGCAGGGGCCATGCTAATTTTCTCTGTAATGTACCGTATTTAGTATATGTACTTAATTCAGTGTATTCTCGGAAACAACCAATGTGTTAAATAAGTATATATGTACTTAAACAGCATCAAAAGTAAGCAAATAATGACGAGAACAATGTAAAACATTGTAAAGTAATGTATTCACGAAAACAAGAAATGCAGTTTGTCATCCTTGCGCAGGGGCCATGCTAATTTTCTCTGTAATGTACCGTATTTAGTATATGTACTTAATTCAGTGTATTCTCGGAAACAACCAATGTGTTAAATAAGTATATATGTACTTAAACAGCATCAAAAGTAAGCAAATAATGACGAGAACAATGTAAAACATTGTAAAGTAATGTATTCACGAAAACAAGAAATGCAGTTTGTCATCCTTGCGCAGGGGCCATGCTAATTTTCTCTGTAATGTACCGTATTTAGTATATGTACTTAATTCAGTGTATTCTCGGAAACAACCAATGTGTTAAATAAGTATATATGTACTTAAACAGCATCAAAAGTAAGCAAATAATGACGAGAACAATGTAAAACATTGTAAAGTAATGTATTCACGAAAACAAGAAATGCAGTTTGTCATCCTTGCGCAGGGGCCATGCTAATTTTCTCTGTAATGTACCGTATTTAGTATATGTACTTAATTCAGTGTATTCTCGGAAACAACCAATGTGTTAAATAAGTATATATGTACTTAAACAGCATCAAAAGTAAGCAAATAATGACGAGAACAATGTAAAACATTGTAAAGTAATGTATTCACGAAAACAAGAAATGCAGTTTGTCATCCTTGCGCAGGGGCCATGCTAATTTTCTCTGTAATGTACCGTATTTAGTATATGTACTTAATTCAGTGTATTCTCGGAAACAACCAATGTGTTAAATAAGTATATATGTACTTAAACAGCATCAAAAGTAAGCAAATAATGACGAGAACAATGTAAAACATTGTAAAGTAATGTATTCACGAAAACAAGAAATGCAGTTTGTCATCCTTGCGCAGGGGCCATGCTAATTTTCTCTGTAATGTACCGTATTTAGTATATGTACTTAATTCAGTGTATTCTCGGAAACAACCAATGTGGTAAATAAGTATATATGTACTTAAACAGCATCAAAAGTAAGCAAATAATGACGAGAACAATGTAAAACATTGTAAAGTAATGTATTCACGAAAACAAGAAATGCAGTTTGTCATCCTTGCGCAGGGGCCATGCTAATTTTCTCTGTAATGTACCGTATTTAGTATATGTACTTAATTCAGTGTATTCTCGGAAACAACCAATGTGTTAAATAAGTATATATGTACTTAAACAGCATCAAAAGTAAGCAAATAATGACGAGAACAATGTAAAACATTGTAAAAAAATGTATTCACGAAAACAAGAAATGCAGTTTGTCATCCTTGCGCAGGGGCCATGCTAATTTTCTCTGTAATGTACCGTATTTAGTATATGTACTTAATTCAGTGTATTCTCGGAAACAACCAATGTGTTAAATAAGTATATATGTACTTAAACAGCATCAAAAGTAAGCAAATAATGACGAGAACAATGTAAAACATTGTAAAGTAATGTATTCACGAAAACAAGAAATGCAGTTTGTCATCCTTGCGCAGGGGCCATGCTAATTTTCTCTGTAATGTACCGTATTTAGTATATGTACTTAATTCAGTGTATTCTCGGAAACAACCAATGTGTTAAATAAGTATATATGTACTTAAACAGCATCAAAAGTAAGCAAATAATGACGAGAACAATGTAAAACATTGTAAAGTAATGTATTCACGAAAACAAGAAATGCAGTTTGTCATCCTTGCGCAGGGGCCATGCTAATTTTCTCTGTAATGTACCGTATTTAGTATATGTACTTAATTCAGTGTATTCTCGGAAACAACCAATGTGTTAAATAAGTATATATGTACTTAAACAGCATCAAAAGTAAGCAAATAATGACGAGAACAATGTAAAACATTGTAAAGTAATGTATTCACGAAAACAAGAAATGCAGTTTGTCATCCTTGCGCAGGGGCCATGCTAATTTTCTCTGTAATGTACCGTATTTAGTATATGTACTTAATTCAGTGTATTCTCGGAAACAACCAATGTGTTAAATAAGTATATATGTACTTAAACAGCATCAAAAGTAAGCAAATAATGACGAGAACAATGTAAAACATTGTAAAGTAATGTATTCACGAAAACAAGAAATGCAGTTTGTCATCCTTGCGCAGGGGCCATGCTAATTTTCTCTGTAATGTACCGTATTTAGTATATGTACTTAATTCAGTGTATTCTCGGAAACAACCAATGTGTTAAATAAGTATATATGTACTTAAACAGCATCAAAAGTAAGCAAATAATGACGAGAACAATGTAAAACATTGTAAAGTAATGTATTCACGAAAACAAGAAATGCAGTTTGTCATCCTTGCGCAGGGGCCATGCTAATTTTCTCTGTAATGTACCGTATTTAGTATATGTACTTAATTCAGTGTATTCTCGGAAACAACCAATGTGTTAAATAAGTATATATGTACTTAAACAGCATCAAAAGTAAGCAAATAATGACGAGAACAATGTAAAACATTGTAAAGTAATGTATTCACGAAAACAAGAAATGCAGTTTGTCATCCTTGCGCAGGGGCCATGCTAATTTTCTCTGTAATGTACCGTATTTAGTATATGTACTTAATTCAGTGTATTCTCGGAAACAACCAATGTGTTAAATAAGTATATATGTACTTAAACAGCATCAAAAGTAAGCAAATAATGACGAGAACAATGTAAAACATTGTAAAGTAATGTATTCACGAAAACAAGAAATGCAGTTTGTCATCCTTGCGCAGGGGCCATGCTAATTTTCTCTGTAATGTACCGTATTTAGTATATGTACTTAATTCAGTGTATTCTCGGAAACAACCAATGTGTTAAATAAGTATATATGTACTTAAACAGCATCAAAAGTAAGCAAATAATGACGAGAACAATGTAAAACATTGTAAAGTAATGTATTCACGAAAACAAGAAATGCAGTTTGTCATCCTTGCGCAGGGGCCATGCTAATTTTCTCTGTAATGTACCGTATTTAGTATATGTACTTAATTCAGTGTATTCTCGGAAACAACCAATGTGTTAAATAAGTATATATGTACTTAAACAGCATCAAAAGTAAGCAAATAATGACGAGAACAATGTAAAACATTGTAAAGTAATGTATTCACGAAAACAAGAAATGCAGTTTGTCATCCTTGCGCAGGGGCCATGCTAATTTTCTCTGTAATGTACCGTATTTAGTATATGTACTTAATTCAGTGTATTCTCGGAAACAACCAATGTGGTAAATAAGTATATATGTACTTAAACAGCATCAAAAGTAAGCAAATAATGACGAGAACAATGTAAAACATTGTAAAGTAATGTATTCACGAAAACAAGAAATGCAGTTTGTCATCCTTGCGCAGGGGCCATGCTAATTTTCTCTGTAATGTACCGTATTTAGTATATGTACTTAATTCAGTGTATTCTCGGAAACAACCAATGTGTTAAATAAGTATATATGTACTTAAACAGCATCAAAAGTAAGCAAATAATGACGAGAACAATGTAAAACATTGTAAAGTAATGTATTCACGAAAACAAGAAATGCAGTTTGTCATCCTTGCGCAGGGGCCATGCTAATTTTCTCTGTAATGTACCGTATTTAGTATATGTACTTAATTCAGTGTATTCTCGGAAACAACCAATGTGTTAAATAAGTATATATGTACTTAAACAGCATCAAAAGTAAGCAAATAATGACGAGAACAATGTAAAACATTGTAAAGTAATGTATTCACGAAAACAAGAAATGCAGTTTGTCATCCTTGCGCAGGGGCCATGCTAATTTTCTCTGTAATGTACCGTATTTAGTATATGTACTTAATTCAGTGTATTCTCGGAAACAACCAATGTGTTAAATAAGTATATATGTACTTAAACAGCATCAAAAGTAAGCAAATAATGACGAGAACAATGTAAAACATTGTAAAGTAATGTATTCACGAAAACAAGAAATGCAGTTTGTCATCCTTGCGCAGGGCCATGCTAATTTTCTCTGTAATGTACCGTATTTAGTATATGTACTTAATTCAGTGTATTCTCGGAAACAACCAATGTGTTAAATAAGTATATATGTACTTAAACAGCATCAAAAGTAAGCAAATAATGACGAGAACAATGTAAAACATTGTAAAAAAATGTATTCACGAAAACAAGAAATGCAGTTTGTCATCCTTGCGCAGGGGCCATGCTAATTTTCTCTGTAATGTATCGTATTTAGTATATGTACTTAATTCAGTGTATTCTCGGAAACAACCAATGTGTTAAATAAGTATATATGTACTTAAACAGCATCAAAAGTAAGCAAATAATGACGAGAACAATGTAAAACATTGTAAAGTAATGTATTCACGAAAACAAGAAATGCAGTTTGTCATCCTTGCGCAGGGGCCATGCTAATTTTCTCTGTAATGTACCGTATTTAGTATATGTACTTAATTCAGTGTATTCTCGGAAACAACCAATGTGTTAAATAAGTATATATGTACTTAAACAGCATCAAAAGTAAGCAAATAATGACGAGAACAATGTAAAACATTGTAAAGTAATGTATTCACGAAAACAAGAAATGCAGTTTGTCATCCTTGCGCAGGGGCCATGCTAATTTTCTCTGTAATGTACCGTATTTAGTATATGTACTTAATTCAGTGTATTCTCGGAAACAACCAATGTGGTAAATAAGTATATATGTTAAATAAGTATATATGTACTTAAACAGCATCAAAAAGTAAGCAAATAATGACGAGAACAATGTAAAACATTGTAAAGTAATGTATTCACGAAAACAAGAAATGCAGTTTGTCATCCTTGCGCAGGGGCCATGCTAATTTTCTCTGTAATGTACCGTATTTAGTATATGTACTTAATTCAGTGTATTCTCGGAAACAACCAATGTGTTAAATAAGTATATATGTACTTAAACAGCATCAAAAGTAAGCAAATAATGACGAGAACAATGTAAAACATTGTAAAGTAATGTATTCACGAAAACAAGAAATGCAGTTTGTCATCCTTGCGCAGGGGCCATGCTAATTTTCTCTGTAATGTACCGTATTTAGTATATGTACTTAATTCAGTGTATTCTCGGAAACAACCAATGTGTTAAATAAGTATATATGTACTTAAACAGCATCAAAAGTAAGCAAATAATGACGAGAACAATGTAAAACATTGTAAAGTAATGTATTCACGAAAACAAGAAATGCAGTTTGTCATCCTTGCGCAGGGGCCATGCTAATTTTCTCTGTAATGTACCGTATTTAGTATATGTACTTAATTCAGTGTATTCTCGGAAACAACCAATGTGTTAAATAAGTATATATGTACTTAAACAGCATCAAAAGTAAGCAAATAATGACGAGAACAATGTAAAACATTGTAAAGTAATG